>CM060915.1:481377576-482627576 GCA_030737875.1 Allium sativum
CCGAACACAATGGGATATGTTTCGTAGGCCCATTCGACTGTTTCAGTCAGTTTTCCTTCAAATTAAAATATAAAACATTCAATATTTGCTTTGAACGTACATTTCAATTTGCCGGGGCCACATACTAATCCCAAAAATTCCAGAAAAATAAATCTAGCTATGCTTTGACGATACAGTCCCAACAAAACTAGTTTCGTCGAATTCTGAGACAGTTTGAAAAATGACCATTTTCTGGTCGATCCAATTTAACTGAAATCAACCAAACACATTTTCCTTCGCCACACTCACATATTAACTTCAAAAATTATGGAATTTGAAACCTAGCAATAATTTGACATCCCAGATCCAAAAAAATTGGTTTCGTCGAATTCTGAGGTCGTTTGCAAAATGTCTATTTTCAAGGGCGATATAATCTCTATAGTGACCTTCCTGAAAATTCATTTGGCCATAACTTTTGATTCCCGCTATGAAACTTTGATTTTTCAGATTCGTTAGAAAGATATTCACTAACAGATTTAAATATTTTTGGTTCACTAAAATCCATTTTATTTTACACCCGGTACAGTCAGTTAAAGTTTGAATTTCAATTTTGAAACTGCCGCGCCATTTCAGGCCTTGTTTATAATTAAAAATAATTATATTTATTTTCAAACATCGACTCAAACATACTTTTTGTCGTTCTTATTTTAAATATTTTATTTTAAATATTTAAAATCCACTAAAATAGCCAAATTAAAAAATTTAAACTGGGTCAGATTTTCCGGGTTGTTACATGATTGCAGAACAGGTTTTTACCTCACGAGAAGAACATATATTAATAAGCATGAACACAAAACAAAATCAATGAAATGAATGAGTGTCCTATGTAAAATTTGCCAACATAAAAGTAATAACATAACAACACCCCATTGAGAAGAGTGCACAACATTTCTCGATGAAAACAAGGTAACTGATCTAAAATTTTGGATCTAATAAGAATAAGGCTATTTTTCCTGAAATAATTGAACCACGCCGCTTACTGCTGGCTAGGCCACTTACAACAACATCCAATATCACCATGGATTAAACTAATTAAACATGGTGAAGGGTTTATATCTTCGCAACGCAAATTAAAATAGGAAAACTCATAAATTCATAATCAAAGGAATTGAATGAGAAATTTTCCAACAAATGACTAGGAGGGTTCGCCCACCTTATCGAATATTGTACCTCTAGAACATACTTGAGAACTACACTGTTCTCGGAAATGTATTAGCCGAACCCCGTCAACTTTACTGAATATCCAAGTATTTCACATCTTGTGCACATACAGCCTAACCAAGCCTAGAGTAGATCTGAAATCACCTTAATGGGAGAAACTCCTCATAGTTATACGTCCATTTGCTTTCCGGATTTAGTCATTCAAAACAAAGGATTATAACGCCCAAAGAGCAACAAATCGTTTTGACTAGATGATACAACTCAAGAAAGCTAAACCAATAGTTGTTAAATAACCTATCAGAAATATTCAAAATAATTGTATATGGAAACTTAATCAAATTCTCTTACTATTATTAGTCAATCTCAAACTTGTACTATCTCTTGGTTAAAAAATAAATTCGGACATGTTGAGGTGTTACCCCTAGGTATCGTCCGGACAATGTTTTGAAACTATGAGATAGGGGAAAGTTATTATACTTCGACCTCTAATGATAAGAGTATATCGAAAACCTTTAAACTTCTAAACTCAAACTTATGCTTAGTTTTCACATTTTAGATATTTGAAAGAAAACTTTTTTAACAATATTCTTTAAAATTTTAGTTTTAAAGAGGTGATAAAAATTCTAAGTGTATTCAAAAGAAAAGTCGAAACCAATGTTAATGTGTAACGTTGATTTCAATAAATCCCTACGCACTTTACGGTTAGATTAAATTTCAAACTATATAATTTTAAAAAGGACATTCTTATTTAAAATTATCATTTATAAGATCTAAATTATATTATTTGTCCAAAAGAGCAATAAATCAAATTTAATTGTATATTGTTTGATTTATTGAATGTTGTTGGTTAAATCAAATTTGATAACGAGTTAAGAAGAAATAGAATGAATTTGAGGAAAGGGAATAAACCCCAGTATAATGAATTGGAAATAATTTGGTTGGTTGGTATTTGGGTGTTGGGTTGGTTGAATAAAATTCATCAACCAGATCAATGAAGAAGCTAAATGGAATAATCTGGGATTGTTATTTGCATTATAAATTGAGTTAAGTGCAGATTTTAGAAGGCGATGGAATTGATTTGGTTACAGATTTGAAGTACAAGTTGGAAAACGAAGAGCAGTTACTTGGTTTGCTTTGAAATTGGAATTGAGTTGCCCGACAAAAAGGTAAACCTTAATATTATTGATTGGGTGTTCGAATTTATACCCGAGACGGGTAGCCGCTTGGCTTTTATTTTCATTTGGTCGATATGTGAGGCCGAAGAGGCGAATTGTAGTTGTTTCGATCGAACCGTGCAGAGGAGGTGCTACCGAATTTTTCGAAAATTTTATAACCTGGTAATATTTTTGATAATATTTTGGATTAATTATTTTGGAAATAATCAAGTTCGGAGCATTCTTTTTACCTAGCAATTCCGAGGACGAAATTTATTTAAGGAGGGAAGAATGTAATGACCTGGATTTTTCGGCTATTTGATTCGAATATTTAAATTTATTTTAAATATTTTATTTGGAATTTAATATCGAATTCGTTTATCGAACGATGAATGAACGTTTATATTTATATTTAATATAAAACGAACTCAAAACTGCGCGGTAGTTTGTAAAATTGAATTTCAACTTCAACTGACTATACTGAATCCGTGTTAAGTCGGATTTCGATGAAACAAGAAGCGTCTGAATGTAATTGATAATATTTTTCTAATGGAAAAGAAAATTTGAGTTTTTGTATTATAGATTTTATTTTACGTCTAAATCAAATTTCGAAATAGTCTGTAATGACCCGGATTCTTATGGGTTAATTTTAAAATATTTAATATGGATTTAAATATTGAGTTAAGTAAATAAATCAATTTTTATAGGGAGTTATCGATTTAAAAATCAATTTCAATTAAATATCGAATATATTAAAATAACAGAATACTAAAATGGATTTAGATGAATTCAAAATTTAATTTGAATTAAATACGGTTCAACTAATTAATGGGAAATTTCATTTGAATTTATAACGATAATAATATTAAAATATTATCGCATAATTTAAATGGTTTAAAATTTTATTTATATCAATTTAAATTAATATCTTCAACAGATGGTCGAATTGAACTTCATGACCTATCCCAGTGTGTCCGTAACAGGGGTATTACCCTAAAATTGACAGTCGTTGGGTTTAGAAAGGAGTTCGGATCAGGTTATATTTTGATTTAAGGATATTGTTTTAATTAAATTAAAATATAATTAAAAACAAAAAGAAAATTCCTTCTTTTCTTTATGTGGACAAAAACCAAACCCCTGCTCTCCCTTAACACCACAAATCAAAACCCACCATGCCTCATTCAGAACCATAGGAGCAAATCAACTGGTGGCCTTTCTTCCTCTACTCCTTCATTCTATAAATCACGATGACCTCCTCCCTCTTGGATTTCATTTTTTTCATTGTGGGTCTTCTGCTAATAAAATCGAGTTCCCGTTTCTCCTTACCAAAATAGAATCGCCTCTGCCCAAATTTAAGTCCTACAGAAATCGAATCTTTGTGTGACGCAAAGCACGTTTGGGGTCTCGATATGAAAGCCGTGTTTAAAGATCGGGAGACTGGGGATTGGTTTCACTCGCGAGATGGAGTCTTCAACAGTCGCGATTCCTTTTAGTTCGACTGAGGTGGAGCTGCGTTGAACGAGGCTTGAAGTGGAAGTCGAGGTCGGCTCTAATCTTGAGAAGGTGATGCGCGAGTAACAGGATGGAAGATACGGGCCTGTGTTTGTCAGATGGAAGCTCTGGCGTAGGGAGAAACAATGGAGGTTACGATGGACTGATTGGTACTGGGTACTGGAAGTCTGGAAAAGGGTTTATGTCAAGTTCGATATTGGTAATGGTGCTGGAGCCTACACTGACTGGTGCGGTTCCTGATTTTCAGTCAAAGATGAACCAAGTGGCAGGGCAAGTGGAAGTCGCAAGTTCAGGAGTGGATGATAACGAAATGAAGGGTGTTGAAGTCGAGGAGTTCAAGGGTCTGATTGCTGAAAGGGCTACTGACCCTGGTGATGCGTTCATGTATTGAATAATAATAAGGGAATGCTGAGTTCATGGACAAATGAAGGAGTAGTTTCAGCTAGAATTCCTGATTTGGGGAAAAATGATCAAGTAGTGCAGTAAGGTATTTTTTTTACTTAGAATTTACTTGAAAAATTATTTGTACAATTAGGAACTAATTAAGGTAATCAATACACATTCTATGTAGTTAGCTAGTATACAAATAAAATTGTAAACTTACCATTTGAAAATGAAAGTTTAATAAAGGTTAGATTTTGCATTTTATAGAAAAATATATCGTTAATTAACAAATGTGTATTTAATTTATTTGAGGTTCAGAGATCTCGAAAACGAGATGGGTTGGTCCATGGCTATGAGTTATTCGACTAGCAATGATGTGGAACTTGTTCGAGTTAGCAAGAATTTAAATTTAATCGAATATCGTTCGATTTAATGAAAGAAACTGGAATGGATTGCGAATAAAATCTCAGTGAGTAAATCTCACCTTTTATTTAGAAATTATTTTTATATAGTTAAAAATAATTGTCTGTGCTTGTTTGAATGCTGTCTGATTGTTTTTAAATATATATAGTTATTTAGGATTGGTTGACTATTATATATATATATATATATATTGGGTTGATGATTGGTTGGATTCCCGCAGTTTCATTAGCGGATGCCCGCAGTTTCATAGCGGATGATTACCCTATACGCCCCACGCTATGATTAGTGGATGACCTTCTATACCGCGATATCCTGCCTCGAAGCAGGATGGGTATATTACTATGCTGACTAACGTCTGTGGATGCAGGAAAACAGGTTGGAGGAATCCAACTGGATTCCTCAAAAATATATTATATGTTTGTTTGATTTCATATATATTCATATATGATGTGTTAAAAATCAAATGATTGAAAATTGGTTGATTTGATTGTTTAAAATATCCCTGGGGCTTGAATATTGATTTATAAAAATATCATGAAAAAGGATATTAGAGATTTAGAAAGAAAATTCTATTTTTCTAAAATAGAATTTGAAATTTGAATATATAAGATTCAAATAGAATAGAATTTGAAATTCGAATAGAATAAAAATATTAACTTGTTTTGAATATATATATAAAACAAATATGGAATTTATAAACTTTGTTTATAAATGAAAAGGTGGGATTTGAATTGAATTTATAAACTTTGTTTATAAATGAAAAGGTGGGATTTGAATTGAATTTATAAACTTTGTTTATAAAAGAAAATATGGGATTTGAACTGAATTTATAAACTTTGTTTATAAATATATAAATGTGGGATTTTAAGTAAAGTTATAAACGTTGTTTATAAATTATGCAGAGATATTCAAATAGATTTGAATATAGAATTTGAAAAGAGAATTCAAATAGATTTGAATATAGAATTTGAAAAGAGAATTCAAATAGACTTTGAATATAGAATTTGAAAAGAGAATTCAAATAGACTTTGAATATAGAATTTGAATAATAGAATTCAAATGGAGTTTAACTATAGAATTTGAATATAGAATTCAAATGGGGTTTATAATATAGAATTTGAATAAAGAGAATTCAAATGGGATTTATATTATAGGATTTGAATAATAGAAGATAATAGATTTGGATAAATAGAAGTGGAATAGACTAAGAAGTTAATTAACAGATTTAATTAACAAATTTAGTTAAAACGATTGGTATAGTTAAAATAGATTGGACAGGTATAGACATACAGGAGACAGGTTTGGAATAAAGTATAGAAGTGAAATAAATAGAGTGCCCGACAAAAAGGTACGTATTTAATTCATATATGAGATTTTATGCGCCGTATCGGCTAGCCGCTTGGCTTTTCTTTTTCTTTTTGATTGGAAAAGGCCTGTGTGGCAGTTTGGGGATTTTTCCCGATGCTCCCGGTACAAAGGAGGTTATGGCGAATTTTTCCGGGAATTTAAGGAGATAGAATATTTTTAAGATAATTTGATAGTTAGAAATCAACGTATCGATATATATAGAAGTCGATAAGAAAACGAACTTAGAAATAGAATAGTATAATCAAAAAGGAAGTATAAGAATAAAATCTAGTAAGAATAGAAAGAAAAAGTGTATACGTGTTTAAAGGTAAAGAAGTAGTTGTATGTTATTGATTGTTCGAGTAAGTAGTCATATCTGTTTTGACGTTATAAATGTTATTCAGTCAAGGTCTGAGAGGTAGTTATACCCCAACTTGATTGATTGCATTATTAACAAATGAACAGTAAGATTTCAGGCTCGAAGATCAATGTTAGATAAGAGTTAGTTGAATATAGTATTTGGGTTGTCGTAACGATGTTTTACACAACATCCGTTTTAACCCAAATAAGTGTAAGCTGGGAAATAGAATAATAAATATTTCCTAAGTATAGGAATAAACGAGATTGGAAAAGAGATAAGTAATTGGAATATTTTCCAATTATAAATAACATATATTTTCTAAAGTTTAGAAAATAAAAGAAGGCGAAATATGGAAATGTTTTCCAAATAACGTATAAGGCCAATATGGTTATTGAAAATATTTGGTTAACAAATATTGATAAGAAATAGAGAAGAGATTTAATTAATGGAATATTAATTAAAGGCTCAGTGATTGTTGGATGTTTGGATGAACACTTGTTTTATTCGATAGTTAAATCATCGACTATAGAAACACTTGTTTTTATTCGATAGTTAAATCACAGACTATCGAAGTTTTGACCATCGTTGTCAATATGGAGAGACCGGTTGGATTATTATCCGAAGAACCACTCCATATCGGCAGTAGCGTGCGAATCAGATTATATAAAGATAATCGAAGACGGAGTAGAGTGCAAGGACTTTTTCTATTAATAGAAATAGTGCCTTCAGTTCATCCAGTTCCTGGGTGACTTGTATGGATGAATGTCTGACAGAGTATTTCCAAAAAGGTCACGTACATTGATTTCTTCAACTGTACAAGGAGTGGAAGCGGAGGAGGAAACTTCTTTTAGCTGACACGTAATGTACTGTTGTAGACGTCAATTAGTGATTTTCGATGGATTTGACAATGTGGCATTCGAAGTGAACCTGATGCGATGATGAAGCGTAACCTCAAGCCTCATCAACCGGTAAATGACAGAAATCGGGCAGGCAGCATGGCTATGTAGGTCGCACCTATTAGGCTGTATAATCACCTGATCTAGAGTTTCATTTACTTCTAAAAATCTATTGTCGATGCTGTCCCATTCGGGAAACGGTTGCTGATCCCAATCGTTGGTGATATACATTCGATACACTTAAGCGAAATGAGTGGTCGGTCATGTGTGGTTGAGTTGCAAGATGTTCTTGTTGAACTCGGTGTATTCTCCTCTAGAGATATACCAGCGGAAGGTGGTTCCATACCTTGTCATAGTTGGAAATCCATTACCCTATACGTGCTTGCGGTTTATGATTGTAATTATATATGTGGAACGTGAGATGCAAACGTTCCACTAGATTGTTATCTACTTGATTTAGACATTATTATAATATCAAAAGAGTTTTGATATAAAGATAAATCAAGTGTTTGGATTTTCATAAGGGAAAAACCCGTTCCGTGATATACGGCGTGGTCTTATGAGATATCATGTAGTTTCTGAAACTGTTTCCTCATACCAGTCCCATGACTGACCCGGAGTTTATTTTGTTTTGTTCTACCTAAACTCTTGGGTGCCTAAATTTGTACGGGCATTCAAGTAGTTCAGGATTTTTCAGATATATCTAAAGGAGCTTGGAGCAGGAGGCTTCAGCGTTATCTAGTTATAGTGTTGTTCCGTTGTGTTGTAAGTGTTGTACTCTGATAAGTGTATGTTATACAGTTGAGATTTTGTATTTCAAAGATATGATATATTATATTTTGTTCCGCTGCGATGTGAGATTCTGTGTTGTTATTTCTGTTCTTCTTCTATTCTAAGTTTCTATCTTATCTATCCTCACCCTCTAACTTCTTTCTATAAATGGTTCGAATTTCTGTGTTATTAGGGGTTGGACTTGTGTTTTTGGTCAGCTCAAATTCTACCGGATTTTTGGGTCATTACATAGTCGCTGTGGAAACATTTATAAGTGATAACGCTTTATTTAATATAATTAAATATTGGCTTCGAATTTGGACAAGCCCTTTGAGGCGTAGTCATAATTTAATTTTTAGAATTTTACTATAATTTTTATTTCGTAAAATAAGCAACTTTTTATTTGGAGTATTTTGCACCCTACATCAACATTTTGGGGTCTCACAATATAAGTTAACCTACCAATATTATTATATATTAGGGATCATGGCACACTGCTGAACGCGATAGTATATTTATTTCGGTCGATGCCGAGTCGTAGGAGGACGGAGTCTTATATAACGGAGTACGCTCACTTTAAAAGAAAAATCGTTAGTAAAATATAAAATAAATAAAAAGAAAACCATGTATATATGAACCCCTAGAACAAATAAAACATGTGCATTTTATTTAAAAACTTCACTGCGAGGTAATTAGATATCAACTACCCTAAATACAGGCTGTATGCCCACAAAAAAGTCTCCTGCTACTCAAACCTATAAACACAGTCACCATGCTATCATTTCTTTTCAAATTAAAAGCATGCACATGCGAGAGCAACCACCAAATCTTCGCCACCAAATCTTCTGCGCAATCATCACACAGTCTTTCTACGTTGTACTAAAGAAACCTACTGTCTTGTGTGTTCATATCAATACAACGTGACATGAGAAGAAAATACATACCCTGTATGTTATCACCTCAGCAAATCCATCACGTACACGTATACAGCTACCTTAAAATCTCAAATCGGGTACAAGCTACTTTCCTTGCATTGTAATTTCTTTTCAACTTTTCTTAAACGTGTCAACCAAGTAAATTCTTGGAGAATGCTCCAAAACAGCTACTCTATCGTCTATATCCACACAGGCTGTTCCAACTCTTGCTACTTACTGAAGCCGACAGTTCACTGTGATGAAAAGAAAAGACTACACATGCAGCTCTACAGTTTTTGTCGTGTTACCCAAACATTTAGCCGTGCCAAGTAAGTCGTTAACCTCTATAAATACACAACATTTCCGTCTATTAAACCACACAATTTCAATCCTTCTCTTTCTCTCTTCTGGTTCACTCCAGCAAACCTTTTGTTTCCGTCCTCTTAAAAAAAAATGATGATGGTAAATATGAGGCAGCAAGTTGCCTAAATGATTAAGGAAGTGAGCATTTGGTTTGTATGGGGGAGAGCCGCATATATAAACAAAGTGGAAGGGTTGGCTTTGAAAGTTGTGAAGTGGTGTATAAGGGGAGGGACGTGGATTTGCTACAGGGGAATGATAAATGAAGTAAAGTGTGGAAAGGATGTGAAGAAAAGATGAGTACAGGAGTAGTGGAGGTGAATACAAAAAAAAGAACAATACTGTATGGACGGACTGAGGTTTCGAAGACAAAGGATACGACTTTGTCATGAGGTCTTCCTTTCTGGTGGACATGAAGATCGCGGTGTTCTCCGATGGTCGGGACGGAGCAGCAAGTGCGAACTTTGAGCGGCGCAGCGGTGAGGGGACGATGAGAAGTAGCGTTGAACAGTGCATGAGCGGTTTCAATATTGCATGGTTACTGTGCGTGCAAACGGATACAAATGAGAACTGAAGTGCGTTAGTGAACGCCTGCCGGTGCGTGGTTATAGTGTATACACGTGAGAGGGAGGACGGTGCATAAAAAGGGATGGGCTTAACAAAGGATAATGTGGTGATTAAAAGAGGATTAAGGTAAATAGTAATTAACCGTTATTTAAGTATTAGGATTATTTTAGTTAATATATATATATATATCATAATTCACATATAATGTTGTAACGATGATAAATTAACTATATATTATCAGAATCATACGGAACCAGTCACATTGGAATCATGGTACAGTACTATACTGTTGTGCTGATTCAGAAAGGAACGGAAGCAACCAGATTTTCTGTTTAATTCAGGACACTGGTTTAAAATTAAACAAAGCGACTCGCGAACCGTCAATCGAAATAAGGTGAGTTAATTCTCACACATTTCTGAAATACTAGGATGTGCTAAATTCGTAAAATTTAATTTAATTGGTTGATTGGATGCCTATGGTTGCTTTCATGGTTGACGTTAATTATATTATCGTCATTAAAATATTTCTATGTACTGATATGAAATATTATAATGATTTGTGATGCAGGGAAGAACAGGTAGGAGGAATCAAACCGGTTCCTCAAATATTTAATATGCTGTTATTTCATATTCTATGAACTGTTTAAAACCCATTGACTTTAAAACCCTGTTGGTTGTTGGTTGCGGTTGAACTTTGAATCCATATATAGTATTGATTACAGAATAAATAGCAGATAGCCAAGATATACACCGTTTTATAAAGATCGATTCACCGTCAGGTGAATCGTTAGAAATGAGGTTATAGAATATATTTTATAACCGAATATAGATTTTATTTAATATATTAAATGAAGTTCTAAAAAGAGAATAAATCAATCACACATATACATTGATTTGTTTTAATCACAAATCGTCGTTTTGGTTTAACCAAAATCTACCGTGCGCGAAGCACGTGCTTATCAAGTGGGTATTAAACGATTTTATTTAGCTAATTCAAGTGGCCAGGATTAACGTAACAATTAGAATGGGTTTATATGGATATTGATCAAAGTGAATAGAATTATTTAGATTAATTAATTAATTATTAATTTATTTAAATTGGAAGATAAATTAAGATTTGATTAACAGTTAATCATGTTAGAAGTTGACTAAGTCAACTATGTTAACTAAAATGGATTTATTAAATTTATTTATATTTATGGGAATGATAAATTGTTTTTGAAGAAGAAATGATAATTCATCAAGATGGAACTAAAATGGGATTTGTTGCGATAAAGGGAATGGGTATCGGTTTTGGTATTACAACTGATATCTATCTTACGATGAGAACGTTGTTGATCAAGGTTTGAGAGGTAATTAAAATACCCCAACTTGAACAGCTTCAGGATTATCGAAGGATGGTATTAGTCGTAATGGTGAAAGTGTTAGAATAAAATATTTTGAAAAAAATAACAGTGTAACGTTATTTGAAGGATCTAGAAATATATATCTATATATAATGAGATTTCAAAAATTAAAAGAAATAAAAGGAGATTGGTGGAAATATAATTTCAAAGTTAGGAAATGAGATTTAAATGGGTTTATTCTAGAAGAATGAGCGGTGGTTTTGGTATTCAAATAATGGAGCCAAAGAAGATGTCATAATAATCATTTTACGAATGATAAGTGATTCGATAATAAGAAATGTTATGACCAAGTGATGCTGTGTATAAACAAATGGATTTGTTTGTTTTATGGTTGTTTATTTTGATAGTTAAATAACCGACTATCAAAATCTGACCCAACGTTATTGGTACGGAAAGACCGGGATTGAATTTTTATTTGAAAACCATTCCGACCAATAAATACGAATACGTCGAAGACGCTGATCGAGATGGAGCAAGTGAAGACCGTAGATCTTCATGAAACGGAAGAGTTACTTACAATCTCTGGCTGATCCCTAGAGATATACTGTGATTCTGTCGTGATTGGAATCTACGGGTTGCAAGGACTACTCGCTACTGATCTATAGGGTGATTCCTAGGATGCGGTAGGAGGGTACCTTCGGTTCATCCTGTACCTGGATGACGTATATGGACGATGTGAATGGTGGCCAGATGTTTCAAAAGTCGAGTATAGCCTCAAGCCTCATCAACCGGAAAATGACAAAAATCGGGCAGGCAGCATGGCTATGTGGGTCGCACCCATTAGGGTGTATTGTCACCATCTAGAGAATATTCATATTTGTTACTTCTTTCCATTTCTGTATCTCCCGGGAACTACGGTGGTCGCGCGACAAAAAGCCGTAAGGTGACAATATACTCGATACACTCAAGAGAAATGAGTGGTCGGTCATGTGTGGGCCGGGTTGCAAGATGTTCTTGTTGAACCCAGTGTATTCGTCTCTAGAGATACACTATCGGCAGGTGGTCCCATACCTTGTCATAGTTGGAAATCCAATCTCCAATAAGCGCCGCGGTTTTGATTGTATACTATAAATGTGGAGCGTGAGATGCAAGCGTTATGCTAGATTCTATTTACTTGTATCTAGACACTATGATAATATCAGAAGAAGATATTGATTTCAAAACGATTTGGGTTATAGTAAGGTAAAAACCGTCCGTGTTTATGTGTGGACTGGTCTTACTATTATCCTTTTATTTCAAAAGGATTTCAAAGTTAAACAAGTTGGTTGCTGTATGAATTTATCACTGAAAGTATTTCAGACTGATCCGGGTGAATTTTGTTTTAAATCAAATGTGCTCGGGTCAGACCGAGTATATTATCAGGTTATGTATTGCTTGGAGCTTCAGAAGAGGAGTTGAAGTCGAGACGTATTCCATATATATACTGGTACTGGTTTATTTCCACTGTATGTTGTATTGATCTGAATGTATACTCCGATGTTGTGATATAAAATTTTTGTATAAAGTATTTCTGATTATTATATTTTGTCCATTCCGCTGTGAGACTCTGATCTTCTTATTCTTCTATTCTAATATTTCTTTCTTTCTTCTCTCACCCTCTAACTTCTTTCTATTAGCTTTCTGGGTTTTCGATATTTGAGTTTGGATACGGGACGTGTTAGTATCTGGATTCAAGTGTCGGAAATTCCGGTTCGCTACACAGACGCTTCACCAGGGAGATTAGAAACTCCCGCAATCCGCCAAACTTCAAGTATTCAGCTATTGAACCCTACTACAGTCGGACCGACCCGACCATCCATGTCATGTGATACATGGGCCATATGGAAGTGCTCAGCGCATTGACCAATGTTATTGCCAAATTGCGTCCATTAATGTCACTCATTAAGAGAATGCATTAAGTTTCATGAAGCGTTATAGGTAAACAGAAACAGAAACATTAGAAGACAGATATAAAATAGCAGCGGAATTTAAATTTTTATTAAGCATAAAACATCGTAGTTCAAAACATGGTTACATCATATGTCTGAAATGCATAAAACCTAGTACATCATTAAAATTTCTGTCTTGTACTTAAAACATCAGATTACAATAATAAATAAAGCATAATCCTCAAAACATAGCCATAGTAGAGAGATATGAAATCAAATAGTACATCTAAGCGGTTCCAAGCAAAATGAAAGCAGAATCCTGATCAAGCTTGAGTATTCCCACCCTGAGAACCTGGGGGAGGGGGGAACGGAATAAAAAGAAGAGGAAACAAAACGAATCAGACATAAAGTCTGGCAAGTCTAGTTACTTTTAGCATATACATAAGTAAAAGTATAATGACACGAATATAAAGTGGATAAGAGAGATAACATCATAAAAAGGTAGATATGACATGGTATACAGGATAAACATGATAGAATGTATTGCGCTTCTCTGTTACTTTTTCTTTCTCTGCACCAATACTAGTATAACCAAAATGAGATGATCCCAACAAATATAAGAAGGTAGACTTAGGCGTACTTCTAGTGAGAGGTTTAACCCCATACAATAAATAGGCAGCCCAACATACCGGAGTTATCCCCTAAGGATAATAATGGGCTCCTAAACATACTAAGGTCTAGATGTACCCTAATTACTACCCCAATCGATCGGCTCCCGACTCCGTAGATACCCTGTGCTGTCCCACAGTAGGATGTACCACTTCCTAAAGTGGCAACCCTTCTTTTTCAGGATGTGCACAACTATATCTACAGGTGTCACGGCATCTAAACCTCCTCTGCCGGACCCGTGCACGCACATGACCCCTTCGGAACGCGCCGCCCACATCACCCTTTCGTTTGGATCTATTACAATTGGCCTAGTAAGCATGCTCGACTCCGACCTAGTTCAGAGTACTCGTTTGATAACTATATATAGGTTACCGACTGAAATGGGTCCCACATACAAGATGATACAAGCTTCGCCCTACGCTTGCATCCCCATTAGGTTTTCCACATGTTATGCCATACCAGAGTAAAAGATTGCATAACCCAAAGGTTAAGTTTGTGCGCATATATATATATATATATATATATATATATATATATATATATATATATACCCACCACCCCAAGATATACTTGACCCTTCCACTGTTTCAAACAAATTTACTTAACCCCTAATCAAGTTAACATGTTCATTCAATCCTTATGGATTCAACCGGGTTAAGTATTCATTACCATTTATTCATTCATGGTTATAATGCACGAGACCTCTTACGTTAAGCCTACAACTTGTGGATGCTGGATATGCCAGTTGGTTCTGGGCAGACTTCTTCCACAAGTCGGGCGTAACCTCGTGTCTTAGCACGTTTCATGTTTATGCACTTAGACCTCTCACATTAGATTCACCACTTGTGGTCGCTGGATATGCCGGGCGGTTTCGGGAAGAATTCCACCACAAGTGTAATCTAACCTTGTGTCTACGCGCGGTTATAGTTTCTAATTACTGTAGTTCTAGGCATTTCCAATATTAACCAATTATTCCTATGTCATTATAGGTTTTGATGCTCCTTTCCCAAGTCATGTTCATAATGAACCATATGCCCCAAATTAAGGTCTTTAATTAAAATTTTGGTTATGCCCCAAATCCACATTCATATATTTCATTCAAGTTATGCCTAAATTTCCCAATACAAATTATGCTCCAATTTTAACGTTTTCCACTCGTTCTCAATTTAACGCATTCGCATATTTCAGCGGTATGCCTAGGCTCGAAGGTAGTCTGGCTATAAAGTAAAAAGGGAAAAGAAGAAGGGAAGAGGACAGAAATGAACATAATAACAAGATTGACATATAACGGTAGAAATAGGCATAGCAACTAATAAACATACAGTGACAAAGTTGGTCATAATGACAAGATAGGCATATAACTAGGAACAGATCTGATGAACATGTGATAGTAGAACCGATTCTAACGTAATAATGACATCGTAAACAGGCATGATGAGATCTAAGAAATGAATTAGATCGACAAACAATTGCAGTTTTAATATGATAAATAGGTATAGGCTTAGATCTAGTTCATAGTCATGTCAGAATAACTTAAATACACAGGTTATACCAGATTTGATATGATTCAAATAGTCACAGGCTTAGATCCAAGTTATAGTTATGTCAAGATTAATTTTAAAGTATTTAGATCTAAAAATAACATGGACTCACTGTGATTTGAACTAGAAAATAGAAGAAAGATTGCAGATATTGAATCATAGATCTTTAAACTTGAATGATTGATTACTGAAAAGGCTTGATTTAATCTGGGCAGAGGCAACATCTAATCCTCCATTGTTTTTGAGTGAAGAAAATAATGGGTATAGGGTCTTATTTATAGCCTAGAATCAACTAATCTGGTCAAGAAAGAAGTCTAAATTCAAAAAATTGGAATTCTGCCTTGGATCTGCAGGGGGGTCGATCCCCTCTTGGTGTGTCGACCCAGGAGTCGACACCCCCTTATGGGGTCGACACATAGGTCGACACCCCTTTGATAGGGTCGACACCCATGGGCATGAAATTTCCCGCTCCCCTTTTTCTACTCAAATTTGAATTGTTTTGAATTTCTGATCTTATTTTATTCATATATATTCTTCTTATGCGTATACGAATTTTAAACCTTAATAACTTGTTCATACAGTGTCCGTTTTACGCAAACCATGTGTCTATTTTGACCAGAATTCTGAGACGAACGCAATGGCAGTGTCTTTTCACTTAATTCTAAATATATAATTAATTATTCTTTACTTTATCATCTTTAGCGTTGTTATAATTATTGTGTGTTACACAAGTGCTTCCCACTCTTCCTCACATATATAGACGACATGCGGTTTCGGCAGCTAACAACGGAGTCGATTGGCAGTTGGAACACGCTGATCACCCGCTTCATCGAGCAGTTCAAAGTTCACATCTCCCGAATGAAAAGTGTCATGTTCCTGACCTCCTTCAAGAAACGATCGGGAGAGACAATCCGATCTTTCCTCGAAAGATTCAACGCGTTCGTAGCATCAGTCGATCGACCAGAGCCATCGATGGTGCTTATGGCCGCCATCACAGGTGTCCAGAACTGATCAAAGTTCTCAATCTCTTTAACTAGAGATCCCCCTAAGGATAACGAAGATTTCTATACTGATGCCGAACGGTTCCTCCAGCAAGAAGATGCCAACGTTGAAATGGAGATCCTCGAGGTCTTCGCCACCAAACAAGTAGGTCCATCTGACATCAATGGCCAGAATAAAGGAAGAGGAAAGGCCTCAAAAAAGCATGAACGCAACGTACAACCTCAGAGAGAAAATAAGTACGATCGGTTTGGTGAGCTCAATTCATCCCTGCACGACATCTACCTTGACATACGAGGGTCGCTACCTTTCTCAAAACCTCCTCGAAGAGAGCCGACCCAAAAAGAGTTTGATTCTTGAAAACACTGCATGTCCCACAACATAGCTGGACATAGCACCAATGAATGCAGACACCTGCGCGATCTCATCGAGGATAAGGTTAGGCAAGGAGAACTTTCCGAGTATGTCAGAAAAAGCACACCGGCTTTGCCACCTCAATCTTCTTCCCAACCTCCTCAGGTCGGCCCTCGAGCTCCAAGTAACGGAAAGGACTCTAAGCCCAACACTTGTGGCATTATCATCAATTAATAAGATTTAGATTTCTTATTTTTAACGTATTGTCATTTCTTTCAATAAAACATGTTGATGTACACATGTACGAGGTTAGGATTTAGCACCTGGGCATGCTCTGGAATCAACGTTCACTCTCTTAGAATTTATTTTCATTTCTTTGTAATAGTTCCTTAGCGACAGTGAATTTTCTTTTGCAAACTTGGATCACGTTTGAATGATTTAAGGCAATCCTGACTAGCGCTCACTAACTCGAATATGGTCAGTGCTAAGCCATCGTCCATCAAAGCCTGCCACCATATCTAAACCTACTCCATGAGCCGAGTATGGTAGAACTTATGTACGTAGAGTATGGATTATACTCGCCCCTTCTCTGAACCAAATGCACTTTTTACTTGCCAAAACATCGCAAAAGATCTTACATGAGTCGAGCATTATTAACACTTGCCATAAGTCGAGTATGGTTAATGCTCGCCACTTCGTAAGCCGAGCATGGTTAATACTCGCCACCTTCGTAAGCCGAGTATGGTTAATACTCGCCTCCTCTGTAAGCCGAGTATGGTTAATACTCGCCATCTCTGTAAGCCAAGTGTGATTACTTCTCACCCATATCTCTAAGCCGAATACGGTTACTACTCGTCCAATCAAGACTGAAGCCTTCTCTAGACCGAGAGTGTCATTTATAATCTCTGCAGGTGTTGAATCTCACAACCAAAGTTAATAAACACTTTCATAGCCTTATGGTTGTCGGTTTTTCTGACCTTAATACAATCTACTTTGATCGTCGGTTTTCTGGTCTCAATACAACCACTCGTATCGTTAGATTTCCAGTCTTAATATGGTTCAGCTTCACCATCACTATTCGCACATTATACATCAATGCAAGGATCAGAACATGCCTCCTTTACCAAGAAAGATGTATTCTAAAGGGCAAAGTGTTGACCAAATTTTTTCCAAAAGCTGTCGCAGTTCAACGGATTGAAGCCCAATGTTAGAAAGTTCACTCGTAGCATTGGTCGATCGACGTATAAAATGAGCTACACTCTAGAAAGCCTAGGCATAGTTTAAACCAAGCCATCTCCTTCAGAAATGGCCCGAACCTAGGTCGGTCCAAATTGGCCTCCTTTAAACAATGACTCATTGATCCTGAAAGAATCGCCCACCATGAATTGACCGAGTTCATCGCTTCCGTAAAAATCGGACCGACCAAATATCCCGGATTCTCCTAGAAATATCCAACTGAGTCGTTCAATACTCAGCCCGGCTCTCAAGGTAATAAAGGTGGTCAACCACCTCCAGACTAAGCTCTTCTTTTGATACACCTTACCTCGAGTGCCACGTAAGCCACTATTTCTGATGATACTATTAATTAGCAATAGACCGGGTCCCACCGCCGCAAATACTACCAATAATCGAGCTCCACACGTCCAAGCTCTGAAAAAGAGGAAAGTCATGTGGTGTCCAGCTCAGCCCATGTCTTCACCTATAAATACATCCATGCTCAAAATGAAAAAGGGGACTTCTTTCGGCTACTTCAGTCTTCAGCTGAACTTCTCCTCTACGGCTAAACCTAAAAATAGCCCATTCTTCTTGTTCTTTCTCAAAACAGAAAAAGCATTGTATTTGTAACCAAAGAAAAGAATCAATACATATAAAGTGGACGTAGGCAACATCTTAACCGAACCACTATAAAAAGTCTTACATATTCCTTGTTTTTTCTATACTTATTTACACTTTGCAATTGATTATTCATGTGCTCTTCACACGACTGAGGGTTGAATGTTACAAGTGACCAACTTTTGGCATCAACAACTGTACTCCTTCCTTCGAACGAACACTGCCACGTAAATTTAAAACTTCACAACTTACCATTCGTGCTCAGTCTAGGTTCAGGGCAACAGTGCAAGGAAATTTCCCAAGTTACATAGTACAAAATGTAATATAATCAAGTGCAACACAATGAAAACAACAGAATACATAATACATATCATAATGGTGATGTCTGGAATACATAGTCCATAATACATAATATCACTCCCAAAATACAAAATAACATACATACCATAATGAACTACAAGCTACTGATAAGTCCAAAGCTGCATATTCAAAACCCCAAAATGTGGAAAATGATAAGAACGTTGCTACAATCCACGCAACCTAACCTACAAGCAATCCTCAAACTGACCCGAGGATTATAAAACAAATCACATGGGTCAGACTATTTCTATTGTGAGTGAAGTAAGAATCTATGGAGAACAAAATTTGACAACAAAAGACAAATAATGCCACATGTATAAGTCAACAAAGGGCATATGAATGTTCTATATATGAAAATTTTAGCATAATCATCTCATTTAAATAAGCCATAATTCTAAAAATACATACTCTATGTAACTCAATACAATACCAACATCAATTATCATATGTAAAATAAAATGATGAAATAAATCAAGTTAGAGTATCACATATAAACCAATAAAATACTCATAACTTTTATAATATATAAAACAATATGATAAAATGAATCAAGTCAAAGTATCATATTTAAATCAATACGATACTCATAACAATTATCATATATAAAATAATCTGACAAAATGAACCAGGTCAGAGTATCATATATAACTAAATACGATACTCATAACCATTATCATATGTAAAACAATATGATAATAATAATTAACAATAAAATTGTAATAAGGTAATAGGGAATTTCGGGATAAATATAACCCAACTCATAGCATATACCAAATAAATAGACGCTGGTATTATAAAATCACAGTGGTAGAGCACGAGCGAGCATCGAGACATCTGCACCGTAATCTACTCATAGCGCCATAACACACCTGGCGTTCAACCCAGGATAACCAAGACGGTCTAAGGCCGTATGCTACCCGTTCATGGCATTACATGTGGGACCCCCACGCCTTCATCTATTGTAGTTCGTGACTAGCCGATCGAGAATCCTGACCAAAAACCAAGTTGCCCAATGTAGCAGACCGTTGATCTTTGGTGGTAGCTGGGCAAATAAAAAAACCACCAATTCAGGTAGCGATCCTGGATCAGTTTGGCCAAGATGGAGTTTTGCTCCATTGATACAACAAAGTCCAATCTACCGCGACCCAAAATATAAGAGAAGTTTAAAAATAATTTTCTTTTCATATAAATAAATATTGTGAAACTCAGTTGTGTTATGACTAGCATATAGTTATGACTTGAATAAATATGCGAACATTTTAAAAAACAACAACGTGCCAATGTCAACAAAAAAATATGCCAAAACCAAGACAAAATTGATGCATAAGCACCAATCTGATTGCCAAGGCTTAAACAAGATCAAGCGTGTCATATAGCCATTCAGGAAATATTAGATTTATCACATTAAATCAAGGAACTATAGTTGCGATAGGAAAAAAGGTACCATCAAAATAATGGCATATAAGCATGCCAACTCAATGATAAAATAAAACCACATCAATTCAAAAAGTGTCATATATTTCCAAATAATAACTACTTAAGTAATGCACTTGCGTCCCATACCACATTGCATTACTTTAATATTTACTAAATGGGAGTAAATTCCACTTATTGAAAATACACACAAATAACTATTCCAAAACTTCAAGAATCATCAAAATATGATTAGAAACCAAAACGTTATACCCAAAACAATTTCTATGTTACAACACTTGTTTTACTAACTCAGTTGCATAATGTCTCATTGTAAAAATCATATAAATTCGAAATTTAATATTTTAAAGCTAAAATTTTTACAGTAACATCAAATGTCATTCTAGTTTATATGTACTAAATTCAAAAGCAAATCCTAAACCGTTTGGTACAGATTCAATCATCTTTATCCACCATTTTCAGATTACGTTTATAAATCGAAGTTGCATATGCTCAGTTTTGAAAAAGTCACATAAATTCAAAATTTAATATTTTTGGTTCAAACTTTTCATCATAGCTTCATTCACTAGCATAGAATCATAATACAAAATTTCATCGCCAAAAACCTTACCAATAGATACATATTTAATATTCCTTAGCAGTCATTTTCGGCCCAGGTTTGAACATCTCAGTTTTTATATACCACTTCAAAAGAATCATAAAAATTCGAAATTTAACCCTTTTAAATCAAATTTTTGCAGTAGATTGAAATATGAATGTTGTCTATGTGTACAAAATTTCAAAGCCAGAAACCATTGGAAATGGTATAGTAGATGCATAAACTCAGTTTTCAACCCAGGTTTAAATTTCTCAGTTTTCATATATCTGTTTTGTAAAAATCATAAAAATTCGAAATTCAATCATTTTAGTCCAAAATTGTTACAGTAGATGTATAAACCATTTATGAATAACATATCCAAAAATTAGCAATTTATAATGGTTTTTCAATTTTATACCAATTGTTTTCCGTCATCTATTGTATGAACTTTTCGGCAAACACGTTTCAAGCATCATTCAACCAATTACATGGCATAAATTAGGAAAATAAATTAACAATTGTTTGTATACATAGATCCAATATTTAGGTCTACATGAATGCATAAATCATAGCATAAAAATATAAAAAGATTAAAACTTCACTCACCTCAAACTCCAAATTGTAATCTTTAAGCCCTACAATAGCTAGCTTTTTATTGCTACCCTTTCTCCTTTCCAATTAATAAGAAATGGGAATCCTTTCTTCAATTAGCAATATATATTTTTTCCTAAGAAGGAGAAAATTGATTATTATTTTTCGTTGCAGGTTTCTGAGAGAAATGAAATACGTACTGTGAGGAAGGAACCGGAGATAAAGGTGAGAAGGACTCTTATGCTTCGCCCCCTCTAAAGAAGTTTCTTAACAAAAATCTACATTTTCCTCCTTTGTTTATTCTCTTTTCTCTTTTCTTTTATTAAAGTACTTTAATAATTATGGTTTGTCACATTACGAGATATTTGCCTTCCATTCTTATTAAATTCATTTCTAGACTATTCCATAATGTAAAAATAAATTTTGTTGTTGTTGTTGTTATTATTATTATTATTATTTTCTTTTATAATATTTCCCTTTCTTTTCTTTTTATGAAAAATGAACATAAAATCTTCTTTTTACCATACTTTACACACATTTTAAAATTTAGTGAACTCTTTTTCCCCATAGCTTGAAACATAGCATGAAAACATTATTTTATATTATTTAAAATAACACACATAACATTGAACACATTTTAGGAAATCAAAAAAACTTTTTCCCATTAATTTTGCACTTTTTCCGTTGCATTGGAATTTATCTTTTTATTTCATGCAAAGGACTTGTTCACAACTTTCACTAACTTATAATTTCACATTTTTTTTCCTTTTTTCCATTAACATATAAGTACATTTTTCAAAAGCTCATTCACTAAAATAAATTCCATTGTGCAACCTAAAGATGCAATTATTCACATTAAAGTTTTATTGCCATCATCATCTTCTCCCTTCAGGATATTTTTAATATTTTTATTTTCATCTATTTAATTTTCAGAAAATATTTAATATCATCCTTACCATTTTATTATTGGATTCCCAATTTAGTATCCCTAAAAAATCGGGTTGTTACAGACTTCCCTCCTTACAAAATTTGCATCCTCAGAATATATATATAAGGGATGCATTTGTAACTAAATTATAGATTGGCATTTTGGTCTAGGTATGTGCAACTTATATTATATTATGAGAGTGATACTTCAGAATATACAGACATGTATGATGTTTCTTCTTTCTTGTGCTAATCCATATTCTAAATACATTCTGTACTATGTCAAACCTGGCCTTTGGTACCAAAAATACAACGCCTGACCCTTATACCCATGCTAACCAAGAGCAACACTAAGTATTACTGTCGAAATGCACGGAGAATGAGACTCGGTAGGGCTAAATGCTATCCTCATTCCTTTGAATGAACACTGGCACATAAATTTAAAACTTCACAAATTACCATTTGTGCTTAGTCTAGGTTCAAAGCAATGGTGCAAGGAAATTTCCCAAGTTACATAGTATGAAATATAATAAAATCAAGTGAAGCACAATGACAATAGCAGAATACATAATACATATCATAATAGTGATGTCCGGAATACATAGTCCATAATAAATAATATCACTCCAAAAATACATAATAGCATACATACCATAATGAACTACAAGCTATTGATAAGTCTAAAGCTTCATATCCAAATTTGTCTAATAAATCTTTTATTAAGGAACTTTAATAATTATGATTTGTCACATTATGAGAAATTTTGGCCTTCCATTCTTACTAAATTTGTTTCTCCATAATGTAAAAATAACATTTGTTTTTTCTTTTATAATCTTTTCCTTTCTTTTCTTTTTATGAAAAATGAACATAAAATCTTCTTTTTACCTTAATTTGCACACATTTCAACATTTAGTGGACTTTTTCCCCATAGAATGAAACATAACATGAAAATATTGTTTTATATTATTTAAAATAACGCACATAACAATGAACATATTTTATGAAATCAAACAAAAATTTTCCCATTAATTTTGCACTTTTTCTGTTGCATTAGAATTTGTCTTTTTATTTCATGCAAAGACTTGTTCACAACTTTCACTAACTTATAATTTCACTTTTTCTTCCTTCTTTTTCTTCCATTAACATATAAGTACATTTTCCAAAAATTCATTCACTAAAATAAATTCTATTATGCAACCTGAGGATGCAATTCTTCACATTAACTTTGCATAAACGTTTTATTGCCATCAACATTTTCTCCCTTTGTCCATTTTTAAGATTTTTATTTTCATTTATTTAATTTTCGAAAAATATTTAATATCGTTATTACCCATTTGTTATTGGATTCCTAGTTTACTATCCCTAAAAATTCAAGTTGTTACAGACTTTCCCATTACAAAAATTGCGTCCTCGTAATTTCTGTATAAGGGATACGTTTATAACTAAATTATAGATTAGGGTTTTGGTCTAGGTATGTACAACTATTATTATATTATAAGAGTGATACTTTAGAATGTACAGACATGTATCATGTTTTTACTGTCTTGTGCTAATCCATATTCTAAATATATTCTGTACTATATCAAACCTGGGCTCTGATACAAAAAATGTAACGCTTGGCCCCTATACCCATGCTATCCAAGAGCAACACTAAGTATTACTATCAGAAAGCATGGAGAATGGGACTCAATAGCGCTAAATGTTATACTCATTCCTTTGAACGAACACTGGCACGTAAATTTAAAACTTCATAACTTACCATTCGTGCTCAGTTTAGGTTCAAAGAAAAGGTGCAAGAAAATTTCCCAAGTTACATAGTACAAAATAAAATAGAATCAAGCGCAACACAATGACAACAACATAATACATAATACATATCTAAATAGTGATGTCCGGAATACATAGTCCATAACACATAATATTACTCCCAAAATACATAATATAATACATACCATAATGAACTACTAGCTACTGATAAGTCCAAAGATGCGTATCCAACACCCCAAAACATGGAAAATGATAAGAACGCTACTACAATTCACGCAACCTAACCTGCAAACAATCCTCAACCTGACCTGAGGATTGTAAAACAAATCTCAAGGGTTAGACTATTTCTAGTGTGAGTGAAGTAAGAATCTATGGAGACCAAAATTTGACAACAAAAGATAAATGATGTTACATGTATAAGTCAACGAGGGGCATATGAATGTTCTACATATGAAAAATTTAGCATAATCATCTCGTTCAAATAAGCCATAATTTCAAACATATGTATTTTACGTAACTCAATACAATACCAACATCAATTATCATATATAAAATAAAATGATGAAATAAATCAAGTTGGAGTACCACATATAAACCAATAAAATACTCATAACTTTTATCATATGTTAGAAAATATGATAAAATGAATCAAATCAGAGTATTATACTTAAATCAATACGATACTCATAACAATTATCATATATAAACTAATCTGAAAAGATGAACCAAGTCAGAGTATCATATATAACCAAATATGGTACTTATGACCGTTATCATATATAAAGCAATATGATAATAATAATTAACAATAAAAATGTAATTAGGTAATAGGGAATTTTTGGATAAATATAACCCAACTCATTACATATACCAAATAAATAGACACTAGTATTGTAAAATTACAGTGGTAGAGAAGAGTGCGCATCGAGACATCAATGTAACGACCCAGAAAATCTGAACCAATTTAAATTTTTTAAATTGGCTAAAATAATGGATTTTAAATATTTAAAATAAATATTTTAAATAATAGAGATGAAAAGTGAGTTGAATCGACAATTGAAAACGAATATAATTAATTATAATTATAAACAAGGCTTGAAATGGCGCTGCAGTTTCAAAAATTGAATTCAAACTTTGTCGGACTGTACCGGGTGCAAAACAAAACGGATTTTAGTGAAACCAAAAAAAATTAAATCAGTTAGTGAATACCTTTCTAACGAATCTGAAAAATCGAATTTTCATAGCGGAAAGCAAAAGTTATGGCCAAATGAATTTTCAGAAAGGTCGCTATGGAATTTATATAGCCCGTGAAATTGGCCATTTTGCATACGACCTCGGAATTCGATGAAACCACTTTTGTTGGATCCGGGATGTGAAGTTATTGCTAGGTTTCAAATTTCATGATTTTTGAAGCTAATATGTGAGAGTGGCAAAGGAAAACGTGTTTTGGTCAATTAAAGTTAAATTGGATCGACCAGAAATGGGCCTTTTTGCAAACGGTCTCAGAATTCAACGAAACTAGTTTTGTTGGGACCGTATCATCAAAACATAGCTATATTTATTTTTCTGGAATTTTTCGAATCAGTTTGTGGCCCTGGCAAATTGAAATGCACGTTCAAATCAAATATTGAATGTTTTATATTTTAATTTGAAGGAAAACTGATTGAAACAGTCGAATGGGCCTTCGAAACATATCCCATTGTGTTCGGAATGGGGGTAAAATGCTAGGGACGACAGTCGTTGGGTTTCGATTGGTGGTCGTGGCAGAAAACCCCTTTAAAACTCCACCGGCCAATCAGAATTTAAAAAAAAAAAGAAAATCCTTTTTTCTCTCTCCAGCTCAGCCGATTTCGACGATCACCATCACTCCCTCCTTCCCCTTCACATCGCCGCCGCTACAGGCCACCAGAGCCACCGCCACCACCCAAACCCGATCCGCCTCCTCCCCCTCTACAAATCCGACCCACCTTTGCCTCGCCTCGCCAGTCGCCCAGGTCGAGCCCAGAAAGTTCGTCGTCTTCCCCTCGATTTCTGGCCGAGATCCACCACCGAGTTGGCCCTCCTCCCTGGCGCTCGTGCGCCTCACGTAGGCCTTCGACCCTGCGCAACCAGATCCTCGAACCACTACTCCGTTTGATCGCAATCTTCAAACCTAGTTTTGAACCCATGAACTGAGGTACGGGTTTATCTATTTTAAACTGATTCTCACACTATAAAGCGTTGCAAACCTTGTAAAAATCATAACTTTTTGCTATGTGGTCGAAATTCAGTGAAACAAGAGACAGTGGACCCGTGAGGACGTCTTCTACATTTTAGAAGAGACCGCATATTTTTTTGAGCCTTCTGCTATTTTTGGTGGAGTGGAACCCAATGTGAGATTTCTAATTTATAAACAATATGGAAAACGACGATGTATAAATTATATAGTCGATGTATGAGTTATATAAGCGTTGTACACCTCTTGTATAAGCGTTGTATAAGTTGTATGTTCGATGTATAAGTTATATATGCGTTGTAAAAATTATATATGTGTTGAAATAGAAGTGAATTGCTATATATATATATATACGCCCCTCGTCCACAAACCATGGACGATATTTATTGATTGTGATTGGTGTGAAAATTGATTGATAGCGAATGGTTGTTTGGGATTGTTTGTGGTTGATATTGATTGATTGTGGTTGAAAAATACCCATTTGTGGTTGAGAAATATTTGGTTGAAACCACATAGGATTAGTTTATGGAAATGAAATAAATATATACATGCCGCCTGCGTGCGAACTAGATGCATGATCCCTATTGTCAAAAACCGCGAGGTTTTAAGGTAGAGCGAGGAGCCGTACTAGGGACGGTCCCGGTTTTAACTACCCTGCCGTTATGCTGCCGAAATTTTGAATAATATTCATGTGTTTGAATTATTTTCATTTGTTGAAACTCTATTTATTCATTGAATAGAAAACCTTCATGTGTTTAATCGATATTCATTCGTTGATTAGAAATTCATGTGTTGAATGGTATTCATGTTTTAAATATAAAAATCACATTTTTATCTATATATATAAACTATAGGAAACCTTCATGTGTTGAATCGATATTCATTCGTTGAATTAAAATTCATGTGTTGAATGGTATTCATATTTTGAAAGAAATTGTGTTATAATAAAAATCCCAATTTTAACATCAATATGAAATGTATAAAATAATCCTGTTTTGAAATAAATTGTTTTACAATAAAAATCCTATTTTTATCACCTATATAAAATAATAGTGTTTTGAAATAAATTGTTTTACAATATAAAAATCACATTTTTATTATATACATGAATTGTTGAAATGTGAAGTGTTAAAAATAGCAACTCGTTCAAATAAATATGCATGAGTTGAAATATTCATTAATTAGCTAGTGACGTGATTTTTACCTATGCATGCAACATTAGAATGAATGGGGTTTTTAAACCAAATGGAATCAAATATGAAGTTGAATGGAAAATGATAAGTGATAAGAACTGTATATATGTACATGCATGTTTATTGAACAGGTTATAGCAAAAGGGCTAGAGAAGAGGAATAAAATTTTGTGCCCGACAAATAGGTACACATTTACTGTTTTGTTTGGGTGATGATTTTATGAGCCTGTTGGCTAGCCGCTTGGCTTTTTCCTTTTCTTTTAGACATGAGACGCCCGTGTGGCTATTTGGGAATTTTCCCAGCCCCTCCCGTATAAAGGAGGTTATGGCGAAATTTTCCAAAATTTAAAGGCGTTAGTGAAATATTTAAAGTGAAAACGATATTGAAATTGTTGAATGAACTATATGTATATAAATATATATAAATATAAATAAAATTAAAACGAAACGTGGCCACGCAGTTCGTGTTTTGAAACCGTGATTTCAAACAATTAGTACGGGAGATCCGACCATCGGATTTTCCTGAAAACGCAACCATTGGGTTCGCCTCGGGAAGATCTTTCCAACGGCACCAACTTTGTAGAAATCCAACGGTTGGATTGTCTGGAATGTTTAATTCAAATTTGAAGAAAAACAGCGCCAAAATCGACTATATATATATATATATAATTATATATAATTATATATAATCGAATAGCGACGCTGCAGTTCGTATTTTGAAATCGAAACTTCAAACGATTGTACCGGGAGATCCGACCGTCGGATTTTCCCGAAACTGGAACCGTTGGATTCGTTTTGAAAAGATCATTCTAATGATATAAATTTTGTGAAGATCCAACGGTTAGATTTTCAGATATGTGTAAATCAAATCTGAAGAAAAACAGCGCCACGGTCGCGTTATGGCCCGAAGCGTCGTTTTGAACAAAGTGGCTATTTTAAAAATAAATAAAAATAGCGATAAATCGTTATAAAATACCATAAACAATATGGAATGGAAATAAACTGAATTTGCTCGATTTATGTGGTATTTGATGGTTGAATGTGTTTGGTGTGAAAATTACCTTAAAGAACAAAATTGGTGTTGTCGAATAATTTAACCATTGAAGTAAATTGATTCGAAATTCTAAATATATGTGAATTATTTGAAAAGGCCGAGTTAATTCTCATTTCAAATAATTGACCGACGATTGAAAGTCAAAGATGAAGACGGTGGTCGAAGACCGGAGATCTTCACCTCGTTTGGATGGTAACCGAGGTCCTGATTGGGAGGCATCCCGAAATATGGATAATGAGTGGTGATCGTCCCGACGTACGTGGTGATCGATGGGTTTGCGAGGTATTTAGTGCCTCCGGTTTCGTTCAAACCCAGAACGGACTTGTAAATGGACTGTGTGTCTGACATTGGATTTTATTCTGTGTTGATTGATCTCTATTAAATATACATCTGTTTGGCGGCGGAGAATTTATTCTTTTGTTTAACGCCCTTCTCTGAAACGCACGAGCTTAGAGGTTGTATATCGATGGACATCAGCCGCATGGCATGGATTGCTAGTGTGACATGCCTAAGTGGCAAATGATCAGGGCTTCTGTTGAAAAGCAAAGTCTTCTGGTGATGATCAAAGCCCCACCTGTGTGGCGTAGCTTTGTGTATAATGTGAATTCGCGAGCCTCACACCCCGGTATGAACCAAAAATGGGAGAAGGACCTCAGGGAGGGCATGTGTTTCTTTCTAGCTAGGGTGGTGTCAGTGACCTACCAGCCCTGACATTTATATACTTTTCACCTGTGTGGTTGTTGCTGTTGCGAGGCGCCTCGGTTTGATCGGACGATCCGGGTCCGATGGAGTCATTCGTTGGCTCGTTTACGCCCCAAAGGGCAGGGAAACGTATTGTTCAGGCATTTTAATCCACATCGGTGGACCGGCCCTGTCGCTCCAAAGGCTTGACTGAGTACTTACCTGTGGCTCGGGCTAGAGAGTCACGAAATCGGTAAGGACTATCTTTTGCCTTGGTTCATGACGGAAATCCAATTTCCAAATACGTGACTGTGCGGTTTTGATTGTATACCTATATATGACGACATAGTGGTATAGGGCATTAATGCCGTCTATGATTGATAGTTATGATTTGAAATTGTTTTCAAAACATATAAACACTAGCAATAATATCAAATGCTTTTGTTTTATTCGTATCAAGCATATTTTGGCCGTTACAAGGTAAAAACTCTATCCTCCGGTTTGCGTTGCATTGTGTGATGGGAGCTGAGTCTTATAACGGCTTCATTTTTATAAAAAGCATAGCGTTGTTTCAAAGAATGATTTGTTTTAAAGCACTGGCAATCCAATGGAGTAAACCCGTTCCACGAAAGTGGCGTGGTCCTGTGATTAGCCATATTATAAATGTGTTGAGTAGATTTCTCATACCAGTCCCATGACTGACTCATAGTTTGTTTCACTTCCAAACTCGGGTGCCCCTTTTTCTACACGGGCAGCCTTGTATTCAGGTTTAACTGGTTCTTTCTGGATAGCTGGAGCTGAAGATGGATTCTATCATTTATCTCTTTTTATGCTGTTCAGCTCCTATTGTACATATTTTGTTTGTTTCCGCTGTAGACATATATGTATAGTTGAACTGTATTTGTACTAAGTAAGATCCTGTATACTGTGTAACTCTGATGATTACTTTTATCCAGTATATTCTATTGTTCATTATCTGGTGTATTTATTTAATTTTGCTCTGCTATTATCTGTTTCTGTGTTATATCCCAAAGATTACCCTTGTCTCCGTCTGTACGGGATTTGGGGTCGTCATAATCAACACCGTAATCTACTCATAGCGCCATAACACATCTGGCGATCAACCCAGGATAACCAAGACGGTCTATGGCTAAGATCGTATAATACCCGTTCATGGCACTACACGTGGGACCCTAACACCTCTGTCTATTGTAGTTCGTGAACCACCAATAGGGAATCCCGATCAAAAACAAAATTGCCCATTGTAGCAGACCATTGACCTTTGGTGGTAGTTGGGCAGATAAAAAAAACCGCTGATTCAGGTAGCGATCCAGAATCAAGTCGGCGAAGATGGAGTTTTGGCCCATTGGTACAATAGAGTCCAATCTATCCCAACCTAAATAAAAGTGAAGTTTAATTTTTTTTTTCAAATAAATAAATATCGTGAAACTCGGTTGTTTTATGACTAGCATATAGCCATGACTTGAATAATTATGCCAATATTTAAAAAAAAAACATGACAATGTCAATAAGAAAATATTCCAAAAGCAAAGCAAAACCGATGCATAAGCACCAATCTGATTGCCAAGGCTTAAACAAGATCAAGCGTTTCATATAGACATTTAGGAAATATGGAGATTTATCACATTAAATCAAGGCACTATAGTTGCGATAGAAAAAAGGTACCATCATAAGAATGGCATATAAGCATGCCAACTCAATGATGAACTAAAACCACATAATTTCAAAAAGTGTCATATACTTCCAAATAGTAACTATGTAAGTAATGCACTTGCGTCCCATACCACATTACATTACTTTAATATTTACAAAATGAGAGTAAATTCCACTTATTGAAAATACACACAAATAACTATTCCAAAACTTCAAGAACCATAAAAATCCGGTCAGAAACCAATAGGACAAACCCAAAACAATTTATGTGTTACAAAACTTGTTTTACAAACTCAATTGCATACACTCACTTTGTAACAATCATATAAATTTGAAATTTGATATTTTAAAGCTAAATTTTTTACAATAACTTCAAATATCAATCTAGTTTATATGTACCAAATTTCAAAAGCAAATCCTAAACAATTTGGTACAGATTCAATCATCTTTAGCCACCATTTTCAGATTACGTTTATAAATCTTAGTTGCATATGCTCATTTTTGAAAAATTCAAATAAATTTGAAGATTAACGTTTTTGATTCAAACTTTTCATGGTAGCTTCATTCACTTGCTTAGAATCACTGTACCTAATTTCGTCGCCAAAAACCTTACCGACAGATACATATTTAATATTCATTAGCAGTCATTTTCAGCCCAGGTTTGAACATCTCAGTTTTTACATACCACTTAAAAAAATCATAAAAATTTGAAATTTAACCTTTTTAGCTCAAATTTTTTGTAGTTGATTGAAATATGAATGTTGTCTATGGGTACAAAATTTCAATGCCAGATACCTTACGAATTGGTACGATTTCATGTTTAGTAACCATCATTTTCAGCCCAGGTTTAAACATCTTAGTTTTCATTTATCCATTTTGTAAAAATCAAATAAATTCGAAATTCAATCATTTTAGTCCAAAATTGGCACAGTAGTTGTATAAACCAGCTTTGAATAACATATCCAAAAATTAGCAAATTATAATGGTTTTTCAATTTTATTCCAATTATTTTCCTTCAGCTATTGTATGGACTATTCAACAAATACGTTTCAAGCATCATTTACATGGCATAATTTAGGAAAATAAATTAACAATTGTTTGTATACATAGATCCAATATTTAGGTCTACATGAATGCATAAATCATAGCATAAAAATATAAAAAGATTAAAACTTCACTCACCTCAAACTCCAAATTGTAATCTTTAAGCCCTACAATAGCTAGCTTTTGATTGCTACCCTTTCTCCTTTCCAATTAATAAGAAATGGGAATCCTTTCTTCAGTTAGCAATATATATTTTTTTCCTAAGAAGGAGAAAATTGAATTTTTTTTCCTTATGGGTTTCCGAGAGAAATGAAATATGTGAGGAAGGAACCGGAGAAAAAAGAGAAGGACTTTTATGCCTAGCCCCCTTTCTAGGAGTTTCTTAACAAAAAAATACATTTTCCTCCTTTGTTTATTCTCTTTTCTTTTATTAAGGAACTTTAATAATTATGATTTGTCACATTATGAGATATTTTGGCCTTCCATTCTTATTAAATTTGTTTCTAGACTATTCAATGATGTAAGAATAAAGTTTGTTATTATTATTTTTTTCTTTTATAATCTTTTCCTTTCTTTTCTTTTTATGAAAAATGAACATAAAATTTTCTTTTAACCTTACTTTACACATATGTCAACATTTAGTGAAATTTTTTTTCCCATAGCTTGAAACATAACATGAAAACATTATTTTATATTATTTAAAATAACACACATAACAATGAACAAATTTTATGAAATCAAACAAATTTTTTCCCATTAATTTTTCACTTTTTCCGTTGCATTAGAATTTGTCTTTTTATTTCATGCAAAGGACTTGTTCACAACTTTCACTAACTTATAATTTCACATTATTTCTTCCTTCTTTTTTCCCATTAACATACAAGTACATTTTCCTAAATTTCATTCACTAAAATAAATTACATTATGCAACCTAAAGATGCACTTCTTCACATTAACTTTGCACAAACGTTTTCTTACCATCTTCATTTTCTCCCCTCATCCATTTTTAATATTTTTATTTTCATTTATCTAATTTCAAAAAATATTTAATATCATTATTACCCATTTATTATTGGATTTCCAATTTAGTATCCCTAAAAAATCGGGTTGTTACAGACTTCCCCCTTACAAAAATTGTGTCCTTGCAATTTCTATAAAAGAGATACTTTTGTAACTAAATTATAGATTGCGGTTTTGGTCTAGGTATGTACAACTATTATTATATTATGAGAGTGATACTTTAGAATATATAGACATGCATGATGTTTCTACTTTCTTATGCTAATCCATATTCAAAATATATTTTGTACTATGTTAAACTTGGGCTCTAATACCAAAAATGTAACGCGCCACCCCTATACCCATGCTAACCAAGAGTAACATTAAGTATTACTATCGTAAATCATGGAGAATGGGACTCGATTGGGCAAAATGTTGTACTCATTCCTTTGAACGAACATTGACACTTAAATTTAAAACTTCATAACTTACCATTCATGCTCAGTCCAGGTTCAAAGCAATGGTGCAAGGAAATTTCCCAAGTTACATGGTACAAAATATAATAGAATCAAACGCAGCACAATGAAGATAGCAGAAAACATAATACATATCATAATAGTGATGTCCAGAATACATAGTCCATAATACATAATATCACTCCCAAAATACATAATAGCATACATACCATAATTAACTACAAGCTACTGATAAGCCCAAAGCTGCATATCCAAAACCATATAACGTGGAAAATGATAAGAACGTTGCTACAATCCGCGCAACCTAACTTGGAAACAATCTTCAACCTGACCCGAGGATTGTAAAACAAATCACATGGGTCGGACTATTTCTAGTGTAAGTTAAGTAAGAATCTATGGAGATAAAAATTTACAACAAAAGATAAATGATGCAACATGTATAAGTCAACGAGAGGCATATAAATATTCTATATATGAAAAATTTAGCATAATCATCTCATTTAAATAAGTCATAGCTCCAAACGTATGTATTGTATGTAACTCAATACAATACAACCATCAATTATCATATGTAAAATAAAATGATGAAATAAATCAAGTTAGAGTATCACATAACCAATAAAATACTCATATCTTTTATCATATATAAACAATATGATAAAATGAATCAAATCAGAGTATCATATTTAAATCAATACGTTACACATAACAATTATCGTGTATAAAATAATCTAACAAATTGAACCAAGTCAAAGTATCATATATAACCAAACACGATAAGATAACCATTATCATATGCAAAACAATATGATAATAATAATTAACAATAAAAATGTAATAAGGTAATAGGGAATTTTGGGATAAATATAACCCGACTCATAACATATACCAAATAAACGGACTCTAGTATTGTAAAATCAAAGTGGTAGAGCACGAGCACGCATCGAGACATCAACATCGTAATATAGTCATAGCGCCATAACACACCTAGTGATCAACCCAGGATAACCAAGACAGTCTAAGGCTAAGGATGTATGCTACCCGTTCACGGCATTACACGTGGGACCCCCATGCCTCCATCTATTGTAGTCTGTGACCCGCCGATCAGGAATCTCGATCAGAAACAAAGTTACCCAATGTAGCAGACCGTTGACATTAGGTGGTAGTTAGAAAAATAAAAAAAACCACCGATTCGGGTAGTGATCCTGAATCAGGTCAGCCAAGATGGAGTTTTGGCTCATTGGTACAATAGAATCCAATCTATCCCAACCCAAATCAAAGAAAAGTTTAAAAATATTTTTTTTTCATATAAATAAATATCGTGAAACTCAGTTGTGTTATGACTAGCATATAGTCATGACTTGAATAAATATGAAAACATTTTAGAAAAAAACAACGTGACAATGTCAACAAGAATATATGCCAAAATGTAACGACCCAGAAAATCTGAACCAATTTAAAAAATTTAAATTGGCTAAAATAATGGATTTTAAATATTTAAAATAAATATTTTAAATAATAGCGATGAAAACTGAGTTTGAATCGACAATTGAAAATGAATATAATTAATTCTAATTATAAACAAGGCCTGAAATGGCGCTGCAGTTTCAAAAATTGAATTCAAACTTTGTCGGGCTGTACCGGGTGCAAAACAAAACGGATTTTAGTGAAACCAAAAATATTTAAATCTGTTAGTGAATACCTTTCTAACGAATCTAAAAAATCGATTTTTCATAGCGGAGAGCAAAAGTTATGGCCAAATGAATTTTCAGAAAGGTCGCTATGGAATTTATATAGCCCGTGAAATTGGCCATTTTGCATACGACCTCGGAATTCGATGAAACCACTTTTGTTGGATCCGGGATGTGAAGTTATTGCTAGGTTTCAAATTTCATAATTTTTGAAGCTAGTATGAGCGTGGCAAAGGAAAACGTGTTTTGGTCAATTACAGTTAAATTGGATCGACCAGAAATGGGCCTTTTTGCAAACGGTCTCAGAATTCGACGAAACTAGTATTGTTGGGACCGTATCTTCAAAACATAGCCAGATTTATTTTTCTGGAATTTTTCGAATCAGTTTGTGGCCCTGGCAAATTGAAATGTACGTTCAAATCGGATATTGAATGTTATATATTTTAACTTGAATGGAAACTGACTGAAACAGCCGAATGGGCCTTCGAAACATATCCCATTGTGTTCGGAATGGGGATAAAATGCTAGGGACGACAGTCGTTGGGTTTGGATTGGGGTTCGTGTGTGAAAGGGGTATTTTAGAGATTTTAAAAATAATAAAATAAAATAAAAAAAATTCTATTGGCCCATTATCTTTCTCTCTCCCCGTATACCCTGCGGCGCACGGCGGAATACGCTTGCCCCCTTCTCTCCTCGATTCCTCCTTCCACACTCAATAAAATCAAGTGCTCCAGTTAAGGATTTTGCAGAGCACCTCTCAAGCTTCAAATCCATATAGGATTTGCATTTTTTCGAAGTGTATCTGAAGAGAACCGCGAGTCAGAAGTTCGGAGCTTTGAAGCTCCACCGTGGCCACGTCAGACCGCCGAGCTGGACCCCACCTCCGGCGAACCAGTGCCCCTCCTCCCTCTTCAACCTCGCCCAACCCGATCGTGGAACCATTACACCGATTGATCGAAAAATCCAAACCTAGTTTAGAACCTTTCAGCTGAGGTACGGCTATATATATTTTCAACAGTTTTAACACCTTTAAACCGTTGCAAATTTTGAAAAATCGTATCTTTCTCGTTTCTTGACGAAATTCGATGAAACAGGAAACATCGTGACCGTGTGGACGTCTTCTACCTTCTAGAAGAGACCGCATATTTTTCTGGGCCTTCTGCTATTTTTGGTGGAGTGGAACCCAATGTGAGATTTCTAATTTATAAACGATATGGAAAACGACGATGTATAAATTATATAATCGATGTATGAGTTATATAAACTTTGTACACCTCATGTATAAGCGTTGTATAAGTTGTACGTTCGATGTATAAGTTATATATGCGTTGTAAAACTTATATATGTGTTGAAATAGAAGTGAATTGCTATATATATATATATATATATATATATATATATATATATATATATATATATATACGCCCCTCGTCCACAAACCATGGACGATATTTATTGGTTGTGATTGATGTGAAAATTGATTGATAGCGAACGGTTGTTTGGGATTATTTGTGGTTGATATTGATTGATTGTGGTTGAAAAATACCCGTTTGTGGTTGAGAAATATTTGGTTGAAACCACATAGGATTAGTTTGTGGAAATGAAATAAATATATACATGCCGCCTGCGTGCGAACTAGATGCATGATCTCCATTGTCAAAAACCGCGAGGTTTTAAGGTAGAGCGAGGAGCCGTACTAGGGATGGTCCCGGTTTTAACTACCCTGCCGTTATGCTGCCGAAATTTTGAATAATATTCATGTATTGGAATTATTTTCATTGGCTGAAACTATATTTATTCGTTGAATAGAAAACCTTCTTGTGTTGAATCGATATTCATTCGTTGATTAGAAATTCATGTGTGGAATGGTATTCGTGTTTTAAATATAAAAATCACATTTTTATCTATTTATATAAACTATAGAAAACCTTCATGTGTTGAATCGAAATTCTTTCGTTGATTTGAAATTCATGTGTTGAATGGTATTCATATTTTGAAATAAATTGTTTTATAATAAAAATCCTATTTTTATTACCTATATGAACTATATAAAATAACAGTGTTTTGAAATGAATTGTTTTACAATAAAAATCACATTTTTGTTATATACATGAATTGTTAAAAATAGTGAAATGTTGAAATAGAAGACAGTTGGATAAAAATATCATTTTTATCAAATGTATGAAAAGGATATAGTTTTGAAATCGAAGAATCGATATATATATATATATTAATAGAATTAAAATATATCGAATAACGACGCTGCAGTTCGTATTTAAAACCGTGATTTCAAACGATTATACCGGGAGATCCGACCATCGGATTTTCCTGAAATCGCAACCGTTGGGTCCGCTTTGGAAATATCTTTCCAACGGCACCAACTTTGTAAAGATCCAACGGTTGGATTGTCTGGAATGTTTAATTCAAATCTGATGAAAAACAGCGCCAGAATTGATTATATATATATATATAAATATAATTATATTTAATAGAATAACGACGCTGCAGTTCTTATTTCGAAATCGAAACTTCAAACGATTGTACCGGGAGATCTGACCGTCGGATTTTCCCGAAACTGGAACCGTTGGATTCGTTTTAAAAAGGTCTTTCTAATGATGTAAATTTTGAGAAGATCCAACGGTTAGATTTTCAGATATGTGTAAATCAAATCCGAAGAAAAACAGCGCCACGGCCGGTTATGGCCCGAAGCGTCGTTTTGAATAAAATGGCTATTTTAAAATAAATAAAAATGGCGATAAATCATTATAAAATATTATAAACGATATGGGTGAGATTTAGAAATTAACTGAAGGTTGGCTATGTAATGACCCGCAAATCCACAATATCGGAGTTGACTATATACATCATACGTCCAACCCAAATATCACGAAAATACGAAACATTTTTTTATAGAAGAAAGAGGTAGAAGAAGAACAGAAATAACAACACAGAATCTCACATCGCAGCGGAACAAAATGTAATATACTATAACTTTTGAAATACAAAATCTCAACTGTATAACATACACTTATCAGAGTACAACACTTACAACACAACGGAACAACACTATAACTAGATAACGCTGAAGCCTCCTGCTCCAAGCTCCTTTAGATATATCTGAAAAATCCTGAACTACTTGACTGCCCATACAAATATAGGCACCCAAGAGTTTAGGTAGAACAAAACAAAATAAACTCCGGGTCAGTCATGGGACTGGTATGAGTAAACAATTTAAAACAGTTTCAGAAAACTAAATGATATCTCATAAGACCACGCCGTATAACACGGAACGGGTTTTTCCCTTATGAGAATCCAAAAACTTGACTTATCTTTCAAAATCCCTTTGAAAGGAATAATAATCTTTATATCAAACTCTTTTGATATTATAATAATGTCTAAATCAAGTAGATAACAATCTAATGGAACGTTTGCATCTCACGTTCCACATAAATAATATACAATCAAAACCGCAAGCACGTATTGGGTAATGGATTTCCAACTATGACAAGGTATGGAACCACCTTCCGCTGGTATATCTCTAGAGGAGAATACACCGAGTTCAACAAGAACATCTTGCAACTCAGCCACACATGACCGACCACTCATTTGGCTTGAGTGTATCGAATGTATATCACCAACGGTTGGGATCAGCAACCGTTTCCCGAATGGGACAGCATCGACAATAGATTTTTAGAAGTAAATGAAACTCTAGATCAGGTGATTATACACCCTAATAGGTGCGACCTACATAGCCATGCTACCTGCCTGATTTCTGTCATTTACCGGTTGTTGAGGCTAGAAGCTACGCTTTATCATCACACCAGATTCACTTCGAATGCCACATCGTCAAATCCATCAAATCACCGATTGACGTCCTCAACAGTACATTACGTGTTAGTTAAAAGAAGTTTCCTTCTCCGCTTCCACTCTTGGTACGGTTGAAGAAATCAATGTACGTGACATTTTTGGAAATACTCTGTCAGACATTCATCCATACAAGTCACCCAGGAACAGGATGAATCGAAGGTACAATTTCTATTAATAGAAATTGTCCTTGCACTCTACTCCGTCTTCGATTATCTTTATATAATCTGATTCACAACGCTACTGCCAATACGGAGTGGTTCTTCGGATAATAATCCAACCGGTCTCTCCATATTGACAACGATGGTCAAAACTTCGATAGTCTGTGATTTAACTATCAAATAAAAACAAGTGTTTCGATAGTCGATGATTTAACTATCGAAGAAAACAAGTGTTCATCCAATTATCAAACAATCACTGAGCCCTTAATTAATATTCCATTAATTAAATCACTTCTCTATTTCTTTATCAATATTTGTTAACCAAATATTTTCAATAACCATATTGGCCTTTTCTATTATTTGGAAAACATTTCCGAGTATCGCCTTCCTTTATTTTCTAAACTTTAGAAAATATATGCTATTTATAATTGGAAAATATTCCAATTACTTATCTCTTTTCCGATCTCGTTTATTTCTATACTTAGGAAATATTCTTTATTATATTTCCAGCTTATATTTATTTGGGTTAAAAAGGATGTTGTGTAAAACATCGTTACGACAACCCAAATACTATATTCAACTAACTCTTATCCAACATTGATCTTCGAGCTTGAAATCTTACTGTTTATTTGTTAATAATGAAACCAATCAAGTTGGGGTATAACTACCTCTCAGACCTTGACTGAATAACATTTATAACGTCAAAACAGATATGACTACTTACTCGAATAATCAATAACATACAACTACTTCTTCACCTTTAAACACGTATACACTTTCTCTTTCTATTCTTACTAGATTTTATTCCTAGTCTTCATTTTTGATTATACTATTCTATTTCTAATGTTCGTTTCCTTATCGACTTCTATATATATATTGATATATAGATTTCTAACTATCAAATTATCTTAAAAATATTCTATCTCCTTAAATTCCCGGAAAAATTCGCCATAACCTCATTTGTACCGGGAGCATCGGGATATTTCTAATAGCCTCCCATGGCTCTCACCAATCCAAAAGAAAAAGAAAAAGCCAAGCGGCTAGCCGATACGGCGCATAAAATCTCATATATGAATTAAATACGTACCTTTTTGTCGAGCATTCTATTTATATACCTTCTAACAATTTATTCCAAACCTGTCTCCTGTATATTTATACCTGTCCAATCTATTTTAACTATACCAATCTTTTTAACTAAATTTGTTAACTAAATTTGTTAATTTACTCCTTAGTCTATTTCACTTTCATATTTGAACATGACATGTTCAAATATATTTTAACTCGCTTATTAACTACTTTGAATTCTATATTCAAATTCCGTTCCAGTTCTATTTGAAATCCATATGAATTTCTATATTCAACTTCTATATTATAAATCCCATTTGAATTTCTATATTCAAATTCATTTTAACTCTATTTGAATCTTATATTCAAAGTCCATTTTAAATCTTTAAATTCTATATTCAAATCTATTTCAAGTTCTATTTGAATTCTCTTTTCAAATTCTATATTCAAAGTCTATTTGAATTCTCTTTTCAAATTCTATATTCAAATCTATTTGAATATCTCTGCATTTCTTTATAAAAAACGTTTATAACTTTACTTAAAATCCCCCATTATATATTTATAAACAAAGTTTATAAATTCAATTCAAATCCCACCTTTTCATTTATAAACAGAGTTTATAAATTCAATTCAAATCCCACCTTTTCATTTATAAACAGAGTTTATAAATTCAATTCAAATCCCACCTTTTCATTTATAAAAAGAGTTTATAAATTCAATTCAAATCCCACCTTTTCATTTATAAAAAGAGTTTATAAATTCAATTCAAATCCCACCTTTTCATTTATAAAAAGAGTTTATAAATTCAATTCAAATCCCACCTTTTCATTTATAAAAAGAGTTTATAAATTCAATTCAAATCCCACCTTTTCATTTATAAAAAGAGTTTATAAATTCAATTCAAATCCCACCTTTTCATTTATAAAAAGAGTTTATAAATTCAATTCAAATCCCACCTTTTCATTTATAAACAGAGTTTATAAATTCAATTCAAATCCCACATTTTCATTTATAAACAGAGTTTATAAATTCAATTACTTGTTTTATATATCTTCAAAACAAGTTAATATTTTCTATAGTTTATTTAAAATTCAAATTCTATTTATAAAAATAGAATTCACTTTTTAAATCTCAAATACCTTTTTCGATATTTTTTATAAATCAATATTCAAGCCCCAGGGATATTTTAAACAATCAAATCAACCAATTTCAATCGTTTGGTTTTATTTAACACATCATATATGAATATACATATGAAACCAAACAAACAAACAGATAATATTTTTTTTTGAGGAATCCAGTTGGATCCCTCCAACCTGTTTTTCCTGCATCCACAGACGTTAGTCAACATAGTAATACCCATCCTGCTTCGAGGCAGGATATCGCAGTATAGAAGGTCATCCACTAATCATAGCGTGGGGCGTATAGGGTAATCATCCGCTATGAAACTGCGGGCATCCGCTATTGAAACTGCGGGAATCCAACCAATCATCAACCCAATATATATATATAATATTCAACCAATCCTAAATAACTATATATATTTTAAAACAATCAGACAACATTCAAACAAGCATAACAATTATTTTTAACTATATAAAAATAATTCTAAATAAAAGGTGAGATTTACTCACCGTGATTTTCCATTGTCGAATATTCATTTAACATTCTCTATCGTCTTGCCATTCCATCTACTCAAACGAAATCTTGAATGACTTCTTTTCCTAGGATTATTTATTTTAATTAACGATTAAACACTTATCTATTTAATTTAACTATTTGAATAATTAAACTAAATAAATTACTAAATTATTCCTTTACCTCATGTTTTTAATTCTTTCCTCCATCTCACTTTACTTCGTCTTGCACAAAGCACCGGTAAACTCCTCTATAAGCCATTCATTTACCGTCTAACTCCACTATAACATTAAACTAGACCACGGCTGTCAATCCCACCTACCAAAATCAATGACATTTTACTGACTAAAATAAATAAATTATAATTTTAATTGACATTTAAATTACCTTTTCGATCACTACAACCGACAGGAGAAACTCACTGCCGTTACTTAGTTTACCCCATCCATCCTCACATCGCTTTTGATCCAAACCATCGGCATCTCCAAATCCTCTTCTCCGAATACAAATAAAGATCAACTTCCTTATACACCACTGCCAAACCCCACAACTCAACCCTCGCTGTTCAGACAAGATTCTTCCCTTGACATGCTATATTTTTGCCACCCTATCAACTCGGTTTGTTATTACCACAGCAAAACATGCGACTGCTTCTGCCACCAACAATCACAAGTCATCGAACTCCAGTTGCGCCATCTCAAGTAATCGAACTCCATTTTCTGCAATCGCCCTTCTGGCAAATCCGCCCCCTTATTCTATTCGCAACTGCTCCTGTCCATCGCTCCTCTTCCAGTCGCATCCCCTCAGACACCTAAACACGTATGACCAAACTCAAGTTTGCAAATCAGAACGTCATCGATCTCCAGAGCAGCTCGCGATTTACCCCATCGCGATTTTGATCAAACATAACTCCTCCAGAAACGTCAAACAGAACCGCGAACTCCCAAATACTGCTACAAAATCCTAAACCCTAAAAACCATCGCACCATAAACTATGTATACCCAGTTGAAGCTTTCAAGGAAAGGAGAGCAATGAATATGAAATCGATCGGTTTCATTTTGTCATTGATTTGTGAGGTTACATGGTGCGGTTTATTTCGATTTAATAGAGAAAGGGATGGATTTAATTTATGAGGAAATGAAATGAAGAAAACAAATTAAAAGGGGGAAGGAGTGTCGTGATTATATAAAGGTAGGGTGTGGTTTTGCAATGAACTGCGTGGCCAAGGATTTGTGGAGGTAAAAGAAGCAACGTTTTGTGTTATTCAGTGGTGAGAAAAGAATGCACCGTTCCCTTTATTTTGGTCCACACAAAAATATTTTTATTTTAATTTAATTAAAATGTAAAATTGTATCCTTAAAACTTTCAATAGCCCTTGATTTCATCTCCTTTCTGAACCCAACAACTGATATTTCTAGGGTAATACTACTATTCGGAGCACACTGGGATAGGTCACGAAGTCTAATTCGATCATCTGAATAAGATATAAATTTAAATTGATATAATTTAAATTTCAAACTATTTATTCTCCTCGATAATATTCAAATATTATTACCGTTAAAATTTCATATTAATTATTTGAACTGTTTTCAATTCAAATTAAAATTTGAATTCAACTAAATCCATTTTCTTATTCTGATAATTTAATATTTTCAATATTAAATTGAAATCGATTTTAAAATCGATAACTCCCTATAAAAATGATTTATTTACTTAACTCAATATTTAAATCCATATTAAATATTTAAAATTAACCCATAAGGATCCGGGTCATTACAATCTTCCCCACTTAAAATAATTTCGTCCTCGAAATTGCTAAGGTAGGAAAAGTGCTACAAACCCATTTATCTTTTCAAAACTTTTTTATGTTGATACTCAACATTTCCAACTTCCCTACGTAACTCTCTTTCGAATAAATCCCTATTCGATAACTCCTCCCTTCGAATAACTATATTCGATAATCTCTCTTTCGAATAACTAGATTCGAAAACCTTTCTTCGAATAAACTATATTCGATTTACTCTATTCAATTTACTCTTATCAATTAACTCTATTTGATTAGCTCTTTTCACTTAACTCCTTCCGAATAAGCTATATTCGATAACTCCTTTAACTCTATTCAAATAAACTATATTCGATTAAACTCCATTCGCTTGACTCTAGATTGCAGCGATCACAATGGTTACGCCTGATTCCCCCAGGAAACATCCGACCGCCCTAGGCTATCTGCAGCCCTGCGAATTACACTAGCAGTCGTACGAAATGGAAACTTATCCTGAGTAACTATGTTTGACTAACTCTATCTTAATAACTATATTCGATTAGCTTTAATTGAATAACTAACATTCAATTAAATCCTGATTCGATTAACTATGTTCAATTAACTCTATCTGGTTAACTCTTAATTTGGATAACAAATATTCGATAAATTCTAATTGAATAACTAATATTCAATTAACTCTACGGATTAACCCTAACTGATTAACTCTACTGGTTAATTCTTTGTAACAACCCGAAAATCTGGGCCAGTTTAAAATTTTTATTTTGGCAATTTTAGCGAATTTTGATTATTTAAAATGAATTATTTTAAATAATATCAACGAGAAATTTATTTTGAATATAATTCGAACGTATATATTCGTTTGAATCGTCGTTAGAATATAAATATTTATTGATATATAAAAGGAATTGAAAATGGCGCGGTAGTTCGATAATTCGATTTCAAACTTCAAATGAATGTACCGGGTGCAAAATAAACCGGATTTTAGCGAAACTAAAAATAATGGAATCTAATAGTGACTATCTTTCCAACGAATCCGAAAAATCAAAATTTCATAGCGGGGATCAAAAGATATGTCCAGTTGAAAATTCTGAATAGTCGCTATGGAATTCAGGCCCTTAAAAATAGACATTTTGCAAACGACCTCGGATTTCGACGAAAACACTTTTGTTGGATCCATAATGTTAAGTCATTGCTAGATTCCAAATTTCATAATTTTTCGAATCAATATGTGAGCGTGGCGAAGGAAAACGCGTTTGACCAGTTTTAGTTGATTTTAATCGACTGAAATATGGCCATTTTTCTAACGGTCTCAGAATTCGACGAAACTAGTTTTGTTAGGACCGTATCATCAATACGAAGCTAGAAAATATTTTTCTGGAATTTTTCGAGTTAGTATGTGACCCCGGTAAATTGAAATGCGCGTTCAAATTCAATATATAGAGTTATATGTTGATTTTAACGTAAACTGATCGAAACGATCGAATCAGCTTACGATACATATCCCATTGTGTTCGGAATGGGGGTAATTAGCTATGGACGACAGGCGGTAGGCCTCGTTTAGAGATCGTATGAAAAGTCAATATAAATTGAAAATTAAAATATTAAAATATATAATTATATAAAAACCCTTATCCTCTCTTAACCCCTCCCCGTTCACTTTCTTCTCAGAAAAAAAAACCTAATCGAGATCGACGTCCCCCGTTCACCCACGCGCGCCGCGCCGCCGTGACGGAGCCCCTCCTCCTCCTGCCGTTCCCCTCTTCTTCTCCTCCCCTCCCTTCCACCGCTCCTCCCTAGCTCCAATCAGAAAACCGCGAAGCCCCCTTCTCCAATGGAACGTGCTGCGCCCCCGGGGCCCACACCTCTCCGGATCGCACCCCTAGCCTCCGCCTCGCCCTCTCTGGCCACCGCCGACGATGAAGCTTCTCCCCCTCCTTTTCAACTCGCGAAAAAAAAGGTGAGCTTTTAAACTGATTTTTATATATTTACAGACCATAGAAAAAAACTGATTTTTATATATTTACAGACCATAGAAAAAAACTGATTTTTATTTGATTTTTATTCGTTTGAAAACCAAATAAAGATGTGATTTTTATTCGTTTGAAAACCAAATAAAGATGTGATTTTTATAGTGATGAAATAAAAATGAAATCTTTAATATTGAAAAGGCGAAATCTTTTTATATAGAATGGTGTGGTAAAAATAGAATTTTTATCCATATAGCGTGAAAGTGAAAATTCGATTTTTCTATATTGAATAGTGAAGTAAAAATTCGATTTTTCTATATTGAATAGAGAAGTAAAAATTCGATTTTTATATATGTAGTGAATATGGGCAACGAAAGTGTCAAACGGCGAAAATTTCCTACATATGAAGTGTCGTGGAGTTGGGATGGCTTTGGTGAGAACTTCTCACTCTTCAATTTCTTTTTCTAGTTATATACATAGTAGGATGCAGACGGTGTTTAGTAGCACCCGACACCCGTCGTCCACAAACCATGGACGGCATGTATGCTTGTTTGTTTGATTTTGATGTGTAGTTGATTGTGTGATGTGATATGAAATAAAATAAAATATTCATATAGTTAAAATATTTTATAGCTAAAAATAGAAATTTTAACGTGTATATGAGATGAAATAAAAATAAACAAATCGGACGATTTGTTTATATACACACATTTGACTGATATTGATTGGGATGATAAATTTTACACATCGCCCAACTGCACAAATAAAATCTGTGTTTGATTGTTTGAAACCTCACACGGGTATTGGGATGATATATGACATACACTAATCCCGATAGTTAGTTGTATGTCGATCGATTGATTGACAGACTGTTATGAGCGTTAAATATTTATATTCGATGCTTATACAGTGTAGAATGCACTTTGGATGATGGTTGATTTTTCATCATTGTTATTGTATACATGTGTTGTAGAAAATCCATATAATTAATATTATATGGTAATTGATTGGGCTTCATTCAATATTTGAAATAGAAATATTTGAAAATAGAAATATATGAAGCCGTGTTGATTAGATTGACGCCATTTTGACGTGAACGATATTTATATCGATTTTATTCATTTTATAATGAATATCGAAAGTGATTTCAAAATCTAATATTCTGAAAAGAATTGAAATTCAAAACGAATTCGAATTGAATTGAATAGAAAACGAATTGAATTGAATAGAAAACGAATTCGAATTGAATTGAATAGAAAACGAATTCGAATTGAATTGAATAGAAAACGAATTCGAATTGAATTGAATAGAAAACGAATTCGAATTTAATTGAATAGAAAACGAATTCGAATTGAATTTAATAGAAAACGAATTTGAATTGAATTGAATAGAAAACGAATTCGAATTGAATTGAATTGAAAACGAATTCGAATTGAATTGAATAGAAAACGAATTCAAATTGAATCGAATAGAAAACGAATTTGAATTGAATTGAATTGAAAACAAATCTGAATTGAATTGAAAACGAATTGAAATAAAATTGAAATCGATTCGAATTGAAATCAAATAGAAGTGAATGGAAAAAGAATTTATAAGGAAAAATTCAATTTTGATTTGAATTTGAAATAAAGGTTGAAATTGTTTTTGAAACTAATTTGAAATGATTTATAAAATTCGTTTTAAAAGGGAAATCGACGAAATATATATAATATATATATTATATATATATAATGGCCTGAATAGAACGCGCCGCGCCGCGGCAGTTCGTGAATTTCGACCATTGACTTCGAACGGACATTGCGGGAGATCCGACTGTCGGATTCTCCTAAAACTGGAACCGTTGGGTTCGTATAGAAAAGAGCTTTCTAAAGAATATTAGAAATTTGAAATCTAACGGTTGGATTTGGAAATATGTCCAAATCAAATTTGGAAAAGGTCGCTGTAAGTGCAGTTCGATGGCCGTTGATGGAAATCGACTGTACGGGCCTTGATAAAATTATTAAAAATAGTAATAATTTGTGTAAAATCATAAGAAATGATTTGGGGAAAATTGGGATGAAAAACTCCATATTTGAAAAGATAAAAATAGATTTTTATCGAAATGAACTAGTTTTGAACTAGAATTAAAATTCTATTTATTTTTAAATAAATAAATTTGATTTGAAATGGTTTCAAAAATAACCAGAATTTCCAATGATTTCATTGGAATGGATTTGAATCGAAATTGTCTTCGGAATATTTCGATGTTGGATTTCGTGATTATACGGATGTTGTTATGGAAATTTGAAAGATATAGATATATATATATCGTTATTTCCAATACGATATTTGTTGGTCGTAGAATTTGATATAGAATATAAGCCGATATATTTTCTATTCAGAGCCTTGTATTTAATATCAAATGTGATTTGGGTTTGTCGTGAATGGTGTCTTCATTAACACTGTTCTTGAACCCAGTTGAGAAAAGATTAAATCTTTTTATTTGGATTTAATGAAGTGTACCAATTAAATAATATTTGATTGGAATTGAATTGATATTGATTTTTGGGTTTATCGTGAATAGTGTTTTAAATAACACTTGTTCTTTAACCCGATAATTAATAGAATGTGATTTTGGGTTGTCGTGAACGGTATCTTCAATAATACTGTTCTTAGATCCAAAGGAGTTAAGAAAATCAGAAACTAACTGGAGATTAGTTGAGTTGAATGGTTTCTGGGGTATTGATCTGATGTTGGTTTCGGCCTTCGGGGTTAATACTTAGGGAATTGCTCACTTGCTAATTTATGGTTAGGGTCTGATTGAAATGTAATGTGATTTTGGGTTTATAGTGAACCGTGTTTTGAAATGACACTGATTCTTTAACCCAGTTAAAGATTAAAACCAAGTGGAGTTTTAATGAATCTTTAATTAGATTGAAAAGATCGAGAATGGAGTATCACCAGTTTTGCTCCAAAGCGATAGTTAAATCTTTAATTAGATTTGAACGTGAAATGGTAATTGAATTTACCGATAACACCGTGGTGTTAGATATGGAGTATTACCAGTTTTGCTTCATGGGATGAATAGGTTGGGATTGGGAAATAAAATAAATAATTACTTCGGTGTGGTTCGCTAATCTCGACTAGTTTGGAAAACCATAATTTGGTTTGAAATGACATCCAAAGGAAGATTAAAGGATAAATTTTAAAGAATTTATCTTGGATAAAATTATTGGGAACCTTTCCCTAAGAATTGAAATTTAGAAACTAGCTGTAGGTTAGCTAAGAAGAATGGTTTCCTGGGTATTGATCTGATGTTGGTTTCGGCCTTCGGGGTTAATATTTGGGAAATTGTTCTCTTGTTGATTTACGGTTAGTAGCTACTGAATTGGAATGAGGCGTATGTTGTGTTTGTGTAACATTCGTTTTTAATATACGCGGGTTGTTCGGAAAGGCCGGGTTTATACCCATTCTGAATAACCGATTCGACGATATGTCGAAGATGAAGACGGTGGTCGAAGACCGGAAGTCTTCACATCGTTTGGGTGATTACTGATGATCTTGATTGGGCTGTACACCCAAGATGAGGGAATCAGTTGGTGGTCGTCCAGACATACTTGGAGATGGATGGATATGCGAGGAAAGTGCCTCCGGTTTCGTTCAGACCTAGAACGGACTTGTAAATGGATGGTGTGTCTGACATTGTATTCCTTTATATTGTATTCGTTGATCTCTGCTAAATATATATCTGTTTGGCGGCGGAGAATTTATTCTCTTGCTTAACGCCCTTCTCTGAGACATACGAGCTCAGAGGTTATATATTGGCAGAAATCAGTGGTACGATATGGTTTGATAGTGTGGCATGCTGAGATGCAGTGATCCAGACTTTTGTTGAAAAGCAAAGTTTGGTGGATGATGATCAAAGCGCAGCTTTGATATAGCATGGCTTTATGTATAGCGTTGATTCGCGAGCCTCACATCCCGGTATGGTGGTAAACTGATGGTTTGATCAGTATGCTTTTTAGTGGATGGGCACCTTAGTGGTGTCGTGGATTCGGTCGACCGAGGTGAGCTTAGTGCTCAGGGATATATAGAGTAAGCGGTGTTTTCTCTCGCTGGGACGTAAGCCGCGGTGATACTCTGGTCCCAAAAGTGCGGATGTGCAGACGGTGTTTTCTCTTGCTGGGACGTAAGCCATGGGGAATTGCACTACGCGATCGATCTTTCGAATCAGGAGCCACCATGATGGAAATCCAATTTCCAATACGTGTATTTCGGTTTTATTTGTAGAGCCTAGTATGGCGACATAGTGGGATGGGGCGCTTATGCCGTCTATGATTGATACTTATGATTTGAAGATATTTTATACAATATGCACTTATAATAGTATCAAATGATTTATTTTAAACGTATCAAGCATTCTTGGCTATTATAAGGTAAAAACCATATCCTCCGGCTGCGTTGCATTGTGTGATGGGACCTAGGTCTTATAATAGCTTCATTTTTCTTTATTTAGCATTGCGCTGTTTGTTTTATGCACTGGTATTCTTGGGAGGAAACCCGTTCCGTGTTATACGGCGTGGTCCCTTGATTTACCTAACTTTAAAATAAAGATTTACAACTGTTTTAGTTCTCACATCAGTCCCATGACTGACCTGGAGTTTATTGTTTTAACCTAAACTCTGGGTGCCCTTATTTTCGACATGGGCAGCTAGTAGTTTTGGTTTTGCAGATTTATATTCACAGGATCCTGGTTTACAGCTGGAATGATATCCGGAAAGCTTTGTATCCGTATATCTCTTCTAGCTGTGTATTGTATTATTTTCCGCTGCGATGTATTTAAATGTAATTTAAATCTCTGATATTTCTGTGTAATATTCATTTATACTCTGTATATTCTTGTATTCTGATGGTATTATTGTAATATACAATGAAATGTTCTTCCGTGTGAGTTCTGTTGTGTGTTGTTCTCAAAACAATCAGGCGTTTCGAACGGTCTGGGTCGGTTTAGCGACTGATTCGGATCGAGCGAAATCCCTTGTCGTTACATTTGGTATCAGAGCTTTGGTTTACAAAGCTCAGAGAATAAGGCACATTAGACCCATATGAAAGAATTCATCAGATATTGGATTAGTAATATCCAATGAGAATGACTCGTTAGAGATAGGATCAGTAGTATCCTAGAACGAGTGTGAAGAGTATATTTTTAAAGTGAAAACAATTTTTGTTTTGAAAATTTAAATCGTTGTATACGTATTTGAATATTTATTTTATATTGATTAGGACAGTCCAGTATATAAATTTTTTGCATATACGCCTTGCAAACGTGTATTTGAAGTTTTAATATACTGGATAGATATAGAATTACACTCTAGTCGCCCGGGGGTGATTCTGATGATTGATATATCATCATCAGAATTTATATTCGAGTGACGAACGTGTAATATCTATATATTTCCTATTGACTGGTGTGAGAACCAAAAACTATATAGGGCTTATTGTTGTGATTTGGCATCAAAAATCTGATTTTTGACTATATATCAAAGTTATGCATTTGAAATGATAATCCACTAATTGATTGATGGTTGTGTTGTTTGATTATTGTTTGATTAATGAAAATTTTAACCATATAGCCAATTTGATCAAATAGTGAATATTATTGAAATTTGGTCGCATTTGCTTGCATATACCTGTACTTACATTGAACAGGTCATAGCAAGGAGGCTAGAGCAGAGAATAAAATTTGTTTGTCCGACAAATAGGTACATGTTTACTACAGTTTACTGATTTTGTTTGGGTGATGATGATTTTATGAGCCTATTGGCTAGCCGCTTGGCTTTTTCTTTTTCTTTTTGAGATCAGAAGGCCTGTATGGGAATTTCGGGATTTTCCCGTGGCTCCCGGTGCAGGGGAGGTTATGGCGAAATTTTTCGAAAATTCCGGGTGTTAGCCAAATTTTTGGAAAATTTGAAAATTCTCAGAAACTGAAAAGTTGGAGAATGAAAGTCAGATCGAACGTAGAGTTGATTAATCAAACCACTTTCGGCTTTGTTCCTTTTCGGGGACGAAAAGTTTTAAGTAGGGGAGATTGTAATAACCCGAAAATCTGGGCCAGTTTAAAATTTTTATTTTGGCAATTTTAGCGAATTTTGATTATTTAAAATGAATTATTTTAAATAATATCAACGAGAAATTTATTTTGAATATAATTCGAACGTATATATTCGTTTGAATCGTTGTTAGAATATAAATATTTATTTATATATAAAAGGAATTGAAAATGGCGCGGTAGTTTGATAATTCGATTTCAAACTTCAAATGAATATACCGGGTGCAAAATAAACCGGATTTTAGCGAAACCAAAAATAATGGAATCTAATAGTGACTATCTTTCCAACGAATCCAAAAAATCAAAATTTCATAGCGGGGATCAAAAGATATGTCCAGTTGAAAATTCTGAATAGTCGCTATGGAATTCAGGCCCTTAAAAATAGACATTTTGCAAACGACCTCGGATTTCGACGAAACCACTTTTTTGGATCCGTGATGTTAAGTCATTGCTAGATTCCAAATTTCATAATTTTTCGAATCAATATGTGAGCGTGGCGAAGGAAAACGCGTTTGACCAGTTTCAGTTGATTTTAATCGACTGAAAAATGGCCATTTTTCTAACGGTCTCAGAATTCGACGAAACTAGTTTTGTTAGGACCGTATCGTCAATACGAAGCTAGAAATATTTTTCTGGAATTTTTCGAGTTAGTATGTGACCCCGGTAAATTGAAATGCGCGTTCAAATTCAATATATAGAGTTATATGTTGATTTTAACGGAAACTGATCGAAACGATCGAATCAGCTTACGATACATATCCCATTGTGTTCGGAATGGGGGTAATTAGCTATGGACGACAGGCAGTAGGCCTCGTTTAGAGATCGTATGAAAAGTCAATATAAATTGAAAATTAAAATATATAATTATATAAAAACCCTTATCCTCTCTTAACCCCTCCCCGTTCACTTTATTCTCAGAAAAAACCTAATCGAGATCGACGTCCGCCGTTCACCCACGCGCGCCGCGCCCCCGTGACGGAGCCCCTCCTCCTCCTGCCGTTCCCCTCTTCTTCTCCTCCCCTCCCTTCCACCGCTCCTCCCTAGCTTCAATCAGAAAACCGCGAAGCCCCCTTCTCCAGTGGAACGCGCTGCGCCCCCGGGGCCCACACCTCGCCGGATCGCACCCCTAGCCTCTGCCTCGCCTTCTCTGGCCACCGCCGACGATGAAGCTTCTCCCCCCCCTTTTCAACTCGCGAAAAAAAGGTGAGCTTTTAAACTGATTTTTATATATTTACAGACCATAGAAAAAAATTGATTTTTATATATTTACAGACCATAGAAAAAAACTGATTTTTATTTGATTTTTATTCGTTTGAAAACCAAATAAAGATGTGATTTTTATTCGTTTGAAAACCAAATAAAGATGTGATTTTTATTCGTTTGAAAACCAAATAAAGATGTGATTTTTATAGTGATGAAATAAAAATGAAATCTTTAATATTGAAAAGGCGAAATCTTTTTATATAGAATGGTGTGGTTAAAATAGAATTTTTATCCATATAGCGTGAAAGTGAAAATTCGATTTTTCTATATTGAATAGTGAAGTAAAAATTCGATTTTTCTATATTGAATAGCGAAGTAAAAATTCGATTTTTATATATGTAGTGAATATGGGAAACGAAAGTGTCAGACGGCGAAAATTTCCTACATATGAAGTGTCGTGGAGTTGGGATGGCTTTGGTGAGAACTTCTCACTCTTCAATTTCTTTTTCTAGTTATATATACATACTAGGATGCAGACGGTGCTTAGTAGCACCCGACACCCGTCGTCCACAGACCATGGACGGCATGTATGCTTGTTTGTTTGATTTTGATGTGTAGTTGATTGTGTGATGTGATATGAAATAAAATAAAATATTCATATAGTTAAAATATTTTATAGCTAAAAATAGAAATTTTAACGTGTATATGAGATGAAATAAAAATAAACAAATCGGACGATTTGTTTATATACACACATTTGACTGATATTGATTGGGATGATAAATTTTACACATCGCCCAACTGCACAAATAAAATCTGTGTTTGATTGTTTGAAACCTCACACGGGTATTGGGATGATATATGACATACACTAATCCCGATAGTTAGTTGTACGTCGATCGATTGATTGACAGACTGTTATGAGCGTTAAATATTTATATTCGATGCTTATACAGTGTAGAATGCACTTTGGATGATGGTTGATTTTTCATCATTGTTACCATATAATTAATATTATATGGTAATTGATTGGGCTTCATTCAATATTTGAAATAGAAATATTTGAAAATAGAAATATATGAAGCCGTGTGGATTAGATTGATGCCATTTTGACGTGAACGATATTTATATCGATTTTATTCATTTTATAATGAATATCGAAAGTGATTTCAAAATCTAATATTTTGAAAAGAATTGAAATTCAAAACGAATTCGAATTGAATTGAATAGAAAACGAATTCGAATTGAATTGAATAGAAAACGAATTCGAATTGAATTGAATAGAAAACGAATTCGAATTGAATTGAATAGAAAACGAATTCGAATTGAATTGAATAGAAAACGAATTCGAATTGAATTTAATAGAAAACGAATTCGAATTGAATTGAATTGAAAACGAATTCGAATTGAATTGAATAGAAAATGAATTCGAATTGAATCGAATAGAAAACGAATTTGAATTGAATTGAATTCAATTCAGTTGAAAACGAATTGAAATAAAATTGAAATCGATTCGAATTGAAATCAAATAGAAGTGAGTGGAAAAAGAATTTATAAGGAAAAATTCAATTTTGATTTGAATTTGAAATAAAGGTTGAAATTGTTTTTGAAACAAATTTGAAATGATTTATAAAATTCGTTTTAAAAGGGAAATCGACGAAATATATATAATATATATATATATAATGGCATGAATAGAACGCGCCGCGCCGCGGCAGTTCGTGAATTTCGACCATTGACTTCGAACGGACATTGCGGGAGATCCGACCGTCGGATTCTCCTAAAACCGGAACCGTTGGGTTCGTATAGAAAAGAGCTTTCTAACGAATATTAGAAATTTGAAATCTAACGGTTGGATTTGGAATTATGTCCAAATCAAATTTGGAAAAGGTCGCTGTAAGTGCAGTTCGATGGCCGTTGATGGAAATCGACTGTACGGGCCTTGATAAAATTATTAAAAATAGTAATAATTTGTGTAAAATCATAAGAAATGATTTGGGGAAAATTGGGATGAAAAACTCCATATTTGAAAAGATAAAAATAGATTTTTATCGAAATGAACTAGTTTTGAACTAGAATTAAAATTCTATTTATTTTTAAATAAATTTGATTTGAAATGGTTTCGAAAATAACCAGAATTTCCAATGATTTCATTGGATTGGATTTGAATCGAAATTGTCTTCGGAATATTTCGATGTTGGATTTCGTGATTATACAGATGTTGTTATGGAAATTTGAAAGATATAGATATATATATCGTTATTTCCAATACGATATTTGTTGGTCGTAGAATTTGATATTGAATATAAGCCGATATATTTTCTATTCAGAGCCTTGTATTTAATATCAAATGTGATTTGGGTTTGTCGTGAATGGTGTCTTCATTAACACTGTTCTTGAACCCAGTTGAGAAAAGATTAAATCTTTTTATTTGGATTTAATGAAGTGTACCAATTAAATAATATTTGATTGGAATTGAATTGATATTGATTTTTGGGTTTATCGTGAATAGTGTTTTAAATAACACTTGTTCTTTAACCCGATAATTAATAGAATGTGATTTTGGGTTGTCGTGAACGGTATCTTCAATAATACTGTTCTTAGATCCAAAGGAGTTAAGAAAATCAGAAACTAACTGGAGATTAGTTGAGTTGAATGGTTTCTGGGGTATTGATCTGATGTTGGTTTCGGCCTTCGGGGTTAATACTTAGGGAATTGCTCACTTGCTAATTTATGGTTAGGGTCTGATTGAAATGTAATGTGATTTTGGGTTTATAGTGAACCGTGTTTTGAAATGACACCGATTCTTTAACCCAGTTAAAGGTTAAAACCAAGTGGAGTTTTAATGAATCTTTAATTAGATTGAAAAGATCGAGAATGGAGTATCACCAGTTTTGCTCCAAAGCGATAGTTAAATCTTTAATTAGATTTGAACGTGAAATGGTAATTGAATTTACCGATAACACCGTGGTGTTAGATATGGAGTATTATCAGTTTTGCTTCATGGGATGAATAGGTTGGGATTGGGAAATAAAATAAATAATTACTTCGGTGTGGTTCGCTAATCTCGACTAGTTTGGAAAACCATAATTTGGTTTGAAATGACATCCAAAGGAAGATTAAAGGATAAATTTTAAAGAATTTATCTTGGATAAAATTAATGGGAAACTTTCCCTAAGAATTGAAATTTAGAAACTAGCTGTAGGTTAGCTAAGAAGAATGGTTTCCTGGGTATTGGTCTGATGTTGGTTTCAGCCTTCGGGGTTAATATTTGGGAAATTGTTCTCTTGTTGATTTACGGTTAGTAGCTACTGAATTGGAATGAGGCGTATGTTGTGTTTGTGTAACATTCGTTTTTAATATACGCGGGTTGTTCGGAAAGGCCGGGTTTATACCCATTATGAATAACTGATTCGACGATATGTCGAAGATGAAGACGGTGGTCGAAGACCGGAAGTCTTCACATCGTTTGGGTGATTACTGATGATCTTGATTGGGCTGTACACCCAAGATGAGGGAATCAGTTGGTGGTCGTCCAGACGTACTTGGAGATGGATGGATATGCGAGGAAAGTGCCTCCGGTTTCGTTCAGACCTAGAACGGACTTGTAAATGGATGGTGTGTCTGACATTGTATTCCTTTATATTGTATTCGTTGATCTCTGCTAAATATATATCTGTTTGGCGGCGGAGAATTTATTCTCTTGCTTAACGCCCTTCTCTGAGACATACGAGCTCAGAGGTTATATATTGGCAGAAATCAGTGGTACGATATGGTTTGATAGTGTGGCATGCTGAGATGCAGTGATCCAGACTTTTGTTGAAAAGCAAAGTTTGGTGGATGATGATCAAAGCGCAGCTTTGATATAGCATGGCTTTGTGTATAGCGTTGATTCGCGAGCCTCACATCCCGGTATGGTGGTAAACTGATGGTTTGATCAGTATGCTTTTTAGTGGATGGGCACCTTAGTGGTGTCGTGGATTCGGTCGACCGAGGTGAGCTTAGTGCTCAGGGATATATAGAGTAAGCGGTGTTTTCTCTCGCTGGGACGTAAGCCGCGGTGATACTCTGGTCCCAAAAGTGCGGATGTGCAGACAGTGTTTTCTCTTGCTGGGACGTAAGCCGTGGGGAATTGCACTACGCGATCGATCTTTCGAATCAGGAGCCACCATGATGGAAATCCAATTTCCAATACGTGTATTTCGGTTTTATTTGTAGAACCTAGTATGGCGACATAGTGGGATGGGGCGCTTATGCCGTCTATGATTGATACTTATGATTTGAAGATATTTTATACAATATGCACTTATAATAGTATCAAATGATTTGTTTTAAACGTATCAAGCATTCTTGGCTATTATAAGGTAAAAACCATATCCTCCGGCTGCGTTGCATTGTGTGATGGGACCTGGGTCTTATAATAGCTTCATTTTTCTTTATTTAGCATTGCGCTGTTTGTTTTATGCACTGGTATTCTTGGGAGGAAACCCGTTCCGTGTTATACGGCGTGGTCCCTTGATTTACCTAACTTTAAAATAAAGATTTACAACTGTTTTAGTTCTCACACCAGTCCCATGACTGACCTGGAGTTTATTGTTTTAACCTAAACTCTGGGTGCCCTTATTTTCGACATGGGCAGCTAGTAGTTTTGGTTTTGCAGATTTATATTCACAGGATCCTGGTTTACAGCTGGAATGATATCCGGAAAGCTTTGTATCCGTATATCTCTTCTAGTTGTGTATTGTATTATTTTCCGCTGCGATGTATTTAAATGTAATTTAAATCTCTGATATTTCTGTGTAATATTCATTTATACTCTGTATATTCTTGTATTCTGATGGTATTGTTGTAATATACAATGAAATGTTCTCCCGTCTGCGTTCTTCTGTGGCTTGTTCTCGAAATATCCGCTCTTTCCTTTACGGGGAAGTTATGGGTTTCCACATTCTTACTCTAATCGATTTATTCTAACTCTAATCGATTATCTCTAACTCTAATCGACTATTTCTAACTCTAATCGACTTCTCCTATTTCGAATAACTCCTATTGGATAACGTTTATTCATTTATAAAGATTTACTTTTAGTAACGGTTCTTCACTTTATAAATGTTCTCTTTAATAACGTTACTTCACTTATACAAGTGTCGTGCACCCCTTCTATTTAAAATTATCGGTGTTAAAAACCAATATCTCTTCTCTATATAAGTTCAGACTTATATACTCCTTTTATCAAATGATAAATATTTAATTTAATTTATAAACTGTTATTTATAAATTAATCCTTTCTATTTATCTGTTAAAAACAGATTTCCATTTTCTATTCATCTTCTAAATATTCCTTTGATTAAATTCTATTTATTTAACAAATAAATATCTCATTTATAACATTCTATTTATTTTCTATAAATAAATATTTCCATTTAATCTATTTGTAAATGTTTTACAATTATTTCTTTTTAAATTCTATTTGTAAATGTTTTTACAAATATTTCTCTTTTTATTTGTTTGCACATAACTTCCTTTGTATTTGTTTTACAAATATGTTTCCTTTATCACTCCCAATTAATATTTCATTCACATTGATTTTACTCAATTTATTCATTTCGATCCATTTAACTTACTTAAGTTAAATTTAATTTCAATCATTCAAATTCCCATTAACTAGTTGCTAATTAACCGTTTTGCCTATTTCACCCTTTTTATTTGAATATCACTTGTTCAAATATATGTCAACTTAATTATAACTAATCTAATTATATTTTCAACTCGAGTTATATATTCGATTTCGAATATAAATTCTCAATCTCTTTCACTTATCCAAAAACCCAATTTCGATTCAAATTTTATTTAACTAATTATTTTCCAATTTAGTTAATTCTATTTAACCATTTAAAAATATGATTTTTTTCTTAAAAATCATTTCACTTATTTCATTGGAGTTCATATTTATTTTATATCTCCAGTCTGGATTTTTCTAATGCCAATTCGGATTTTATTTCCTAAAAATCCTTTTATTTATTTAATTAAACTGTTATGGTTTTATAATGGTTCTGGCGCTGCTTTTCTAAAAATTTGATTTTGATATAACTCAAAATCTATACGACGAAATCCAGATTTTTCTCTTTCATTAGAAAACTATTATTCAACCGGTCCTGACGATTCTTGTTTCAAAGAATTCCGACTTCAATTGAGTTCTGTATACTAAATTGAAGTTCGAATCGCCAATTTACGAACTACCGCGCTATGGCGAGCTCGTTTTAATTATATTTATAAATATAAACGTTTCAACTTTGTTTATAATAAATTCAACTCCATTCTGATATATTTTTAATATATATCAAATCCATTTCATAATATTCCCGATCTATTTCACTTCTAATATTCAAATCCTATATCTTAATTTAAAATATTCAAATTCCATTTGAATTTCTTTATTCAAACTCTATATTATTTCCTTCTATTCAATTTCTATTTGAATTTTCTTCTATTCAAATTCTATTTCAATTCCTTATCTTCAAATTCTATTTGAATTCCTTATCTTCAAATTCTATTTGAATTCCTTATCTTCAATTTCTATTTGAATTTCTTATCTTCAATTTCTATTTGAAATCCTTGATTCAAAACCCATTTCAAATCCCTTATTCAAATTCCATTTGAAATTTATTCAATTTCTATTTAAATTCCTTTGTTCAATTTCTATTTGAAATCGTTTGAATTTAAATTCTATTTTAACTCCTTTGAATTCAAATTCTATTTAATTTCATTTTGAATTCAAATTCTATTTAAACTCCTTTTATTTAAAATTCTATTTCAAACTTCATATTTTCTTTGAATTCTAATTTTCAACCTCCACTTTATATTCTCTTTGAAATTCTATTTAACCATTTTCCATTTGAATTCTAATATTCAAATCTCTATTTGACTTTTCTTTATTCAAATCCATTTGAATTCCTTTGAATTCAAATTCCATTTCAAATTTTCTTATACAATTTCTATTTGAATTTTCTTTATTCAAATCCTAATTAAATTTCTATGTTCAAATTCTATATTTGAATCCCCTTACAATTTACTTCTATTTGAAATCTATATTCCAATTCCCATCACTTCTATTTGAAATCTATATTCCAATTCCCATTTCAAAATTCATTTGAAGTTATATAAATATATACATATATTTATATCTATCCCAAATTCAAAACATTTGAATTTTCAAAGAACTTGTTTCTTTTCAAACAAATTTCCATCAAAACTTTTCTAAGGCAGCAATTCATCACTTAGAAACTCGAAAATGAACATTGATGATGTTGCGACCATCATCAGAATTATTTCCCAGCTACTGAATGAGTTCAGTACTATATTTCTTTCAAACTCCATTTAGAAAAATATTTTCCAAACTCTCAGGATTTTAAATTCTGAATTCTGGTTGGAATTCAATTTCAATTTATCACATTTGTATATTTGATTTCATATACAAATTCTATTGGTTATATATCTATTTCTGTTTTATAATCTAATTTGATTATAATCCTAACAATCAACTCAACTATTTAAAAACAATATCGTGTCCAATCTCCTTTTCAAGTGTTTATAAACTCCTATCGACATCGTGGCGTCCCACGATTCGATCAGAATTCATAATTCACTCAACAGACTAGTCAACACAATATAAAACAGTTTTTATATCAAATAACAAATACGCTCTCTCGTATATATATACACTCAACTCATTCTAGGATACTACCGATCCTATCTCTAATGAGCACATTCCAACAAGCCTAGGTATTCGCTCAACCTAAGCTCTGATACCAACTGTAATGACCCGCAAATCCACAATATCGGAGTTGACTATATACATCATACGTCCAACCCAAATATCATGAAAATACGAAACATTTTTTTATAGAAGAAAGAGGTAGAAGAAGAACAGAAATAACAACACAGAATCTCACATCGCAGCGGAACAAAATATAATATATTATAACTTTTGAAATACAAAATCTCAACTGTATAACATACACTTATCAGAGTACAACACTTACAACACAACAGAACAACACTATAACTAGATAACGCTGAAGCCTCCTGCTCCAAGCTCCTTTAGATATATCTGAAAAATCCTGAACTACTTGACTGCCCGTACAAATTTAGGCACCCAAGAGTTTAGGTAGAACAAAACAAAATAAACTCCGGGTCAGTCATAGGACTGGTATGAGTAAACAGTTTAAAACAGTTTCAGAAAACTAAATGATATCTCATAAGACCACGCTGTATAACACGGAACGGGTTTTTCCCTTATGAGAATCCAAAAACTTGACTTATCTTTCAAAATCCGTTTGAAAGGAATAATAATCTTTATATCAAACTCTTTTGATATTATAATAATGTCTAAATCAAGTAGATAACAATCTAATGGAACGTTTGCATCTCACGTTCCACATAAATAATATACAATCAAAACCGCAAGCACGTATTGGGTAATGGATTTCCAACTATGACAAGGTATGGAACCACCTTCCGCTGGTATATCTCTAGAGGAGAATACACCGAGTTCAACAAGAACATCTTGCAACTCAGCCACACATGACCGACCACTCATTTGGCTTGAGTGTATCGAATGTATATCACCAACGGTTGGGATCAGTAACCGTTTCCCGAATGGGACAGCATCGACAATAGATTTTTAGAAGTAAATGAAACTCTAGATCAGGTGATTATACACCCTAATAGGTGCGACCTACATAGCCATGCTACCTGCCCGATTTCTGTCATTTACCGGTTGTTGAGGCTAGAAGCTACGCTTTATCATCACACCAGATTCACTTCGAATGCCACATCGTCAAATCCATCAAATCACCGATTGACGTCCTCAACAGTACATTACGTGTTAGCAAAAAGAAGTTTCCTTCTCCGCTTCCACTCTTGGTACGGTTGAAGAAATCAATGTACGTGACCTTTCTGGAAATACTCTGTCAGACATTCATCCATACTAGTCACCCAGGAACAGGATGAATCGAAGGTACAATTTCTATTAATAGAAATTGTCCTTGCACTCTACTCCGTCTTCGATTATCTTTATATAATCTGATTCGCAACGCTACTGCCAATACGGAGTGGTTCTTCGGATAATAATCCAACCGGTCTCTCTATATTGACAACGATGGTCAAAACATCGATAGTCTGTGATTTAACTATCGAATAAAAATAGTGTTTCGATAGTCGATGATTTAACTATCGAAGAAAACAAGTGTTCATCCAATTATCAAACAATCACTGAGCCCTTAATTAATATTCCATTAATTAAATCACTTCTATTTCTTTATCAATATTTGTTAACCAAATATTTTCAATAACCATATTGGCCTTTTCTATTATTTGGAAAACATTTCCGAATATCGCCTTCCTTTATTTTCTAAACTTTAGAAAATATATGCTATTTATAATTGGAAAATATACCAATTACTTATCTCTTTTCCGATCTCGTTTATTTCTATACTTAGGAAATATTCTTTATTATATTTCCAGCTTATATTTATTTGGGTTAAAACGGATGTTGTGTAAAACATCGTTACGACAACCCAAATACTATATTCAACTAACTCTTATCCAACATTGATCTTCGAGCTTGAAATCTTACTGTTTATTTGTTAATAATGAAACCAATCAAGTTGGGGTATAACTACCTCTCAGACCTTGACTGAATAACATTTATAACGTCAAAACAGATATGACTACTTACTCGAATAATCAATAACATACAACTACTTCTTCACCTTTAAACACGTATACACTTTCTCTTTCTATTCTTACTAGATTTTATTCCTAGTCTTCCTTTTTGATTATACTATTCTATTTCTAATGTTCGTTTCCTTATCGAATTCTATATATATATTGATATATAGATTTCTAACTATCAAATTATCTTAAAAATATTCTATCTCCTTAAATTCCCGGAAAAATTCGCCATAACTTCCTTTGTACCGAGAGCATCAGGATATTTCTAATAGCCTCCCATGGCTCTCACCAATCCAAAAGAAAAAGAAAAAGCCAAGCGGCTAGCCGATACGGCGCATAAAATCTCATATATGAATTAAATACGTACCTTTTTGTCGAGCATTCTATTTATATACCTTCTAACACTTTATTCCAAACATGTCTCCTGTATATTTATACCTGTCCAATCTATTTTAACTATACCAATCTTTTTAACTAAATTTGTTAACTGAATTTGTTAATTTACTCCTTAGTCTGTTTCACTTTCATATTTGAACATGACATGTTCAAATATATTTTAACTCGCTTATTAACTACTTTGAATTCTATATTCAAATTCCGTTCCACTTCTATTTGAAATCCATATGAATTTCTATATTCAACTTCTATATTATAAATCCCATTTGAATTTCTATATTCAAATTCATTTTAACTCTATTTGAATCTTATATTCAAAGTCCATTTTAACTCTTTAAATTCTATATTCAAATCTATTTCAAGTTCTATTTGAATTCTCTTTTCAAATTCTATATTCAAAGTCTATTTGAATTCTCTTTTCAAATTCTATATTCAAATCTATTTGAATATCTCTGCATTTCTTTATAAACAATGTTTATAACTTTACTTAAAATCCCCCATTATATATTTATAAACAATGATTATAAATTCAATTCAAATCCCACCTTTTCATTTATAAACAGAGTTTATAAATTCAATTCAAATCCCACCTTTTCATTTATAAATAGAGTTTATAAATTCAATTCAAATCCCACCTTTTCATTTATAAAAAGAGTTTATAAATTCAATTCAAATCCCACCTTTTCATTTATAAACAGAGTTTATAAATTCAATTCAAATCCCACCTTTTCATTTATAAAAAGAGTTTATAAATTCAATTCAAATCCCACCTTTTCATTTATAAAAAGAGTTTATAAATTCAATTCAAATCCCACATTTTCATTTATAAACAGAGTTTATAAATTCAATTCAAATCCCACATTTTCATTTATAAACAGAGTTTATAAATTCAATTACTTGTTTTATATATCTTCAAAACAAGTTAATATTTTCTATAGTTTATTTAAAATTCAAATTCTATTTATAAAAATAGAATTCACTTTTTAAATCTCAAATACCTTTTTCGATATTTTTTATAAATCAATATTCAAGCCCCAGGGATATTTTAAACAATCAAATCAACCAATTTCAATCGTTTGGTTTTATTTAACACATCATATATGAATGTAACACCCCACATCCGTTAGTGTCACTCACAAAGGGAATGCACTAAGTTCTGTGGAGCATTTAGGGTAAAGGATGCAGATAAATTACAAGATAGACAGAATATTAAACAGCGGAAAATAAAACTTTGCTTTATTGATAAAATAGTTTGTACAATGATTTTTTTACAATATCAGAGTATCATCTGTCTTACAAAATAAAGAAGCATAAAAATACATTTATATTCCCCAATTTTAGCAAGAGCCAGCCATAGCATCTGAAAAGAGAATCCAAGCAAACTTCGACAAATCTTCAAGCTGGGAGAGAGTGACAGTCCGACTTAACCTGAGCTATACTATTCCCTCCTTTACTACCTGGGGGGAACGGAAGAAAAGAAGAAGAAAGAAAAACAGAGTCAGACATAAAGCCTGAGTAAGTTCAGTAACTTCTAGCATGTGAACATAGAAAACAAAACAACATGAATTAATTGAATACAATATAACACCATGATGATAGGGTCAGCAAGGTCACAAGATTAACATAAGATAGATACAAGGTATGCTAAGATAAGATAAACCGGATATGCTCTAATACTTTCGCCGCCTCGCTATTTCCTTGTTATACCGATTTCTATATATCTGCACCACCTAACCAATGTCCCAACTGGTAATGATAACGCGATCCCAATCTCTGTATTTTCCATCGCCTTCAGGCATCCATTTATTTATTTGTTACCTAGATTTAATCTAGGGTTTTCTACCAAGTGCCTTCTAGATTCAACTAGAGTTTACGCTGTCTGCCGAACGCTTCTCGGATTTAGGATTTATGCCACCTAGTTCAACTAGGAATTATGCTACCTGTCGAACGATGCTCCCAAGTCTAGGACACACTACCTAGAGTGGTATATGTTCCTATACTTCCCCACGCATGTATCGCGAATCGTTATCGATTGTCTAGATGAAAATGTCCCATAATGTGCGGTCCGAGTCCTGTGACAGGGCAAATCAAGGAATACAGAACTCGGTCGGGAGCTTTCAGATATCTGCCGATGCAGATGCTAAGGTCTGTTTTTATTTCAGTGGCTATGGTCCCACCTGACCCCTCCCTCAACTAATGAAAGGCACACCTTGTAAAATGAGAACTATACGCCGGCCCCCGGTGCCCCTACTATCCTATGGCCATCCTCACCCATAACTAGATAGCAAGTATATGGTCTTTTGGAGTTCTCCGCCTTTCCTCTTTACGTATCACGATTGACTGAAGATGGATGGTAGACGACGAGTTGCTATCACAAGGCTACCGTTTTCTCGCTGAATCACGCCGGTCCATCCTAGTCTTTAGGTTGCCATGTATTGCAACCAAGGCATACCCCTGGTTCTACTACGCAGACCTTAACCTCTGTGGGCCCAGGCGGATCATCTGCAGCCTCACAGAGGGATACCAAGAATACCCTCACGTCCCCTCGAAGCCTCGGGCTTCGTAACCCAATTCGTTGGAGCCTTCTTTCTACTCAGACGGACATTCTCTCCTTCCCGTGTTATACTAAGAATTACTACTTAGTTTTACTAACTAAGATTTACCACTTAGTTTCCAGAATCGTTGTTTTCTTAACTAAGGTTTACTACTTAGTTCCCTTTCCCGTCAATTTGGATTGGTTAAGTGTCATTAGTCAATTCAAGCCAACTTAACCCTCTTCATTCATCCTGTTATACCGGTTAAGTGTTATCAGTAATTCATGTTGACTTAACCCCACCACAAACCAAGTTATATTGGTTAAGTATTTCTTATTACTTAACCCTACCCGTTCATCCTGTATTGGTTAAGTGTTCCTTTTTAACTTAACCATGCCCGTTTGTTTTAACTAACATGTTATTAATGGTTAAGTATTATCTCTTCATGTTTTAGACTTAACCCCATTCCTTTATCACAACCTGATGGTTAAGTGTTCAGGTTTACTTAACCCTATGGTCTAGCCCAGCTAACATATCAAATTTGGCTAAGTGTATTAGATTTTACTTAACCCCAACCTCTAGTCTAGTTAACATATTAATTTGGCTAAGTGTATTAACTTTACTTAACCCCTACAAGTTCCGTTTTGCTACCCTGAGTTTGGTTAAGTGTCTCTATGGACTTAGCCCTCCCATTCTAGCTTAACTGTGTTAATTTGGTTAAGTGTTTCTATGGACTTAACCCTCCCATTCTAGCTTAACTGTGTTAAGTTGGTTAAGTGTCAGTCTGAACCTAACCCCACCCATTAGTCTAGTTATCATGTTGAACTGGTTAAGTGACTTAGTTAACTTAACCCTACCATTCTTGTTCTAGCTTTAACTAAATAAATTAAAGCCGCTACCACTCACATTAGACAGATATTGTTGCGAATACTTGATGTGTCGGTTGGTCCCGGGCAGGTTTACATCGCAACTCAGTCTAACCTCGGGTTAGGCATATTCGTGTTTTCTAAGTTCAAAGGGGTTTTGATTATTTTTCAAATCAGGTTTTGAAAGTAACCATCCCGTCCGTCGGATCAGTTAGGGATAGCCAGGGAGAGCAGGAAACTTGTATTTTCCAAACTCAGCCTAGACACTGTCCTCTCTGTCACCCTAGAACTTTCTGGCTTATTATTAAAAGAGATGTCGTTAATAAACCTTTAATTTGTCTAAATTCACATTTCCTCACTTAGGCCAGATTCTATAGGTAAATTATTCCTAATTTACTTATTTCCCAATTACTCTTTTAATGTAAATTGTCTACATTCATTCTTATGGCCCATTTCCCCTTCTAAATCATATTTATGCTTTTTGGTATGTGGACTATACCAAATTAAGTGTCACTAACCATGATTTTGCTAAACCTGCCAATTACTCCCAACTATGGCCAATTTCACATTTATGCCAATATACTTACCGTGCCAAATTAGCTAATCCAATTCCGATTCAACATTCTGATTCTAGACTTATTACTCTAGTTCACTATTCATGTAAATGCTAGATTTACATGTCAATACTAGATTCAAATTACACATCTTATAATTCATGTCAAATTTATCCAATTTGCATTTCTATGAACATGCCATAATACATGTTCCCAATTTATGCCAATTCCCAAGTTAAACTACGTTTTTAGTAAATTTCATATTTTGCCCAAACCGCATTCCCACCGTTCGTATAATCGTGATTCATTCTAGATTATAAATAAAGCTAGGTTCGTAGAAAATAGGGAATGAACCAAAGATGCTATGCAAAGGATAGACATACTAACTGGCATAAAAAGGGTTGAATAACGACGTCGGTTCAAGAACATGGGTAGACCTAACTTAATAGGTAAATTCCCAAGGTCTAAAACCAAGAATAGACAGAATAAAGGTGTAGGTTTAAGAACATGGGTAGACCTAACTTAATAGGTAAATTCCCAAGGTCTAAAACCAAAAGAAAATCAAGAATAGACAGAATAGAAAAATCAGGTTTAGGCCCGATTTCTTAGTCACAAAACTTAAGCAACACTTTCCTAGTCAGGAATCATAGGTGTTTAGTCACAGTTGTCCTTGTTATGTCATAGGCAATAGTTTATGCTTTTCCTAATCAAAGGCATAGGTTGGTGTTCACAGTCAAGAAAATAATTCTCATAGTCACAGTCACAGTCATAGGCAATATTCATAGTCATAGGCAACGTCCATAGTCATAGGCAATGTTCATAGTCATAGGCATATGGTTCTAAGGTCCATAGTTTCATAGTCACGGTCTTATTTGTCCTCGAATCATAACAGTTCTTAATTAGGTTCAAGAGTATAGGCACTGATTCAGATAGAGAGAGAGAGATTTGGCATATTCTTTTATTCCTTTAATTTCATGTCACGAACAGAGAAAAACGTTCAAATCTAAAAATAACTGACTTACAGAGATTAGATTAGAACAGAAAGATTGCGTTGCTATGATTCGTAGAAAAACGGTCATTGAAGTCGTTTGAATCTTCACTTGAATTCTAGCTTGAATCTCCTCTTTGAAAGTCTTTGAGAAGCATCCCCTCGTCTTGATTTATTTTATATATATTATTTTATTTATTATTTAATTAAGAGGAGGAGAAGAAGCCATGTTCACTAAGAATCTTTGCAGCATAAGGGTAGAGAAGAATTGTGAATAGAGAAGGAGTCTAGGGCTGTTTATATAGTGTAGATGTCAACGAATCTGGTCAGGATGGCGTCCGAATACAGAATAACGAACCAGGTGCAGAAAACAGGGAAAAGAAGGGGGGTCGACCCCCAGGTCGACTACCCAGTCGACCTGGGTGACCCAGGTCGACTACCCAGTCGACCTGGGTGCCCCAGGTCGACTACCCAATCGACCTGGGTGCCTTGGGCGGGAAAATTCCCGCCCAGCCCATTCTGGGTCCGATTTGAATTTTGAACCTGACCTGTTTTGAAATTTGAACTTCGCTGAATCTTCCGGAGGCCATATCTTCCTCATACGGACTCCGATTTACGCAAACTCGGACTCGTTTTCATGCAGAATTCAGAGATGAACGCAATGGCACAACCCGTTTCCCTTGATTTTGATTTTAACTTTTAATTCTTCCTTGATTTGTGAATCCTAGTTTTACAGAATTACGGGGTGTTACATTCTCCCCCTCTTAAAAAGGATTTCGTCCTCGAAATCTTCAAGTTAGGAAGAATGTGTCCTACCATCCAATCACCCATCTACTCAACCATTCACTCGCAGGCATTCATTGTCCTTAAAAGATTTCTAATGCTTTCATGTTTATATGCATAGTGTGTGTATATGTCTTTATCTAATGCAAAATCAGGCGGTCTACTGATTCAATTGACCTCCTTAATGCAAATCATGTCAATGCCATGTGTCCAATCATGTATGCAAGCATCCCTAGTTATGTAAATACTATATGCGTGCACGGCCATTCATCCATATGCAACACCCATATGATAGCATATCAAGTTCAATTTACAAACAAATACATATCTATAAATGCAATATGAAAGCATCTGAACTGATCTAGTGCCTAATACGTATGCATATGCATTCACAAGCAACCATTAGCAACCACTTGCAACCACCAACCATAACATGTTTCAAATACATGTTTTCATCCATTGGCTTCTACCTAAGGATCGAAGATACGACCTAGGTGATATACTTTGGAAAGAGAGAAACAATTATGCGTAAAGCTCCTAAAACAAAGAAATCAAGGATGCACCCTCAAGGAAAAAGGGTATGATGCTAGTATCTAGCCTTCTTGAGCTTTACTCCAATGTATCTTAACTAATTTAACTTCACGATTGTGAAGTTCCGGATCTCCATTTCCAAAATAAACAGATGTCAATCACGGTACCAGGTATACGTACTAAGATGATTAGAGGTTTCCCTCTTATCCGCCATGCCATAACTATAAGAGTCGAAAGGTCACTACGTGCTCTTTGGAGTGCCTGCCACAACTATTCATCTCTCCGGCAAACCATCCTAGTCGAACTCGACATTCCTCAAGTACAAGCCCCAAAGGCCTAAACCAATATCAGACAAGCACCCGAGGAATATCTCCTCCGATTTTAGACGATCTGCATGAGATGATATAAGCAAACTCGATAGCTATTCTCAAATCCCTACTAACCCAAAGTAAACTGGTCGGACCACCAATTGGATTTGAGACTCTAGTGGGATCTTTCTACTATACAAGTACTATGGTGCAGAGATTCAACTATGGGAGTGAATATGAACAAATGAGAAGCGCTAAAGCCAAAGGAAATAGTACGAATAGCAAAACTAGACTCTTCCATCAGAACTTTACTACCTTTCTCCTAGGTACGCTTGGTGGCGAAAGTAGATTCTTGCCCTTCTGAAAATCTTGTTCCTCGTTCTTGCCCTTGTCCTTAATTATATGCCCAATCATACCCTAGTAAAGATACCTCCTTTTGTCTTAGGTTTTATAATTTCTTCCTCCTTCGTGAGCTAAATCTACATCCATGAATTTCTCATCCTAGGGTTGTGCTCCCTAGCCAAACTCCTCATCCCCTTCCGTATGTAACCATGTTGACAAATCTCTCGAAGGCTGCCTCCATCGTACAGAAAACCCTACTTAATTTGGAAGAAAACTAACCGCAGGTGAAACTACTACGGTTATAGATGGAATTCGGGTACTACTTCACCCTTCGATGAGGTTACCTCCCAGAAAGGCAGGAGCCCCAGAGACTCAAGAAAGAAGGAGACAAGAATTCAAATAGAGAATCAGAAAGTAGTGCGTATGGCTTTGGGGAATATGCCTTTAAAACAAATCTTTTCTTTTAAAAATGCTTCTTTAAAAAACGTTTTGAACATAATTTTTCAAATCCTTTATCTGATCTGGTAACCTTCAGCTCTGATACCACGTGTAACACCCCACATCCGTTGAGCATTTAGGGTAAAAGATGCAGATAAATTACAAGACAGAATATTAAACAGCGGAAAATAAAACTTTGCTTTATTGATAAAATAGTTTTACAATGATTTCTTTACAATATCAGAGTATCATCTGTCTTACAAAATAAAGAAGCATAAAAATACATTTATATTCCCCAATTTTAGCAAGAGCCAGCCATAGCATCTGAAAAGAGAATCCAAGCAAACTTCGACAAATCTTCAAGCTGGGAGAGAGTGACAGTCCGACTTAACCTGAGCTATAGTATTCCCTCCTTTACTACCTGAGGGGGGGGGGGACGGAAGAAAAGAAGACGAAAGAAAAACAGAGTCAGACATAAAGCCTGAGTAAGTTCAGTAACTTCTAGCATGTGAACATAGAAAACAAAACGACATGAATTAATTAAATACAAGATAACACCATGATGATAGGGTCAGCAAGGTCACAAGATTAACACAAGATAGTTACAAGGTATGCTAAGATAAGATAAACCGGATATGCTCTAATACTTTCGCCGCCTCGCTATTTCCTTGTTATACCGATTTCTATATCTCTGCACCACCTAACCAATGTCCCAACTGGTAATGATAACACGATCCCAATCTCTATATTTTCCGTCGCCTTCAGGCATCCATTTATTTATTTGTTACCTAGATTTAATCTAGGGTTTTCTACCAAGTGCCTTCTAGATTCAACTAGAGTTTACGCTGTCTGCCGAACGCTTCTCGGATTTAGGATTTATGTCACCTGGTTCAACTAGGAATTATGCTACCTGTCGAACGATGCACCCAAGTCTAGGACACACTACCTAGAGTGGTATATGTTCCTATACTTCCCCACGCATGTATCGCGAATCGTTATCGCTTGTTTAGATGCACATGTCCCATAATGTGCGGTCCGAGTCCTGTGACAGGGAAAATCAAGGAATACAGAACTCGGTCGGGAGCTTTCAGATATCTGCCGATGCAGATGCTAAGGTCTGTTTTTATTTCAGTGGCTATGGTCCCCCCTGACCCCTCCCTCAACTAATGAAAGGCACACCTTGTAAAATGAGAACTATACGCCGGCCCCGGTGCCCCTACTATTCTATGGCCATCCTCACCCATAACTAGATAGCAAGTATATGGTCTTTTGGAGTTCTCCGCCTTTCCGCTTTACGTATCACGATTGACTGAAGATGGATGGTAGACAACGAGTTGCTATCACAAGGCTACCGTTTTCTCGCCGAATCACGCCGGTCCATCCTAGTCTTTAGGTTGCCATGTATTGCAACCAAGGCATACCCCTGGTTCTACTACGCAGACCTTAACCTATGTGGGCCCAGGCGGATCATCTGCAGCCTCACAGAGGGATACCAAGAATACCCTCACGTCCCCTCGAAGCCTCGGGCTTCGTAACCCAATTCGTTGGAGCCTTCTTTCTACTCAGACGGACATTCGCTCCTTCCCGTGTTAAACTAAGAATTACTACTTAGTTTTACTAACTAAGATTTACCACTTAGTTTCCAGAATCGTTGTTTTCTTAACTAAGGTTTACTACTTAGTTCCCTTTCCCGTCAATTTGGATTGGTTAAGTGTCATTAGTCAATTCAAGCCAACTTAACCCTCTTCATTCATCCTGTTATACCGGTTAAGTGTTATCAGTAATTCATGTTGACTTAACCCCACCACAAACCAAGTTATATTGGTTAAGTATTTCTTATTACTTAACCCTACCCGTTCATCCTGTATTGGTTAAGTGTTCCTTTTTAACTTAACCCTGCCCGTTTGTTTTAACTAACATGTTATTAATGGTTAAGTATTATCTCTTCATGTTTTAGACTTAACCCCATTCCTTTATCACAACCTGATGGTTAAGTGTTCAGGTTTACTTCACCCTACGGTCTAGCCCAGCTAACATATCAAATTTGGCTAAGTGTATTAGATTTTACTTAACCCCAACCTCTAGTCTAGTTAACATATTAATTTGGCTAAGTGTATTAACTTTACTTAACCCCTACAAGTTCCGTTTTGCTACCTTGAGTTTGGTTAAGTGTCTCTATGGACTTAGCCCTCCCATTCTAGCTTAACTGTGTTAAGTTGGTTAAGTGTTCCTATGGACTTAACCCTCCCATTCTAGCTTAACTGTGTTAAGTTGGTTAAGTGTCAGTCTGAACCTAACCCCACCCATTAGTCTAGTTATCATGTTGAACTGGTAAAGTGACTTAGTTAACTTAACCCTACCATTCTTGTTCTAGCTTTAACTAAATAAATTAAAGCCGCTACCACTCACATTAGACAGATATTGTTGCGAATACTGGATGTGCCGGTTGGTTCCGGGCAGGTTTACATCGCAACTCAGTCTAACCTCGGGTTAGGTATATTCGTGTTTTCTAAGTTCAAAGGGGTTTTGATTATTTTTCAAATCAGGTTTTGAAAGTAACCATCCCGTCCGTCGGATCAGTTAGGGATAGCCAGAGAGAGCAGGAAACTTGTATTTTCCAAACTCAGCCTAGACACTATGCTCTCTGTCACCCTAGAACTTTCTGGCTTATTATTAAAAGAGACGTCGTTAATAAACCTTTAATTTGTCTAAATTCACATTTCTTCATTTAGGCCAGATTCTATAGGTAAATTATTCCTAATTTACTTATTTCCCAATTACTCTTTTAATGTAAATTGTCTACATTCATTCTTATGGCCCATTTCCCCTTATAAATCATATTTATGCTTTTTGGTATGTGGACTATACCAAATTAAGTGTCACTAACCATGATTTTGCTAAATCTGCCAATTACTCCCAATTATGGCCAATTTCACATTTATGCCAATATACTTACCGTGCCAAATTAGCTAATCCAATTCCGATTCAACATTCTAATTCTAGACTTATTACTCTAGTTCACTATTCATGTAAGTGCTAGATTTACATGTCAATACTAGATTCAAATTACACATCTTATAATTCATGTCAAATTTATCCAATTTGCATTTCTATGAACATGCCATAATACATGTTCCCAATTTATGCCAATTTCCAAGTTAAAATATGTTTTTAGTAAATTTCATATTTTGCCCAAACCGCATTCCCACCGTTCGTATAATCGTGATTCATTCTAGATTATAAATAAAGCTAGGTTCGTAGAAAATAGGGAATGAACCAAAGATGCTATGCAAAGGATAGACATACTAACTGGCATAAAAAGGGTTTAATAGTGACGTCGGTTCAAGAACATGGGTAGACCTAACTTAATAGGTAAATTCCCAAGGTCTAAAACCAAGAATAGACAGAATAAAGGTGTAGGTTCAAGAACATGGGTAGACCTAACTTAATAGGTAAATTCCCAAGGTCTAAAACCAAAAGAAAATCAAGAATAGACAGAATAGAAAAATCAGGTTTAGACCCGATTTCTTAGTCACAAAACTTAAGCAACACTTTCCTAGTCAGGAATCATAGGTGTTTAGTCACAGTTGTCCTTGTTATGTCATAGGAAATAGTTTATGCTTTTCCTAATCAAAGGCATAGGTTGGTGTTCACAGTCAAGAAAATAATTCTAATAGTCACAGTCATAGGCAATATTCATAGTCATAGGCAACGTCCATAGTCATAGGCAATGTTCATAGTCATAGGCATATGGTTCTAAGGTCCATAGTTTCATAGTCACGGTCTTATTTGTCCTCGAATCATAACAGTTCTTAATTAGGTTCAAGAGTATAGGCACTGATTCGGATAGAGAGAGAGATTTGGCATATTCTTTTATTCCTTTAATTTCATGTCATGAACAGAGAAAAACGTTCAAATCTAAAAATAACTGACTTGCAGAGATTAGATTAGAACAGAAAGATGGCGTTGCTATGATTCGTAGAAAAACGGTCGTTGAAGTCGTTCGAATCTTCACTTGAATTCTAGCTTGAATCTCCTCTTTGAAAGTCTTTGAGCAGCACCCCTCGTCTTGATTTATTTTATATATATTATTTTATTTATTATTTAATTAAGAGGAGGAGAAGAAGCCATGTTCACTAAGAATCTTTGCAGCATAAGGGTAGAGAAGAATTGTGAATAGAGAAGGAGTCTAGGGCTGTTTATATAGTGTAGAAGTCAACGAATCTGGTCAGGATGGCGTCCGAATACAGAAGAACGAACCAGGTGCAGAAAACAGGGAAAAGCAGGGGGGGTCGACCCCCAGGTCGACTACCCAGTCGACCTGGGTGCCTTGGGCAGGAAAATTCCCGCCCAGCCCATTCTGGGTCCGATTTGAATTTGTAACCTAACCTGTTTTGAAATTTGAACTTCGCTGAATCTTCCGGAGGCCATATCTTCCTCATACCGACTCCGATTTACGCAAACTCGGACTCGTTTTCGTGCAGAATTCCGAGACGAACGCAATGGCGCAGCCCGTTTCCCTTGATTTTGATTTTAACTTTTAATTCTGCCTTGATTTGTGAATCCTATTTTTACAGAATTACGGGGTGTTACAATGAATATACATATGAAACCAAACAAACAAACATATAATATATATTTTTGAGGAATCCAATTTGATCCCTCCAACCTGTTTTTCCTGCATCCACAGACGTTAGTCAACATAGTAATACCCATCCTGCTTCGAGGCAGGATATCGCGGTATAGAAGGTCATCCACTAATCATAGCGTGGGGCGTATAGGGTAATCATCCGCTATGAAACTGCGGGCATCCGCTTATGAAACTGCGGGAATCCAACCAATCATCAACCCAATATATATATATATATAATATTCAACCAATCCTAAATAACTATATATATTTTAAAACAATCAGACAACATTCAAACAAGCATAACAATTATTTTTAACTGTATAAAAATAATTCTAAATAAAAGGTGAGATTTACTCACCGTGATTTTCCATTGTCGAATATTCATTTAACATTCTCTATCGTCTTGCCATTCCATCTACTCAAACGAAATCTTGAATGACATCTTTTCCTAGGATTATTTATTTTAATTAACGATTAAACACTTATCTATTTAATTTAACTATTCGAATAATTAAACTAAATAAATTACTAAATTATTCCTTTACCTCATGTTTTTAATTCTTTCCTCCATCTCACTCTACTTCATCTTGCACTAAGCACCGGTAAACTCCTCTATAAGCCATTCATTTACCGTCTAACTCCACTATAACATTAAACCAGACCTCGGCTGTCAATCCCACCTACCAAAATCAATGACATTTTACTGACTAAAATAAATAAATTATAATTTTAATTGACATTTAAATTACCTTTTCGATCGCAACCGACAGGAGAAACACACTGCCGTTACTTAGTTTACCCCATCCATCCTCACATCGCTTTTGATCCAAACCATCAGCATCTCCAAATCCTCTTCTCCGAATACAAATAAAGATCAACTTCTTTATACACCACTGCCAAACCCCACAACTCAACCCTCGCAGTTCAGACAAGATTCTTCCCTTGACATGCTATATTTTTGCCACCCTATCAACTCGGTTTGTTATTACCACAGCAAAACATGCGACTGCTTCTGCCACCAACAATCACAAGTCATCGAACTCCAGTTGCGCCATCTCAAGTAATTGAACTCCATTTTCTGCAATCACCCTTCTGGCAAATCCGCCCCCTTATTCTATTCGCAACTGCTCCTGTCCATCGCTCCTCTTCCAGTCGCATCCCCTCAGACACCAAAACATGTATGACCAAACTCAAGTTTGCAAATCAGAACGTCATCGATCTCAAGAGCAGCTCGCAATTTACCCCATCGCGATTTTGATCGAACATAACTCCTCCAGAAACGTCAAACAGAACCGCGAACTCCCAAATACTGCTACAAAATCCTGAACCCTAAAAACCATCGCACCATAAACTATGTATACCCAGTTGAAGCTTTCAAGGAAAGGAGAGCAATGAATATGAAATCGATCGGTTTCATTTTGTCATTGATTTGTGAGGTTACAAGGTGCGGTTTATTTCGATTTAATAAAGAAAGGGACGGATTTAATTTCTGAGGAAATGAAATGAAGAAAACAAATTAAAAGGGGGAAGGAGTGTCGTGATTATATAAAGGTAGGGTGTGGTTTTGCAATGAACTGCGTGGCCAAGGATTTGTGGAGGTAAAAGAAGCAACGTTCTGTGTTATTCAGTGGTGAGAAAAGAAGGCACCGTTCCCTTTATTTTGGTCCACACAAAAATATTTTTATTTTAATTAAATTAAAATTTAAAATTGTATCCTTAAAACTTTCAATAGCCCTTGATTTCAACTCCTTTCTGAACCCAACAACTGATATTTCTAGGGTAATACTTCTATTCGGAGCACACTGGGATAGGTCACGAAGTCTAATTCGATCATCTGAATAAGATATAAATTTAAATTGATATAATTTAAATTTCAAACTATTTATTCTCCTCGATAATATACAAATATTATTACCGTTAAACTTTTATATTAATTATTTGAACTATTTTCAATTCAAATTAAAATTTGAATTCAACTAAATCCATTTTCTTATTCTGATAATTTAATATTTTCAATATTAAATTGAAATCGATTTTAAAATCGATAACTCCCTATAAAAATGATTTATTTACTTAACTCAATATTTAAATCCATATTAAATATTTAAAATTAACCCATAAGGATTCGGGTCATTACAGGCTAAGTCGAATGGTTTCCTGGGTGTTGATCTGATGTTGGTTTCGGCCTTCGGGGTTAATATTTGGGAAATCGTTCTCTTACTGATTGACTGTTAGTGACTAATGAATTGAAATGATGCGTGTATATGTTAATGTTGCACTTGTTTATTATATACGCGAGTTGCTCAGAAAGACCGGGTTTATCCCATTCTGAATAACTGAATCGACGATAAGAAATCGAAGATGAAGACGGTGGTCGAAGACCGGAGATCTTCACCTCGTTTGGATGGTAACCGAGGTCCTGATTGGGAGGCATCCCGAAATATGGATAATGAGTGGTGATCGTCCAGACGTACGTGGTGATCGATGGGTTTGCAAGATATTTAGTGCCTCCGGTTTCGTTCAGACCCAGAACGGACTTGCAAATGGACAGTGTGTCTGACATTGGAATTTATTCTGTGTGATTGATAGCCATCAGTTGCACGGTGTGAATTACCTGTGTGGCATGCTAAGATGCAGTGATCAGGGCTTCTGTTGAAAAGAAAAGTCTTGTGGTGATGATCAAAGCCCCGCCTGTGTGGCGTAGCTTTGTGTATAACGTAAAATCGCGAGCCTCACACCCCGGTATGAACCAGAAACGGGAGAGGACATCAGGAAGGCCTGCGTTTCTTTCTATCTAGAAGTGGCGTCAGTGGTTTTACACGCCCTGACGCGTTTGACTTATGTGGTTGTTGCTGTTGCGAGGCGCCTCGGTTTGATCGGACGATCCGGGTCCGATGGAGTCATTTGTTGGCTCGTTTACGCCCCAAAGGGCGGGGAAACGTAGTGTTCAGGTATAATAATCCACATCGGTGGACCGGCCCTGACGATCCAAAGGGTCGATGTGCTCTGACCCTGAGACATAGGCTAGATTTTCTCGAAGTCGGTAAGGACTATCTTTTGCCTTGGTTCATGACGGAAATCCAATTTCCAAATACGTGACTGTGCGGTTTTGATTGTATATATATATGGCGACATGATATATGGTACCCATGCTGTCTATGATTGATAGTTATGATTTGAAGTTGTTTTGAAACATGTAAACACTAGTAATAATATCAATTGCTTTTGTTTTATTCGTATCAACCATATTTTGGCCATTATAAGGTAAAACTCTATCCTCCGTTTTGCGTTGCATTATGTGATGGGAACTGAGTCTTATAATGGCTTCATTTTTATAAAAAGCATTGCGATGTTTAAAATAAAGATTTGTTTTTAAAGCACTGGCAATCCAAAGGTGTAAACCCGTTCCATGAAAGTGGCGTGGTCCTGTGATTAGCTATATTATAAATGTGTTGAGTAGATTTCTCATACCAGTCCCATGACTGAATCGTAGTTTGTTTCACTTTCAAACTCGGGTGCCCCTTTTTCTACACAGGCAGCCTTGTATTTAGGTTTAGCTGGCTTTCTCTGGATAGATGGAGGTGAAGATGGATTCTATTATTTATCTCCTTTTATGATGTTCAGCTCCTATTGTACATATTTTGTTTGTTTCCGCTGTAGACATTTATGTATAGCTGAACTGTATTTGTACTAAGTATGATCCTGTATACTGTGTAACTCTGATGATTTCGTTTATCCAGTATATTCTATTGTTCATTAACTAGTGTATTTATTTAATTCTGTTCTGCTATTATCTGTTTCTGTGTTATATTCCAAAGATTACCCTTGTCTCCGTCTGTACGGGTTTTGGGGTCGTCACACAAAATCAAGACAAAACAGATGCATAAGCACGAATCTGATTACCAAGGATTAAACAAGATCAAGCATATCATATAGCAAATTAGGAAATATGGTGATTTACCACATTAAATCAAGGCACCATTAGTGCGATAGAAAAAAAAGGCACCATTATAAGAATAACATATAAGCAGGGCAACTCAATGATGAAATAAAACCACATCAGTTCAAAAAGTATCATATACTTCCAAATAATAACTACTTAACTAATGAATTTGCGTCCCATACCACATTGCATTACTATAATATTTACTAAATGGGAGTAAATTCCACATATTGAAAATACACACAAATAACTATCCAAAAATTTTAAGAATCATCAAAATCCGATTAGAAACCAAAAGGTTGTACCCAAAACAATTTCTATGTTACAAAACTTGTTCTATAAACTCAGTTACATATGCTCGCTTTGTAAAAATCATATAAATTTGAAATTTAATATTTTAAAGCTAAAAATTTTGCGGTAACATCAAATATCAATCTAGTTATATGTACCAAATTTCAAAAGCAAATCCTAAACTATTTGGTACAGATTCAATCATCTTTAGCCACCATTTTCAGATTATGTTTATAAATCTCAATTGCATATGCTCAGTTTTGAAAAAATCCCATAAATTAGAAAATTATTGTTTTTGGTTCAAACTTTTCACAGTAGCTTAATTCACTAGCTTAGGATCACTGTACAAAATTTCATCGCCAATTACCTTACCAATAGATACATATTTAATATTCATTAGCAGTCATTTTTAGCCCAGGTTTGAACATCTTAGTTTTCATATACCACTTAAAAAAATCATAAAAATTCAAAATTTAACCTTTTTAACTCATTTTTTTGCAGTAGATTGAAATATGAATGTTTTCTGTGTACAAAATTTCAAAGCTATAAACCTTAGGAGTTGGTACAGATTTCATGTTTAGTAACCATCATTTTCAGCCCAGGTTGAAACATCTCAGTTTTCATATATCCGTTTTGTAAAAATCATATAAATTCGAAATTCTATCATTTTAGCCCAAAATTGCTACAGTAGATTTATAAACTAGTTATGAATAACTGATCCAAAAATTAGCAATTTATAACGGTTTTTCATTCTTGTACCAAATGTTTTCTATCAACTATTATATGAACTTTTCAACAAAAACGTTTCAAGCATCATTCAACCAATTACATGATAACCCAAACATAAATTAGGAAAATAAATTAACAATTGTTTGTATACATAGATCCAATCTATAGGTCCACATGAATGCATAAATCATAGCATAAAAAGATTAAAAATTCACTCACCTCAAACTCTAAATTGCCATCTTTAAGACCTACAACAGCTAGCTTTTGATTGATACCCTTTCTATATTCCAATTAATAATAAATGGGAATCCTTTCTTCAATTAGCAATATATATTTTTTTAAGGAGGAGAAAATTGATTTTTTTTTCTTTTCCTTACTGGTTTCTTAGAGAAATGAAATACGTACTGTGAGGAAGGAACCGAAGATAAAAGTGAGAAGGACTTTTATGCTTATCCCCCTCTCTAGAAGTTTCTTAACAAAAATCTATATTTTCCTCCTTTGTTTATTCTCTTTTATTTTATTAAGGAACTTTAATAATTATGATTTGTCACCTTATGAGATATTTTTGCCTTCCATTCTTATTAAATTTGTTTCTAGACTATTCCATAATGTAAAAAATAAAATTTGTTACTATAATTTTTTTTCTTTTATAATCTTTATTTTTCTTTTCTTTTTATGAAAAATGAAAATTAATCTTCTTTTTACCTTACTTTACACACATTTCAACATTTAGTGAACTTTTTTTTCCACACACTTGAAACATAATATGAAAACATTATTTTATATTATTTGAAATAACACACATAACAATGAACACATTTTATGAAATCAAACAAACTTTTTCCCATTAATTTTGCACATTTTCCATTGCATTGGAGTTTGTCTTTTTATTTCATGCAAAGGACTTGTTCACAACTTTCACTAACTTATCATTTCACTTTATTTTTCCTTCTTTTTTCCATTAACACATAAGTACATTTTCCAAAAGTTCATTCACTAAAATAAATTCCATTATGCAATCTAAAGATGCAATTCTTCACATTAACTTTGCGCGAATGTTTTATTGCCATCATCATTTTCTCCCCTCATCCATTTTTAATATGTTTATTTTTATTTATTTAATTCTACGAAAATATTTAATATCATTATTACTCATTTATTATTGGATTCCTAATTTATTATCCCTAAAAAATTGGGTTGTTACACATCGATTCCATCACTTCGACCCGAAGTAATGTAATGTTGAGGTAGTTCGAACCAAATTTACCAATCTGGAAACCAACAGTGCACAATCTATGTTTTTAAGTGTTTTTCATTTAATTATGTAGGTGCGGGTTCTCTCGAGTCCATGTTCAAATCCTGAACGTTCTAATAGCCAAAAATTCATAATGTGACTGCCTTGTTAAAAGGCAGGTCAACAATTACAAATTGGGGTAAATGATAAGGGAATAGGTTAAGGGTAGGAAGACAAATCATTTAACTGAATTTGGTCAAGTTACGGATATTTTCTTAAGGAATTGAACATATTAAACATGAAGGTTTAAATGATGATTAGTGGAAATGTAAAGAGAAATTTGTTATTTAACAAAATTAGAATTATTTTCGGAATAAAAGAATGAATAAGAACTATAACGATTTAGGAAACAAATCACTAAAATTGGATTAGGTTAAGACGAGGATAATTTCCTAAGGAATCAAGTATACGAACCAGGTAGATTTAAATAGAGATTAAAGGAAATATAAAGGAAAATCCTTTGATTAAAGAAGATAGATTTATTCAAAATCTTATTTATCCATAGTTCATTTTATTTTAATCGATAATTGAATTTTGAAGGAATCTGGGGTCTGATTTGGTTGATTCATATCTAAAAACCACTTCAAACCAATTTGCGTTTGCGAAATAATGAATGATGTGAATGAAGGTGTAACGACCCACCTTCCCGACCATCGAAAGTCATCACTAAATATGACCATTGTACTTTAATGTCGAGCATCCCATCATCGAAAACGTAGATTGTTAGGGTTAAAAGAAAAGGAAAAAGAAAAAGAAACAACAGGAGAAAAACAAAATCTCACAAAGAATAAAAAAGATAATATAATAGTATCAACACATGAACTGTCACTCCAAGATATAAAGTATATCAAAGTTAAAAACAAATTGTATCAGTTGGACAGTTTTAAAATTCTGACCTTACTAACGCTGATAGGTAAAATAAAATATAGTGAAAATAAAACAAAGTGACAGGCGAACTTCCAACTCTACTCCATGAGCTCCACATCCACAAGAAGACTACCTGGAAACAAGCTCGGTCTAATCCAAGCATTATAATAAAATAATACACGGATCAGTCTGGAATACCAATCATGAGAAAACACAAGTAGAAGAAAACATACAATAATTCTATGAGACCACGCCGCTGGTTTGTGATGACCCCAAACCCCGATAAGACGGTGGCAAGGGTTATCTTTGGAATATAACACATAAACAAATAATAGCAGAATAGGAATAAATAAATACACCAGCTAATGTACAATAGAATACACTGGATAAACATAATCATCAGAGTTACACAGTATATAGGATCATACTTAGTACAAATACCGTTCAACTATACATAAATGTCTACAGCGGAAAACAAAACATAATATGTACAACAAGAACTGAACAACATAAAAAGAGATAAGTGATAGAATCCATCTTCAGCTCCATCTATCCAGAAAGAGCCTACTAAAACCTGAATACAAGGCTGCCCGTGTAGAAATAGGGGCACCCGAGTTTACAAGTGAAACAAACTACGAGTCAGTCATGGGACTGGTATGAGAAATCTACTTAACACATTTTATAATATGGCCAATCACAGGACCACGCCACTTTCGTGGAACGGGTTTACTCCATTGGATTGCCAGTGCTTTAAAACAAGTAAATCTTTTAAACATCGCAATGCTTTATAAAAATGAAGCCTTTATAAGACTCAGTTCCCATCAAACAATGCAACATAAACCGGAGGATAGAGTTTTACCTTATAATGGCCAAAATATGCTTGATACGAGAAAAACAAATCATTTGATATTATTGCTAGTGTATATATGTTTCGAAAACAATTTCAATCATAACTATCAATCATAGACGGCATGGGTATCATATATCATGTCGCCATATATATATATACAATCAAAACTGCACGGTGTCGTATTTGGAAATTGGATTTCCATCATGAACCAAGGCAAAAGATAGTCCTTACCGAATTCGAGACTGTCTAGCCCGAGCCTCAGGAATAGCCGCAACTGCCCCTTGGATCGTTAGGGCCGGTCCACTGATGTGGATTAAAATGCCTGAACACTGCGTCTCCCCGCCCTTTGGGGCGTAAATAAGTCCTATGACTCCATCGGCTCCACATAGTTACCGATATATCCGAGGCGCCTTGCAACAGCAACAACCACATAGGTGAAAATAATATAAATGTCAGGGCGGGTAGGTCACTGACACCACCCTAGCTGGAAAGAGACGCATGTCCTCCCTGAGGTCCTCTCCCGTTTCTAGTTCATACCGGGGTGTGAGGCTCGCGAATCAACGTTATACACAAAACTATGCCACACAGGCCGCGCTTTGATCATCAACCACAAGACTTTGCTTTTCAACAGAAGCCTTGATCATCTACCACTTAGGCATGCCACACAGGCAATTCACTCCATGTGACTGATTTCTATCGATATATAACCTCTGAGCTCGTAGTCTCAGAGAACGGCGTTAAGCAAGAGAATAAATTCTCTGCCGCCAAACAGATATATATTTAATAGAGATCAATAAGCACAGAACAAAATCCAATGTCAGACACACAATCAATTTACAAGTTCGTTCTGGGTCTGAATGAAACTGGATGCACTCAATACCTCGCATATTCGTACAATTAACAAGTACGTCCGGACGGCTACTACTTCATCCCCTTTAAGGTAGCTACTCCTATCATGAGCATCAGTAGCACCCCTCCATTCGACGTGAAGATCATCGGTCTTGCACCATCTTCATATCTTCGACTTTCAATCGTCAATCAATTATTTGAAATGAGAATTAACTCGGCCTTTTCAAATAATTCACGTATATTTAGAATTTCAAATCAATTCACTTCAATGGTTAAATTATTCGACATCAATAATTTTGTTCTTTAATGTAATTTTCACGCCAAACACATTCAACCATCAAATATCACATAAACCAAGAAATTCAGTTTATTTCCATTCCATATCGTTTATAATATTTTATCATGATTTATCGCTATTTTTATTTATTTAAAAATAGCCAATTCACTCAAACGACGCTTCAGGCCATAACGCGGCTGTGGCGCTGTTTTTCTTCAGATTTGATTTACACATATCTGAAAATCTAACCGTTGGATCTTCACAAATTTTATATTATTAGAAAGATCTTTTCAAAATGAATCCAACGGTTTCAGTTTCGGGAAAATCCGACGGTCGGATCTCCCGGTACAATCGTTTGAAGTTACGATTTCAAAACACGAACTACAGCGTCGTTATTCGATCTATTTTAATTATATTTATATAATTATATATAAATATAATTCTTTCTTCGATTTCAAAACTATATTCATTACATATATTTGATAAAAATGATATTTTTATCATCAAAAATATTTATTCAACACATGAATATTTTTAGCACTTCATATTCACAATAAAAATGTAGATTTTATTGTTCAATCTATATATTCAACACATGTATGTTTTGACTTCACACATACAATAAAAATATGATTTCTATCGTTATAGTCCTTTATTCAACACATGAATATTTTCTATAGTTGATATATATAATAAAAATGTTATTTTTATCTTCCAAAGAATTTATTCAACACATGAGCTTCATTCAACACATGAATTTCTATTCAACACATGAATTTCTATTCAACACAAGAATTTCTATAGTTTATATATATAATAAAAATGTGATTTTTATTGTAAAATAATTTATTTCAAAACACGATTATTTTATATAGTTCATATATAAGGTAAAAATATTATTTTTATATTTCAAAGAATTTATTCAACACATGAATTTCATTCAACACATGAATTTCTATAGTTTATATATATATATAATAAAAATGTGATTTTTATTGTAAAACAATTTATTTCAAAACACAATTATTTTATATAGTTCATATATAAGGTAAAAATATTATTTTTATATTTCAAAGAATTTATTCAACACATGAATTTAATTCAACACATGAATTTCTACTCAACACATGAATTTCTATTCAACGCATGAATATAGTTTTCAACACATAAAAATAATTCTAACACATGAATATTATTGAAAATTTCGGCAGCATAACGGCAGGGTAGTTAAAACCGGGACCGTCCCTAGTACTGCTCCTTGCTCTACCTTAAAACCTCGCGGTTTTTGACAATGGGGATTTCATGCATCTAATTCGTACGCATATGAGCATGTTTATTTTTCTTTTCCACAAACTAATCCTATGTGGTTTCATCCAAAATAATTCTCAACCAAAAACATGTATTTTTCAACCATAATCAATCATTCATGATTTTCACCAAATTTCACATCAACCAATAATCCAAACAATATCACAACCAATAAATATCGTCCATGGTCTATGGGCGAGGGGAGTATATATATATATATATATATATATATATATATATATATATATATATATTCGTATATAAATATATTTAAATTTCATTTCACTTCATTTCAACCATTTCAACGCATATATAATTGTTACAAGGCATATATAACTTATACATCGAACATACAACTTATACAATGCTTATACATGTATATAACTCATACATCGACTATATAATTTATACATCGTTGTTTTCCATATCATTTATAAATTAGAAATCTCACATTGGGTTCCACTCGACCAAAAATTGCAGAAGGCTCAGAAAAATATGCGGTCTCTTCTAAAATGTAGAAGACGTCCGCACGAGTCCACTATCTCTTGTTTCACTGATTTCGTGAACATAGCAGAAAGATATGATTTTTACAGTGAAATCATAAACCGTAGTGCTTTAAAGTGTTATAGAACAGTTTAAATAATATAAAGCCGTTACCTTTCAAAATTCTTCAAAACTATGTTTGAACTTTTCGATCACTCCGTAGCACTAGGTTGTAATCGAGCTACACCACGTCGAAGAGCATTGAAGGGCGCGCAAAAAGAGGGTAGCCTCGTCGAACTCGGTGGTCGGAATCAGGCGGGGCGGCGCTTCGAAACGGCGATCTTCACGGAGGTGATTCTGGCGATATACTCAGTGAAAAAAAATCAAACTTGGTATGGATTTGAAGATCTCGACGAGCTCTACAAAATCCCCAACAGGATGGAGGTCTAATTTTGAGCCGATTGGGAGGAATCGAGGGGAGAAGGTTTGAACCCTTTTCCGTTGTCGCGCAGTGAAGGTCGGGGAGAGAGAAGGTTGTGATGGCCAATAGGATTTTTCCTTTTATTTATATATTTTTAAAAATTCGAAAATACCCCTTATCTCATACGAACTCCAATCCAAACCCAACGACTGTCGTCCCTAACCAAATACCCCTATTCCGAACACAATGGGATATGTTTCGTAGGCCCATTCGACTGTTTCAGTCAGTTTTCCTTCAAATTAAAATATAAAACATTCAATATTTGCTTTGAACGTACATTTCAATTTGCCGGGGCCACATACTAATCCCAAAAATTCCAGAAAAATAAATCTAGCTATGCTTTGACGATACAGTCCCAACAAAACTAGTTTCGTCGAATTCTGAGACAGTTTGAAAAATGACCATTTTCTGGTCGATCCAATTTAACTGAAATCAACCAAACACATTTTCCTTCGCCACACTCACATATTAACTTCAAAAATTATGGAATTTGAAACCTAGCAATAATTTGACATCCCAGATCCAAAAAAATTGGTTTCGTCGAATTCTGAGGTCGTTTGCAAAATGTCTATTTTCAAGGGCGATATAATCTCTATAGTGACCTTCCTGAAAATTCATTTGGCCATAACTTTTGATTCCCGCTATGAAACTTTGATTTTTCAGATTCGTTAGAAAGATATTCACTAACAGATTTAAATATTTTTGGTTCACTAAAATCCATTTTATTTTACACCCGGTACAGTCAGTTAAAGTTTGAATTTCAATTTTGAAACTGCCGCGCCATTTCAGGCCTTGTTTATAATTAAAAATAATTATATTTATTTTCAAACATCGACTCAAACATACTTTTTGTCGTTCTTATTTTAAATATTTTATTTTAAATATTTAAAATCCACTAAAATAGCCAAATTAAAAAATTTAAACTGGGTCAGATTTTCCGGGTTGTTACATGATTGCAGAACAGGTTTTTACCTCACGAGAAGAACATATATTAATAAGCATGAACACAAAACAAAATCAATGAAATGAATGAGTGTCCTATGTAAAATTTGCCAACATAAAAGTAATAACATAACAACACCCCATTGAGAAGAGTGCACAACATTTCTCGATGAAAACAAGGTAACTGATCTAAAATTTTGGATCTAATAAGAATAAGGCTATTTTTCCTGAAATAATTGAACCACGCCGCTTACTGCTGGCTAGGCCACTTACAACAACATCCAATATCACCATGGATTAAACTAATTAAACATGGTGAAGGGTTTATATCTTCGCAACGCAAATTAAAATAGGAAAACTCATAAATTCATAATCAAAGGAATTGAATGAGAAATTTTCCAACAAATGACTAGGAGGGTTCGCCCACCTTATCGAATATTGTACCTCTAGAACATACTTGAGAACTACACTGTTCTCGGAAATGTATTAGCCGAACCCCGTCAACTTTACTGAATATCCAAGTATTTCACATCTTGTGCACATACAGCCTAACCAAGCCTAGAGTAGATCTGAAATCACCTTAATGGGAGAAACTCCTCATAGTTATACGTCCATTTGCTTTCCGGATTTAGTCATTCAAAACAAAGGATTATAACGCCCAAAGAGCAACAAATCGTTTTGACTAGATGATACAACTCAAGAAAGCTAAACCAATAGTTGTTAAATAACCTATCAGAAATATTCAAAATAATTGTATATGGAAACTTAATCAAATTCTCTTACTATTATTAGTCAATCTCAAACTTGTACTATCTCTTGGTTAAAAAATAAATTCGGACATGTTGAGGTGTTACCCCTAGGTATCGTCCGGACAATGTTTTGAAACTATGAGATAGGGGAAAGTTATTATACTTCGACCTCTAATGATAAGAGTATATCGAAAACCTTTAAACTTCTAAACTCAAACTTATGCTTAGTTTTCACATTTTAGATATTTGAAAGAAAACTTTTTTAACAATATTCTTTAAAATTTTAGTTTTAAAGAGGTGATAAAAATTCTAAGTGTATTCAAAAGAAAAGTCGAAACCAATGTTAATGTGTAACGTTGATTTCAATAAATCCCTACGCACTTTACGGTTAGATTAAATTTCAAACTATATAATTTTAAAAAGGACATTCTTATTTAAAATTATCATTTATAAGATCTAAATTATATTATTTGTCCAAAAGAGCAATAAATCAAATTTAAATGCTTTTATAAACTTAAAACAAATATTTATTATTCTAATGGACAATTTATGTAACTCCTTTGATAATTTTAAAACCCATCTTTAATATTCTCAAAAGGATATAAGATGAATACAAAATTTGTTTAAAACATTTAAACCAACGTTAATTATCCCGTAAAACAGTCAATCACATTTATGATTTTTATAATCAGTAAATTGATTGTTTGCAAACCTTATTAAGTTTAAAACCTTATATAAATTAGTTAATTTTTCTTAAACCATTTATATTCAATCAATTAATTTAGTTTTACCCATTTTAATAAATCGATTCAATTTCATCTTTAAGAAAAAGCAAATCAAATAAAAATAGACCAATCAAATCAGATTTTATGAGTTAAAATAAGTTATTGGAACTAAATTATTATTCAGTAAAACGATTATTAAATTTCAATTAACCATTAGTTAAAATAATTAATTAAAATAAAGTCTCAACAACTATAATAATTAATTCACTTATAATATCATTGATTAGAAGGAATAATCAACTTTCAATTCGTTACTCATATGCAAAATTCAGACTCAATTATCGTTTGTTAAAATTGATAATTGAATCTCGTTCTAATTAACTCGAATAATAAATAAATTTATAAATATCATTGATTAAAATGGTAATTTTGTTCAAATATTGGTTCTATGAAAACATAAGTTTACATTAAATAAAATGTTCAATTTACTTCAATCGTCGACAGTATAAGCAATATGGGAATACACATAAGAAAATGAAGGCCATAAATGAGTATATGAAAACAGCTGCAAACAGAATAAAAATACAAATGAATGCGAATCACATATGAACATAAACAAAGGAACAATAAATTCCTTATCGACTACACATAAGTGTGCATATTTTGGAGTGTTCCGTCGCGACCTAATTTGCTACGTACACTCTGTCTTTTCCTTTTATATTTTCCCCTGCAACAAAATGGTTATTTTTATGCATATAGAATAGATAATATAATATATTTCATTTAAGTTAAATCTTCTCCTTAAAGCAGGTTAATGTCAAAGGTCATCCGTTTCATTGATGGGAATATATATCGATAACCACCAACAAAGAAATAAATTATATAATCTACCAATAAACAATCAAACATATCACACAAATATATAGCGATTCAATAATAGATATTTATATTATAAGATATAATATAATATAATAATATTCCAGAAAGTGTGAGAGTTAACTCACCATATATTCCTATTGAACGATTCACGTTGTTTTATATGATTTCAGCCAGGTATTTGAAATTATATAAAAATCCAAACAGCTCCAAATCAGACCCAACCAACTCGTGCGCGTAGTGTTGACAAATCGAAGCCAAAGCAACTTGTTTCGCGCCAGTCCCGACCTCGTATGAAAAAGTTATGCTTGTTGAAATTTTATACGTGAATTAAAATAAATTATAATTCACTAATTACCGTCACTAGCACGTTAATACCTTCATTAGCCCTAAATTAATCACGATCACCATCATTCATCCTCATGCTTTCAAACCATAACCCTCAGCAACTTCAATTGATCACTACCATCAACTCAGACCACTGAACTCGAAGCCACCATCATTGCCAGCACCGCCTTGACCCCCACAACCAATGCCCCAAGCGCCTCCTTCCCAAGTTGCACTAGTTCGCCAAAAACTGAAGATAAACAGTGACCGTTCAGCTCAAAGTTCCGACGCCTACATGCCACCAATGATGATTGGACCTCCACTCGTGCTTAGCCCATTCTCCTGCGCTCCACTTTCCTTCCGAGACCCAGGCCTAACTATGGTAAAGTATTGGAAAAAATACAAAACTGCACCTCTCTTGGTCCTAGCTAGATTCCGACCATCCAAGACCTCGGTTAGTCGAGTGCCCGACATGGATGAACTCTAAACATCGATGCGAACAGCTTTCTGGTTGAGAGTTTTTGCTAATTGTGGACGGATTGGAAGATTAAGTTTAGACCATTGGATTGAAGAAAATATAAAATAGAGGCTAGGGCATAACAAATGAAAAAGGGTTGAGATGCTTATGTAGGCTCTCCAAAACACAATTCATCGAGTCCGAAAATTTCCAAACTCGAAATGAGACGCACTCACTATTGTTTATAGCTAAGAACCCACATTTAAAAAACAATTAAACTTGTTTCGAAAGCCAATTCAAACATATTTAATAGTTATTATTAATTATAAATCCAAATCAATTATCGATACGCGTTTTTATCGCGCACGACCATACGACAACTCCGATGGATACGAAAATTGTTTATTATTCTAAGTCAGATGAAACTGGTTTCATCGAATTTCGAGATCATTTGAAAATTGGCCATTTTTCATATTAAAATATATTTTAAAATACAATCCAAATATCGATTTAAGTCCAAATGATTGCTACTGTCAATATATCGACTAAATGGATTCATAATCAATATTGGTTAACTAAACAATGACAAATGAAATTATCGATTTTGTTATAGTTAATACTTAACAACAATTTCAATTATTTAAATATCCACTAAACTTGGATTCAATTATTAAATCCCAAAAATTCAACCATTTGAATATTTTAGATTAATTAAATATTTTAAATATAGTAACCAAAATTCTGGGTTATTACATTCACCCTCCTTAAAAGAATTTCGTCCCCGAAATTCTAAAAGGATAGGAAAGACAACAAATCCTTAAGTTTAAACTACAAATTGATTTTACTTCAAAAACATTTCTTACTAAATTTGTGTTAAATTTTCTAACACCTGAAATTTTTAGAAAATATCGGTCGCACCTCGTTTGTACGTCTCGATCTGGAAAAAATCATAACATTAAAATATGACGCTATACATTTCATCTCAATGACGAGGCATCCTAAACCATGGGGAAACAATATATAAGACCCACTTACGGTATGTAATCTGAAATACGTACCACTTTGTCGTGCATACATAACTTTATTGTGAAACCAAGAGCCATAAGAAAACTAGCAAGCTTTTGCTTCCAAATAGGTGTACACTTACATAACCCAAAATAAAGTCAAGCAAATAAACAAGTAAAATAGCAACAACTAACATATGTATAAACAACGCAACAATCATAGAGACAACCAAACATAATGCAACTGGCAATAATGGTGCAATAAATAATAAACAAGCATATGCAACATATCATGTAGGGTTATCCTATAACAAACCAATATGCATCAAATTTTCCTAAAAGGAAAGGTTAGCACTACCTTCCTAGGTTTTATATCCCAAACATACTTTCAAATTCATTTGGATTGAAACAAAACCAAATCAAATCGATTATGGAAAGGAGAGGACTTCTCCTATTGAAGCATGATATAATTCAAATAAAACAACATAGAGCATCAAGTGATGTTCCGGTTCCTCCTACAATGACAAATAGAGTGAATAATGCTGCCTAGCAAGTCTTCTAATTAGAAAACTCCCAAAATCCCATTTAAGTCATAAATAAATATTTTAAATTTACATTAAACACTTTTTTACAAATTCCAATGAAATTTCTTTTTCAAATTTACCGGGATTTAAATCCTAATCAAATAACAATTTTTTTATAAACTGTAGTTTATAAAAGCACACGATCAACTAACCAACCAAAGACAATTAAACTCTGAAATGGAATAAACCAACACAACAATTAAGCAGATTCCATAAAGGAAAAAGTAACATTTGACGTTATTTAAAATATCAAATAAATATTACTTAGATTTTTGGATGAGTCACAAACTACTAATTCAATTATATTAAAATCCATATGATATACATAAATCACTCATATGCTAAATGTAACGACCCGCCTTTTTTCTCGATTTTCATCGGTAATTAAACCAACTTAAATCGTTCATAAAAACGGATGGTTATGGGTACTAACATATTTGAACACAAGTAATATAACTTTTTCATTTCATTACAAAATTTTACATCATAGTTACAAATAAATCAGAGTATACCACAAGCTCAGCGGAACCAAATGCTCACAGCGGAAGAAGTAAAACCAAAGAACTCTATCTCCAAACTGAATTCAGCTCAGAAGACTAAACCTGCAAACTAAACTACTAGTTGCCCACGCAAAATTATGGGCACCTAGAGCTTAGATAAGGGAACAATAAACTCCAGGTCAGTCGTGGGTCTGGTGTGAGAACCCAAAACAATTATGGTTCAGTCTTATTTTAAAGTTGGGAAAATTCACCGGACCACGCCGCTAACGCGGAACGGGTTTACTCTATGTGAATTCCCATGCATCGAAATTCGTTATGACTTTGGAAAATGAAGCTATCATAAGCTCATCCTATATAACACAATGCAAACGCACACCAGATGAGCGAGTTTTGTCTTATGATAACCAAAAATGCTTTAGTACGTAAAATCCTCTTTTAATATTATCATTATTGCATAGTGTCGAAAATCATTTCACGAATAAATATATTAATCTTAGAAATCATAGTGACTATGCCCACATATATAGTTACAATCGAATGGCTCGTATTGGCTATTGGGGTTCCGACGTGATGGTTCCTAGCACGAAAGATCATTAGAGGACACGAAGCTAAGTATTCCCGGTTATCATCCAGACAACGGACACCGAATACATTGCGCCAAAGTATATATCCCGGATAACATCCAGACATCGCACACCGTTATACTTTATTCCCTTATGTTTCGAGGTAGATCTACCGCCGCAGCTTTCGATTTTCACTAGAGAATATATATACAACTAACTGCCAGTTTACTATCAGTCCAGGGTGTGAGGTTCGTCGATGTCACGATATACACAAAGCTATGCTTCGATAAGCCATGCTTCAATCATCACTAGCTCGTTCATAACTCCAGTATGCCACATTGACAATTCACGACGTGTGTCACTGATTTCTATCAATACATAACCTCTAAGCTCATATATCTTTACAGACGAGAATAATATATTGCCACAAATTCGATATGAATTAACAAAGATCAGTGCTACGCAGTCAATTTAAATGTCGGACACACAGTCCATACGATTCCGTTTTGGGTCTGAAACAGATCAACAATCCAAAAATATTCAAATATATTCATATCTCAAGCCACTTATAACCTCGCATCGGGTGATTGGCCCAAATGAGACATCAACATTCAATCCAAATAACTCGATGATTTTCGGTCTTCATTTATCGATTTTCAAGTTTTTGGTTCCTTCATAACGTCGTATTATTACTTGGAATGGTTTCGAACGTATATTCGATCCCGATCTTTCCAAGTAATAAACACATTCTTGAAACAAGCTATGGATTGTACAAGTTTCGTTTCAAATCTCCTTCTAAATCGTTGTCAGATTATTTACAAACCAAGTTGGATTCACTCAAATTTCATAAAACCAGTTATCGTCTTAAGCCTTCCTTAAGATTTAATATTCATTACAAGTCTTATATTTCAGAACATAATTCGTTTATTTGTTGTCATCATATCCATAAGTTTCAAAATTCCACTTCTAAATTTGGCTTAGATTTCTTTCAAGATAATTCAAACAATTCATGTTCCAAATAGAATATACTTTTCATATCAAATATCACCATCATTCCCAATGAGTTTATACTCAAAGGAGAATACATTTTTATTTCAAATTTCAACTTGAATCTACGGTTTAAATCGAGAACAATTCCAATTTAGGAAGAATGTACAAATATTTAAAATAACCCCAAAAAAATAGATAATTTTAAATAAAACCCTTTTATGAATATATATCTCTCTCTCTATATATATATATAGTAAAATAATTAAAGTAAAATAAAATAGTTTAAATCACTATGTATATATGTCTATATTAAATACTTTACTAAAATAATCTTTAAATAATAAATGATCTTCAAATAATAAATAATATAATTTATTTCAAACTAAAGGCGTATATATACATAGTTGTCATTATTATTACTATAAAAAACATACTTGTTTCCTTCTTCCAAATTTCAATAGCTTAAATTTATATTCCAACTTCGATAAGGTTTATATCATTTTTCGGATCTCAATTTCAAACAACACTCAATTACGACCTTTCAAACTAAAAGAATTTAAATTCGTGTTCAATCCAGATCTTGAACAATTCCAAGCAGGTTCGTATACTCTCTATTTAATTAAATTTAAAGAAAATTATTTAATTCACCTTTAAACAATTAAATTTGAGTAATCAAAATCATATTAAAGTTTCATTCCAAATCTTTATTATTCGTATAAATCTGTTTATTCGATTTTCCTTAGCGGTAGCCAAACTGCACGTATAGCGATCTTCCTAAATTTTATTTCAGACATATCTCAAAAATCATAGGTTAGAGTTTGAAAATTTCTTTCCTATTCACAAGCTATTCTAAATAGAAATATGACGTTTCTTGTTTCGCGCAAATCGGATTTGAAACGTTTAGGTTATAGTTGTTTGTAAAATTAATGTCGATATTAACGAACTGCTGCTACGCGACACATTCAATTCGAGCTATATAACGAAGCAATATAAATCATCTAAATTCTTCCAAAATAAACTGAAATTTCCATAACTGGAATTTAAACCATATTCTAAATAATATTTTTAAAATTCCCATTTAGTTTAAAATCGCTTCCTTTCGAATTCCAAATTTTTGCCAAATAATATTTTCTATTCCCATTTAAAACATCTTTATTTTATAACATAATTTTAAATTTCCAAATATTTAAAAATTAAATTGAATGATAATTCCTAAAACTCGTTTGATTTCAATCGTTTGCATGAAATTCACTATTTATGTACATAACTAAAATCACATTCCATTTAATTTCAAAACCGGTTTATTCCAAAATCATTTCCATTTTCGAACATCTTTTAGTCATTATTTTCAACAGTTTAAATCTAATTCAGATTTAACTTTCAATCATTTATATTAATAATAAAATGTTATTTGCACTGAAAGAAGATTTAAATGATTTCCCGCATAAATCCACCACTACAGTGTGTGTGTTCCATACGATCAAAATCAATCATATCAATTTACCACAAAATAGGCATGAATTCATTCAATTAAACACGGCAGTTAACAACTAATTGATTGTGCGAAAAGCGCTACAGTCAGTAACGCTTGGTGTTCAGTGTGTTTTAACTACATAACCATCCATCAAACATTTCATACAATCATCCATATGCACACACAAATCAATTAACATTAACTACTTATAATTGTCAATAAATTATAATCTACTGTCTATAGTAATAAATAATCTAATTAACGGTTCTCACCTTATGCTCTCCAAAATTTCCACCGCAAAAATCCCGTATAAACTGCGAACGGTCGCATACAAAGCTTCACGGACAACGCTACTTGTTACGAGCAAACCCTTAGCCAAATGTGCTCCTTTTTTTTTCAACCCATTTACATGCAAGAACTCCCCTTTTTATCCGCATGTAACTATGCCTTTTACAAATTTCTTCCTTGTGTAAGTTGACCCAGCTTTCTCCTTATCTTCTTGCGTGCCATCACTTTCACCCTCGCTCCATAGTCTACATTTACTATTCTTTTTTTTCTACTCGCAAGCGGACTGTTTTGCAGTTTTTTTCCTCTTATAAGAGGCGGACTGTGCCTCTTCATTTTCTTCTGTTTCTTTTTTTTATTATGGAAAGCCGACTACTTTTGTTTATAAAAGTTGCAAGATGCTAAGTGGGCAGAACAAACTGTTCTCGGTGGGAAAGTAGCCTAATATATGGCAAGCACAGGGGATTGGAGCGAAAACAGTGGACGGGAGTTGGAGTTGACGCCTCTAGGTGGAGTACGGTGGTTTTAGGAGTGCGGGCTGAGGTGGGTGTGAACCGGAGGTGAGTGGCAAAGCCTGTATGGGAGAGGCTGATGGAAGCGGACCAAGGAGAGGCCGCATGCAACACAGGAGAGATGGGTAGTTTGGTTGTCAAGTGGATAAATGGGACATGCAAATAAACGGGAAGGGCGCTGACTGCGCTGGTGGTTTAGGAGGAAGAGTTGACTGCTAAAGGAGGGAGGACGCCTTGAATGGAAGAAAAAGGGAAGCTGGGTTTGTGGAAGGGTGTAGCGGTTTGACGAAGTGGTGTCTAAAGACACTGCGTGTGGTTGATAACTTAGAGTAAGAGGTGGTGCTGGCGGAAGGCACAGCTTGACGATGGAGCAGTCATGATGAGACAGGGTGGGGAACTGAACATGAAAGCTTTTGGAAAAGTGCAGTTTTGGCGCGGAGTTGCGATTGTCAAAGGTGGTGAACTGTTTATGAGAGGAGATGGAAAATAATGCAGAAGAAAAATGAAAGGAAATATGCTGAGGAGAAAATAAATAGTGAGGAGAGGATCAATGATGGAGAAGAAAAAGAATACCGACTTCCAAGAATTTAAAATGGGAAAGCATAACACCGGGTGAATTCTTCTGTGCCAAAATTGTATGTGCCCGGTGTCCCCAACCAATCACAACCCCCTGATTTTCGCTTTTTGCAGTTAAACCCTTTAATTGTCCGGGGACTTAAATGTAAAAAAACTGAAATGGAGAGATTTGATTGGAGGGGACATGAAGGATAGGGGAATCGGGTATAGAAGAATTGGTCTCCAACTCATGGTGCAAACTTCAGCAATTATGGGACAAGTGGCTCAACAATTGAATTTAAAGTTTACACGCCCATACTTGCCAGTGAACCCGCTTGTTCGATCATCAATGTAGCTTTATTCACAATCCTATATGCTAGTACATACGAATGTAAGGTATTGTTTAAATATTCAAGTGTAATACAACATTAGTTTAGAAATTGAAACCTTCCTTCCTTGGTTCTTGTTTTATTTTATTTTTGTTTGTCCATAGCGAATAAGCACAACTAACAATAAAATCATATACAACAATGTATCAGGATCACAAAAAATGAAATAAAATAGATTGGTTGGTTAATTCTGTAAAGTGCCAAATGGACCACGATTGCCCTAAAATACGCTAGAAAAATATGTGCCTATTTTCCAAATTAAAAATTATAGTAAAACTCTATAGAATATTTTAAGACTGCGCGTTCAGAAACTGAACGATTATTTGAAACCGATATTTAATTATAATTTATATTCATGCACTGATCTTTTAGCAGTTACAAACTGTTTTGACAATTTGACTAAAGACGAACTATTTTTCCGAACGGATATTGTTTCAAATAAATTCCTCAAATAAAATTTATTTCCAAATTTTATTTATTTATTCAAGGTAATACCTTTGTGATCATATATTATCATAATACATTTAAAATGTTTCATGTTTGGTAAAATCTTTAAGAATACATCATACTTACAAAATCTATATTTATAAAACAAAACAAACAAAAAATTCATTTAAAATTCATTTAAATCATGATCTATATTTAAACTTTAGTTAGAGCAAATTTATATTCAAAAATATCCAAATTAGTTACATATTAAAATATTGAAAATTTTGGATCGTTACACTAAATTTGATCTAATCTCTTTCTCGAATACGCAGACTTCACTTCAGAACCAGTATCGCTCACTCGACCTTCCTAGTGTGGACTCCGATTGGATTTCTCGATTATAACATTTGTCTTCCTTACATAGCCTTCAACTATAATGGAAAACTTTAGTATCTTACCAAGAATCCAAATCAGGTGTTCGCTATCAGAATTAAGTGAAAAAAATCCTTTTACTGATTGGAGGAAATTACATACCCAAACTCTAAAGCATACATCATGCATACCAAACAATCTACATATATCTTACTTACTCAATTTGAATGGTTTCTTAATCATACCAATCTTTTCTAAATCAGTTTCACTATTATATTAAATTATTAATTTTAATTTATGAACTACTAAACCGCGATATTTTTTGAAATGTTGATTCTAATATAACTCAAAATCTATAAGATGAAATATTGATTTTTCTCTTTCATTAGAAAGTTACAATCCAATATATTCGAAAGATTCTTGTTTTAAAGAATTCCGGCTTATATTGAACCCTATACATTCATTTGAACTTCAAATCGAAAATTTATGAATTACCGCTATGCGGCAAGCTGGATTTTATTAAATATAATTTATACATTCAAACTTCGTTAAATTAATAAATTAAAATTATCTTCTCTTAAAATTTCCTATAAACCAAGCTATATTTCCATATTCAACTTGAAAATCTCGAGTATCCAAAATCGTTGAATTTTCCGTTTCATTTACAATTGACATATGAAACATCACATTAAGTGAAAAACAAAATCAAACCACTCTAATATGAATTACTATTTATAATACTCTTTTAATACATAAGAGCATATACATAGCACTTAACTTATCACTACTTAATAATTTATTTAATATGGAATTTCCAACTAAGCCAACCCCTTCGACACCTTTTACCTTAGGGCTCTACAGAAAAGACGACCACAGATTATCTCAAATAACGTCAAATGATTTATAAAATTTAGATTTTTATACCTAGGCATGGTTTTAATAAACTGAGCTTATTAAAACCTTCCTACCTACTTGACTCTTTTGAACCTGAGCTGATAACGTTTCTGTACCAATTAGGAAGCTAAATTTCTAATTATGAACTTATTATACAAATGGATTTTAATTCAAAACAATTTCTTATAAGGGAACTTAAAATTTTGGAATGTCAAAACTTCGAAATATTTTTATGTAGAACTACTATTTCTATTCTAATAAAACTTTTTTTAAAGCATTTTAAACTATATCAAGATTATTTTAATCAAAACTATTTTTAAAATATATTTCACTATCATACTTACTTGATTGCCAATATACATATAATCAACTTACATTATAATATAAGTGTATCAAAATTTTCTTTTCTAAATATTCAATTTGACATTTAGATATATTAACCAATCTTCTATTAAATGTTGATTTTTGACTTAACATTCATATCGAACACCTTAAAATCAAACTGTGAAACTTAATTCACAAGGTATTCGATTTCAATACACTTAAGTTGTTGACAAATTCCCATATATAAATAGAACATAAATTAACAATCAACACACAATAATCATTGCTCCTTAATTACTTGAGTAGACAAATCAAACAATAATGATAATAACCTTTAGCTCTGATACTAAATATAATGACCCACCTTCCTGAGCGTCGAAACTCAACACTAAATACTACCACTATGCTTTAATGTAGATCATCCCATCATCGAAAACGTAGATTGTTAGGGTTAAAAGAAAAAGGAAAAGAAACAATAAGAGAAAAATAGAGTCTCACAATGGAATCGACAACATATAATAATACCGTCAGAAGAACTTTCACTCCAAGATGCAAAGTATATCAAAGTTAAAAGCAAATCCTACCAGTTGGACAGTTATAAAATTTTGACCTTACAAAGTCAAAAAAAATTAGCCAAGGTTAACACTAAACCTTATGCTCTGATACCAAATGTAACATACCGACTTTTTCGTACCCTTTGTGTTGACTAATTACGCGTTTGTCTAACCCAAATTGCAAGAAAAAGATGACAGTGTCTATATCTGGTGATATTATAATAGTAAGACTAATCAACACACAAACACAGATGGTTTACACCTTACGATAGCCCAAAACATTTTTGATTTGAAATTCAGTGATATTATAATAGTGTCTATATCAAATAAGTAACCAAATAGAAAAACTCCTGCATCTTATGCTCCACATACATAGTATATAATCAAAAAACCGCGAGGCTCTTATTGGGGAATGGAATCAATCTATGACAAGGTATGAGACCGCCTTTCGATCAGTGTACTCTAGAAGGGATACACTTGGGTTCAACAAGAACATTTTGCAACCCGGCCACACATGATCAATCACTCATTTAACTTGAGTGTATCGAATGTATTGTCACCATACAGTTTTATGGGCCCACCATAGTTCCCGGGAGATATAGAAACGAAAGAAGAACAATATGAATTTTCTCCAGATTGTGACAATACAACCTGCTTGGGTGCGACCCAACTAGCCATGCTGCCTGCCCGTTTTTTGACATTTCTCGGTTGTGAGACTTGAGGTCACGATTTCCTTTTCAGAGAACATCTCCATATCTTTGAATCCCACATTGTCAGATCCATCAGATCACTAATTTACGTCCACAAATATACTCTAGGTGTTAAGCAAGAGAACTTCTCGTCGCCAAACTTGGTATATTTGTAAAAATCAATGTACGTGATTCTGAAGAAAATACTCTATCAGACATTCGTCCATTCAAATCATCCAGGAACAGGATTAACCAAAGGCACCCTCCTACCACATCCTATATAGGAATCACCCAAGGATCAGTAGTGAGACGTCCTTGTAAATCCGAAGATTTCAATCACAACAGAATCACAAGTTATAATAACTCCAGTAACTATCCAGAGAAATTTAACGAGTAATTCTTCTGCTCATGAAGATCCACGGTGTTCAATGCTCCATCTTGATCACCTTATGATATCTTCAACGTTTAAGTATTTGCTAGTCGAAATGTTTTCAAATATAAATTCGATCCCGGCCTTTCAGTACTAACAGTCGATAATAAGCCAAATTTTTGATAATCGGTTATTTAACTATCAAATAAACATCCATTAAACCATGAAAATAAAATAGATTTACTAGTTCGGTATATAGCATTATCTAGCCCCATAATCTTTCAAAAATCGGATCCTAACATTTTTTACTTCTTATTTTAAATATTAGCATATTCTCTAAATCTTTTTATTTCCAATACTTAGGACATATTTCATAATTCTCTCCAAATTCCCATTGTGAATATCATTTTGCAAAACGTTTGCCAATTCCACTATTCATTTCTAACTTCGGAAACAAAGTGCCCTTTTTAAAATATATGGTTATTAACCAATCAGTTCAGCTTAACATTCTTTAAAAACATCGTTATAAATTTCCTACCCAATATCAATCTAAAACCTTGCAAATTAGATTATAATATTTCTCTTATAGGAATAATAAAGTATTCTCAACATCTTCTACCATTACAAACTAATATCATCCTTGATAGTAGCGAAGCCGTTCAAGTTGGAGTATTCTAATTACCACCCAGACCTTGATCGACGACGTTCTTATCTTAAGGTAGATACGAGTTTATAACTAATATCATAACAAAATCTTATTAACCATTTAATTTCAAATATGGTTTTATAACCCATTTCTTACGTTTGGAATCTCCATTCAATCATTATCACTTTACTTAATTCGTTTTATTAAATAAGACTTATCTTAAATTGTCACCTTGGTTTGAAATTTCCTTTGTATAAACTTTAATTTACTTGAATTTATAACAAAATCTCTTTCATAACTCTTCAGTTAAGGTCTTATTATCAATCGATAACTTTTTAAAAAAGAATCCAATTAAAAAGCAATCACTTTAATTGTTATTAATTATATAATAATTAACTTCATATTAACCAAATAAACGTAGTTTATTCATTAATAGCTTAGAATAGAATAATTAATATTTTTAGAAGGTATTAAATAATGATTTACTTAATTAAAAATAAATAAATTCGATAATCACTTCTAAACACGGTTAATTAACTTCCACGTACATTCCTTAATTTTAATGATTGTTTTTGCATTAATTGTAAATAATTAGAGCTAATATCCAGTTCCAGTTGAAACGGTTGACTTGGTCAATTTTAAAAACATCAGTTAACTTGTTAACTGATTTCAGCTAATCCCTCTTCTTAAATTAATTAATAATATATCTTAAAAAATATTGCTTAGTTATCTCTTCTTAAAACAATTATCTCTAATCATTTACCATTTGGTAAATTTCCAATTTACCTGCTTAAAATATATGAAATCATTGTACAAATTATTCAATAATATTTTATAGAACAAATTATAAACATTTCCTTACTGGACTTCTATTTTTAAATAACTTATAAAAATATAAATTAAAATCTAACTTTAGTTACGTCGATTCGCTTGATGACAATCCACGTTTCAAAAGAATAAAAATCTGAAAACATTTTAGACTCAATTCAAAATCTATTCCAAAGAAATTTCTTAATTTATTGATAGCATAAAGGGCCAATGTAACGACCGGGAATTTCGCTCGATCCGAATCAGTCGCTAAACCGACCCAGACCGTTCGAAACGCCTGATTGTTTTGAGAACACGACAAATTACAACACAGACAGAAGAACATTTCATTGTTAATTACAACAATTCATCAGAATACAAGAATATACAGAGTATAAACAAATATTATACAGCAGAAAAATATCAGAGATTACAATAAATTACATAGTAGTGGAAAATAATACAATACACAACTGAAGGAGATATACGGATACAAAGCTTTCCGGATATCATTCCAGCTGTAAAGCAGGATCCTGCGAATATAAATCTGCAAAACCCTACTAGCTGCCCGTGCAGAAAATAGGGGCACCCAGAGTTTAGGTTAAAACAATAAACTCCAGGTCAGTCATGGGACTGGTGTGAGAACTAAAATAGCTATTTAAAACTTTACTTTAAATTAGATATATTAAGGGACCACGCCGTATAACACAGAATGGGTTTCCTCCCAAGAAAACCAACGCATAAAACAAAACAGCGCAATGCTTTTTGAAAAAATGAGGCTATTATAAGACCCAGGTCCTATCACACAATGCAACGCAAGCCGGGGGATAGGGTTTTCCCTTATAATAGCCAAACATGCTTAGTACGTTTAAAACAAATCATTTGATACTATTATAAGTGTATAGTGACAAAACAATTTCAAATCATAAGTATCAATCCTAGACGGCATGGGTACCATATATCATGTCGCCCGCAAATGCCATGTAATGGAAGTTGGATTTCCATCTGCGAACCAAGGCAAAAGATAGTCCTTACCAATTCGAGACAATCTAGATCATGTCTCAGGTCAGAGCTTGAGTGACCTTTGAGCGACAAGGCCGGTCCACCGATGTGGATTAAAATTCCTGAACACTGCGTTTCCCCGCCCTTTGGGGCGTAAGTCTGGTCCGTCTGCCGACCATAATGCATCGGCTGAAACCGATATAACCGAGGCGCCTCGCAACAGCAACAACCACATAAGTCAAACTCGTCAGGGCATGTAAAACCACTGACGCCACTTCTAACTAGAAGGAAACACATGCCCTCCCTGAGGTCCTCTCCCGTTTCTGGTCCACTACCGGGGTGTGAGGCTCGCGAATCAACGTTACACAAAGCTATGCCACACAGGCGGTGCTTTGATCATCACCACAAGACTTTGCCTTTCAACAGAAGCCTTGATCAACTGCCACTTAGGCATGCCACATAGGCAATTCACTCCATGCGTTTGATATCCATCAATATATAACCTCTGAGCTCGTACATCTCAGAGAAGGGCGTTAAGCAAGAGAATAAATTCTCCTCCGCCAAACAGATATATATTTAATAGAAATCAATCACACAGAATAAAATCAAATGTCAGACACACAGTCCATTTACAAGTTCGTTCTGGGTCTTAATGAAACCGGAGGCACCTAGTACCCCGCATATCCATCGATCTCCAAGTACGTCTGGACGATCACTAACTGATTCCCTCCTCTTGGGTGTACGGCCCAATCAAGATCATCAGTAATCACCCAAACGACGTAAAGACCTCCGGTCTTCGACCACCGTCTTCATCCTCGACACCACGTCGAATCAGTTATTCAGAATGGGATAGACCCGGTCTTTCTGAATAACTCGCGTATATAATAAACAAGTGTTACACAAACACAACATACGCCTCATTCCCATTCAGAATATTCTTTTATTCAAATATTTTTATACTTTGGGAAAGGTTCCCATTAATTTTATCAAAGATAAATTCTTTAAATTTATTCTTTAATCTTCTTTGAATATCAATTCAAACTAGACGGGATTAGAGAACCACACCGAAGTAATCATTTATTTCCCCATCCCAACCTATTCATCCCTTGAAGTAAAAACTGGTAATACTTCATATCTAACACCACGGTGTTATCGGTAAATTCAATTACCCTTTCACGTTCAAATCTAATTAAAGATTTAACTATCGCCTAGAGTAAAACTGGTGATACTCCATTTTCGATCTTTTCAATCTAATTAAAGATTCATTAAAACTCCACTTAGTTTTAATCTTTAACCGGGTTAAAGAATCAGTGTCTTTTAAAACACGGTTCACGATAAACCCAAAATCACATTCCATTAATTATCAGGTTAAAGAACAAGTGTTATTTAAAACACTGATCACGATAAACCCAAAAATTACATTCCATTAATTATCTGGTTAAAGAACAAGTGTTATTTAAAACACTGTTCACGATAAACCCAAAAATCAATACCAATTCAATTCCAATTAAATATTATTTAATTGGTACACTTCATTAAATCTAAATAAAAAGATTTAATCTTTTTCTCAACTGGGCTTAAGAACAGTGCTAATGAATACACCATTCACGACAAACCCAAATCACATTTGATATTAAATACAAGGCTCTAAATAAAAAAAATATCGGCATATATTCAATATCAAATTCTACGACCAAGAAATATCGTATTGGAAATAACGATATAAATATATCTTTTAAATTCCCATTACAATACCTGTATCATCACGGAATCCAACATCGAAATATTCCAAAGACAATTTCGATTCAAATCCATTCCAATTCAATTATTGGAAATTTTGGTTACTTTTAAACCCTTTTCAAATCAAGTTTATTTATTTTAAAAATAAATAAATTATTATTCTAGTCCAAATCCAGTTCATTTCGATAAAAATCTATTTTTATCTTTTCAAATATGGAGTTTTTCATCCTTATTCTTCCCAAATCATTTCTTATGATTTTACACTAATTATTAATATTTTAAATAATTTTATCAAGGCCCGTACAGTCGATTTCCTTCAACGGCCATCGAACTGCACTTACAGCGACCTTTTGCCGATTTGATTTGGACATAATTCCAAATCCAACCGTTAGATTTCAAATCTCTAATATTCATTAGAAAGGTCTTTTCGATACGAACCCAACGGTTCCGGTTTTAGGAGAATCCGACGGTCGGATCCCCCGCAATGTCAATTCGAAGTCAATGGTCGAAATTCGCGAACTGCCGCAGCGCGGCACGTTCTATTCAGGCCATTATATTATATATATAATATATACTTCGTCGATTTCCTTTTAAAACGTATTTTATAAATCGTTTTAAATTCGTTTTCAAAACGATTTAACTTCCTTTTCAAATTCAAATCAAAATCGAATTTTTCAATATAAATTCATTTTAATTTCATTTCAAATCGATTTCAATTCAATTTCAATTTAATTCGAATTGGTTTCAATTCAAATCAATTTCAGTTCAATTTCAATACGTTTTAAATTCAATTCAAAACGACTTCAATTCTATTTCAATCTAATTCGAATTTCAATTCTTTTTAATTTAATTCGAATTTCAATTCATTTCAGTTTAATTCGAATTTCAATTCATTTCAATTTATCAGATTTTGAAATCACTTTCGATATTCATTATAAAATGAATAAAATCGATATTAATATCGTTCACGTCGAAATGGGGTCAATCTAATCAACACGGCTTTAATTCAACACATGAAATTATTCTTATTTTCCAAATTGAAATGAGGCCCAATAAATTACCATATAGTGTTAATTATATGGATTTTCTGCAACACATGTATATCTCAACAATGACAAATAATCAACCATCATCCGAAGTGCATTCTACACTGTATAAGCATCAAATATGAATATTCAACGCTTAGAACAGTCTGTCAATCAATCGATCGAAATACAACTAAACAATCGGGATTAGTGTACGTCAAATATCATCCCAATACCCGTGTGGGGTTTTAAACAATCAAACACATATTTTATTTGTGCAGTTGGGCGATGTGTAAAATTTATCGTCCCAATCAATATCAGTCAAATCAGTGTATATAAGCAAATCGTCGATTTATTTATAAATATTCATTTCATATACACGTTAAAAATTATATTTTTAATTATAAAATATTTTCCACTATAAAATATTTTATTTCATTTCACATCACACAATCAACTACACATCAAAATCAAACAAACAAGCATACAAGCAATCCATGGTATGTGGACGACGGGTGTCGGGTGCTACTAAACACCGTCTGCATCCTAGTATATATTTCAAACAAGAAATTTAAATTAAAGGTGAAGAGTTCTCACCGACTAGCTAAACCAAATGCCACGACTCTTCATATGTAGGAAATCTTCATCGTACTCGCCTTTTGTCGCTTTCGTCGTTAGTGTTCACTACATATATAAAAATCACATTTTTATATTGTTGCTATGTATATAAAATCATATTTTTTATAACCATGCTACATGGATAAAAATTCTATTTTTATATCGCTACTATATAGATAAAAAAATTATTTTTATAACGGTGTTCATATAATAAAGATTATATAATTAATTTTTTCCTTCCTTCTATAATATAAAAATTATATTTTTATATCGCTCTTCTTCCAATAATGAATATATTTTTATAACGCTCCTTCCTATATAAAAATTATATTTTTATATCTACTTCTAATATAAAGATCGAATTTTTATATCATCGCTACGAAAATCCCATTTTTATTTTAACATATATATAATAAAAAATCAGATTTTTATTTCGCTATAACTATAAAAATTATATTTTTGTACTCTGCATTATATAAAAATTATATCTTTATCTCTTCTACATAATAAAAATCGGATTTTTAATACTTCTATAATATAAAAATCATATTTTTATAGTCTCTATGATATACAAATCATATTTTTATTATCTACAATATAAAAATCAAATTTTTATATCAAAGAAAGATCCTATTTTTATTCGCTAAAAATCTCCTCTTCATCTTCATCAAATCTTTTTGGTAAACACGTTAAAAATTATAGCTTTATATAGAATAAAAATCGTAGCTTTTATATAATTAAAAACCTAAATTTTCTAATTAAAAATCTAAGCTTTATATTCTATAAATATAAAAAATATATTGATTTCATATAACTAAGAAACAAAACTGATTTATATTTCTAAATCTAATTACCTTAAGTAAAACAAGGAGAAAAATAAATTAAATTAAAACTTACACCGTGTTTGGATTTTCCAGAAGGGGGGAGAAGGGCTTCACGTTGCTGAGGAGAGGGGAGGAGGGGCTCGCGCGTGTCCAGGTGGGTGTCGGCAGGGCTGGATGTCGGGGGGGGGGGGTCCGGGGTTCGAAAGGAGGGGCTCGCGCGTGCAGGAGGGCATCGCGGAAGTCGAGATCGGTGGAGGGGGGTGGGCGGCGCAGTCACCGTAGGGGGGTTCGCGGAAGTCGAGATCGGTGGAGGGGGTGGCTGAGCGGTTTTGATTTTATTTTTCTTTCTTTTTTTTCTTCGTTGAAATTAACTGATGGGGGGGCTGAGAGAGAACATATAGAGGGGAGGGGTTTTTTTTCTTTTTTTTATTTATTTAATTATTTGATTTCAAAAAGCAACTTTTAATTTCGAACTCGAAATCGAACCCACCGACTGTCGTTCATAGCTAACTACCCCCATTCCGAACACAATGGGATATGTGTCGCAGGCTGATTCGATCGTTTCGATCAGTTTTCATCAAAATCAAAATATAACTCTATATATTGAATTTGAACGCACATTTCAATTTACTGGGGTCACATACTAACTCGAAAAATCCTCGAAAAATATTTTCTAGCTTCGTATTGACGATACGGTCCTAACAAAACTAATTTCGTCAAATTCTGAGATCGTTTGAAAAATGGTCATTTTCCAGTCGATTAAAATCAACTAAAACTGGTCAAACGCGTTTTCCTTTGCCACGCTCACATATTGATTCGAAAAGTTATGAAATTTGAAACCTAGCAATAATTTGACATCGCGGATCCAACAAAAGTGGTTTCGTCGAAAACCGAGGACGTTTGCAAAATGGCTATTTTTAAGGGCCAGAATTCCATAGCGACTATTCTGAAATTTCAACTGGACATAACTTTTTATTCCCGCTATGAAATTTAAATTTTTCGGATTCTTGGAAAGATATTCACAAATAGATTCAAATATTTTTGGTTTCACTAAAATCCAGTTTATTTTGAATCCTATACATTCATTTGAAATTTGAAATTTGAAATCGAATTGTCGAACTACCGCGCCATTTTCAATTCCTTTTATATATATAAATAAATACTTATATTCTAACGACGATCTACATAAATATATACGTTCGAATTCTATTCAAAATAAATTTCTCGTCGTTTTTATTTAAAATATTCATTTTAAATATTCAAAATTCATTAAAATTACCAAAATAAAAATTTTAAATTGGCCCAAATTTCCGGGTTATTACAATCTCCCCCACTTAAAACTTTTCGTCCCCGAAAAGGAACGAAGCCGGAAGTTGTTTTACAAACCAACTCATCTTTCATTATTTTCATTACGGCTTAAGTTCTTCAACTTTTTAGTTTCTAAGAAGTTTTCAAATTTTTCAAAAATTTGGCTAACACCCTAAAATTTCGAAAAATTTCGCCATAACCTCCCCTGCACCGGGGACTTCGGGATATTTCATATAGCCTCCCATGGCCTTCTTCAATCCAAAAGAAAAAGAAAAAGCCAAGCGGCTAGCCAAGCGGCTAGCCAATCGGCTCATAAAATCATCATCACCCAAACAAAACAGTAAATTATGGTAAACATGTACCTATTTGTCGGGCAAACAATTTTGTTCTTCTGCTCTAGCCTCCTTGCTATGACCTGTTCAGTGTAAGTACATGTATATGCAAGCAAATGCGATAAATTTTCAATATAATTTACTATTTGGTTCAAATTGGCTATATGGTTCAAATTTAATTAATCCAACAATAATCAAACAACACAACCATCAATCAATTAGTTGATTATCATTTCAAACACATAACTTTGATACATAATCTAAAAATCAGATTTTTGATGCCAAATCACAACAATAAGCCCTATCTAATTTTGGTTCTCACACCAGTCAATTTTAATCATATAGAAATCCCACTTTCGAAACTCGAATATAAATTTTGATGATGTACGTACTATAGCGGTCATCAGAACCATCTCCGGGCGACTAGAGTGTGATTCTATATCTATCCAGTATATTAAAACTTCGAATACACGCGGATCAGACGTATACGTAAAATCTTTATATACTGGAATGTCCAAATCAATATAAATAAATAATCAAATACGAATAATTGATTTAAATTTTCAAAGCAAAATTTGTTTTCACTTTAAAAATATACTCTTCACACTCGTTCTAGGATACTACTGATCCCATCTCTAACGAGTCATTCCCATTGGATATTACTAATCCAATCTCTGATGAATTCCTTCGTATGGTTCTAATGGGTCTTGTTCTCCGAGCTATGTAAACCAAAGCTCTGATACCAAAATGTAACGACCGGGAATTTCTCTCGATCCGAATCAGTTGCTAAACCGACCCAGACCGTTCGAAACGCCTGAATTTTTGAGAATACGACAAATTAGAACGCAGACAGAAGAATATTTCATTGTTAATTACAACAATTTATTAGAATACAAGAATATACAGAGTATAAACAAATATTATACAGCAGAAAAATATCAGAGATTACAATAAATTACATAGCAGTGGAAAATAATACAATACACAACTGAAGGAGATATACGGATACAAAGCTTTCCAGATATCATTCCAGCTGTAAACCAGGATCCTGCGAATATAAATCTGCAAAACCAAAACTACTAGCTTCCCGTGCAGAAAATAGGGGCCCCAGAGTTTAGGTTAAAACAATAAACTCCAGGTCAGTCATGGGACTGGTGTGAGAACTAAAACAGTTATTTAAAACTTTACTTTAAATCAGATATATCAAGGGACCACGCCGTATAACACGGAACGGGTTTCCTCCCAAGAATACCAGTGCATAAAACAAAACAGCACAATGCTTTTTAGAAAAACGAGGCTATTATAAGACACAGGTCCTATCACATAATGCAACGCAAGCCGGGGGATAAGGTTTTCCCTTATAATAGCCAAACATGCTTAGTACGTTTAAAACAAATCATTTGATACTATTATAAGTGTATAGTGACAAAACAATTTCAAATCATAAGTATCAATCATAGACGGCATCGGTACCATATATCAGGTCGCCATACTAGTTCTATAATTAAAACCGCAAAATCACGTATTGGAAGTTGGATTTCCATCTGTGAACCAAGGCAAAAGATAGTCCTTACCGATTCGAGACAATCTAGCCCATGTCTCAGGTCAGAGCTCGAGTGACCTTTGAGCGACAAGGCCGGTCCACTGATGTGGATTAAAATTCTTGAACACTGCATTTCCCCGCCCTTTGGGGCGTAAGTCTGGTCCGTCTGCCGACCAGAATGCATCGGACGAAACCAATATAACCGAGGCGCCTCGCAACAGCAACAACAACATAAGTCAAACTCGTCAGGGCGTGTAAAACCACTGACGCCACTTCTAACTAGAAGGAAATGCATGCCCTCCCTGAGGTCCTCTCCCATTTCTGGTCCACTACCGGGGTGTGAGGCTCGCGAATCAATGTTACACAAAGCTATGCCACACAGGCGGTGCTTTGATCATCACCACAAGACTTTGCTTTTCAACAGAAGCCTTGATCAACTGCCACTTAGGCATGCCACACAAGCAATTCACTCCATGCGTTTGATATCAATCAATATATAACCTCTGAGCTCGTACGTCTCAGAGAAGGGCATTAAGCAAGAGAATAAATTGTCTGCCGCCAAACAGATATATATTTAATAGAAATCAATCACACATAATAAAATCCAATGTCAGACACACAGTCCATTTACAAGTTCGTTCTGGGTCTGAACGAAACTGGAGGCACCTAGTACCCCGAATATCCATCGATCTCCAAGTACGTCTAGACGATCACTAACTGATTCCCTCCTCTTGGGTGTACGGCCCAATCAAGATCATCAGTAATCACCCAAACGACGTGAAGACCTCTGGTCTTCGACCACCGTCTTCATCCTCGACACCACGTCGAATCAGTTATTCAGAATGGGATAGGCCCGGTCTTTCTGAATAACTCGCGTATATAATAAATAAGTGTTACACAAACACAACATATGCCTCATTCCCATTCAGAATATTCTTTTATTCAAATATTCTTATACTTTGGGAAAGGTTCCCATTAATTTTATCAAAGATAAATTCTTTAAATTTATTCTTTAATCTTCTTTGAATATCAATTCAAACTAGACGGGATTAGCGAACCACACCGAAGTAATCATTTATTTCCCCATCCCAACCTATTCATCCCTTGAAGTAAAAACTGGTAATACTTCATATCTAACACCACGGTGTTATCGGTAAATTCAATTACCCTTTCACGTTCAAATCTAATTAAAGATTTAACTATCGCCTGGAGTAAAACTGGTGATACTCCATTCTCGATCTTTTCAATCTAATTAAAGATTCATTAAAACTCCACTTAGTTTTAATCTTTAACTGGGTAAAATAATCAGTGTCTTTTAAAACACGGTTCACGATAAACCCCAAAATCACATTCCATTAATTGTCGGATTAAAGAACAAGTGTTATTTAAAACACTGTTCACGATAAACCCAAAAATTACATTCCATTAATTATCGGGTTAAAGAACAAGTGTTATTTAAAACACTGTTCACGATAAACCCAAAAATCAATACCAATTCAATTCCAATTAAATATTATTTAATTGGTACACTTCATTAAATCTAAATAAAAAGATTTAATCTTTTTCTCAACTGGGCTTAAGAACAGTGTTAATGAAGACACCGTTCACGACAAACCCAAATCACATTTGATATTAAATTCAAGGCTCTGAATAAAAAATATATTGGCTTATATTCAATATCAAATTTTACGACCAACAAATATCGTATTGGAAATAATGATATAAATATATCTTTCAAATTCCTATAACAATACCTGTATCATCATGAAATCCAACATCGAATTTCGATTCAAATCCATTCCAATTCAATTATTGAAAATTTTGGTTACTTTTAAACCCTTTTCAAATCCAATTTATTTATTTTAAAAATAAATAAATTATTATTCTAGTCCAAATCCAGTTCATTTCGATAAAAATCTATTTTTATCTTTTCAAATATAGAGTTTTTCATCCCTATTCTTCCCAAATCATTTCTTATGATTTTACACTAATTATTAATATTTTTAATAATTTTATCAAGGCCCGTACAGTCGATTTCCTTCAACGCCCATCGAACTGCACTTACAACGACCTTTTCCCGATTTGATTTGGACATAATTCCAAATCCAACCGTTCGATTTCAAATCTATAATATTCATTAGAAAGCTCTTTTCGATACGAACCCAATGGTTCCGGTTTTAGGAGAATCAGACGGTCGGATCTCCGGCAACGTCAATTCGAAGTCAATGGTCGAAATTCGCGAACTACCGCAGCGCGGCGCGTTCTATTCAGGCCATTATATTATATATATATATAATATATACTTCGTCGATTTCCTTTTAAAACGTATTTTATAAATCGTTTTAAATTCGTTTTCAAAACGATTTCAACTTCGTTTTCAAATTCAAATCAAAATCGAATTTTTCAATATAAGTTCATTTTAATTTCATTTCAAATCAATTTCAATTCAATTTCAATTTAATTCAAATTGGTTTCAATTCAAATCAATTTCAGTTCAATTTCAATGCGTTATAAATTCAATTCAAAACGACTTCAATTCTATTTCAATCTAATTCGAATTTCAATTCTTTTCAATTTAATTCAAATTTCAATTCATTTCAATTTAATTCGAATTTCAATTCATTTCAATTTATCAAATTTTGAGATCACTTTCGATATTCATTATAAAACGAATAAAATCGATATAAATATCGTTCACGAAGAAATGGCGTCAATCTAACCAACACGGCTTTTATTCAACACATGAAATTATTCTTATTTTCCAAATAGAAATGAGGCTCAATCAATTACCATATAGTGTTAATTATATGGATTTTCTACAACACATGTATATCTCAACAATGACAAATAATCAACCATCATCCAAAGTGCATTCTACACTGTATAAGCATCAAATATGAATATTCAACGCTTAGAACAGTTTGTCAATCAATCAATCGGCATACAACTAAACAATCGGGATTAGTGTACGTCAAATATCATCCCAATACCCGTGTGGGGTTTCAAACAATCAAACACAGATTTTATTTGTGCAGTTGGGCGATGTATAAAATTTATCGCCCCAATCAATATCAGTCAAATCAGTGTATATAAACAAATCGCATTTGTATATAAATATTCATTTCATATACACGTTAAAAATTATATTTTTAATTATAAAATATTTTACACTATAAAATATTTTATTTCATTTCACATCACATCACACAATCAACTACACATCAAAATCAAACAAACAAGCATACAAGCCATCCATGGTATGTGGACGACGGGTGTCGGGTGCTACTAAACACCGTCTGCATCCTAGTATATATTTCAAACAAGAAATTTAAATTAAAGGTGAGGAGTTCTCACCGACTAGCTAAACCAAATGCCACGACTCTTCATATGTAGGAAATCTTCATCGTACTAGCCTTTTGTCGCTTTCGTCGTTAGTGTTCACTACATATATAAAAATCACATTTTTATATTGTTGCTATGTATATAAAATCATATTTTTTATAACCATGCTACATGGATAAAAATTCTATTTTTATATCGCTACTATATAGATAAAAATTTTATTTTTATAACGGTGTTCATATAATAAAGATTATATAATTAATTTTTTCCTTCCTTCTTTAATATAAAAATTATATTTTTTATATCGCTCTTCTTCTAATAAAGAATATATTTTTATAACGCTCCTTCCTATATAAAAATTATATTTTTATATCTTACTTCTAATATAAAGATCGAATTTTTATATCATCGCTATGAAAATCTCATTTTTATTTTAACATATATTTAATAAAAATCAGATTTTTATTTCGCTATAACTGTAAAAATTATATTTTTATACTTTGCATCATATAAAAATTATATCTTTATCTCTTCTACATAATAAAAATCGGATTTTTAATACTTCTATAATATAAAAATCATATTTTTATAGTCTCTATGATATACAAATCATATTTTTATTCTCTACAATATAAAAATCAAATTTTTATATCAAAGAAAGATCCTATTTTTATTCGCTAAAAATCTCCTCTTCATCTTCATCAAATCTTTTTGGTAAACACGTTAAAAATTATAGCTTTATATAGAATAAAAATCGTAGCTTTTATATAATTAAAAATCTAAATTTTCTAATTAAAAATATAAGCTTTATATTCTATATATATAAAAATATATATTGATTTCATATAACTAAGAAACAAAACTGATTTATATTTCTAAATCTAATTACCTTGAGTAAAAAAAGGAGAAAATTAAATTAAATTAAAACTTATAGCGTGTTTGGATTTTCCAGAAGGGGGGAGAAGGGCTTCACGTTGCTGAGGAGAGGGGAGGAGAGGCTCGCACGTGTCCAGGTGGGTGTCGGCAGGGCTGGATGTCGGGGGGGGGGGTGGTTTGGGGTTCGAACGGAAGGGCTCGCACGTGCCGGGGGGGGGGGCTCTCGGAAGTCGAGATCGGTGGAGGGGGGGTAGGCGGTGCAGTCACCGTAGGGGGGTTCGCGGAAGTCGAGATCGGTGGAGGGGGGGTGGCTGAGCGGTTTTGATTTTTTTTCTTTTTTTTCTTCGTTGGAATTAACTGATGGGGGTGGCTGAGAGAGAACATATAGAGGGGAGGTTTTTTTTTTCTTTTTTTATTTATTTAATTATTTGATTTCAAAAAGCAACTTTTGATTTTGAACTCGAAATCAAACCCACTGACTATCGTTCATAGCTAATTACCCCCATTCCGAACACAATGGAATATGTGTCGCAGGCTGATTCGATAGTTTCGATCAGTTTTCGTCAAAATCAAAATATAACTCTATATATTGAATTTGAACGCACATTTCAATTTACTGGGGTCACATACTAACTCGAAAAATCCTCTAAAAATATTTTCTAGCTTCATATTGACGATACAGTCCTAACAAAACTAATTTCATCAAATTCTGAGACCGTTTGAAAAATGGTCATTTTCCAGTCGATTAAAATCAACTAAAATTGGTCAAACACGTTTTCCTTTGCCACGCTCACATATTGATTCGAAAAATTATGAAATTTGAAACCTAGCAATAAATTGACATCGTGGATCCGACAAAAGTAGTTTCGTCGAAAACCGAGGTCATTTGCAAAATGGCTATTTTTAAGGGCCAGAATTCCATAGCGACTATTCTGAAATTTCAACTGGACATAACTTTTTATTCCCGCTATGAAATTTCAATTTTTCGGATTCGTTGGAAAGATATTCACAAATAGATTCAAATATTTTTGGTTTCACTAAATCCAGTTTATTTTGAATCCTATGCATTCATTTGAAATTTGAAATCGAATTATCGAACTACCGCGCCATTTTCAATTCCTTTTATATATATAAATAAATATTTATATTCTAACGATGATCTATATAAATATATACGTTCGAATTCTATTCAAAATAAATTTCTCGTCGTTTTTATTTAAAATATTCATTTTAAATATTCAAAATTCATTAAAATTGCCAAAATAAAATTTTTAAATTGGCCCAGATTTCTGGGTTATTATAGCCAAACTACTACTAAAATACCCAACTGTGAAATAAGGGTTTATTTCATCCAATTTCACATCAATGCAAATATATATATATATATATATATATATATAAGATAAACATTTTCAATTCAAGTGAGGAATACTGTTGGATCCCTCCAACCTTTTTTTCTACATCCAAATAAGTTATCTCAAATAAAATCATTCATTCAATATGACAATATATTTTCATCACGATAGACTAAAATAATAAGTTCAATAAATAAATTTTAACAATTAACTGATAACAGCAATCAAAGCATCCATCTTAAATTTTAATACGTTTATATTATTATAAACGTAACCAACTAGGTAAGCTACCCCGATTGGAAATAATCATAAAAATAACGATTGGATTTTAATTAAATTAAACGAATGTTTAATTTAATCCATTCAGTCAATATATGAATATATAATCAGCAATCATCCAAAAATAAACAACCGTAGCGCACAAAAATTAAACTCAGCTTATATAAAATATAAGTGAAACAAACCGAGTGAGTTATACCCACAGGATTCCATTTATTTCTGAAACGGTCCATTTTAATTATATTAAACTACTGCTCAATTTAATTAAAAATTCTAGTTATTTCCAGATTCGTCCATACTGACTTCATAATGTAGATCTTGGCAATATGGTTCCACTGAAACTTGTTTGGTTCGATTCTGTTGACATATTCCAGAGTTGTAACAATTTAAAATTATATGATTCATTAAAATAATTATATTCCTTAATTATTAAATTTATACTTAATTACTTTTTATTAACCATAATCATTGATTACTCCTTTCCATTTTCGGTTCCAGTTCCCTAATATTGCCTTGACCTCAACTTTCACAATTCCATCACTGCATGAGTTATAATATTTTAATTAATATGTTTTTATTTAAATAATTAAACTCCTTAAATAATAGAAATTAGTGTTAATTACTTGTCACCGTTCAAATTAAAATAACAGACTAATACTTTTGTCAGCTATTCCTCCTTATTTCCCCTTATGTTGCTTCCGTTCACGGCATAAAATATAATACATGTTTCAGTATAGAATTTTAATTCAATTCCTTAATCAAAGATTATAATTAACTAATTTAATTACTTAGGTTATTCTTAGATAAAACATCGGCCCGATTCTTCCCTATGCTGCTCTAATCTTCGTTCCCGATATGCTTCGTTACAGAACCGTTACCACAAAAGATTCCTGTTCAAAATGGGTATAAGCATGGTTTTTTATTTGATTTAAACATACTTAATCTACCATAGATATATATTATGTATATTTTAATTACTTGGTAATTATAGTTGGTTATAGGTCGATCAGTTTTCTTCAGCTACTCGTTCTCGCGATTTCACAGTTCAGAACCCATGTTGCGCCCTTGTTTTTTTTTCTTTCCAAAACCTAGTACAGGAGTCATTCAAATTTCAGTGTAACAGTTTTTGTTAAACTAATCAACTCTCGTTAATAATTAAATTCTCAATTAATCTTTATACATTTACTTAATTACTCGTATAGAAGTCGACCATTGTTTTTGTTTTTCCACACATCATTCATCTTGAATAGCTCGACCTCGACTTCAAGGGTTTTCACCGCCGCACCTACCTATACTTCATCGAAGTACGATCAGCATGCGCCATCTTAAGCGCCTCGCCCCGCCTGACTCTCGATTCGAGTATCAATACGCCAGAACCTGCCAACGATCGCCAGTACACCAATGAACCGCTCCCCTTTCACATGACGTTCTGGCCAACGCCCTGCCTTAAACACAATCTCTACTGTTGGGTACACCGATCTTAGTGAGCTCGATATTTTCGTAGTTGGGAATATTTCGAATGTATTACTGGATGGAGATAAATTTGATGAAGAAAAAGGAGTGGTTTCAGCCATTAATTTCTGAGGTGGAGGCGGTTAACAATTTGAAAACGTGATTGGGGTTGTCACATGAAGAAAAATGAGATGGGTTCTTATAGGTTAAGTAAATTATTATTTTATTAACTATGAAACTTATGCATGAAGCTTCTCATAAAAAGCCATGTCATACGATCTCCGTTTGCAATGAAAATTGACATCCTAGCATAATTGAATATTTCGTACACGATGGAAAAGGTTTCGTCGAATACGGAGGTCATTTATGAAAATTCCATTATAACTGCACAACTTGAATCTGTGTACGTTTAAATTGTATACGATCACCAAAAAACTCCAAAAATCTTGAAACTTGGAATCTTACAATAATAAATCACTACGAATTTAATAAAATTTGTTTCGTTGAATTCTTAGATCGTTTAAAATTTGGTTATTTTTAATATTTGAATTAAATCAATTAAACGACTAAATAGAAATCTAGAAGTTTATCATTGCCACGAACAAACGGTAAGTCTGATCGTTACTAAAATTATTTTTATACAATAATTTAACGCTAAAGAACCTGCGAAACTGATTTCATCGAAATCGGTGACTGTTTCAAAATTGACTATTTTTAATTGGATTAAAATAATTTAAAATTCACATTTTCTACCAAATCAATATTAAGCTGATTATTAAAAACTCTATTAACTTTCATTATATTCCAATAATGTATATAACCATTCAGAAATCGTTCTGATCAAATTCTAGATTAAAACGACATTAAATTTATTAAAAAACTGTTTATTTATTAAATAAAACGTTATAATTTATAAACGATTCCATAGCGACTATTTGAAAATTTGAATTGGACATAACTCACAATATATAATATGAATTCTCGATTTTTCTCTTCCATTAGAAAATTACAATCTAATAGATTAGGACAATTCTTGTTTCAAAGAATTCCGACTTAAAATGGATTTTGTATATTTAATTGAAGTTCAAAATGAAATATTACGACCTACCACGATGTTACAAGCTTGTTTTTAATTATATATAAATTATACGTTCAAAATACATTTTATAAATAAGTATAAAATCCATTTATATTCCCATGTTAACACTTAAAATCAAATTAAATATATAACTAAAGTGGTAAAAAATCTGGGTCATTACAAACAAGATCTATCTGTCCCAAGCATTATAATGAAATAATACATGGATCGGTTTGGAATACTAATCACGAGAAAAATAATAAAAAGAAACATAAAATAATTCTATGAGGCCATGCCAATGATCTTGGATCGAGTTTTTACCTCACAATAACAACATATATGAATAAGCATGAACACAAAACAAAATCAACTAAACAAAAAAGAATGCGTATCATATGTAAAATTTTCCAATATAAAAGTAATAACAGAACAACACCCCATTGAGAAGAGTGCACGTAACATCTCGATGGAAATAGATATACTGATCCAAAAATTTGTATCAAACAAGGAAAAGGTTAATTTTCATGAAATAATTAGACCACGCCGCTTACTTCGGATTAGGCCATTTACAACAACATTCAATCTCGCCATGGATTAAACTAATTAAACATCGCGAAGGGCTGTATCTTACCGATGCAAATAAAAATAGGAAAACTCGTAAATTCACAATCAAAGGGATAGAATTATAAATTTTCCAATAAATAACTAGGAGGGTGCGCCCACCTTACCGAATAGTATACCTCTAGAATATACTTGAGAACTACACTGTTCTTGAAAATCTATTAATCGGACCCTGCAACTTTACCGAGTATCCAAGTATTTCACATCTTGCGCGCATACAACCAAACCAACCCTAAAGTAGATGTGAAATTACCCTAATGGGTGAAACCCCACATAGCTAGACGTCCATTTACTTTTTGGATTTAGTCATTTACAGCAAAGGATTACGATGCTCAAAAAGCAACAAATCATTTTTATTTGAGGATACAATTCAAGAAAGCTCAGCCAATAGTTGTTAAACCAACTATCAGGAATATTCAAAATGGTCGTATATGGAAACTAAATGACATTATTTGTCGATCCCAAACTTATACTATCTCTTGGTTAAAAATAAATTGGACATGTTGAGGTAGTGCTACTATAATGTTCCGTATTTTTGGTAGTCAAATATTTAATTTAATTTACTATTTTAATTATTAATTTGGAATTTTAAATGGATTTAAAATATATATTTTGATTATATAATGAAGTTTGAACGTTAAATTTATATATAAAATAAAAGAGCTTGAAAAGGCGCGATAGTTTGTAATATTGAGTTCTGAACTTCAATTGAATATACAAGATCCGATTTAAGTCGGAATTCAGTGAAACAAGAAATGTTTGAATCTTGTTGATTATAATTTTCATACGAAATAGAAAAGTTCAGATTTCATGTTATAGATTATTAGTTATGCACAAATAAAATTTTAAAATAGTCGGTATGGAATTTGTTAATAAACGATAACATTTATTTAATAAATTAATAAAGATTTTTATATAGTTTGGATATCGCTTAACTCGAAATTGATGATATCGAGTTGTATAATTTATATTTGATGTTATATGATATTTTCAATAGGTATTTATGATTATAATAATTTATCATTATTTAATTCGATTATTTTGGAATTATTTAATATTTTATTAATATTATATAAGCCTTAAAATAGCGATTTTTGCAAACGGTCTCCGTTTTCAATGAAATTAGTTTCACTGGAACCATAACGTTAAATTATTGTATGGTATTAAATTTCATGGCAAACCGATGTCGTACTTGACAACGGCAGCCGTAAACGCCCAGTCATTTTCTATAGCGCTTAATTAATTTAATTTAATAGAGAGGTATTTGTGTATAACTTGAGCAAAGGATCGAATTAATCCGCAAAATCAATTCCATTGAGTTCATTTTGATGTTTAGAGTCAGAATAGGCTGGTAGTTTGTTATTTTTGAACATCGGGTATTTTGGTGTCCAAAATAGCGTTGTTCGGCATATAAAAATAGTGTATTGGGAAACAGTTTCGGAATGTGACATACCTTATGCCATTGGATTCATATAAATTAATTATTATAAGATTTCATTTTTTGTGTCAATCGGACTTACCATTTGATTGTGGCAACGATAAATGCTTTAATCATTAATTTTATTTTGGCCAATTCAGACAGGGGTAACTTTTGAGGAATAAACGACTGGCCTAACGAACTCCGATTTTAACGAAATAAATTTCATTGGATCCGTAAGGAAAAGGACAGGTAGAATTTTAAAGTTTCTAATTAATTGGATTTATTTTATGACCATAGGAAATTTAAACGCGTGATTTTTCACCTGTGGATTATAAAGGGATTTTCACAGATGATCTCGGAATTCGACGAAACATGTCCCATCGTGTCCAGAATATTTATTTAAGCTAGAATTTGGAGTTTCACTGGAATCGGATGTCGTTTGTTGGTATTTTTGCTTGTTACTTTAAGACGAAGTATCATTAATATTATTTAATTCCATTCCCTTCCTATAAATACCCAAATTATTGTCAAATCCTAACTCTTTTTCACCACATAGTAAAACTAGTTTCCAGCCGCCTCCATATGATTTTCGAACGGCTGAAACTACACCGATGCCTCCTTCAATTTCTGTAAAATTTACTCATCAATTTCCAAAACTTTCTTCGCCAAAGTTATTCAGCTTATCGAGCTCTCTGACATGAACGGTCATGATCAGTTACCACCTGTTATGGTGATCGAAATTCCACCGGGAAGGCAATGCAGTTTTCAATGAACTGCAGGCGAATAGGCAGTGCAGGCACGAAGACGTTGGATTTAAAGGATAAGCAGGGACTAGCGCACCTTGCGGTGGCCAATGATGGGCTTCAGGTCGACGAACGAGGCGGCTATTCTGAAGCAGGTTAACGCGAAGTACAGAAAAGTTGGGAAGAAATAAAAAGCATGGCAATGTTTATCATTTTAGAAGAGGGTCCACCCGTATAGCTTGTTAATTATGTAATTAGTGGCCTAACTGAAATTAATTAGTTAGTAATGTGTATTTAACGTTAGGGTGCGGGAGTTTAAACAAACCGAGTGCAGAAGTAAAACAAGGACCGACCTTCTTTTTACTTAACGTGATTAATATATTAGTTTTATAACTAAGTAAAACTAGGGGTTGATTTAAATAAGTATTACATCTAGTTGGAGCCCAGATGTTTAACTTCTTGGAATAGATCGGGCTAGTTAACTTAAATCTTTAGTTAAGGAATTAAAATTATAATGTATTGTTAACGTTAAACATTGATAGTTTGAACATATGGAATCTGAATAAAACAAACCGTTGTATTGGGCAATAAGAAGTCAAGAACAACATGCCTTACTAAGTTTAAACTATAATTAGACTATTAAGTTTTAACTGTAATTTGATTAATAACAAATGTTAATTAAGGAGTTTGTTTTAATCGTAGAACGATAATGTTAAAAACTTGTGTATATATTTATAGAATTGGAAAACAACAACTTGTGTTACGATCATGTCGATAAGCACTTCATGTTGGAAATCATTTTGATAAAAATGGAGACGACAGGAATTTACAGTTAAATTAAACGACTATTTAATTCAATTTTAACCGAATAGTTTTAGAAATAAATGGAGAAATCAAGGTGAGTTAAACTCACTCAGTTCTTCCCACTTATATTTTATATAAGTCAGGTTTTATAATTGAGTTATGGTTGCTAATGGTTGATTGTTCGTTAATTATATATTCATATGTTGATTAAATCAATGAAATTAAACGTTTGTTTAATTTCAATGAAGAACCAAATCGTTATTTGAACAATTGGACCCAATTAAGGTAACTTACCTTGTTGGTCGTGTTTATAAAATAAATGTGTTTAAATTAATGAATTGTTTGTTGTGTTTAATAAATTGGTGGATGTTAAATAATCATTATTTACTGTTATTGAAATTATCAGTTAAATTGAGTTGCATGATATTATTTGAAATAATCTATGTGAATGCAAGGAAGAACTAGTTGGAGGGATCCAACTAGATTCCTTAAATATATTATGTATTATTTATTTTCATATTACCATTATATGAACTATTCTTATTGGATGATTGATTTGGTTGTTGACCGTTGACTTGAAATTCAACATTTGTTTTGTTTAAACCAATGGGCAGAATTGCTTGAGTAATTGGCAGTATATGGCCTATAAATCAGTTGTTTTCTAAATATTGATTTACCGTTAGATGAATCGATAGAATGAATTTATAAAATATATTTTATAATTGAAGATAGATTTTAAATAAAAGTTGTTAAAAGAAAATAAATAATTATTATTTATTATTTGAGTTTATAATCAATTATTAATTGATTTTATAAAGTAAATTCTGAAGTTAGTCAGATTTATAAACAAGTGAATAGATATTAACCTGACGGTTAAATGTTAGACAATTGTTTTAAGAAACAATTAAATGGAATTATTTAAATTAATTATATTATTAATTAATTTAAAGTGAGAATTAATTGGAATTGGTTAACGAATTAACCGTGTTTTAAGCTGCCTAAGTCAACCGTTTTAACTGGGATTGATTATTTAATTAGTTCGTTTGAATTAATCTAACGTAATGGTTTAACAAATATTTGTTTTAATTTTAATAAGATTTTAAAAAGGAATTTACTAATTATTTTAGTTAATAAGGAAATTAACTACCTCTACGGTGGTTAATGATTGAAGTAAATTGTTATTTTAATTACTTTAGGAGATTTCTTTTTAATTGAAATACATTTAAAAAGTAATCAAAGTGAAAATGAAATCTAAGTGAATTGTGAAAGGAATTTATGAATGGGCTTTAACATAAACCTGATTTTTTATGATGGAGTTATAAAAAGGAATTTTAAGCTAATACGATAGTCTTAAATAAATGTTTACTTAATGTTTAAATTAAGTAAAAGAGATATGAGAATAAAAGAGTTTATCTTAAACCAGAATTATATAAACAAAGTTTATATAATGAGATGTGAAGTTAAAGCGTTAATTTTAAATTAACGTTATTTAATAACGGAATTGTGAGAAATGAATGGAACCGAAATGAGAATTTCAAAGGGAAACGATTAAAAAAGGATTTGTAATTGAATTTGGTAAAAGATTTAGTAATTTGATTTGGTAATAATATTTTGAGTTATAAAATGAATTCTTTGAAAGAAGTTAAGGTTAAGAAGTGATTTTATTAAGAAATTACTTAATCAACATATTAAGTGATAATAAGTTATATTTAAAAAGAGACATTTCCAAAAGTAAGAAGGTGTAATAACCCGGAAAATCTTAGCCAATTTAAAAATTTTATTTTGGCAATTTTAGTGAATTTTGAATATTTAAAATGAGTTATTTTAAATAATAACGACAAGAAATTTATTTTGAATAGAATTAGAACACATATATTTATTCGAATTGTCGTTAGAATATAAATATTTATTTTTAATTATAAAAGGAACTGAAAATGGCGCGGTAGTTTGAAAATTCGATTTCAAACTTCAAATGAATGTATATGATTCAAAATAAACCGGATTTTAGCAAAACCAAAAATATTAGAATATATTTGAAAATATCTTTCCAATGAACCCGAAAAATTGAAATTTCATAGCGGGAATCAACAGTTATGCCCAGTTGAAAATTCAGAATAGTCGCTATGGAAAATATAGCCCTTAAAAATGGAAATTTTGCAAACGAACACTGTTTTCGATGAAACCACTTTTATTGGATCCGGGATGTCAAGTTATTGCTAGATTCCAAAATTCATAATTTTTGAAATCAATATGTGAGCATGGCGAAAGAAAACGTGTTTTGACAGTTTTTGTCAATTTCGATCGACCAGAAAATGGCCATTTTTCAAACGATTTCAGAATTTGACAAAATTAGTTTTTTTAGGACCGTATCTTCAATACGAAGCTAGAAAATATTTTTCGGGAATTTTTAGAGTCCGTATGTGGCCCTGGTAAATTGAAATGTGCGTTCAAATTCAATATATAGATTTATATTTTGATTTTGACGAAAACTGATCGAAATAGCTGAAACAGCTGATGAAACATGTCACATTGTGTTCAGAACGGGGGTAACTAGCTAGGGACGACAGTCATCGGGTTTGAATCTGAGTTCAGAATAAAAGTGAACACTTTGGAAAATAATATAATAATAAAATATAAATATATAATATATATTCTCCTTTTTTACTCTAACCCTACCACTCAGAAAAACCCGCCTCTTTTTCTGCAGTGAAACCCGTCGCTTTCCTCCCTCCCAACCTGCGCACCGCCGAACCTCGCCCCCAACGGCCGCCGCCTGTCACCGAGACCCCCTCCTCCTCCTGCCGTACCACCTCCCTCTCTTCCCTCCCTCTCCACTTTAAACCAGCGATGCCATGAACCCCAAGACCCCCAAATCGAACAGCTCCGGCCATCTCCGGCCACACCCCAACCTCCGCAACCTCCCCGCCACCATCCACGACTAGCGCCGCCCTCCTCGCCACCTAAAACCGACTGTGGGCCCCCTCATCAGAAAAATAGAATTTTTAAATATAAAACCTGTATGGTTCAACCTTCCTCCTCCGGTGCTTGCATCCGTGAGCCCTCTTCGCTGCTCTAGGCTGTCAGCGTGAGCATCTCCAACTCCCCTTCTCCAACAATTAAAATTTGTGAGTATTTAATTTTTAATATCATGAAAGAAATTTAATTTTTAATATCATGAATGAAATTTAATTTTTAATATCATAAAAGATTTAATTTTTAATTTGAAAAAGGTTTGATTTTTAATTTGAAAAATATTAGATCTTTGAAAATAAAAAGGTCGGATTGTAAAAAATACATAAAAAACGATATAAAAATATGATTTTTTATATTATAGTGATAATAAAAATATGATTTTTATATGATGGAGAAAATAAAAATTCGATCTTTATATAAGAAGTAGGAATATAAAAATATAATTTTTATATAGAAAGAAGCATTGTAAAAATATATGAAGTAGAAATAAAAATGTGATTTTTATTTATTGGAATGAAGCAATAAAAAATATAATTTTTATTATGAACAGCGTGGTAAGGACTGCATTGGAATTTCAAACATATCCAAAGGGTTCAAAAGTAAAACTGGCGGAGTGGAACCCAAAGGTGAGAACTTCACTTTTAATTTAATTTTCTAGTTAAAATATATACTAAGATGCAGACGGTGCTTAGCAGCACCCGACACCCGTCGTGCACAGACCATGGATGACCTGTTTGTTTGATTGATGTGTTGTGAAAGTTGATTGTGTGATGTAGAATGGAGTAAAATATTTTATAGTTAAAAATATAATTTTTAACGTATATAGAAAATAAATATTTATAAAAAATCGGACGATTTGTTTATGTACACACATTTGACTGATATGGATTGGGACGATAAATTTTACGCATCGCCCAACTACACAAATAAATCTGTGTTCGTTGTTTGAAAACCCCACATGGGTATTGGGATGAAATTAGACATACACTAATCCCAATAATTTGTTGTATGTCTATCGATTGATCGACAAGCTGTTATGAGCTTTAAATATTTATATTTAATGCTTATACAGTGTATGATGTTTTCATTGTTGTTATACACATTTGTTGTGTGAAATCCATATAATCAAATTATATGGTAATTGACTTATCTGATTACAGTTCAGAAAGAATGAATATTTTAAAATAATGATTATTTTAAAATAACGAATATTTTCAAATAATATTCAGAAAAGAATCAAAATCTGATTTTGATGTCCGATTTGGGATGGACACGAATATATTTAAATATATAAAGCCGTGTTGATTAGATTAACGTCATTTTAACGTGAACGATATTTATATCTATTTTATTCATTTTTATAATGAATATCGAAAAGGAATTGATTTCAAAATATAATGGTTTGAAAATACTATCATTTATATATCGATGATACGGAAAAATTCAGTTTTGATTTGAAATTGAACACGAAGTTGAAATCGTTTTGAAAACGAAGTTAAAACAATTTATAAAATACGTGTTAAATGGAAATCGACGAAATATATAAAATATATATATTATATATATAATGTCCTGAATAGAACGCGCCACGCCACGGTAGTTCGCGAATTTCGACCATTGACTTCGAACGGATATTACGGGAGATCCGACCGTCGGATTCTCCTAAAACCGGAACCATTGGGTTCGTATCGAAAAGAGCTTTCTAAAAAATATTAGAAATTTGAAATCTAACTAATGGATTTGGAATTATGTCCAAATCAATTTTGGAAAAGGTCGGTGTAAGTGTAGTTCGATGGCCATTTATGGAAATCGACCGTACGGGCCTTGATAAAATTATTAAAAATATCAATAATTAGTGTAAAATCATAGGAAATGATTTGGAAAGAATTGGGATGAAAAATTCCATATTTGAAAAGATAAAAATAGATTTTTATCGAAATGAACTAGTTTTGAACTAGAATTATAATCCATTTATCTTTAAAAATAAATAAATTGGATTTGAAATGGTTTTAAAAATAACCAGAATTTCCAATATATGAATTGGAAATGGTTTTGAATCGAAATTGTCTTTGGAATATTTTGATGTTGAATTTCGTGATTATATAGATATTGTTATGGAAATTTGAAAGATACATTTATATCGTTGTTTCCAATACGATATTTATGGGTCGTAAAATTTAATATTGAAAACAAGCCGATATATTTTCTATTCAGAGCCTTATATTTAATATCAAATGGGATTTGGGTTTGTCATGAATGGTGTCTTCATTAACACTGTTCTTAAAACCCAGTTGAGGAAAAGATTAAATCTTTTATTTAGATTTAATGAAGTATACCAATTAATTAATATTGAATTGGAATTGATTTTCGGGTTTATCGTGAACGGTGTTTTAAGTAACACTTTTTCTTTAACCCGATAATTAACGGAATGTGAATTGGGTTTGTTGTGAACTGTGTTTTAACGACATTCGTTTTTTAACCCGATTTACAGTGAAATGCAATTTGGAATTTATAAATCTTTTGTTAAGATTTAAAAGAGATTTTCCAAAGTAAAGTTTTCCAATTTAATAAAATAAATTGGAATGGAATGAAATTCGATTTGGTAATAATCTAAGTGAATTTCTGTGGATGAGGACTGCTAATATATATGGAATTTAAAAGGCTTTGCCATTATTCCATTTATATTATTAGTCAGATATGGAAGTTTATATCGATTATATATCGATTTGTTTTCCATGAAGATTCCATTGTTAGGAATGTGATTTTGGGTTGTCGTGAATGGTATCTCTAATAATATTGTTCTTAGACCCAACGGAGTTAGAAAATCAGAAACTAACTGGAGATTAGTTAAGTTGAATGGTTTCCTGGGTATTGATCAGATGCTGGTTTTGGCCTTCGGGGTTATTACTAAGGGAATTGTTCACTTGCTAATTTATGGCTAAAGGCTGATGGAATAGAATGTGATTTTGGGTTTATCGTGAACCGTATGTTAAATGACATTGGTTCTTTAACCCAGTTAAAGATAGGATTTATTTCCTGGATTTGAAAAATCATTAAGTAATGATTTTTGGAAACTAAAACTGAATTAGAGTTTTAATGAATCTTTAAATAGATGGAAAGGTGAATTTGATAACTAAAATTATCAAATTCAAGAAATGATCGAGAATGGAGTATCACCAGTTTTGCTCCAGGCGATAGTTAAATCTTTAATTAGATTTGAACGTGAAATGGTAATTGAATTTACCGATAACACCATGGTGTTAGATATGAAGTATCACCAGTTTTGCTTCATGGTATGAATAAGTTGGGATTGGGAAATTAAAACAAATGATTACTTTGGTAAGGTTTGCTAATCCAGCTAGTTTGGATAACCATAATTTGGTTTGAATTGATATTCAAAAGAAGATTAAAGAATAAATTTAAAGAATTTATCTTTGATAAAATTAATGGGAACCTTTCCCAAAATGTAAGAATATTTGAATAAAGGAATATTCTGGATTGGAATGAGGCGTATGTTGTGTTTTATAACACTTGTTTATTATATACGTGAGTTATTCGGAAAGGTCGGGTTTATACCCATTCTGAATAACTGAATCGACGATAAGTCGACGATGAAGACGGTGGTTGAAGACCGGAGGTCTTCACATTGTTTGGATAATTACTGATGATCTTGATTGGGCTGTACACCCAAGAGGAGGGAATCAGTTGGTGATCGTCCAGACGTACTTGGAGATCGATGGATATGCGAGGAATAAGGTTCCTCCAGTTTCGTTCAAACCCAGAACGGACTTGTAAATGGATGTGTGTCTGACATCGGATTTCATTCTGTGTGATTGATATACATCGGTTGCATACCGTGAATTGCTTGTGTGGCATGCTGAGATGCAAATGATCAAGGCTTCTGTCGAAAAGCAGGGTCTTATGGTTGATGATCAAAGCACGGCCTTTATAGCATAGCTTTGTGTAGTGATAATTCGCGAGCCTCACACCCCGGTGTGAACCAGAAACAGGAGAAGGACCTCTGGGAGGGCTTGCGTTTCCTTCTATCTAGGAGTGGTGTCAGTGTTTTTACACAGCCTGACATTTTACTTATGTTGATGATGGATTTCGAGGCGCCTCGGTTATATCGGTCGATCCAGGACCGATGGAGTCATTTGGCTCATTTACATCCCATAGGGCGGGGAAACGCAGTGTTTAGGTATTATAATCCACGTCGGGTGGACCGGCCCTGACGATCCAAGGGACGATGCGTTCTGTTCCTGAGACTCGGGCTAGGAAGTCTCGAAGCGGTAAGGAAGATCCCTTGCCTTGGTTTACAGATGGAAATCCAACTTCCAATACGTGACATTTGCGGTTTTGATTGTAGAGCCTAATATTGGCGACATGATATATGGTACCCATGCCGTCTAGGATTGATACATTTATATTTGAAGTTGTTTTATACACTATGCACTTATAATAGTATCAAATGATTTTTTTTAACGTACCAAGCATGTTTGGCTATTATAAAGGAAACCCTATCCCCCGGCTTGCGTTGCATTGTGTGATGGGACCTGGGTCTTATAATAGCTTCATTTTTTCAAAAAGCATTGCGTTGTTTTGATACGCACTGGTATTCTTGGGAGGAAACCCGTTCCGTGTTATACGGCATGGTACCTTGATATATCTTATTTAAAGCAAAGTTTTAAATAACTTTTTAGTTCTCACACCAGTCACATGACTGGCCTGGAGTTTATTGTTTTAACCTAAACTATGGATGCCCCTATTTTCGACACGGGCAGCTAGTAATTTTGGTTTTGCAGATTTATATTCACAGGATCTTGGTTTACAGCTGGAATGATATTTGGAAAGCTTTGTATCCGTATATTCTTTTCAGTTGTGTTTTGTATTATTTTCCGCTGTAGTAATGTAATTTAAATCTCTGATATTTATCGAATGTGCAATATTTATTCATACTCTATAATATTCTTGTATTCTGATGGAATTGTTGTAATAAGCAATGAAATGTTCTTCTGTCTTTGTTCTGATTGGTCATGTTCTCAAAGTCAATCCGTTCTTTCCTTAACGGGGAAGTTCGGGTCATTTCATTGTGGTATCAGAGCTTTGGTTTACAGAGCTTGGAGAACAAGACACTTTAGAACCAAACTAAAGAATTCATCAGAAATTGGATTAGCAATCCAATTAGAACGACTCATTAGAGATGGGATCAATTGTGTCCTAGAATGAGTCGGAGGAGTATATTTTTAAAATGAAAACAAATATGGTTTTGAAAATTTAAACCTTATTTAACGTATTTATATTAAATTTGGACAATCCAATATATAAAGATTTTGCATATACGTCTGATCCATGGGTATTCGAAGTTTTAATATACTGGATAGATATAGAATCACACTCTAGTTGCTCGAGGATGAAACTATTGATGACTATATAGCATCAGTAGTTTGTGTTCGGGTGCCGAAAGTGAGATTTGTATATATTTCCAATTGACTGGTGTGAGAACCAAAATTAGATATGGTCTATTGTTGTGATTTGGCATCAAAAATGTGATTTTGACTATATATCTAAATTATGAATTTGAAAAGATATTCAATGATTGATTGCTGATTGTGTTGTTTGATTATTGGTTCGATTTATTAAAATTTTGAACCATTTAGGCCGAATTGTACCAAATATTGAACTGTATTGAAATTTATTTGAAAATGCATGCATATACATGTACATACATTGAACAGGTCATAGCAAGGAGGCTAGAGAAGAGGAATAAAATTGTTTGCCCGACAAATAGGTACATATTTATTGTATTTCTTGGGGTTTTTGATGATTTTATGAGCCGATTGTTAAAATTGATTTTCGGGTTTATCGTGAATGGTGTTTTAAGTAACACTTGTTCTTTAACCCGATAATTAATGGAATGTGAATTGGGTTTGTTGTGAACTGTGTTTTAACAACATTCGTTCTTTAACCCGATTTACAGTGAAATGTGATTTGGAATTTATAAATCTTTTGTTGAGATTTAAAAGAGATTTTCCAAAGTAAAGTTTTCCAATTTAATAAAATAAATTGGAATGGAATGGAATTCGATTTGGTAATAATCTAAGTGAATTTCTGTGGATGAGGACTGCTAATATATATGGAATTTAAAAGGCTTTGTTGTTATTCCATTTATATTATTAGTCAGATATGGAAGTTTATATCGATTATATATATATATATATATATATATATATATATATCGATTTGTTTTCCATGAAGATTCCATCGTTAATGGAATGTGATTTTGGGTTGTTTTGAATGGTAACTTTAATAATACTGTTCTTAGACCCGACGGAGTTAAGAAAATCGAAAACTAACTGGAGATTAGTTAAGTTGAATGGTTTCCTGGGTATTGATCTAATTTTGGTTTCGGCCTTCGGGGTTATTACTTAGGGAATTTTCCACTTGCTAACTTATGGTTAAAGGCTGATGGAATAGAATGTGATTTTGGGTTTATCGTGAACCATGTGTCAAATGACTTTGGTTCTTTAACCCAGTTAAAGATAGGATTTAAATTTCCTGGATTTGAAAAATCATTAAGTAATGATTTTTGGAAATTAAAACTGAATTAGAGTTTTAATGAATCTTTAAATAGATGGAAAGGTGAATTTGATAACTAAAATTATCAAATTCAAGAAATGATCGAGAATGGAGTATCACCAGTTTTGCTTCAGGCGATAGTTAAATCTTTAATTAGATTTGAACGTGAAATGGTAATGGTAATTGAATTTACCGATAACACCATGGTTTTAGATATGAAGTATCACCAGTTTTGCTTCATAGGATGAATAGGTTGGGACTAGGAAATTAAAACAAATGATTACTTCAGTAAGGTTCGCTAATCCCGACTAGTTTGGATAACCATAATTTGGTTTGAATTGATATTCAAAAGAAGATTAAAGAATAAATATAAAGAATTTATCTTTGATAAAATTAATGGGAACCTTTCCCAAAATGTAAGAATATTTGAATAAAGGAATATTCTGGATTGGAATGAGGCGTATGTTGTGTTTTGTAACATTTGTTTATTATATACGCGAGGTATTCGGAAAGGTCGGGTTTATACCCATTCTGAATAACTGAATCGACGATAAGTCGATGATGAAGACGGTGGTTGAAGACCGGAGGTCTTCACATTGTTTGGATAATTACTGATGATCTTGATTGGGCTGTACACCCAAGAGGAGGGAATCAGTTGGTGATCGTCCAGATGTACATGGAGATCGATGGATATGCAAGGAATAAGGTTCCTATAGTTTAGTTCAGACCCAGAACGGACTTGTAAATGGATATGTGTCTGACATCGGATTTCATTCTGTGTGATTGATATACATTGGTTGCATAGCGTGAATTGCCTGTGTGGCATGCTGAGATGCAAATGATCAAGGCTTCTGTTGAAAAGCAGGGTCTTGTGGTTGATGATCAAAGCACGGCCTTTGTGGCGTAGCTTTGTGTAGCATTAATTCGCGAGCCTCATACCCCGGTGAGAACCAGAAACGGGAGAAGGACCTCAGCGAGAGCATGCATTTCCTTCTAGATAGGAGTGGTGTCAGTGTTTTTACACGGCCTGACATTTTACTTAGGTGGATGATGGATTTCGGGGCGCCTCGATTATATCGGTTGATCCAGGACCGATGGAGTCATTTGTCTCATTTACGCCCCATAGGGCGGGGAAACGCAGTGTTCTGGCATTATAATCCACATCGTTTAGACCGGCCCTGACGATCCAAGGGACGATGCGTTCTGTTCCTGAGACTCGGGCTAGACAGTCTCGAAGCGGTAAGGACGATCCCTTGTCTTGGTTCACAGATGGAAATCCAACTTCCATTACATGGCATTTGCGGTTTTAATCGTAGATCCTAGTATTGGCGACATGATATATGGTACCCATGCCGTCTAGGATTGATACATTTATATTTGAAGTTGTTTTATACACTATGCACTTATTATAGTATCAAATGATTTATTTTAACGTACCAAGCATGTTTGGCTATTATAAGGGAAAACCCAATCCCCCGGCTTGCGTTGCATTGTGTGATGGGACCTGGGTCTTATAATAGCTTCATTTTTCCAAAAAGCATTGCGTTGTTTTGGTATATGCACTGGTATTCTTGGAAGGAAACCCGATCCCTGTTATACGGTGTGGCCCGTTGATATATCTAATTTAAAGCAAAGTTTTAAATAACTGTTTTAGTTCTCACACCAGTCACATGACTGACCTGGAATTTATTTTTTTAACCTAAACTCTGGGTGCCCCTATTTTCGTCACGGGCAACTAGTAGTTTTGGTTTTAAAGATTTATATTCACAGGATCTTGGTTTACAGCTGGAATGATATTCGGAAAGCTCTGTATCCGTATATTCTTTTTAGTTGTGTTTTGTATAATTTTCCGCTGCAATAATGTAATTTAAATCTCTGATATTTATCGAATGTGTAATATTTATTCATACTTGCTAAAATTCTTGTATTCCGGTGGAATTGTTGTAATAAACAATGAAATGTTCTTCTGTTTGTGTTCTGATTGGTCGTGTTCTCAAAGTCAATCCGTTCTTTTCTTAACGGGGAAGTTCGGGTCGTTTCAGAAGGTTTTCTAAACCGTATTTTAAATAAAGTAGTTAAATGGGATTTCTTTTGAGATTAGAATAAATATTGGTTTTTGAATTACAACTCATATCTATTTTAAGATAAGAACATTGTTGATCAAGGTTTGAGAGGTAAATAAATACCCCAACTTGAATGACTTTAGGATTTTCTGAGGATGGCATTAGTTTGTAATGGGAAGGAGGCTAAGAATAATTTATTATTTCATATGTGAAATAATAACGCAACGTTAATCGCAAGATTTGAGAATATATATTGAGATTTCCAAAGTAATGAAAATAAAAAGGATTTGAGTACATATAATGTAATTTCCATGGTAACGGAAATGGGAAGATTTGAGAACATATATACATATAATAATTTTTCCCAAGTAAAGGGAGTTATAAAAGAGATTATATGGAAGTGTAATGGTATTTTCGAGGTAAAGAAAATGAAAGGTGGAATTTTTGTAACGACCCGGGGAAAAGATCGACGCTCGAGTTTTCGACAACAATAAATAAACCCGTATCTCTTGCCAAAAACCCAAGTATCGAACCCCCAGATTGTCAATAGAAAGAAATTAGAGGGTGAGAATAGAAAGAAAGAAATATTAGAATAAAAGAAAGAAGAAGAACACATCAAAATCTCATAGCGGAACGAATAAAATATAATACAACAAATCTCTTTATACAAAAGAACTTTGTATACATAACAATCATCAGAGTACAACATGTATCAGTCACAGCGGAAAATAACTTTGTATATCTAACGGTGAAGCCGCCTGCTTCTAGCTCCTGAAAACTCCAAGAAAACCTAACCTAGAAGTACACTCGGTCTGACCCGAGCACATTTGGTTTAAAACAAAATACACCGGGTCAGTCTGGAATGCTATCAGTGATAAATTCACCGAAACACACACTTGTTTAACTTTGGAAATTCCTTTATGAAATCAAAGGATAATAGTAAGACCAGCCCACACATAAACACGGACGGTTTTTACCTTACTATAACCCAAAACATTTCAGAAATCATAGCTTATTCTGATATTATCATAATGTCTAAATACAAATAATTAGCAATCTAGAGGAACGCTTGCATCTCACGCTCCCCATATATAGTATACAATCGAAAACCGCGGGCGCTTATTGGGTATTGGATTCCAACCTTGACAAGGTATGGGACCACCTTCCGCACGTGTATATCTAGAGGCGAATACACTGGGTTCAACAAGAACGTCTTGCAACCCGGCCCTTACATGACCGACCACTCATTTCGCTTGAGTGTATCGAATGTATATCACCGACGGTTGGGATCAGCAACCGCCTCCCGAAAAGGGACAACATCGAATCATAGATCAAAGAAGCAAATGGAATTTCTCTAGATATGTGATCATACACCCTAATGGGAGCAACCCACATAGCCATGCTGCCTGCTCGATTTTATTCATTTCCCGGTTGATGTGGCTTGAGGCTAGAATTCCTTTTCAACATCTGGCCACCATTCACTTTGAATGCCACATCGTCAGATCCGCCGGATATCACTAATTGACGTCCACAAAAATACTCTAGTTATTTGGCTAGAGAAAACCATTTCTCCGCCATCAACTATGGTACGTTTGAAGAAATCAACGTACGTGATCCCTTTGGAAATACTCTGCCAGACACTATTCCATACAAGTCACCCAGGAACAGGATGAACCGAAGGTACTCTCCTACCGCATCCAATATAGGAATCACCCCATGGATCAGTTGCGAGAAGTCCTTGCAAATCCGTGGATTTCAACCATGCCAGAATCACAAATCAAAATAACTCCAGTTGCAAGCCAGAGGAATTTGACGAGTAGTCCTTCCGCTTATGAAGATCCACAGTCTTCACTTGCTCCGTCTTCACTTGACGTCTTCACGTATTTGTTGGTCGGAATGGTTTTCGAATATAATTCGATCCCGGTCTTTCCATACCAACAATCGTATTGGTCAGGTTTGATAGTCGGTGATTTAACTATCAAATAAATAATGTGTCAATGAAATGATCTCACTGATTCAGTACTTGGCCTGACTTGGCCTCTTTAAATTATATTTAACAAAATCGTTAATCAACTCTAATATTCGACTTAACTCTAACTTGACTCTAGGTTGTAGCGATCACAATGGTTACACCTGATTCCCTCAGGAAACATCTGAACGCCGTAGGCTATCTGCAGCCCTGCGAATTTCGCTAGCAGTCGTACGCAATGGCAACTCGAATAAACAAATATTCAAAATAATTTGGAAACAATATTCTTATTTATATTCATATTCCCAAAACCTCGCATTCATTTTCAATACTTCATGTATGGAACATCACGCCAAATCACAACACCTTTCACTCATGTCAAACCAATACCATTCTTTGATAATAATGAAGCCGTTCAAGTTGGGGTATTCTATTTACCTCTCAGACCTTGATCGACAACGTTCTTATCTCAGAATAATACCAGTTCGACACTTAACCATCGATATTCAATCTCGTTTATCATTTTGATCTCAACTCTAGTTTTACAACATCATTTTCTTACATTTGAAATCCTCATCCAAAAATCCTCTTACTTAATCCCTTTAATCAAGTAAATATTCTCGAAACCCACCACTTTACCCTTAAAGCATTGGTTCCACTTATACCCTTTTTGGGTCTATATAAAAATCCCTTGTTATATAATATATGTCCATAAATTTATCTTAATTACCACCTTCCTATAATAAGACTTCATTACTTAGATTTGTTTCCAAAAGCCATTTACCCATATTCAACCCAATCACATTTTAAGTATTTTCCTTTTTTATCGAAATCCTTTTTTTTTCAATTACAGCATTTTGCATACTTCCATTTTCAAATCCTTAACTCATCATTTTGGTTTAAAAACCTTAATAAACCTTTATAAACCTTGTTTGGACTTTTGCCTTACCATTTACACAAATACACTTACCATCTTTCTACCATTTATTTTAGAACCCATCCTAAGACCATTTCCCCATTTCAAATTAATTAAATAACTTAATTTATTTAAAAATACCATTTAATTGTTTAAAAATGATTATTCTATTTTGACCAACACATAGATAATGTCTTTTGGTTTTCTCCTTTATGACTTGTTTACAACATATGGTTTTGGCTACTCCAACCATTTAAATAATTCTTTAATAACCTTGATTAAAATATTTATTTATAAATCTCTAATTTAATTAATATATAAATTGACGGAAAAACTCCAATTCAGTTATAAAATAATTTATAACTTTAAACTGCGTCGTTTCACCGAACGGTCGAACGACGTGTAAACAACACGTTTTTGGCCATTCACTGCCAAGTACCCAATCAATACTGTCGGTTGATTTTAAACACAACACGGGCGAATATTTATTCAATCATCACACTCAAACAAGTTTTTCAACCATATGGGGTACAATCAGTTCATATATCAACCATATGAAAACAAACATCATATATAAACTATTTGAGGAATCCGGTCGAATCCCTCCAACCTGTTCTTCCCTGCATCACAGCTCGTTATACATTTCATAACAATATATGAAATAAATTTCAATAATCTAATATTTAAAACGATAAATAACGGCAACCAACCAATCAATAAACAACCAATGGCAACCAAACCACCAATTTTTTTTACTTTTAAGGGTAAATTATATTTTAATATGAATTTACCACATCACAGAATTCCAGAAGGTGTGAGAATTAACTCACCAGGTTATTCTGTCGACGTTTGACGCGTTTGTCGCTTTTAATCTTGAACGGACATTCAAAATTAGCTGAATTTTTAACTGCATCGGATCAGAGCCTAGCCAGTGCCATCACCTAGATCTCGTCCCTGCGATCCCAACGGACCCAGTTTCGTCAGATTTCGTTATCGTATGAGAGAGATACGCTTATCTAAAGTTTGGTGTATATATACGATTATTAACTTAAAATAGTTATTAATTAATTAAATTAAAATAACTAATTAAATACCTGTTTACCGTTAAAACTGAGATTAAGGAATGATTACTCCACGTCAGCTCTCCTCTTTATGCTCACGAGTTTTCTCCCTTGAACAAAATTGAAACCCGATATCCCCTTTAAACCCTTCTTCATACACTAAGCTCCATCACCTTCGAAGCCCACCATCGCCAAACCCCGCCACCTTACGCCGACTGGGCCACACCATCACCTCCGCAGCAACCTCCAGCGTCAACGCCCCAATCGCCAACCCCCACCTCGGTCTGAACGATGCGAAAACCCTAGATGGATGGAAAACACACATAGGCCCATAACTCCGACCAGACATAACCGGAGATCGCCAAACCACCGTGGATCGACTCCACCTTCCACCGCCGTCCCCTTTGCTTTAGGTCTGAACCACCCCCATCACCCTATTCGCCGGAAATTGGTGATTTCCATTCATTACTCCGAAAATCCAACACAAAACATCACTCCACGTTCATCTTCTTCCTCCGACCACCACAGAGCGTTTCAGACCTCGAGACCAGAACCAAATCGAAGCCTCGTCTCTCCTCTTCCAAACCCCCAAGGTCCCGGCCTCTAAAATTGGATAATTTCCTTGAATTTTGGCAAAGAACGAAATTAGATTTCTTCACTGTTCAGCCGATTTCGGCCACCTCCGACCATGATAGGTCCCCAACTTTTCACAGCGGGTAGACATCGACCCGATCTACGCATTTGCTTCAGGATTCCATTGTGAATTCATGACAGATTTTGAGATATAAATTGATTTGTGTTTGAGGGCTTTTTTGCAAAATTTGTTGAAGAATTCTGAGTTTGGTGGCTAGGGTTAGGAGTTTAGGTGTTTATATAGTGTGGAGGTAATATATTTTAAGTTGATTTGACGAACGACAATGACTAACGATATTTTATTTCGTACCTATCGTGTTTTCGAACGTTGTTTATTCGCTGCTGCGCTCACATACGAACCCCGTTCGAGACGCGATTGGACGTCATAGTATAATTTGACGATACGGTCCTAACGAAACTTGTTTCGTCGAATTTCGTGTCCGTTTGCTCAAATAGCGTTCGTACACGTCCAAATAGATCGATTTATTTTACATTTTATTTTGCCACGCTCGCAGAATAACACCGATTGACGCGCCACTTGAAATCTAGCAATAATTTACTACTGCGGTCCCAATAAAATTTATTTCGTCGAAAACTGACGTCGTTTGAATAAAGGCCCTTTTATAACTGGCCAATTCAAATAAAATAAACCAATTTTAAAATAACTCAATATAATATTATTAAAATATTGAAATTGGCCATACACGACCAGAATATCGTATACTACCCAAATAAAATATCCCGTGTTGAGTTTGAAGGCAAATCGATATTATAAAAATTTAAAAACCCTTTATTTAATATAAATAACGATATAATATATAAGGAAATTCCACATCGACTTTTTCAAAATTTGATTTGGACATAAAATAAAATCTACACGACGAAAACTGGATTTTTCTCTGCCATTGGAAAGATATCGTCAAACTGGTCCCGAGGTTTCTTGTTTCGAGGAAATACGACTTATTTTGAACCTGGTACGACCAATTGAAGTTCAAAACGCCAAATCGCGAACTACCGCGCCGCTGCAGCTCGTTATTTAATTAAATTATAAACCATATCGCTCGATCGTCGTTTTCGAATCGAAATTGTCACTAAAATTTCAATATAACCAATATTTGACCATTTTAAACTGCCCGGTCACAATATATTTCAAATCCAACATTTTCCCAAATTCTGAAAATTAAAATATTATTTTATTATTTATTTAAATAATATATTCCAAATAAAATCGTTAAATTCGATCATTTAAATTCAAACCAATATTTTAAATAATTAAAATGATTAAAATATTCCAAATAAATAGGCAGAAAATACGGGTCGTTACATTCCTTCCACCTTAAAATAATTTCGTCCTCGAAATTGCTAAGGTAGAAGAAATGTAGTCAATCCATTATCTGTATAAAATAATTAATTTTAAAACTCGAATTTATTTTCAAACTGACCCAATTGGTTTTAAAACCAATTTATTTCAAATAAAATAATTCTCAAAGATCTTCAAAAATTTTCTAACACCTTAAATTTTGGAAAAATTTCGGCAGAGTCTCCCCTGTACGGAGGGACATCTGCAATATCGCAGGTTCAAGAAATAAATATACATCGACTCTCATGGTCGGAAAAACCCAAAATCAGAACTCAAAACCCAAACAAAAACCAAAATTTCATATTTGCGTAGGAGTACCTTTTTGCGAGCGCTATTATACGATAAGCGATATATTTTATTCCAGCTTGCTTAATTATTGTGCAGCTCTACTCCAACTAGATTTAATTAACTCCAAAATTTCTCCCTTGGATGAATTTTAAAGCTGAACTGGCACTTGCACCTGTTCTTACTCAAACAAATTCATCAGTCATCAAACAAATGTTAATCAGGTTTAGAATATCCATACCATCTATATCAACCCATTTTACACGTAGTTCAATCCACACAAGATTATATTTATTTATAATTATTCCATTTATTTCTTTAATTATCCCTTCGAATTTATTTATCTTTGGATTGGTTTATTCAAATTTATTCCATATTGGTTTTCAACCAAGTCTACTCAGGTTCAAGTTCATATTCAAACAATCAACAACACAATCCAAACATATCACACAATCAACATTAACCAATTCAAATAATTTGCCCATACTATAATAACTTTTACTTTTATTATATTATAAAATAAGTTGGACAAAAATAATTTTAAAAATAATTTTATAATCAAATTTACAAATACGCGCTCTCGATTATATATACACAACTCAATCTTGGGTATTGCTAACCCCAACTCTATTGAGTCACACAACAGAGCCAAGGTTATCTCTAAACAAACAGCTCTGATACCACTGTAACGACGCGGGGAAAAAATCGACGCTCGAGTTTTTGACAACAATACATAAACCCGTATCTCTTGCCAAAAACCCAAGTATCGAACCCCCAGATTGTCAATAGAAAGAAATTAGAGGGTGATAATAGAAAGAAAGAAATATTAGAATAGAAGAAAGAAGAAGAACACATCAGAATCTCACAGCGGGACGAATAAAATATAATATAACAAATCTCTTTATACAAAAGAACTTTGTATACATACCAATCATCAGAGTACAACATGTATCAGTCACAGTGGAAAATAACTTTGTACATCTAACGGTGAAGCCGCCTGCTTCTTGCTCCTGAAAACTCCAAGCAAACCTAACCTGGAAATACACTCGGTCTGACCCGAGCACATTTGGTTTAAAACAAAATACACCGGGTCAGTCTGGAATGCTATCAGTGATAAATTCACTGAAACACACACTTGTTTAACTTTGGAAATTCCTTTATGAAATCAAAGGATAATAGTAAGACCAGCCCACTCATAAACACGGACGGTTTTTACCTTACTATAACCCAAAATATTTCAGAAATCATAGCTTATTCTGATATTATCATAATGCATAAATACAGATAATTAGCAGTCTAGAGGAACGCTTGCATCTCACGATCCCCATATATAGTATACAATCGAAAACCGCGGGTGCTTATCGGGTATTGGATTCCAATCTTAACAAGGTATGGGACCACCTTCCGCACGTGTATCTCTAGAGGCGAATACACTGGGTTCGACAAGAACGTCTTGCAACCCGGCCCTTACATGACCGACCACTCATTTCGCTTAAGTGTATCGAATGTATATCACCGACGATTGGGATCAGCAACCGCCTCCCGAAAAGGGACAGCATCGAATCATAGATTAAAGAAGCAAATGGAATTTCTCTAGATAGGTGATCATACACCCTAATGGGAGCAACCCACATAGCCATGCTGCCTGCCCGATTTTTGTCATTTCCCGGTTGATGAGGCTTGAGGCTAGAATTCCTTTTCAACATCTGGCCACCATTCACTTTGAATGCCACATCGTCAGATCCGCCAGATATCACTAATTGACATCCACAAAAATACTCTAGTTATTTGGCTAGAGAAAACCATTTCTCCACCATCAACTATGGTACGTTTGAAGAAATCAACGTACGTGACCCCTTTGGAAATACTCTGTCAGACACTCGTCCATACAAGTCAACCAGGAACAGGATGAACCGAAGGTACTCTCCTACCGCATCCAATATAGGAATCACCCCATGGATCAGAAGCGAGAAGTCCTTGCAAATCCGTGGATTTCAACCACGACAGAATCACAAATCAAAATAACTCCAGTTGCAAGCCAGAGGAATTTGACGAGTAGTCCTTCCGCTTATGAAGATCCACAGTCTTCACTTGCTCCGTCTTCACTTGACGTCTTCACGTATTTGTTGGTCGGAATGGTTTTCGAATATAATTCGATCCCGGTCTTTCCATACCAACAATCGTATTGGTCAAGTTTGATAGTCGGTGATTTAAATATCAAATAAATAATGTGTCAATGAAATGATCTCACTGATTCAGTACTTGGCCTGACTTGGCCTCTTTAAATTATATTTAACAAAATTGTTAATCAACTCTAATATTCGACTTAACTCTAACTTGACTCTAGATCGCAGCGATCACAATGGTTACACCTGATTCCCTCAGGAAACATCCGACCGCCGTAGGCTATCTACAGCCCTGCGAATTTCGCTAGTAGTCGTACGCAATGGCAACTCAACTAAACAAATATTCAAAATAATTTGGAAACAATATTCTTATTTATATTCATATACCCAAAAACTCGCATTCATTTTCAATACTTCACGTATGGAACATCACGCCAAATCACAACACCTTTCACTCGTTTCAAACCAATACCATTCTTTGATAATAACGAAGTCGTTCAAGTTGGGGTATTCTATTTACTGCTCAGACCTTGATCGACAATGTTCTTATCTCAGAATAATACCAGTTCGACACTTAACCATCGATATTCAATCTCGTTTATCATTTTGATCTCAACTCTAGTTTTACAACATCATTTTCTTACATTTGAAATCCTCGTCCAAAAAGCCTCTTACTTAATCCCTTTAATCAAGTAAATATTCTCGAAACCCACCACTTTACCCTTAAAGCATTGGTTCCACTTATACCCTTTTTGGGTCTATACAAAAATCCCTTATTATATAATATATGTCCATGAATTTATCTTAATTACCACCTTCCTATAATAAGACTTCATTACTTAGATGTTGTTTCCAAAAGCCATTTACCCATATTCGACCCAATCACATTTTATGTATTTTCCTTTTTTATCGAAATCCTTTTTTTTTCAATTACAGCATTTTGCATACTTCCATTTTCAAATCCTTAACTCGTCATTTTGGTTTAAAAACCTTATTAAACCTTTATAAACCTTGTTTGGACTTCTGCCTTACCATTTACACAAATACACTTACCATCTTTCTACCATTAATTTTAGAACCCATCCTAAGACCATTTCCCCATTACAAATTAATTAAATAACTTAATTTATTTTAAAATACCATTTAAATGTTTAAAAACAATTATTCTATTTTGACCAACACATAGATAATGTCTTTTGGTTTTCTCCTTTATGACTTGTTTACATCAGACGGTTTTGGCTACTCCAACCATTTAAATAATTCTTTAATAACCTTGATTAAAATATTTATTTATAAATCTATAATTTAATTAATATATAAATTGATGGAAAAACTCCAGTTCAGTTATAAAATAATTTATAACTTTAAACTGCATCGTTTCACCGAACGGTCGAACGACGTGTAAACAACACGTTTTTGGCCATTCACTGCCAAGTACCCAATCAATACTGTCGGTTGATTTTAAACACAAAGCGGATGAATATTTATTCAACCATCACACTCAAACAGGTTTTTCAACCATATGGGGTTCAGTTAGTTCATATATCAACCGTATGAAAACAAACAGCATATATAAATTATTTGAGGAATCCGGTCGGATCCCTCCAACCTGTTCTTCCCTGCATCACAGCTCGTTATACATTTCATAACAATATATGAAACAAATTTCAATAGTCTAATATTTAAAATGATAAATAACGGCAACCAACCAATCAATAAGCAACCAATGGCAACCAAACCACCAATTTTTTTTTCTTTTAAGGGTAAATTATATTTTAATATGAATTTACCACATCACAGAATTCCAGAAGGTGTGAGAATTAACTCACCAGGTTATTCTGTCGACGGTTGACGTGTTTGTCGCTTTTAATCTTGAACGGACATTCAAAATTAGCTGAATTTTTAACTGCGTCGGGTCAGAGCCTAGTCAGTGCCATCACCTAGGTCTCGTCCCTACGATCCCAACGGACCCAGTTTCGTTATCGTATGAGAGAGATACGCTTATCTAAAGTTTGGTGTATATATATGATTATTAACTTAAACTAGTTATTAATTAATTAAATTAAAATAACTAATTAAATACCTGTTTACCGTTAAAACTGAGATTAAGGAATGATTACTCCACGTCAGCTCTCCTCTTTATGCTGATGCGTTTTCTCCCTTGAACAAAATTGAAACCCGATATCCCCTGTAAACCCTTCGTCATACACGAAGCTCCATCACCTTCAAAGCCCACCGTCGCCAAACCCCGCCACCTAACTCCGACTGGGCCACACCATCACCTCCGCAGCAACCTCCAGCATCAACGCTCCAATCGCCAACCCCCACCTCGGTCTGAACAATGCAAAATCCCTAGATGGACGGAAAACACACATAGGCCCATAACTCCGACCAGACATAACCGGAGATCGCCAAACCACCGTGGATCGACTCCACCTTCCACCGCCGTCCCTTTTGCTTCAGGTCTGAACCACCCCCATCACCCTATTCGCCGGAAATTGGTGATTTCCATTCATTACTCCGAAAATCCAACCCAAAACATCACTCCATGTTCATCTTCTTCCTCCGACCACCACAGAGCGTTTCAGACCTTGAGACCAGAACCAAATCGAAGCCTCGTCTCTCCTCTTCCAAACCCTCAAGGTCCCGGCCTCTAAAATTGGGTAATTTCCTTGAATTTTGGCAAAGAACGAAATCAGTTTTCTTCACTATTCAGCCGATTCCGGCCACCTCTGACCACGATAAGTCCCCAACTTTTCACAACGGGTAGATATCGACCCGATCTACACATTTGCTTTAGGATTCCCTTGCGAATTCATGATAGATTTTGAGATATAAATTGAATTGTGTTTGAGGGATTTTTTGCAAAATTTGTTTTAGAATTCTGATTTTGGTGGCTAGGGTTAGGATTTTAGGTGTTTATATAGTGTGGAGGTAATATATTTTAAGTTGATTTGACGTACGACAATGACTAACGATATTTTATTTCGTACCTATCGCGTTTTCGAACGTTGTTTATTCGCTGCTGCGCTCACATATGAACCCCGTTCGAGACGCGAATGGACGTCATAGTATAATTTGACGATACGGTCCTAACGAAACTTGTCGTCGAATTCTGCGTCCGTTTGCTCAAATAGCGTTCATACACATACAAATAGATTGATTTATTTTACATTTTATTTTGCCACGCTCACAGAATAACACCGATTGACGCGCCACTTGAAATCTAGCAATAATTTACTGCTGCGGTCCCAATAAAATTTATTTCGTCGAAAACTGACGTCGTTTGAATAAAGGCCCTTTTATAACTGGCCAATTCAAATAAAATAAACCAATTTTAAAATACCTCAATATAATATTTTTAAAATATTGAAATTGGCCATACACGACCAGAATATTGTATACTACCCAAATAAAATATCCCGGGTTGAGTTTGAAGCCAAATCGATATTATAAAAATTTAAAAACCCTTTATTTAATATAAATAACGATATAATATATAAGGAAATTCCACAGCAATTTTTCAAAATTTGATTCGGACATAAAATAAAATCTACACGACGAAAACTGGATTTTTCTCTGCCATTGGAAAGATATCGTCAAATCGGTCCCGATGTTTCTTGTTTCGAGGAAATCCGACTTATTTTGAACCTGGTACGACCAATTGAAGTTCAAAACGCCAAATTGCGAACTACCGCGCCGCTGTAGCTCGTTATTTAATTAAATTATAAACCATATCGCTCGACCACCGTTTTCGAATCGAAATCGTCACTATAATTTCAATATAACCAATATTTGACAATTTTAAACTGCCCGGTCACAATATATTTCAAATCCAACATTTTCCCAAATTCTAAAAATTAAAATATTATTTTATTATTTATTTAAATAATATATTCCAAATAAAATCGTTAAATTCAATCATTTAAATTCAAACCAATATTTTAAATAATTAAAATGATTAAAATATTCCAAATAAATAGGCAGAAAATACGGGTCGTTACAGTTTTGGAATATATTCAGTTTAAAAGAATAAGAGTTAGTTATTGTTTCCAAGTAATAAAATAAGAGAGATTTCACAACGTTGTTTTATGAGCGATAAGATGAATCGTTTTCCCAATTATAGATAATGAAGAATGATATAGCAAACGTTTTTGAAAAGAGAGTTACATGGAAACTGAATATGATAATAAGATATTTTTCTAAGTATTATAATGAAAGAGTTTTGAAAACATTAGTGTATTAAAATAAGAAGTAAATACCGTATTTTAAAAGGTTGGAAGATTCAGAAATTAAGTTAGCCATTTGTTAATGTTTTAATTAAAAAGGCCCAATGATTTTGAGTACTAAACTAATGAAATCATTTTATTCTCATGATTATTTATTTGATAGTTAAATAACTGACTATTAAATCTGGCCAATACGGTTGTTGGTACGGAAAGGTCGGGATCGATTGTATATTCGAAAACCATTCTGAACCAACAAATACATAGAAGATGCTGATTGAAGATGGAGCATTGAAGACCATGGATCTTCATAAGTGGAAGGATTACTCATAATCCCTATTTAGCTCCCGGAGATAACCTATGATTCTATCGCATTTGGAATCTACTGATTGCAAGGACTTCGCGCTACTGATCTATAGGGTGATTTCTAGGATATGGTAGGAGGGTGCCTTCGGTTCATCCTGTTCCGGGATGACTTGTATGGACGAATGTCTGACATAGTATATCCAAAGGAATCGCATACGCTGATTTCTTCAAACATACCATAGATGGGTCGCTCCCAACCAGGGTATTTTTATGGACGTCAATTATTGATTTTCTAGAAGATCTGACGATGTGACATTCAAAGTGACTGGTGGATAGATGTTCTAAAGATATTCCTGACCTCAAGCTATATAAACCGGGAAATGGCACAAAATCGGGTAGGTCGCATGGCTATGTGGGTCGCACCCATTAAAAGGGTATATCATTACCTGATCTGAAGAAATCAAATGCCTTCGGTTGTCCCTGTCATTTTTATATATATACTATTGGTTCGGTTGGATGGCCCCCAACCATGGTAATGATGTATTCGGTACTCTCAAGATAAAGTGAGGGGTCGGTCATGTTTAACCTGGGTTGCAAGATGTTCTTGTTGAACCCCAATGTGTTCATCTCTAGAGGTACATTGTTGGGAAGGTGGTCCCATACCATGCTAGGAAATCCATTATCCAATAAGCGAATGCGGTTTCGATTGTATACTATGTATGTAGAGTGTGAGATGTAAGCGTTCTGCTAGATTGATATTCATTTGTATTTAAACATTATTACAATATTAGAATAAGTATTATTTTCAAAAATGTTATCGTAAGGTAAAAACCACCCGTATTTATATGTGGATTCAGTTTTACGATTATCCTTTTCTTCTAAAAAGATTTTGACGTTAAAATCAAGTTGTGTATGCCTTTAAACTTAATGTGTTTTTCTCACCTTGGTTCACCAGATTAATCTGGCGTTTGTAATGCTCGGGTTAGACCGAGTGTACAGTTCAGGTTACCGGGTGCTATGAAGAGACGAGCTTGAAGAGTTCAGACATATGATATTATACATTCCGCTATGTGATTGTGTACGATGACAGATCATTATAACTGTCCATATGTGTGATGTACTCTTATGATTATAAGTTTCTATTTCAAGCTCTCAGTAAAGATTTATTTCTATATTATATTTTTTTTTCCACTATGATGTGAGACTCTGTGATGTATTGGTTGGTCTTCTTCTACTCCCATAACTCTTTCTTTCTTATCTCACCTTCTAATAGCTATCTATATAATTTGAGTTGACATGGTTTGATAAATGTCGGCTTAAACTGTACAAAAAGTGGGTCGTTACAGTTACCACTAGACATCGTCCAGACAATCTTTTCAAACTTCAAAATAGGGGAAAGTTTTTATACTTCGACCTCTAATGATAAGAGTATAACTAAATATTTTTCATACAAGTGACATCGTTTATGGAAATTTCTCTTCATATTCGTATCAAAAACCTTTAAACTTCTAAACTCGAACTTATGCTTGGTTTTCACATTTTGGATACTTGAAAGAAAACTCTTTTAACAATATTCTTTTAAATATTAGTTTAAAGAGATGATTATAATCCTAAGTGTATTAAAAAGGAAAATCTAAACCAATGTTAATGTAAAACATTGATTTCGATAAATCCAAACGCACTTTACGTTTAGATTAGATTTCAAACTATATCTATTTAAAAAGGGCATTCTTATTTGAAACTATCATTTATAAGATCTAAATGATATTATTTGTCTAAAAGGGTAATAAATCAAATTTAAATGCTTTAGTATACTTAAAACAAATATTTATTGTCCTAAAGGATAATTTATAAAATTCCTATAATAATTTTAAGAAAACCATTTATTAATTTAGTTTAAGACCTTATATAAATTAGTTAATTATTCTTAAACCATCTATATTCGATCAACTTACTTAGTTTAACCCATTTTAATAAATCAATTCAATTTCATTTTTAAGAAAAGCAACTCAAAAAAAAAAAGACTAATCGAATCAGGTCTTGTTAGTTAAAATAAGTTATTGGACTAAAGTATTATTAATAAAACAATTATTAAATTTCAATAACCATTAGTTAAAATAAAATTTTAATAACTATAATAATTAATTCAATTCTAATATCATTGATTAGAATAATCAAATTTTAGTACGTTACTCATATCAAAAATTCGGACTCAATTGTCAATTGTTAAAATCGATAATTGAATCTCATTATTATTAACTCGAATAATAAATAAATTTCTAAAATATCATTAATTAAAATGATAATTTTATTCAAATATCAATTTTGCAAAAACGTAAGCTTATATTAAATAGAATGTTTAATTTACTTAAATCGTCAACATTATAAACAAAATGGGAATACACATAAGTAAATGAAGGCCATGAATGAGCACAACCAAAGAATGCAAACAGAATATAAATATAATGAATGTGAATCACATATAAACATAGACAAAGGGAAAATTAATTCCTTACCGACCACACATAATGTGTATCTTTTGATGTGTTCCATCACTATCTAATTTTCTACGTACACTCCCCTTTCCCTTTCATATTTTCCTCTACCATAAAATGGTTATTTTTATGCATATAGAACAGAGAATGTAATCTAATTTATTTTAGATGAATCTTCTGCTTAAAGTAGGTAATATCAAAGGTCATCTGTTCATCGAGGGGAATATATATCGATAACCACTAAGTAATAAATCTTCCAATCAATCAAGAAACAATCAAACATACAACACACATAAATATTGGTTCAACATTTAATATTTATATTATAAAACATGATATAATAGTAATTTTGAAAGTGTGAGAGTTAACTCACCATCCGTTCCAATTGAACGATTCACGTCGTTTTATATAATTTCAAATAGGCGTTTGAAATTATATAAAAATCCAAACAACTCCAAATCAGACCCAGCCAACTCGTACGTGTAGTGTTCAGAAAACGAATCCAATGCAACGTGTTTCGCACGAATCTGACCTCGCGTGAATCAAAGTTGGTGCATAAGCACCTACATACTTATTTTTTATTCATGCAGCCTCTTATGTCTTTTACACTGTCCTTTCCCTCGAACCCACCACAAGCATCCTTTCCTCTATACTTTCCCCCTCCAATCAACCTCAATTATCAACTGACCCATGCTCCACTACCATCGCCTCCTATTACGCCATCTCCAGATCTGCCTGACCCCATTTTGCCCTCACCCAAAACGATTCCTTCTCCTCCTTTTCCTAATGAAAACTCCTAAGCTAGCTCAACGAAATGGTCTTCTCTATTCTTTTCCAAACCGAAGAACGCAAGTCCTTATGCACCACCTTTGATTAATCTCAAGTTCTCGGGAAAGGCTATTGTCCCCTCTGAGGACATCTACCAAACTGCGAATGGAAAATGGAATGAATACCTTGCTGGTTTTTTCCTTAATGAACCTTTGAGCTATACCGCGATAATCACACATATGAAGAAGCTCTGGAAAACCACAGGTGGAATTAAGGTAAAGTCGAATGGTGTAATATTTTTCTTTCTCCTAACTAGTGTTGAGGATAGAATTAAGATTATTGGAGCAAACCCTATTATTATTCAAAATAATTTTTTTATAGTGAAACATTGGGATTTCGAGTTAGACAATGATGCTAGGTGTATTAAAAGAGTACCAATCTAGATTAACACGAGGAACATCTGTAACAACCCGAAATTTTGGAACCAATTTAAAATTTTTATTTTGAAAATTTAATGGATTTTAAATATTTAAAATAATTTATTTTAAATAATAACGATTAAAAATTTATTTTAATTGAAGTTAGAACGAATATATTTAATTTAATTATAAAAGGAGTTAGAAATAGCACCGTAGTTTGAAATTTTGAATTTGAATTTTGACTGACTGTACAGGTTTCAAAATAAATCGGATTTCAGTAAGACCAAAAATATTAGAACCTATTTAAAAATATATTTCCAACGAATCTGAAAAATTGAAATTTCATTACGGGAATCAAAAGTTATGCCCAGTTTAAAATTCAAAATAGTCGTTATGGAATATATATTTTTTTTTTTAATATTAAAAATAACCATTTTGCAAACGACCTCCATTTTTGAAGAAACCACTTTGGTTGGATCCGGAATGTTAAATTATTACAGGATTTCAATTTTCATAATTTTTGGAATCAATATGTGAGCGTAGCAAAAGAAAATACTTTTGGACAAATTCAGTCAATTTAGATCGACCAGAAAATGGCCATTTTTCAAATGGTCTCCAAGTTCAATGAAATTAATTTTGTTAGGACCATATCATCAAAACATAGCTAGATTTATTTTTCATGAATTTTGGAGTCCGTATGTGGCCCCGGTAAATTTAAATGTACAATCAAATTAAATAATTAAATGTTTTGTATTTTAAATTAAAGAAAAATGGGCTGAAACGATCAAATGAGCTGACGGGACCTAGCCCATTGTGTCTGGAATGGGGGTATTTAGCTAGTGGCAACGTTCTTTGGGATGGAAGTGGAGTTATTAAGGAGTAATGGGTTTATTTGTAAATTTGAACATTTAATAATATAATATTATAAATAGGAATTAAAGCAAACCCTAACCCTAAACTAATAACAGCCTCCATCTCCTTTTCTCAATGGACAATATCATCCGAAATGAATCCCATCATATATCTTTATCCACAAATCATTCTCAAACGATTTCAATTATAATATTGAAGAGTAATTCGAGCTCTACCTTATGAACGGATAAGATTGAAATTCATTGCAAGATTAAGGGGAAATCACGGTTGAAAGTGGTGGTTTTCAGGCGGCTTTTGGGCGTGCTTGGGGGCATCACGCGAGGCATGGCAGCGGCTAAGGGTGGCGGTGACGAAGGGCTTCGGTGTGGCGGTTCTGGATCGGCGTCCGGTGCTTCGAGGGAGGATGCGACGGTGATACTCGAAGTCGCGATGGGTTCTGTTTCTCATCAAAAGGAAGAAGACGTGATTAAAAAGGGATTAGCGGCAAGAAAGTAATTAAAGAATTTTTAGTTAATTATTTAATTTAATTTAATTATTTATTTAATTATCAAAAGTTTAAATTCGTCATAACTTATGCAAACGAAAACGAAATCAAATGATTTCAGGTGCGTCGGAATCGTGTTGACAAGAGCTACACAATATAACTGACCAGATTTGAAACGGAGCAAGTTGAAATTTCAGACAAAAATCATTGTGAGAATTCAATTTATTTATTTATTTTATTAAAAGTAATTAATTGTGATTGTGATTTTTCTTCTGATCTGTTGTTAACTTCTAATTGATTGTCATACGTGATTTGATCTGGAGTTGTCATTGTTATGTAGATCTATTGACTTGATGGTTTTTGTGTTGAAAACAAATATATCATATTTGTTATAATAAAATAGTTGAAAACAAATATATCATATTTGTTATAATAAAATAGTTGAAAATAAATATATCATATTTGTTATAATAAAATAGTTGAAAATAAATATATCATGTTTGTTATAATCAAATTGTTGAAAATAAATATATCATGTTTGTTATAATAAAATTAGCGAAACAAAAATATTCATTTTTGTCAATATAGTTTAGTTAAACAAAAATATTCATTTTTATCAATATAGTTTAGTTGAACAAAAATATTCGTTTTTGTCAATATAGTTTAGTTAGACAAAAATATTCATTTTTGTCAATATAGTTTAGTTAAACAAAAATATTCATTTTTATCAATATAGTCTAGTTGAACAAAAATATTCATTTTTCTCAATATAGTTTAGTTAAACAAAAATATTCATTTTTCTCAATATACTTTAGTTAAACAAAAATATTCATTTTTGTCAATATAGTCTAGTTAAACAAAAATATTCATTTTTGTCAATATAGTTTAGTTGAACAAAAATATTCATTTTTGTCAATATAGTTGTTGAAACAAAAATATTCATTTTTGTCAATATAGTTTAGTTGAAAAAAACATTCATTTTTGTCAATTAATATAGTAGAAACAAAAATATACATCTTTGTCAAATTAGAATAGTTGAAACAAAAATTTACATCTTTGTCAAATTAGAATTGTTGAACAAAAATATACATTTTTGTCAAATAAGAATTGTTGAACAAAAATATACATTTTTGTCAAATTAGAATAGTTAAAACAAAATATATATTTTTGTCAAAAACACATTAGTTAAAACAAAATATACATTTTTGCCACAACACATTAGTTGAAACCAGATTTGTCACTTTTGTCAAATTATAATAATTGAACCAGATTTGTCACTTTTGTGAAATTATAATAATTGAACCAAATTTGTCATTTTTGTCAAATTATAATAGTTGAACCAAATTTGTCACGTTTGTCAAATTATAATAGATGAACTAAATTTGTCAAATTATAACTGTTGAAACCAAATTTGTCACATTTGTCAAATTATAATAGTTAAACCAAATTTGTCACTTTTGTCAAATTATAATAGTTGAACCTAAGTTGCCAGCTTTGTCAAAATGCAATAGTTGAAACAAAATTGGCATTTTTGTCAAAATATAAGGGTTGAACAAAAATTACATTTTTGTTAATTAGAATTGAGTTAGAACAAAAAAAATTACATTTTGTTAGTTAGAACAAAAATAACATTTTTTGCTAATTAGAATTGAGTTAGAACAAAAATTACATTTTTGTTAATTAGAATTGAGTTAGAACAAGAATTACATTTTTGTCAAATAGATTTGTGTCAAAATACAAATAATATTTTTGTCAAATAGATTTGTGTCAAAACATAAAATAACATTTTTGGTAAGAAGATTTATGTTCAAACAAAAATAACATTTTTGTTAAATAGATTTGTGTTAAAATAATAATATTATTTTTGTTAAATAGAAATTGTCATTTTTATTGAATTAGAATTGTCAAAAAATAAAATGTCATTTTTGTTATATTAGAATTGATAAAACAAAATATCATTTTTGTTGAATTAGGTTATTATTAACAAAATGAAGTTGTCATTTTTATTCATTTTGTCAAAATATATATTTTTGTCAAAATAGATTAGTTGAAACAATATATTTATTTTTTGTTAAAATATATATGGGAAAGTCTAAAAGAACACAAAATATGGACACAAAATTAAACACACAAAATCTCAACCATTGGATCCACCCATGAATTACACCTCACACAAAAAGACAAACAAATCTTATGGTCAAGATTCTGTGTATATATATTTGTGTGCAATTTTGTGTCTCAATAGCCGCTCCCAATATATATTTTTGCCAAAATGGATTAATTAAAACAATATATATTTTTTGTCAAATATATATATATTTTTGTCAAAATAGATTAGTTGACAAAATGAAATTATCACTTTTAATCATTTTGTTAAACTAGAATTGTTAACAAAATGAAATTATCACTTTTAATCATTTTGTTGAAATAGAATTGTCAACAAAAATGAAAATATCATTTTAATCATTTTGTTGAAATAAAATTGTCAACAAAATGAATGAATCACTTTTTAATCATTTTGTTGAAATAGAATTGTCAATAAAAATGAATGTATCACTTTTTATGCGTTTTATTGAAATAGAATTTGTATGTAAGTTAAAGAATCATTTTTATCATCGAAACATACATTAGGATTTGTATGTAAGTTAAAGAACCATTTGTATCGTTAAATTATACAATAGAATTTGTATGTAAATTAAAGTAACATTTTTATTGTTAAATTATACAATAGAATTTGTATGTAAATTAAAGTGACATTTTTATTGTTAAATTATACAATAGAATTTGTTTGTAAATTAAAGTGACATTTTTATTGTTAAATTGTACAATAGTATTTGTATGCAAATCAAAGTGACATTTTATTATCAAATTATACATTAGAATTTGTGTATAAAGTAAAGAGGCATTTTTATATGTTATGTTATACATTGAAACTATATATACAAGTAAAATATTTCTTTTTATTTGTTTAAGTTAAAAATAGAAATTGCATACATAAAAATAAAAATTATCTTTTATTTGTCATTAGCAACATATATGCAAATAAATTATATTTTATTTGACATTAGAAAACATGTAGGGAATGTATGCAAATAAAATACATTTTTATTTGATATTAGAATCATATAGAAAGGTTATGCAAATGAAATACATTTTTATTTGACATTAGAAAACATGTAGAAAGTCATGTAAATAAAACTTCTCCTAGTATTTGACATTAGAATACATTGGAAATGTATGCAAACAAAAATCTCTATTTATTTGTTATTAGAAAACATAGGAATTTGTTTGCAAAAACAATGTCCATTTTTATGTATCATTAGGAACATTTAAACGGTTATGCAAAATCAAACATTCTTCTATTTGGTATGTTAAATACGTTAGTGGAATCAACGAATGATATATATATATATATATATTAAAATTAAATGAATTGTGCATGGTTGTTCGCGTTTCGAAATCGTAACTTTAAACGATGATACCGAAAGATCCGACATTCGGATTTCCCAAAACTAGAACCGTTAGGTCCGTTTTGGGAAGATCTTTCCAACGATATAAAATTCGTTAAAATCCAACAGTTGGATTTCGAGAAATGTGTAAATCCAATTTGGGTAAAAACAGCGTCAGGACCGCCTATTGACCCGAAGCGTCGTTAAATTAAATTGGGCTATTTTTATATAAATAAAAATAGCGATAAATCGTTATAAAACAATATTAACGATATGAAATGATTTTAAATTATAATATTCGAGAATTATTTGAAAAGACTGAGTTTAATCTCATTTCAAATAATTATACGACAATTTAAAGTCGAAGACATTGAAGGCGGTGATTAAAGACCAGCGATCTTCACGTCGAATGGATGACAACTGATGCCCTGGACTAATTTTCTCCCAGGAAAAGGTTACAGTGGTAGTTGTCCGGACGTACTTGTTGATTGTCCGGATAAGCGAGCACCTCTCTTCTGTAGTGGACATACGGGACGAGGAATAATGTGTCTCCGGTTTCGTTCAAACCCAGAACGGACTTGTAAATGGATGTGTGTCTGACATTGGATTTCATTCTATGTAAATTGATTTTTATTCAATATATATCTGTTTGGTGGCCGAGAATTTATTCTCTTGCTTAACACTCTTCTATGAGACGCACGAGCACAGAGATTATATATTGGTAGTTATCGATCGCATGACGTGAATTGTCAATGTGGCATGCCAAGATGCAAATGATCGAGGCTTTTGTTGAAAAGCAAGGCCTTGTGGTTGATCATCAAAGCACGGCCTGTTTAGGAATAACTTTGTGTGATGACCCCAAACTTCCATGGAATGAAAGTAAGGAATAATCATTTGGAATACAACATAAATACAATAACACATATCACAAATACAACATAGCATAGGAAATTCATAGAGTAACAACATCATAGCAGCGGAAATATAATGTCATCAACCTCAGAAAGTCCACAGTCGCAGAATTCTAAATTATTACATCAAATTTGCAGAAAAGAAATAAGTTCCAACTCCAACTTAAACAACGTGAAATGAAACAAGTTTGATGTCTGGAATTAAAAAGAGAAAGATGCAATAGCAGCAAATGATAGATGTCTTCAAGCTCCAAGTCATCACCTCTCCACGAAAGCAAATCCAAGAAAGATAATAAGCAGCTCCAAAGAAAAGACTCCAAGCAAAGAATGAACCTGTTTACATGGCTGCCCGTGTAGAAAGGAGGGCACCCGAGTTTGCAAAAAGGTGGAAACAAACAACGGTTCAGTCGTGGGACTGGTGTGAGAATTCTTAATTAATCAATCACTATTAATAAGGCAAATCCAAAGACCAAGCCGCTAACGCGGTACGGGTTTACTCTCATGGATTGCCGTGCATAATTTAAAGTGTCAGAACAAATAATAAGTAAATCGTAAAACAACGCTATGCTTTTAAGAAAAATGGAATCACCATAAGACCCAGGTCCCATCACACAATGCAACACAAACCAGAGGATAGGGTTTTACCTTATGGTGATTAAACATGCTAAATACGGCAAATACGAGTTTAATATTATTATTATTATATATCAAAACATTTCAAAATAAATGTATCAATCCTAGGACACATAGATACCATAATACTATGCTTCCATACTAGTAATACAATCAAATCCGTAGGTTCGTATTGGAAGTTTGGATTTCCATCATGAGTCAAGACTAGGGAGGAGCTCCTTACCGATTCGAGACACTCTAGCTGATGTCTCAGGATCCCCCGCAGTGAACCCTTGGATAGCTGCAGGGCCGGTCCACCATACGAGTTGCGGATTAGTTATTCCTGAACACACGTTTCCCGGTCCTATAGGACCTATCATCCGAGGCGCCTCATTCCATCATCCACATAAGTAAAATGTCGGGCCGTGTTAAAGCCCAATCACCACTTCTAGCTAGAAAGAAACGTGCTGCTCTCCCTGCGTTCCCTTCTCCCGTTTTAGACTCTGCCGGTGTGCGAGGCTCGCGAAGTCACGCTATACACAAAGCTATGGCTAAACAGGCTATGCTTTGATCATCCCACAAGGCCTTCTTTTCAACAAAGCCTTGATCATATGCATCTTAGAATGCCACATCATCACTCCATATCGCACTACCAATCCTTTGCCGAAATATATGAACAGGTATTAAGCAAGAGAATAAATTCTCCGCCACCAAACATCCATACATTCGACAGAAGATTAATAACATGATATTTAATGGAGAACGATGTCAGACACACAATCCATTTATTAGCTTATGCTCTGGGTCTGAGCGAAAACCAAACCCGTGAAATCAACACGTACGTTTGGGCAACGACCATGACCCTTGAATTGGGAGCAAGTCAAATCAGGGCCTCGATCGTTGTCCATTTGAGGGAAGATTTACGATCTTCATACGCCGTCTTCATACTTCAATTAACGTCGTTTAATTATTTGGAATGAGAGAACTCGGACTTTCCAAATAATCCTCGTATATATATATAAATATATATATATATTTAAAATCCTTCGTATCACTTTATAATGATTACTTCCTATTTTAATTATTTAAAATAATTAAATTTTTGTATAATGACGCCTTAAGTCAATGAGCGACTATGGCGCTACATTCAACCAATTTTGATTTTTACATTTCTCAGAATCTAACTGTTGGATCTTAATGCAATATATATCATTGGAAAGATTTTTCCAAGATGGTCCTAACAGTTTCAGTTTCAAGAAAATCCGACGGTCGGATCTTCTTGTATAGTCGTTTAAAGGTACGATTTCAAAATGCGAACTACCGCGCTCCATTCGTTGAATTTTAGTTATATATATATATATATAATCGTTTAATCGTAATAACGTCATTTGATTTAAACGACACTCTAACAACTACCGATCCTTATTAAATTTTAATTCATTTGAAAATGAAGATCATATCACAACATCCTAAATTCATTCTTTACTTACATTAAAAATGTAAATTCCATCCTTTTCATTTACATGTAAATTTAATTTCTATTTTCTATTTACATGTAAAAATGTAAATTTTGATACATTGCAAAATCCTACTCTTAAATTACATATAAAATGTAAATTTTAATTTCAATGTACATTCTCATCTTAATAACATAATAAAAAAATGTAACTTGTATTTGCTGTGTGAATCCTATTCTAAATTTACATATAAAATTGTAAATTTAATTACAATGCAAATTCTACTTTCTATTTACATTATAAAAATATGATTTTTAATTTCAATGCAAACTCTACTCCTTATTTACATTGTAAAAATATGATTTTAATTACAATGCAAACTCTACTTCTTATTTACATTGTAAAAATATGATTTTTAATTACAATGCAAACTCTACTTCTTATTTACATAGAAAAATGTAATTTTAATCCTACGGTGTAAATTCACATTTTAATTACATAGAAAAATATAATTTTTATTATACGGTGTAAATTCACATTTTAATTACATAGAAAAATGTAATTTTTATCATACGGTGTAAATTCACATTTTAATTACATAGAAAAATGTAATTTTTATCATATAGTGTAAATTCACATTTTAATTACATAGAAAAATGTAATTTTTATCATACGGTGTAAATTCACATTTTAATTACATAGAAAAATGTAATTTTTATCATACGGTGTAAATTCACATTTTAATTACATAGAAAAATGTAATTTTTATTTCATTGTTCTAATTTACATCTAAACTACATATAAAAATGTAATTTTTATTTCATCGTTATAATCTACATCTAAACTACATATAAAAATGTAATTTTTATTTCGTCGTTCTAATCTACATCTAAACTACATATAAAAATGTAATTTTTATTTCATCGTTCTAATCTACATCTAAACTACATATAAAAATGTAGTCTTTATTTCGTCGTTCTAATTTACATCTAAACTACATATAAAAATGTAATTTTTATTTCATCATTCTAATCTACATCTAAACTACATATAAAAATGTAATTTTTATTTCATCGTTCTAATCTACATCTAAACTACATATAAAAATGTAATTTTTATTTCACCGTTCTAATCTACATCTAAACTACATATAAAAATGTAATTTTTTTTTCGTCGTTCTAATCTACATCTAAACTACATATAAAAATGTAATTTTTATTTCGTCCAAATTCATGTCTAAATTTACATTAGAAAAATGTAAATTTCATTTCACTACAATTTCCTAACTTTTATTTACATAAAAAAAAGTGTAAACTTATATACATACAACATTCCTACTTTTATTTACATCATAAAAAAAAGAATGTAAACTATTTTTACTATTTTGAATTGATAATCTAGATCAATTCAAATAAAACAAAAGCACTAACATAACGATGGCAAACCATGTCTCTTTTATTATGAATCGATAAGGTTGATTAATTCAAACCATACAAAAGCGATAACATAAGAATGTGACAATCATATTTTTATTATTTTGAATTGATAAATTAGATCAATCCAAATCGACACAAGTGATTACATAAGAGGTGATAATCATACTATCTAAACTATCCATCACAAACACATACCAACCATCATCAAATATGACAAAACAAAATAGATCTGTATCGTAAGCATGATATTTACCATTCAAACTTCACATAAGGTTAGGATAATAATTAAATTAATTAAATTTAATTAAAAATAAATTCTCACATTGCTTGGGACTGAAATGAAGGTCCAAACTCGATCAGATCTCGTGTTCGAAGTCACGGTGATTTCAGATCTGAAAGATTTCAATTTGAAGTTTATGTATAAATTAGAAACTGACTTTTTACAACAACAGTTGCCACATCTAAAATCGTGGCAAATTCTGAAATGAAATTTCATCCCTAAAGCGTTCAAAACTTTGATTGGCGATTTCGTGAGCTGTAGTTAACGGTTTTGGGTGCCGTTTGTTGGAGCTTGGAGAGCTACGAAAGTGGAATCAGCGCCTAGAAGGGGGGAGGGTGCGCACACCTGTGGTGGGGCCGAGGGGGGTGCGACGGCGGCGGGTTTAGGGGGGTGGGGCGGCGGCTACAGTTGATGAGAGGTGGTGATTTGGGTATGGAATCGAAGAGCTCGGAATTCTCTTCGAAACGTGTATTTGTATGAAGATTTTCATTGAGAAACGAAGGAGAAATCGAAGGATGAAAATTTGAGATGTTATGGGTTACGGCGCTGAATTGAACGGGAAGAGGAAGAAGAAGACGTACACTATTTATAATATAATATTAGGTTTATCTAATTATTATTTAATTCTTAATTACCCAATAAAGGCCCGTTTAGTAACTTTCACCAATTTCGGCCCAACGACTGTCGTTCTTACCTATTAACCCCCATTCCGAACTCATCTGGCTATGTCTCGCAGGCCCAAATGATCGTCTTGGCCCCCGTTTCTCAGTTTTTAATTATAAATCATTTATTTTAATTTAACCGTACAAATAAATTTACCGGGGCTATAAATTAACTCAGAAAAATCCATAAAAATTATTTTTAGCTTTCTTATGATACGGTCCTAACAAAATTTATTTCGTCGAATTTTGAGACTGTTTGAAAAATGGCTATTTTTCAGTCAATTAATTTTGACCGAAATTGACAAAACACAGTTTCTTTTGCCACGCTCACATACTAGCTTCAAAAATCATGAAATTTGAAACCTAGCAATAATTTTACATCCCGGATTCAACAAAAGTGGTTTCGTCGAATTCCGAGGTCGTATGCAAAATGTCTATTTTCAAGGGCGATATATTCTCTATAGCGACCTTTCTGAAAATTTATTTGGCCATAATGTAACGACCCGGGGAAAAAAATCGACAATCGGGTTCTCGACAACAATACATAAACTCGTATCACTTGCCAAAACCCAAGTATCGAACCCCCAGATTGTCATGAGAAAGAATTTAGAGGGTGAGGATAGAAAGAAAGAAGTATTAGAATAGAAGAAAGAAGAGGAACACATCAGAATCTCACAGCGGAACGAAGTAAACTATAATACCAAATCTCTTTATACAAAAACTGTATATACATACCAATCATCAGAGTACACATACATCAGTCACAGCGGAATAATAACTTTGAATAACTAGCGGTGAAGCCGCCTGCTTCCAGCTCCTGAAACTCCAAGCGAAACCTAACCTGGAACATACTCGGTCTGACCCGAGCACATTTGATTTAAAACAAAATACACCGGGTCAGTCTGGAATACTATCAGTGATAAATTCACATAACACCCACTTGTTTACACACATACCTGTTTAACTTTGGAAATCCTTTTCGAAACAAAAAGATAATAGTAAGACCAGTCCACACATAAACACGGACGGTTTTTACCTTACTATAACCCAAACCATTTTTGAAATCAATATCTTTCTCTGATATTATCATAATGTCTAAATACAAGTAAATAATAATCTAGAGGAACGCTTGCATCTCACGCTCCACATATATAGTATACAATCGAAAAAAACCGTGGGCGCTTATTGGATATTGGATTCCAACTTGACAAGGTATGGGTCCACCTTCCGCACGTGTATCTCTAGAGGCGAATACACTGGGTTCAACAAGAACGTCTTGCAACCCGGCCCACACATGACCGACCACTCATTTCGCTTGAGTGTATCGAATGTATATCACCGACGGTTGGGATCAGCAACCGCCTGCCCGAAAAGGGACAGCATCGATAGATTTAAGAAGCAAAAGGAATTTCTCTAGATAGGTGATCATACATCCTAATGGGAGCGACCCACATAGCCATGCTGCCTGCCCGATTTTTGTCATCTCCCGGCTGATGAGGCTTGAGGCTAGAACCTTACCTTTTAATCATCTGGTCATCATACACTTTGGATGCCACATCATCAGATCCGCCAGATCACACTTGATTGACGTCCCCAAACATACTCTAGCTATCTGGCTAGAGAATAACCATTTCTCCGCCATCAACTATGGTACGTTTGGAGAAACCAACGCATGTAATTCATTTGGAAATACTCTGTCAGACATCCGTCCATACAAGTCATCCAGGAACAGGATGAACCGAAGGTACTCTCCTACTGCATCACATACAGGAATCACCCCATGGATCAGTAGCGAGAAGTCCTTGCAACCCGTAAATTCCAACCACGACAGAACCACAGAATCTCATTGGCCTGCAGACCGGAGATCATTAGTAGTTCTTCCGCTTAGGAAGATCTACGGTCTTCAATGCTCCATCTCTATCATCTTATGATATCTTCACGTATTGTTGGTCGGAATGGTTTTTGAATATAATTCGATCCCGGACTTTCCATACCCACAAGCGTATTGGTCAACTTTGATAGTCGGTGATTTAACTATCGAATAGCAAATGTGTGAATATAACACTTGGCACACTCGACCTCTTTAAAATATACTTAACGATATAAAACAAATTTTCGTTGATTAACTCTGATTGATTTTCTTTGATCGATTAACTCTAACTTGACTAACTCGACTTATTTAATTCACTAGATTAACTTGACTTGATTATTACTATCGATTTATTAAGACTCGACTTAACTCCATTCGCTCGACTCTAGATCGCAGCTATCACAATGGTTACGCCTGATTCCCTCAGGAAACATCCGACCGCCGTAGGCTATCTGCAGCCCTGCGAATTACGCTAGCAGTCGTACTCAATGGTATCTTTTCCCTGAATAACTATGTTGGCTAACTCTAACTATATTCGATCAACTCAAATTTCATAACAAATGTTCCATATAATTTGAAATCATTATTCTTATCCCCTTTGAAACTAATATTGCAAAAATTATTTATTCTCAAAACCTTGCATTAGAGTTCGATATTCCTCGTATAGGGTAAGACCAATTTCAACACCTTCTCTCACTCCAACTAATACCATTCCTTGATAATAGTGAGGTCAACCAAGTTGGGGTATTTAAGTTACCTCTCAGACCTTGATCAACCCGTTCTTATCTCAGAATACTACTAGTTTAACCACTAACTTCAAGATCTCATTTCTCCTTCGATTTCAAATTTGGTTTTAAAACCCTTTCTGGTATTTGAAATCCTTGCTCCAACTTTCTTTACTTATTTCCTTAAATTAAGGAAATGCCCACTAAACGCCACTTTTAACTTAACACATTATTTGCTTATAACCTTGATTTATAATATAGATCCTTCGTCAGATAATTTGATTCTATTTATTTGAGTATTCGTAAACCAACACTTTTACCTTGGACTTTAAAATCAAAACCTACTCTTACTTTAAAATAAACTTTTCTAACTGTGACTTTACTTCCAATTATCTCTTTATCAATACTTACCATAAACAAATTGTATGTTCTTTTCTTTACACTTTAAATCCTTATTCCAATCACCATGGTTTGTCCAATTAAACGCTTTAACTCTTAAGTACTCAATTTGGTTTAAAGCCTTTCCAAAAATCTTGTTGGAATTTCTTCTAAATTACCTCTACAAATCCATTTCCCATTTCCATAATTTAGTCCATTTATAATCTATTATCCCTTTCCTTTAAAGTTTGAATTTATTTGAACTCACTTTATTTGATTTATAAATTAAGTAAAACTGCCTTGCATTTACCAATAAATCCGTTTACCCATCTCATTTGAACACTCGGATCATAAACCTCTTAGCAGTCTTTTTTTTTATCAACCATGACGCCACTTATCATTTCCCTTGAAAACTTAATTAATTTAAAATACTATTTTATTGTTTTAAACAATAATTCCATCTTCCCAACCCGTAGGTAAAAACTTGGGTTTTTCCCTGTTCTTAAAACTCGATTAAAATATATATTTATAAATTCCCATTTAAATCCTTTATATAAATTTAATTAAACCTTAATCCAGTTATAAAATAATTTATAACTCTAAAACTGCGTCAATCCACCGAACGGTCAATTGACGTCTGAAACAACACATTTCTAGACCGTTCACGGCCAATTAACAAATCAACACTGTCGGTTGATTTTAAACACAACACAGGTGCATATCTATTCAACCATCAACATACAGACAGGTTTTGGTGTCAGTCAAGGTGACCAATTCATATCTATGCGTAACAAATAAAAATACAGTTAATTTGAGGAATCCGGTTGGATCCCTCCAACTTGTCCTTCTCTGCATCACAGATGTCAGTTGAATAAGAATACACGAATTAAATAATTAAATAATTGCAACCAATCAGACAATATCAACCAATTTGCATCCATCGCATCCAATCAACCAATTTAAACTGTTAACTGTAAAATATATTTTACTGTGGATGTACCACATCACAGTATTCCAGAAGGTGTGAGAATTAACTCACCAGAGTCTAATTTGTTGATAAATCAGCTTATTTCAGTCAAATCCAACTGCGTTTAATTCATTCGAAAAATCCAGCTGCTGCCCGCCCTGCTCAGTCCTCATCCATCGTGTCATGCTCGTCTCCAGGGTCACGGTGTTTTTTCGTTTCGCCTGAAACTGATTTCGTGAGTGTTCGAAATCAGTATTTAAAGTTTATAAACATTAAAACTAAGTAAAATTTTAATTTAAAACAAAATGGGCCTTAACTTTATTCCTCAGCCCACCACGTGATACCCAGCCCGCACATCCATCCCTCCTTTATCAAAACCCTCGAATTCCTTTTTGCCACTAACCCTCAGCCGCCACTCCAAGAATGGAAACCCTCCCATGAACGAAGTCCATCCCTTCCTCCATCGTGATTCCCTCCACGAAATCGAACCCTTCTCCACACCACCACGCTTCAGACAGCCCCTCACGCCCTCTGCTTCAATCGCTCCGCCAAGGTTGAAGGCACCAGCGTTGAAACCCTCTGCTCCTCTTCCATCCTCGATTTGAGCGCTTCCCCACTGACTGTAAAAAGACCGATGCCCAAAATGGAGACTGGCCGAACCCTAACGCGTCACGAAAGCTAAGTATTTTGAGATAAATTTTCAGTTTTTATTTTCATGCTTTGCTGCCTTCATGAATTGAATTCGGTTTTACTTCAAAACTGCGTTGATTTGGTTTAGAATTCATCATGTATTTATACTAGAAAACAGTACTGTGATTTCGAATTGTTACATCCTAGGGTTTAGACTTATCTGTACCTAGATCCTAGTTGATTTTTCCCTGTTTAAGTCAGCCTTGAGTAGTCGAACTGGTGGTGATTGATACTTGGTTTTTATGTGGTATTTTTGACAGTGTATTGTGGAGATTTTCGGTTGGATTTTCCCATGTGCAATTCTGCACAATCGAGCTGTTCCTATAGCTATGAATTCTTTATTTGTGTTGTCTATTCAGCTATTTAATTGTTTGTGATTGATATGTGGTGGTTGTGGGTACTTAGCAGGTTTGTGTTCGATCTTCTCATGTGCAAGTGCTCAGATATGAACATGAATCGAATTGTTTACCTATAGATGTTATGATGCTATTGTATTGTCTTTTCATCTTGATCGTACTTGCATACACAACTGTATCCTTTGGTTTTCAGATCTTAATTGTAACAGGAGGATAGTTTTATAGGTTTGCACAAAAGATTGAATACATATAAAAATCTGTTCGATTTGAAAATCTATAGTATAAACCATAACTGTTCCTAGTGTCTGATTTATAGCTGTAGCTTCACTGTTTTAAATGGGGACATCATGTATTGTCATCCTATTTGATTGCATTGGTGATATTCAATATGTACATGTCAATTTTTCTTAGCCGTCCTAGTACTGCCTTCATTAGCTGTTCCTTTCTTCCTTTCTTTTTCTTCTTTTACATTTTCTTATGTACCTATACCTATACATAATTTCAGCTACTCATAGCTCTCTTTTTTCTCTTTCTTTACAGGACAATTTGATGGAGGAAATGACACTGGGAGGAGATTTGTTGCAGATTTTTTTTCATTTCTTTTTCTTCTTTTTTCCTCTCTGTGTATATGTAAGATAACATAGCCTTAGGTCTGTACATGATATTAACCTATAAATGTTTAGCTCAATATTGTATGCGGATTTTATGGTGTCAAATATATTCATGTTACTATTGATATTAGATTTCTTCTGTTCACTGATGCTTTACTGTTGTTTATGTGAAAAGAGAATGCATGTTGAAATCTTTGAATGAGTTGTCTTCCTTGTATTCTATTCTTTTGTTGCCACTTTAAATTATACACTGTGGTTTAGTTCAAATTTTTGGGGTTGTTTCCTGTAACTTGCATAACTTAAATTTTGTTTCACCTTACTCTTTTCCAAACATTTCAATTTTTCTAAAAATTCCCAAAAGATCTCAATAAAATAATAAGGAATTATTACTATAAAAATATCATATACCTCAATGTATAAACACATATGGATCATATGACTTGGTATCAACATTTCAAGTTAACGATACTTAATTTATATTAAAATCCTTATTGAATTCACAAAATAAACGATATAATTAAATATAAACAATATTTAAATCACTTTAAATCGCTCGTTCACCCCCTACAGCAAATTTGACATTTCTCAATATCCCGAAAATAAAATATTATTATATTATTAATAAATAATCAGTTTAAAATGGCCAAATCCACTTATTTAAATTCAAATAAATATTTTAAACAAATAAAATATTCCAATAAATGGTCAGAAAAATATGGGACATTACATTCTTCCCCCCTTAAAATAATTTCGTCCTCGAAATTGCTTAGGTAAGAAAAATGTTGTAAACCTCAGTAACTTTTTATTTATTTTATTAAATAATGCTTCATTATTTGGCCTATGTAACTATATGGATTTTAGAAAAACAAACTGGTACCACCTAACCCTTTTTCAAATATAGAGCTGAATCCCTCAGTTTCAACTTACATGCATTTTATTTCAACTACCTTATACTTCAAATTTTTTTTTTTTTTCTGGGTTCTCAGTTTATTTAATTCTTCATTAAACCATGGATGGATTTTATTCAACCAATCTAACAAGCAAACAATAATCAATCAACAACCAAGTCACAACAACCCAATCAAATCAACTAAATTCACATTCAATATTACTATTTAATTTAATTCAACATATTTGAATATCAACCAATTAATATTTGGTTATTTAAATATTACTCATTAAATTTCCAAATTCGAATCAATTTTAATTACTTATAATCTTATTTCTTAATTAATTCCAATATCATCATTAATTATTTAATTCGTTTTCACTTAACCCAGTTAAGTTCAATTCAAATATTTGAATTTCATTCAAATCAATCAATACTCCATATCTAAATAATTTGAGAAAATTATTTCTTTTCTATACAAAAATAATTTGGGTAAAATTATTTCATTTACCCTCTTTCCCAAACAATATTGTGCCCCTTATCAGTCCAACGCTTTTCAACACTTGAACCGATCCACAACACAATACAAAACATTTGTATATAAAATTTACAAATACGCTCTCCTATATGTATACACTCAAACTCAATCTAGGGTGTTACTAACCCCATCTCTATCGAGTTATGCCACAGAGCCAAGGTTATTTCTAAACCTCGCTCTGATACCACTGTAACGACCCGGGGAAAAAAATCGACAATCGGGTTCTCGACAACAATACATGAACTCGTATCACTTGCCAAAACCCAAGTATCGAACCCCCAGATTGTCATGAGAAAGAATTTAGAGGGTGAGGATAGAAAGAAAGAAGTATTAGAATAGAAGAAAGAAGAGGAACACATCAGAATCTCACAGCGGAACGAAGTAAACTATAATACCAAATCTCTTTATACAAAAACTGTATATACATACCAATCATCAGAGTACACATACATCAGTCACAGCGGAATAATAACTTTGAATAACTAGCGGTGAAGCCGCCTGCTTCCAGCTCCTGAAACTCCAAGCGAAACCTAACCTGGAACATACTCGGTCTGACCCGAGCACATTTGATTTAAAACAAAATACACCGGGTCAGTCTGGAATACTATCAGTGATAAATTCACATAACACCCACTTGTTTACACACATACCTGTTTAACTTTGGAAATCCTTTTCGAAACAAAAAGATAATAGTAAGACCAGTCCACACATAAACACGGACGGTTTTTACCTTACTATAACCCAAACCATTTTTGAAATCAATATCTTTCTCTGATATTATCATAATGTCTAAATACAAGTAAATAATAATCTAGAGGAACGCTTGCATCTCACGCTCCACATATATAGTATACAATCGAAAAAAACCGTGGGCGCTTATTGGATATTGGATTCCAACTTGACAAGGTATGGGTCCACCTTCCGCACGTGTATCTCTAGAGGCGAATACACTGGGTTCAACAAGAACGTCTTGCAACCCGGCCCACACATGACCGACCACTCATTTCGCTTGAGTGTATCGAATGTATATCACCGACGGTTGGGATCAGCAACCGCCTGCCCGAAAAGGGACAGCATCGATAGATTTAAGAAGCAAAAGGAATTTCTCTAGATAGGTGATCATACATCCTAATGGGAGCGACCCACATAGCCATGCTGCCTGCCCGATTTTTGTCATCTCCCGGCTGATGAGGCTTGAGGCTAGAACCTTACCTTTTAATCATCTGGTCATCATACACTTTGGATGCCACATCATCAGATCCGCCAGATCACACTTGATTGACGTCCCCAAACATACTCTAGCTATCTGGCTAGAGAATAACCATTTCTCCGCCATCAACTATGGTACGTTTGGAGAAACCAACGCATGTAATTCATTTGGAAATACTCTGTCAGACATCCGTCCATACAAGTCATCCAGGAACAGGATGAACCGAAGGTACTCTCCTACTGCATCACATACAGGAATCACCCCATGGATCAGTAGCGAGAAGTCCTTGCAACCCGTAAATTCCAACCACGACAGAACCACAGAATCTCATTGGCCTGCAGACCGGAGATCATTAGTAGTTCTTCCGCTTAGGAAGATCTACGGTCTTCAATGCTCCATCTCTATCATCTTATGATATCTTCACGTATTGTTGGTCGGAATGGTTTTTGAATATAATTCGATCCCGGACTTTCCATACCCACAAGCGTATTGGTCAACTTTGATAGTCGGTGATTTAACTATCGAATAGCAAATGTGTGAATATAACACTTGGCACACTCGACCTCTTTAAAATATACTTAACGATATAAAACAAATTTTCGTTGATTAACTCTGATTGATTTTCTTTGATCGATTAACTCTAACTTGACTAACTCGACTTATTTAATTCACTAGATTAACTTGACTTGATTATTACTATCGATTTATTAAGACTCGACTTAACTCCATTCGCTCGACTCTAGATCGCAGCTATCACAATGGTTACGCCTGATTCCCTCAGGAAACATCCGACCGCCGTAGGCTATCTGCAGCCATACGAATTACGCTAGCAGTCGTACTCAATGGTATCTTTTCCCTGAATAACTATGTTGGCTAACTCTAACTATATTCGATCAACTCAAATTTCATAACAAATGTTCCATATAATTTGAAATCATTATTCTTATCCCCTTTGAAACTAATATTGCAAAAATTATTTATTCTCAAAACCTTGCATTAGAGTTCGATATTCCTCGTATAGGGTAAGACCAATTTCAACACCTTCTCTCACTCCAACTAATACCATTCCTTGATAATAGTGAGGTCAACCAAGTTGGGGTATTTAAGTTACCTCTCAGACCTTGATCAACCCGTTCTTATCTCAGAATACTACTAGTTTAACCACTAACTTCAAGATCTCATTTCTCCTTCGATTTCAAATTTGGTTTTAAAACCCTTTCTGGTATTTGAAATCCTTGCTCCAACTTTCTTTACTTATTTCCTTAAATTAAGGAAATGCCCACTAAACGCCACTTTTAACTTAACACATTATTTGCTTATAACCTTGATTTATAATATAGATCCTTCGTCAGATAATTTGATTCTATTTATTTGAGTATTCGTAAACCAACACTTTTACCTTGGACTTTAAAATCAAAACCTACTCTTACTTTAAAATAAACTTTTCTAACTGTGACTTTACTTCCAATTATCTCTTTATCAATACTTACCATAAACAAATTGTATGTTCTTTTCTTTACACTTTAAATCCTTATTCCAATCACCATGGTTTGTCCAATTAAACGCTTTAACTCTTAAGTACTCAATTTGGTTTAAAGCCTTTCCAAAAATCTTGTTGGAATTTCTTCTAAATTACCTCTACAAATCCATTTCCCATTTCCATAATTTAGTCCATTTATAATCTATTATCCCTTTCCTTTAAAGTTTGAATTTATTTGAACTCACTTTATTTGATTTATAAATTAAGTAAAACTGCCTTGCATTTACCAATAAATCCGTTTACCCATCTCATTTGAACACTCGGATCATAAACCTCTTAGCAGTCTTTTTTTTTATCAACCATGACGCCACTTATCATTTCCCTTGAAAACTTAATTAATTTAAAATACTATTTTATTGTTTTAAACAATAGTTCCATCTTCCCAACCCGTAGGTAAAAACTTGGGTTTTTCCCTGTTCTTAAAACTCGATTAAAATATATATTTATAAATTCCCATTTAAATCCTTTATATAAATTTAATTAAACCTTAATCCAGTTATAAAATAATTTATAACTCTAAAACTGCGTCAATCCACCGAACGGTCAATTGACGTCTGAAACAACACATTTCTAGACCGTTCACGGCCAATTAACAAATCAACACTGTCGGTTGATTTTAAACACAACACAGGTGCATATCTATTCAACCATCAACATACAGACAGGTTTTGGTGTCAGTCAAGGTGACCAATTCATATCTATGCGTAACAAATAAAAATACAGTTAATTTGAGGAATCCGGTTGGATCCCTCCAACTTGTCCTTCTCTGCATCACAGATGTCAGTTGAATAAGAATACACGAATTAAATAATTAAATAATTGCAACCAATCAGACAATATCAACCAATTTGCATCCATCGCATCCAATCAACCAATTTAAACTGTTAACTGTAAAATATATTTTACTGTGGATGTACCACATCACAGTATTCCAGAAGGTGTGAGAATTAACTCACCAGAGTCTGATTTGTTGATAAATCAGCTTATTTCAGTCAAATCCAACTGCGTTTAATTCATTCGAAAAATCCAGCTGCTGCCCGCCCTGCTCAGTCCTCATCCATCGTGTCATGCTCGTCTCCAGGGTCACGGTGTTTTTTCGTTTCGCCTGAAACTGATTTCGTGAGTGTTCGAAATCAGTATTTAAAGTTTATAAACATTAAAACTAAGTAAAATTTTAATTTAAAACAAAATGGGCCTTAACTTTATTCCTCAGCCCACCACGTGATACCCAGCCCGCACATCCATCCCTCCTTTATCAAAACCCTCGAATTCCTTTTTGCCACTAACCCTCAGCCGCCACTCCAAGAATGGAAACCCTCCCATGAACGAAGTCCATCCCTTCCTCCATCGTGATTCCCTCCACGAAATCGAACCCTTCTCCACACCACCACGCTTCAGACAGCCCCTCACGCCCTCTGCTTCAATCGCTCCGCCAAGGTTGAAGGCACCAGCGTTGAAACCCTCTGCTCCTCTTCCATCCTCGATTTGAGCGCTTCCCCACTGACTGTAAAAAGACCGATGCCCAAAATGGAGACTGGCCGAACCCTAACGCGTCACGAAAGCTAAGTATTTTGAGATAAATTTTCAGTTTTTATTTTCATGCTTTGCTGCCTTCATGAATTGAATTCGGTTTTACTTCAAAACTGCGTTGATTTGGTTTAGAATTCATCATGTATTTATACTAGAAAACAGTACTGTGATTTCGAATTGTTACATCCTAGGGTTTAGACTTATCTGTACCTAGATCCTAGTTGATTTTTCCCTGTTTAAGTCAGCCTTGAGTAGTCGAACTGGTGGTGATTGATACTTGGTTTTTATGTGGTATTTTTGACAGTGTATTGTGGAGATTTTCGGTTGGATTTTCCCATGTGCAATTCTGCACAATCGAGCTGTTCCTATAGCTATGAATTCTTTATTTGTGTTGTCTATTCAGCTATTTAATTGTTTGTGATTGATATGTGGTGGTTGTGGGTACTTAGCAGGTTTGTGTTCGATCTTCCCATGTGCAAGTGCTCAGATATGAACATGAATCGAATTGTTTACCTATAGATGTTATGATGCTATTGTATTGTCTTTTCATCTTGATCGTACTTGCATACACAACTGTATCCTTTGGTTTTCAGATCTTAATTGTAACAGGAGGATAGTTTTATAGGTTTGCACAAAAGATTGAATACATATAAAAATCTGTTCGATTTGAAAATCTATAGTATAAACCATAACTGTTCCTAGTGTCTGATTTATAGCTGTAGCTTCACTGTTTTAAATGGGGACATCATGTATTGTCATCCTATTTGATTGCATTGGTGATATTCAATATGTACATGTCAATTTTTCTTAGCCGTCCTAGTACTGCCTTCATTAGCTGTTCCTTTCTTCCTTTCTTTTTCTTCTTTTACATTTTCTTATGTACCTATACCTATACATAATTTCAGCTACTCATAGCTCTCTTTTTTCTCTTTCTTTACAGGACAATTTGATGGAGGAAATGACACTGGGAGGAGATTTGTTGCAGATTTTTTTTCATTTCTTTTTCTTCTTTTTTCCTCTCTGTGTATATGTAAGATAACATAGCCTTAGGTCTGTACATGATATTAACCTATAAATGTTTAGCTCAATATTGTATGCGGATTTTATGGTGTCAAATATATTCATGTTACTATTGATATTAGATTTCTTCTGTTCACTGATGCTTTACTGTTGTTTATGTGAAAAGAGAATGCATGTTGAAATCTTTGAATGAGTTGTCTTCCTTGTATTCTATTCTTTTGTTGCCACTTTAAATTATACACTGTGGTTTAGTTCAAATTTTTGGGGTTGTTTCCTGTAACTTGCATAACTTAAATTTTGTTTCACCTTACTCTTTTCCAAACATTTCAATTTTTCTAAAAATTCCCAAAAGATCTCAATAAAATAATAAGGAATTATTACTATAAAAATATCATATACCTCAATGTATAAACACATATGGATCATATGACTTGGTATCAACATTTCAAGTTAACGATACTTAATTTATATTAAAATCCTTATTGAATTCACAAAATAAACGATATAATTAAATATAAACAATATTTAAATCACTTTAAATCGCTCGTTCACCCCCTACAGCAAATTTGACATTTCTCAATATCCCGAAAATAAAATATTATTATATTATTAATAAATAATCAGTTTAAAATGGCCAAATCCACTTATTTAAATTCAAATAAATATTTTAAACAAATAAAATATTCCAATAAATGGTCAGAAAAATATGGGACATTACACATAACTTTTGATTCCCGCTATGAAACTTCGATTTTTCAGATTCGTTAGAAAGATATTCATTAACAGATTTAAATATTTTTCATTTCACCAAAATCCGGTTTATTCTGCATTATGTGCAGTCAATCAAAGTTCAGGTTTGACTTTTCAAACTACCGTCCTTTTTCTAATTCCTTTTATAATTAAATTAAATATATTTGTATTAAATCCAATCAAAATAAATTTCTAGTCATTTTTATTTAAAATAATTCATTTCAACTATTTAAACACCTTTTAAATCTATAAAATGAAAATTTTAAATTGGCCCTAAATTCTGGGTTGTTACAATCTCCCCCGCTTAAGAACTTTTCGTCCTCGAAAAGAAAAAGAGAAGAATAGAAGAGTAGGAACCGAAACAAAGAATGTTTTTAACAGAAATGGTACCATTTAAAACATCAGGCTTACCTGCTCCTTCGGAAGAAGTAGGAGCGGAAGAAGATGGTGCACTTGCCCCCTCATACACATGTGCAACTTGGGAACTCCTCAATAATGGACAATTACGTTTGATGTGACCCTTTTTATGGAAGTTATAGCATTTTCTCGCGTCCTCTCTTCTGGCCTTCTTTGGATTCCCGTAGTCCTTGCTATAGTGTCCAAACTTCTGTCAGTGGTAGCATTGCAGCTTAGTCTTATCATGAGTCTTAGTGGCTCCAGAACTGCTTTCTTCAGACTTCTTCTCATAGCGATAGGCAAACTTATCATAAAGCCTTTCCACCTCTTGTCTTGCAATATACTCTTCATTAAACAGCTCTTTAAATTTGGTCCAAGTCATATTTTCTTCATCTCCTCCTAGATTGACCTCTTCCCACCAAAGTTGTGCTTCGCCTTGGAGCATCCATGAAGCCACATATCTCTTCTTTTGATCTTCCAGTTCTAGCGCTCTAAATATCTTTTCACAATTCTTAAGCCATGCCCGAGCCTGCGTCATGGTCTCCGTGTAACACCCCACGCCCGCTACGGACACTCACTAAGGGAATGCCATAACATTGGTGGAGTATTTTAAGTGAATATAGAACAGAAAAATTACAATAAGACAGATATAAGTAATACTTGAAAATTTAAATCATCATTTTAATGCAGCGGAAAGTAAAACATGTTTGGTTACATCACAAAACCATACAAGAGTCAAGTACAAAATATCCATCTTGATAAAAATAAGTACATAATCCCACTAAGTAAACAATAGCCATAAAAGGAAAGATGAACTGAGCTTTACTTCAACGGTCCAAGCTCCAAAGGATAGATACAGCAATCCGATCAAGGCCCACTAGCACTAGGCCCACTCTGATAACCTGGGGTTGGGGGAAAAGATAAAAACAACGGGGTCAGACATAAGTCTGAGTGAGTCCTATAACTTTAACAATACAATCATTAAAGTAACCAGAGAAGACATAAGTTGATATACGGTAACGCCTGGGGATGAATGGCTACACTAAGCAGCTTGGCAAACTTAAGAGAAACTAAGATAACCGTAAAGACGCATTTATCCACCCAAGGATAATTACTAGACTACACCGCCCCAGACTTATCCACCCGAGGGTAATTCCTACACTGCACCACACCAGTTCTACCCACCAAGAGTAATTCCTATTTAAAGGTTGATCCCACTAAGTGTACTTAGTAATTTTTACCCGGTAGTTTCTTGTACCCCTACACAGGTGCCGTCTGCCCCTATCTTTACTAGGTGTACCCACTACTCCCAAGCGATCGGCTCCCTACTGTAGATACCCGTGCTGGTCCCACAATTGGGGTGTATCATTCCCCAACGTGGCCACCTGATAATATCAACGGTGCACGGCTTTATATCTACACGATGCAACAACGACTTACCAACCAGCCCGGGTCCACACACGCATATGAAACCCGTTGGTCCCGCGTTGCCACCGTTAACCCGGTTTGGCCTCTTATAGTCAAGCCCAATATGCGTGTCCCGTCACTCGACTTAAGTCGAGCCTACAAAGATACGTTTGGGATATTGGTTGAAATGGGCCCCCACAAGCTACCACCTAAGCTTGCAATTTTATCTAGTGCATCCCACTTAACCCCTCTTTATAATCATGCCCACTTACATGTTAAGTTTTGGTTAAGTCATCTAATCATATTTCAATTGCCCATTAAGGCACCCACTAGATTTCTACATGCCACCCCTGGCACTTACTTAACCCTTTAATCATGTCTACTTACATGTCCTACTTTGGTTAAGTATTCTAATCGTATTTTTCTATTGCCACCCAAGGCAACCCACTAGTTTCCTTATGCCACCCGAGGCACCCCCACTAGTTACTACCTGCCACCCAAGGCACCCACTTAACCCTCATGTCCCACTACATGCTATTATGGTTAAGTGTTTCTTAATTCATTAATTAAGATCATGACCTCATAAAGACCTCTCACATTAGACCGTCTTTTATGACTGCTGGATATGCCGGTTGGTTCCGGGCAGACTTCTGTCATCAAAGGGTCTAACCTCGTGTCTTTACTTTAATCATGTATTTACTTTATGACTAAGACCTCTCACATTGGGCCAATCATTCGTAGCCGCTGGATTTGCCGGTCGGTTCCGGGCAGTCTTATGCTACAAAAGGGTCCAACCTCGTGTCTTAGTTGATTAATTACACCTAATTAATCACCCCCACAATTAATTATCCCTAATTAATTACACATTTTTCATAACATGGGTAGACCTAACTCAATAGGTAAATTCCTATGGGGTAGACCTAACTCAATAGGTAAATTCCCACTTATGTTAATTTATTTTTTTATGGTATGCTTATCATACCCAATCATACTTTTATTAACATATTTATTACCCCATCGTTCCCCACGTAAATCGTTCTCATTTCACGACATAATAAAGGGAAAGATCCATCACAAATATCATGGGTTAAACCAAATATTAGCATGCACTTTGTCATGGGTTAAGAGGATGTCAACTTGCATATATGAGCATATATTAACCCAACTACATTTAACCCCAAACTTGCATATTATCATACACATGACTTGCATAACATGTTGCATATGAACTTGCATATTATCATACACATGACTTGCATAACATGTTGCATATGAACTTGCATATTATCATACACATATCTTGCATAACATGTTGAACTTGCATATAAGCATTCTCATAACTTGCATAACATGTTAAATATGCATTTAAGTATACACATAACTTGCATAAGCATTCACATACTTGCATAAGCATTCACGTACTTGCATAAGCATCCACATACTTGCATAAGCTTTCACATACTTGCATATTAACTTTTAAACTTGCATAATGTGTTATCATGAACTTACATATTAACAAACATGTAACTTGCATAGCATATCTTGCATATTAACATACATGTAACTTGCATAGCATATCTTGCATATTAACATACATGTAACTTGCATAGCATATCATCATGGACTTGCATAACATGTATATGATCACATAGCCCACAACTTGCATATTTAGCATCATGTAAACATAATATACATCATACTAAACTTGCATAAACTTACATATTCAACATGCATAAACCCACTTGTTAAAACATGCATAACCAACTTATTAATCATGCATAAATCCACTTATCAAGTATGCATAAACCAACTTATTAAATATGCATAAACCAACTTATTAATCATGCATAAATCCACTTATCAAGTATGCATAAACCAACTTATTAAATATGCATAAACCAACTTATTAAATATGCATAAATCCACTTATCAAGTATGCATAAACCAACTTATTAAATATGCATAAACCAACTTATTAAGTAGGCATAAACCAACTTATTAAATATGCATAAACATAGAAAAACATAGAGTAACATACCATTACAAACGATTCAAACTCACTAATCCGCATTCAAGACCATAAGTCTCATTACACCTAATCTACTTGCTTTAACAATTGATGTTAAAGTGATAGAAACTCACTACTAGCAATTTGCACTCCAAATGAAGAAGATTAAGATGCTTAGAATGGATTGGAGGTTGATTAGAGAGGTTGATTAGCTTGCTTTCCTCTTCATTGATTTGTGGTGGCCATGATCAAGTTTCATTTTTCCATAGTTTAGTTATAAAATCTAATTATGAATGAATTAGGGTAGGGTTAGGGTCTTATTTATAGGATTAGGTTGCATTTTAGACCCTTAGATTAACCCTAGATTGGATTAGGACCCTTAGATTTAGGAAATCTCTAGAACCAGCCCTCCAAGCCAGCCTAGATCCCAACCTGGTGCAACCTGGTGCACCCAGGTTCTCTGGACGGCGCACCCTGTCGACAGGCAAGTCGACAGGGCAGTCGACTTGGTCTGAGCCCAAGTCGACAGGCCTGTCGACAGCCCTGTCGACATGGCCTTGGCGGGGAATTTCCCGCCTGGCCCCGCCTGTTCCAATTCAAATCTGAATTTTATATTTTTAAATCTGTTTTTAGTTTTGAATTTTCTGCAAACTTCATCGGGCCATAACTGAGCCATACGGACTACGATTTTCGAAAACTCGGACTCTATTTCGCGTATTTTTCCGAGACGAACGCAATGACGCAGCCCGTTACCCCCAATTCCCACATCTGAGATTATTTATCCTATAATTAGTGAATTTTAGTATTAACTAAAATTCGGGGTGTTACATTCTCCCCTCCTTAAAGGATTTCGTCCCCGAAATCTCTAAGCTAAGGAGAATGCATATCCTACCATCCAAACAACCATCTACTCAAACAATCAACCACGGGCATCCATTGTCCTTAAAACAATTTCTAATGATGTATAAGCATATGCAAAAAGTGTGTGTATATGTTCCCTATCTAACGTATGAACATATGCAAACCATGATAGTGCCATGCATCCATTATGTATGCGAGAGAACCCTATCGACACATACAATATCTACATGAGTGCACAATCATTCACCAAAATGCATCATCCATATGATAACACAATCATTATACATCCATAATATAGCTTCCTACACACAATTTTATGCAATATGCAATATGAAGTGATTGAGCCGATCTAGTGCCTAGAGTGTGTGTATATGCATCCACGAGCAACCACTAGCAAACACTTGCATCCACTTGCATCCATCATACATAACATGTCTCAAACACATGTTTCAACCATAGGACTATCCTATCTAAAGGTCAAAGGTACTAATGAGAGGACATACTAAGGATAAGATAAGCACAAGATATGCGATGAAGGAGAAGCAAAAGGACATACCCTCCGAAAGAAAAGGGTACCTCGAACGCATCTTCGCTTCCGTCTCCCAGGTAGCGTCGCTCTCTTCATCTCCCCTTCGTACTTTGACTAGTTGAACCTCTCTGTTTCTCAACTTCCAAATCTCTGACCCAAGGATGCAAGTAGGACCTCGTCGAATCGTCGCATCACGCTCTACTTCCACTTCTCTAAGCAGGCTCGGCTCTACTACCTCTGCGGTCTCATGTAGGCACTTCCTCCTATGGAATACATCATGTACACTACTAAGTCTGTCGGGTAACTCCACCAATGGAAGATGCTCCTCCCGTGTACCTCCAAAATCCAAGATACATAGCCTCAAAAGGTCTTCTAAAATATGATTCACCCTCTCGGTCTGGCCGTCTATCTGAGGATGATATGCGGTACTCTATTACAACTGAGTCTCTACCGCCTCTTGGAAACTCTTCCAAAACTCTCTAGACTCTCTAGTGAAGATAGGATCTCGATCGCTCACCATACTGGAGGGTACACCATGCAATCTAATAATCTTTCGAATATAAACTGAAGCTCGACATGGAATAGTGCTCTTGCTCTTCCCGGGTATGAAACGGGCACACTTCGTAAGTTTATCAACCATAAGCCCAATCCCCGTATTACCCTTCCTTGATTTCGATAATCCATAGAGACACTATCCCACTTCCTATTACGGAACTCCCAACGGGTGAAGCAACCCTCCGGGTTTCTTTTACTTCGCTTCCACTTGTTAGCACACCAAGCATCGAGCGACATACTCGGCCACATCTTTCTTCATACCGGTCCAGAAAAACCCTCTTCATGTCTTGGTACATCTTGTCCCCATCGGGATGAATGGTCATCCTAGAACGGTGTGCATCATCAAGAATAACCTTCCTCAAACCCTCGTCTTTCGGTATACAAAGTCTACCGTCTCTACGCAAGCACCCCCTATCGTCTAGGGTGTACCTACTCAAATGGCTGGACGACTCCCTCCTTATGAGCTTCCCCACCAACTCAACCAACTGTGGGTCGTCCCTCTGTGCTTCTCCAATCCACCCCAAAAGAGTAGGTCTAACCTCCAAAGAAGCTAGCAATCCGGGTACAAAGTCAACGGAAGGTCTAAAGTCAAACATAGAAATAGACTCTAAGCTCCATCGTTCCACGAACAATGAACTTAAGGACAACCTTTTTCTACTTAAGGCGTCCGCTACCATGTTACCCTTGCCATGGGTATACGCTATCTCATAGGATGCTAAGAATCCTATCAAAAATCATCGCGACTGTCCATCTCTCACGCAGACCACCCTAGTCGAACTCGACATCCCCCAAATGCAAGTCCCAAAGGCCTAAACCAATATCAGACAACCACCCAAGGGATATCTCCTTCGAGTTCAGGCGACCTACGTGAGATGATACTAGTAAAAATGGCTAATCAATTAAGCCTTTAACCAACTTTGGATATCCTTGCCAGTCTCGCTCTAAACCACCGTTTTCCCATAACTGGCTTTGCTCACCCTATTGAGCACATACGAAAACTTATTTTGCTCCTAGAAAAGACCAAGATGCCGTCCACAAAGACCATCACGAACTTATTTAGGTACTCCCTGAACACCCTCCTCATCAAACCAATATGCAGGGGCGTTCGTCAAACCAAATGGCATCGCTAGCCACTCCTAAAATCTATCCGGAGTCCTAAAGACAGTCTTCTCTATACTATCCTTAACCACTCTCAAGTGACGAAACCCCGTGGCTAAGTCCAACTGCACAAATACTGAGGCGCCCACTAACTGATCAAAGAGATCGTAAATCCTCGGCAATGGGTGTCGATTCTTCTTTGTGAGTTTATTCAGTTCTCTTTAGCCTACACAAAGTCTGAGGGACCCATCCGCCTTCGCAGCAAAAACTGCTGGAGCACCCCACTCCGATATACTTCGTCTTATGAACCCCTTCTTAAGCAAACCACCTTCTTGCTTATCGAGTTCCCTCCTCTCACGAGGAGTCGTGTGGCACACTGGCCAAGATACTGGGTTGGCATTATCTACCAGATATTTTCGGAAGTCAATCTCCCACTCCGGAGGTAAGCCCTTCACCTCCTCACACACATCCGAGTATTCCCAGACTGCTCTAACAGATCGCAAACTCTAGACCGTCGTGTCAAGCGATTCTAGATAACTTAGCATAACAGATTCTATGGGATTACAAGAGATCTCGAGAGTGTTACCCAAGCGGGTCATAAGCCTACAACTCTCCCTTCAAAATTAAGAACGGCACCCCTACTGGATAACCAGTCCATGCCCAAAACTAACCCATAGCCCGTGAAGCCCAACAAGCATCACTTCTAAACTCAACGCTAAGTATAGAAACTTTCAAACCCAAACACATCATGGAGCCCCAATTGGGTTTGAAACAACTAAGGGATCCTCTACCAAACTGGTGTCTCAGTGCAGTGACTCTACTAACAATGATGAGATAAATGAATTCAATGCGTCAAAATCAAATAAAGTACGGACAGGATGATCGATCAGAAAAACTAGACTTTCAATAGAAATAGTTCTACCTCTTTCCCAAATCGGTGGAACCGCGAGAGCCTGTACTTGCCCCCTAGCCTGACCTGGTGCCATAAGGGCTTGCACCTGTCCTCCTGAGGTAGACCCCGTCCTTTGCCCTTTCTTAGGGCAATCCTTCACTAAATGCCCTTCTTCGCCACAGTGGAAGCAGCCAGTCTTAGTCTTCTTGCGACAATCTTTGTTTAGGTGGCCTAGTGTCCCACAATTGAAGCACCTCTTCTTTCCCTTGCCACCGTTGCCTTTCCCACCCTTGTTTTGCTGTTGCTGTTGAGGTCTCTCCTGATCTCCTTTCTTCTCGGGTGGTTTATTAGTATTGGGACCCTTCTCTTCCTCATGCATATTTTCTTCCGCTTTTGAGAGAAACTTTGCCTCAAACCTATGCCTGAAATCTACCCAAGAGTCAATCGGGCGTTCTCCATTAGTGACCTCCCACCAGAACGAGGCCTCTCCTTCCATTAACCAAGCGGCTAACCTGACTTTCTTTCCCTCTTCTACTTCCAAGATTTCCATCAATTCTTCCGTCTCATTAAGCCAATCCCTAGCTCCCACAAAAGGTTTTCCTCCCATAGCCTTAAACTTCCTACAAGTCATAGCAAAAGTATCTGCGCGAGGAGGAACGAGTGCAACGGGTGAAGGAGGAACATTAGCTGGACCTGCAGCGGCGGTCCTAGCCTCTAACAACCTTCTATACCATACTGGTACCGCTACATTGTCCGGAAGATAAAGATCTTCAGCCATGCTGAGACGAAAAAGGGAAAGATTCAAAACGGAGAATTCGAAAGATAAAGATATGGCTATCGGGGATTATGCTTTTCTTTCAAAAACTTTTCTCTTGAAAGACATGTTTTTGAAAATACTCCTTTCAAACATATTCTTAGAAAATAGTTTTTCTAAAAATTTTATCTGTTCTGGTAACCTTAAGCTCTGATACCACGTGTAACACCCCACGCCCGCTACGGACACTCACTAAGGGAATGCCATAACATTGGTGGAGTATTTTAAGTGAATATAGAACAGAAAAATTACAACAAGACAGATATAAGTAATACTTGAAAATTTAAATCATCATTTTAATGCAGCGGAAAGTAAAACATGTTTGGTTACATCACAAAACCATACAAGAGTCAAGTACAAAATATCCATCTTGATAAAAATAAGTACATAATCCCACTAAGTAAACAATAGCCATAAAAGGAAAGATGAACTGAGCTTTACTTCAACGGTCCAAGCTCCAAAGGATAGATACAGCAATCCGATCAAGGCCCACTAGCACTAGGCCCACTCTGATAACCTGGGGTTGGGGGAAAAAGATAAAAACAACGGGGTCAGACATAAGTCTGAGTGAGTCCTATAACTTTAACAATACAATCATTAAAGTAACCAGAGAAGACATAAGTTGATATACGGTAACGCCTGGGGATGAATGGCTACACTAAGCAGCTTGGCAAACTTAAGAGAAACTAAGATAACCGTAAAGACGCATTTATCCACCCAAGGATAATTACTAGACTACACCGCCCCAGACTTATCCACCCGAGGGTAATTCCTACACTGCACCACACCAGTTCTACCCACCAAGAGTAATTCCTATTTAAAGGTTGATCCCACTAAGTGTACTTAGTAATTTTTACCCGGTAGTTTCTTGTACCCCTACACAGGTGCCGTCTGCCCCTATCTTTACTAGGTGTACCCACTACTCCCAAGCGATCGGCTCCCTACTGTAGATACCCGTGCTGGTCCCACAATTGGGGTGTATCATTCCCCAACGTGGTCACCTGATAATATCAACGGTGCACGGCTTTATATCTACACGATGCAACAACGACTTACCAACCAGCCCGGGTCCACACACGCATATGAAACCCGTTGGTCCCGCGTTGCCACCGTTAACCCGGTTTGGCCTCTTATAGTCAAGCCCAATATGCGTGTCCCGTCACTCGACTTAAGTCGAGCCTACAAAGATACGTTTGGGATATTGGTTGAAATGGGCCCCCACAAGCTACCACCTAAGCTTGCAATTTTATCTAGTGCATCCCACTTAACCCCTCTTTATAATCATGCCCACTTACATGTTAAGTTTTGGTTAAGTCATCTAATCATATTTCAATTGCCCATTAAGGCACCCACTAGATTTCTACATGCCACCCCTGGCACTTACTTAACCCTTTAATCATGTCTACTTACATGTCCTACTTTGGTTAAGTATTCTAATCGTATTTTTCTATTGCCACCCAAGGCAACCCACTAGTTTCCTTATGCCACCCGAGGCACCCCCACTAGTTACTACCTGCCACCCAAGGCACCCACTTAACCCTCATGTCCCACTACATGCTATTATGGTTAAGTGTTTCTTAATTCATTAATTAAGATCATGACCTCATAAAGACCTCTCACATTAGACCGTCTTTTATGACTGCTGGATATGCCGGTTGGTTCCGGGCAGACTTCTGTCATCAAAGGGTCTAACCTCGTGTCTTTACTTTAATCATGTATTTACTTTATGACTAAGACCTCTCACATTGGGCCAATCATTCGTAGCCGCTGGATTTGCCGGTCGGTTCCGGGCAGTCTTATGCTACAAAAGGGTCCAACCTCGTGTCTTAGTTGATTAATTACACCTAATTAATCACCCCCACAATTAATTATCCCTAATTAATTACACATTTTTCATAACATGGGTAGACCTAACTCAATAGGTAAATTCCCATGGGGTAGACCTAACTCAATAGGTAAATTCCCACTTATGTTAATTTATTTTTTTATGGTATGCTTATCATACCCAATCATACTTTTATTAACATATTTATTACCCCATCGTTCCCCACGTAAATCGTTCTCATTTCACGACATAATAAAGGGAAAGATCCATCACAAATATCATGGGTTAAACCAAATATTAGCATGCACTTTGTCATGGGTTAAGAGGATGTCAACTTGCATATATGAGCATATATTAACCCAACTACATTTAACCCCAAACTTGCATATTATCATACACATGACTTCCATAACATGTTGCATATGAACTTGCATATTATCATACACATGACTTGCATAACATGTTGCATATGAACTTGCATATTATCATACACATATCTTGCATAACATGTTGAACTTGCATATAAGCATTCTCATAACTTGCATAACATGTTAAATATGCATTTAAGTATACACATAACTTGCATAAGCATTCACATACTTGCATAAGCATTCACGTACTTGCATAAGCATCCACATACTTGCATAAGCTTTCACATACTTGCATATTAACTTTTAAACTTGCATAATGTGTTATCATGAACTTACATATTAACAAACATGTAACTTGCATAGCATATCTTGCATATTAACATACATGTAACTTGCATAGCATATCTTGCATATTAACATACATGTAACTTGCATAGCATATCATCATGGACTTGCATAACATGTATATGATCACATAGCCCACAACTTGCATATTTAGCATCATGTAAACATAATATACATCATACTAAACTTGCATAAACTTACATATTCAACATGCATAAACCCACTTGTTAAAACATGCATAACCAACTTATTAATCATGCATAAATCCACTTATCAAGTATGCATAAACCAACTTATTAAATATGCATAAACCAACTTATTAATCATGCATAAATCCACTTATCAAGTATGCATAAACCAACTTATTAAATATGCATAAACCAACTTATTAAATATGCATAAATCCACTTATCAAGTATGCATAAACCAACTTATTAAATATGCATAAACCAACTTATTAAGTATGCATAAACCAACTTATTAAATATGCATAAACATAGAAAAACATAGAGTAACATATCATTACAAACGATTCAAACTCACTAATCCGCATTCAAGACCATAAGTCTCATTACACCTAATCTACTTGCTTTAACAATTGATGTTAAAGTGATAGAAACTCACTACTAGCAATTTGCACTCCAAATGAAGAAGATTAAGATGCTTAGAATGGATTGGAGGTTGATTAGAGAGGTTGATTAGCTTGCTTTCCTCTTCATTGATTTGTGGTGGCCATGATCAAGTTTCATTTTTCCATAGTTTAGTTATAAAATCTAATTATGAATGAATTAGGGTAGGGTTAGGGTCTTATTTATAGGATTAGGTTGCATTTTAGACCCTTAGATTAACCCTAGATTGGATTAGGACCCTTAGATTTAGGAAATCTCTAGAACCAGCCCTCCAAGCCAGCCTAGATCCCAACCTGGTGCACCCAGGTTCTCTGGACGGCGCACCCTGTCGACAGGCAAGTCGACAGGGCAGTCGACTTGGTCTGAGCCCAAGTCGACAGGCCTGTCGACATGGCCTTGGCGGGGAATTTCCCGCCTGGCCCCGCCTGTTCCAATTCAAATCTGAATTTTATATTTTTAAATCTGTTTTTAGTTTTGAATTTTCTGCAAACTTCATCGGGCCATAACTGAGCCATACGGACTCCGATTTTCGAAAACTCGGACTCTATTTCGCGTATTTTTCCGAGACGAACGCAATGACGCAGCCCGTTACCCCCAATTCCCACATCTGAGATTATTTATCCTATAATTAGTGAATTTTAGTATTAACTAAAATTCGGGGTGTTACACTCCGTACCTGTGAATGAAACTCCATCTAATTTCTTAAAATCCCTCACTACCCTCACCAAGTCAAAGGGCTGCGGTGGTGGTTGTTGAACTGCGGGCTCCTCGGTTCCAATAACATTTTGCCCCATTGTTCTAACTCTAGCAGTTCTAGCGGCACAAGTACTCATTTTTAGTTGGTTCTGTACGATCTAGGAAAGAGTCAGAACAACTGTAATGGTGATTCAAATAGATAGAAAAGATCGAAGGATGAATGAATAGATGATGATAAAGTGACTGGCAGTAACAACCCGGAATGTGGGGCCAATTTAAAATTTTCATTTAAGGATGTTTAAATATTTAAAATAAATTATTTCAAACAAAAATGAATGGGAATTTGTTTTGAACAAAGTTAATGCAAAGTTATTCAAATAAATTGCATAGAAAATTAGAAATAGGAAGGTAGTTTGAAAAGTCAAATTTGAACTTTGACTGACTGCACAGGATGTAGAATAAACCGGATTTTGGTGAAACGAAAAATATCTAAATATGTTAATGAGTACCTTTCTAATGAATCCGGAAAATCGAAGTATCATAGCAGAAATCAAAAGTTATAGCCAAATGAATTTTCAGAAAGGTCGCTATAGAAAATATATCGCCCTTGAAAATTGGCCTTTTGTATACGACCTCGGAATTCAACGAAACCACTTTTGTTGGGTCCGGAATGTAAAATTATTGCTAGGTTTCAAATTTCATGATTTTTGAAGCTAGCATGTAAGCGTGGCAAAAGAATCCGTGTTTTGTCAATTTCGGTCGAAATTAATTGACTGAAAAATAGCCATTTTTCAAACAGTCTCAGAATGAGGCGAAATAAATTTTGTTAGGACCGTATTGACATAAGAAAGCCAAAAATAATTTTCCTGGATTTTTCTAAGCTAGTATGTGGCCCTGGTGGTATTAACAAGTACGTTCGAATTTAAATTAAATGATTTATTTTTAAAATAAAAGAATTTGACCGTAGGATGATTTAACATTATTTTTAATGTTAAAATAAAAGAATTTGACCGTAGGATGATTTAACATTATTTTTAATGTTAAAATAAAAGAATTTGACCGTAGGATGATTTAACATTATTTTTAATGTTAAAATAAAAGAATTTGACCGTAGGATGATTTAACATTATTTTTAATGTTAAAATAAAAGAATTTGACCGTAGGATGATTTAACATTATTTTTAAGTTTAAAATAAAAGAATTTGACCGTAGGATGATTTAACATTATTTTTAATGTTAAAATAAAAGAATTTGATCGTTGGATGATTTAACATTATTTTTAATGTTAAAATAAAAGAATTTGATCGTAGGATGATTTAACATTATTTTTAATGTTAAAATAAAAGAATTTGATCGTAGGATGATTTAACATTATTTTTAATGTTAAAATAAAAGAATTCGACCGTAGGATGATTTAACATTATTTTTAATGTTAATAAAAAGAGATTTCATCGCATGTTAAGTTAACATTATTTTTAATGTTAATAAAAATAGATTTCATCGCATGTTAAATTAACATTATTTTTAATGTTAATAAAAAAAGATTTCATCGTATGTTAATAAAAAGAGATTTCATCGTATGTTAAGTTAACATTATTTTTAATGTTAATAAAAAGAGATTTCATCGTATGTTAAGTTAACATTATTTTTAATGTTAATAAAAAGAGATTTCATCGTATGTTAAGTTAACATTATTTTTAATGTTAATAAAAAGAGATTTCATCGCATGTTAAGTTAACATTATTTTTAATGTTAATAAAAAGAGATTTCATCGTATGTTAAGTTAACATTATTTTTAATGTTAATAAAAAGAGATTTCATCGTATGTTAAATTAACATTATTTTTAATGTTAATAAAAAGAGATTTCATCGCATGTTAAGTTAACATTATTTTTAATGTTAATAAAAAGAGATTTCATCGTATGTAAGTTAACATTATTTTTAATGTTAATAAAAAGAGATTTCATCGTATGTTAAGTTAACATTATTTTTAATGTTAATTAAAAAGAAATGTACGCCGTAGGGAAAGTTACATCACTTGTAAAGTAATTAAAAAGGATTTACACCGTAAGATTAATTTGCATTTTATTTAATGTATAGAAAAAGAAAAAATACGTCGCATGATAAAAATTACATTTTTCTTTGTAATTAAGAAGGTGAATTTACACTGCATGACAAAAATTTCATTATTTATGAATATATATATAAATATATGAAGGTTATTTGGAAAGGCCGAGTTAATCTCATTCCGAATAATCAAGCGACGTTAAGGTTTGAAGTAGAGGACGACGAATGAAGACCGTCAATCTTCCCCTCAGGAGGACAGCGATTTAGGCTTTGAATTGATTTGCTCCCAAGTCAACGTCAAGGTCATTGCCCGAACGAACATGTTGATTGAACGGATTAGGCTTTCGCTCAGACCCAGAGCATAAGCTATTAAATGGATTGTGTGTCTGACATCATACTCTATTAAATATCACGTTATTGACCTTTTGTCGAAGGTATGGATGTTTGGTGGCGGGGATTCTATTCTCTTGCTTAACACCCGTTCATATACTTTGGCAAAGGGTTGGTAGTAGGGTATGGGGTGATGATGTGGCACGCTAAGGTGCATATGATCAAGGTTTTGTTGAAAAGAAGGCCTTGTGGGACGATCAAAGCACAGTCTGTTTAGGCATAGCTTTGTGTACAACGAGACTTCGCGAGCCTCACACACCGGCGGAGTCTAAAACGGGAGAAGGGAACGCAGGGAGAGCAGCACGTTTCTTTCTAGCTAGAGTGGTGTCAGTGACCTACCAGCCCTGACATTTTACTTATGTGGATGATGGAATGAGGCGCCTCGGATGATAGGTCCTATAGGACTGGGAAACGTGTGTTCAGGAATAACTAATCCGCAACTCGTATGGCGGACCCGCCCTGCAGGATCCAAGGGTTCACTGCGGGGAATCCTGAGACATTAGCTAGAGTGTCTCGAATCGGTAGGAGCTCCTCCCTAGCCTTGACTCAGATGGAAATCCAAATTCCAAATACGACCCTACGGATTTGATTGTATTACTAGTACGGAGGCATAATATATGGTACTTATGCTACCTAGGATTAATACTTTTATTTGGAAATGTTTTGTTATATATGCTAATAATAATATTAAACCCGTATTTGCCGTATTTAGCATGTTTAATCACCATAAGGGAAAACTCTATCCTCTGGATGAATTATTTCAAACAAAAATAAATTATTTTAAATTTTCATTTAAGGATGTTTAAATATTTAAAATAAATTATTTCAAACAAAAATGAATGGGAATTTGTTTTGAACAAAGTTAATGCAAAGTTATTCAAATAAATTGCATAGAAAATTAGAAATAGGAAGGTAGTTTGAAAAGTCAAATTTGAACTTTGACTGACTGCACAGAATGCAAAATAAACTGAATTTTGGTGAAATGAAAAATATCTAAATCTGTTAATGAGTACCTTTCTAACGAATCCGGAAAATCGAAGTTTCATAGCAGAAATCAAAAGTTATGGCCAAATGAATTTTCAGAAAGGTTGCTATAGAAAATATATCGCCCTTGAAAATTGGCATTTTGCATACGACCTCGGAATTCAACGAAACCACTTTTGTTGGGTCCGGAATGTAAAATTATTGCTAGGTTTCAAATTTCATGATTTTTGAAGCTAGCATGTAAGCGTGGCGAAAGAATTTGTGTTTTGTCAATTTCGGTCGAAATTAATTGACTGAAAAATAGCCATTTTTCAAACAGTCTCAGAATGAGGCGAAATAAATTTTGTTAGGACCGTATTGACATAAGAAAGCCAAAAATAATTTTCTTGGATTTTTCTGAGCTAGTATGTGGCCCTGGTGGAATTAACAAGAACGTTTGAATTTAAATTAAATGATTTATTTTTAAAATAAAAGAATTTGACCGTAGGATGATTTAACATTATTTTTAATGTTAAAATAAAAGAATTTGACCGTAGGATGATTTAACATTATTTTTAATGTTAAAATAAAAGAATTTGACCGTAGGATGATTTAACATTATTTTTAATGTTAAAATAAAAGAATTTGACCGTAGGATGATTTAACATTATTTTTAATGTTAAAATAAAAGAATTTGACCGTAGGATGATTTAACATTATTTTTAATGTTAAAATAAAAGAATTTGACCGTAGGATGATTTAACATTATTTTTAAGGTTAAAATAAAAGAATTTGACCGTAGGATGATTTAACATTATTTTTAATGTTAAAATAAAAGAATTTGATCGTAGGATGATTTTACATTATTTTTAATGTTAAAATAAAAGAATTTGATCGTAGGATGATTTAACATTATTTTTAATGTTAAAATGAAAGAATTTGACCGTAGGATGATTTAACATTATTTTTAATGTTAATAAAAAGAGATTTCATCGCATGTTAAGTTAACATTATTTTTAATGTTAATAAAAAGAGATTTCATCGCATGTTAAGTTAACATTATTTTTAATGTTAATAAAAAGAGATTTCATCGCATGTTAAGTTAACATTATTTTTAATGTTAATAAAAAGAGATTTCATCGTATGTTAATAAAAAGAGATTTCATCGTATATTAAGTTAACATTATTTTTAATGTTAATAAAAAGAGATTTCATCGTATGTTAAGTTAACATTATTTTAAATGTTAATAAAAAGAGATTTCGTCGAATGTTAAGTTAACATTATTTTTAATGTTAATAAAAAGAGATTTCATCGCATGTTAAGTTAACATTATTTTTAATGTTAATAAAAAGAGATTTCATCGTATGTTAAGTTAACATTATTTTTAATGTTAATAAAAAGAGATTTCATCGCATGTTAAGTTAACATTATTTTTAATGTTAATAAAAACAGATTTCATCGTATGTAAGTTAAAATTATTTTTAATGTTAATAAAAAGAGATTTCATCGTATGTTAAGTTAACATTATTTTTAATGTTAATTAAAAAGAAATGTACGCCGTAGGGAAAGTTACATCACTTGTAAAGTAATTAAAAAGGATTTACACCGTAAGATTAATTTGCATTTTATTTAATGTATAGAAAAAGAGAAAATACGTCGCATGATAAAAATTACATTTTTCTTTGTAATTAAGAAGGTGAATTTACACTACTTTTTATTTAATCGTTACAGCCTCCCCCACTCAGAACTTTTCGTCCTTGAAAAGGAAGCGTCATATGAAATATCATAAATATTTTAAAATAAGTTATAGAGTTTAAAACTCAAAATTTTTCTTATTGTTCTTTTAAATCGAGCAAGCTTTTCAAATTTTGAAGGTTTAAGAAAATCGTTTATAGCCTATAAGTCATGCCAATCATCGGTTAGATCAATTTCCATTTTGTTTTGAGACGTTTCCAAATAAATTTCACTGTCCCGTAATCTAGAATTTTCAAGACCTTGAAATCCATATCTTATAAATCATTAAAATTCGTATAGTCGAATATTTTCCCTTTCCAATATTATTTCCAAACATATCTCAATTCAGAAAAATTCTTTACACAATTATATAGGACTTATATTCATTCTCATTTCAAATATTAAATCATGTTTGAAGAGATCACATTTCCTATACTTGGGAAAATCTCTCAAAATATCACCATGCTTCCGCTACGCTACTTTGATTAGCATACACGTATTTCAAACTGGTATTGTTCACGGGTTAATTCCAAAATATTGATTTAAAAATTTCGGAACTCAATTCCTCAAAATTAATATTTCCAAAATCAAATTTTTTTTCTTGCATAAGTTGGATTCCTAATTTCATTCGTTAAGGTCCCGTTAACACATTATCGTGGACAAATCAAAGTTATCTAGTTTGAATTCAATCTTTTGATTCCGTTTGGCACATAAGGGTATACATACATGGACCAAGTCTAATTCCATGTGCTCAAGTCAAGCGGAAGCGTATACATAAAGGTTCAATACCAAAAGAACACCAAAAGTTATAATGGTCCAAATCAAAATACTTGGCCAAGTCCTTAAGATACATGGGTATGAATGACATTACTCAAGAGCAACTGTTTGAATTTAATTATTTAGCCAAATCCAAGACGAGAAAAATCAAATGCATTTAGGGATACAAATTTTCTGTTGAGTAATTCTTGCTTCAAACTTTCATTTTTTTCTTGCATAAGTGATAACATGTTAACCAATTTCCATTCAATTCATTCATTATTGTTGGTTTCTTTGACAAAGACATGTAATTCGATCCGTTCCACGTGAATACATAGCATATTTTGCCGTATAAATCTTGTCTCTCAACTTAACGTATCCCATTACATCTCATTTGCTCTATTGATGTCGTAACCTTGTTATTTCGCTTATGTCGGTTTATTTCTTCTTTCTTTTCACTTCAAAATCTTATCATGGATTTTTTTTTGTATTCCATTTTTCTTTGTACTCGACTTATTTTCTCTTGTCAAAATTTTCCTTTCGACGAAGATTTATATACACAAAATCCAATTTATAATAAGTGATTGCTTTTATCAAATTAAGTACATTCACATTTCAATTTATTTACAAAGTTTTCAAATAGGAAAAAATAGTCTTCTCCCCCACTTAGAACTTAACTCTAATCGAAATTTGAAACGTATACTAATCCAATTTTAAAATATATAATGATACGCATAACTTCTTAGCAAATTGGCTTTTCAATAATGTTAAATTCTCAATTAAATTTTATTGGTTTGCGTACATAAATTTATATACAAACGCTATGCTCATATGGATAAAATTTCATAAGCACTTTTATATGTGTCCCATTTGTATATTAAATTCATTGATTAAAATCATTTTCTAATTTTGACGCAATATTAAAATCAAATTTTATTATTCTTTCAAAATGAGTTTTTTTTTTTAGGTATTAGTTCGACATCTCGACAGGAATTATACATCTTCGTCACCTTTAAAACTTGGAAATAAGCACTGGTGATTTCGCGACAACCACCAGGTTCATTTTCAAGTGATTACAGTGTGAATCCATATTTATCTAGTACACGAAGAGTTTAGTACATACGTTGGCCAGACATATGTCTCAAAATCTCCATATACTTGATATTCCAACCTTGACGTCAACAAACTATTTGAAACTTTCCTCTTTAGAATACACATAAATTCTATATGTAAATTTTCTAAAAATATGTAGAAATAACATATTTGGTTGAAAACGTTTATTTACTTATATAATCTTAAACTTATAATGAAAATCATGCAAAGCATTATTCTTAGCATATATTATATAGGGCTTTACCCTTTTTCCGCATATGCGTTGTTCCCAAAGTTTTAAATTTACCATCCCGTTATAGACCCTACAATATATAAATATTAACACTAATCCAATATTTGTTTCACTAACTCATGAAATCCTATAATATATGCATATATACAAATTATTAAGATGATTTCCAAATAATTATTCTATCTCAGGTCATTATTTTCAAATTTACAGCTTCTTATACTTAAATTATGGAATTTTCTTTTAATATAGTATTACAAGTCCACATCCAACGCATTATTATTAAATTTCCAATTCAATTTACTCAATGCACCCAAGTGTCTAATACTTAGTCACTTATTCAAGTTTTACCATAAATTCCCATACTTAGGTTTAATCTGATTCAAGCTAAGTTGGATAAGTTAAGAGCTGAACAACAGAATGAACAAGATGGATTCATCAAGGATAAGTTAAATGAATTTAGGAAGATTCGGGGTCCAAACACGACCATTCTAAGTTTCTAAGATGGGACAAAGCAAAACGATACTTAGATTCGGAAAAAATCCAAACTTAAGAAGGATCCAACAAAGACGAATTCAAAAGAATGGGATTAAAACGAGGATATATCTTTAAAACAAAGCTGAAATTTTAATTTATACATATATAGAAAATCCTTTTGAAATCCTTTGAAATTATTTAAAATATTTTTAATTTAAAAATATGCTCTCTCGGAATGATTCTATGTTGATTTCACTTATTCTAGGGTATTGCTACCCCATCTCTAATGAGTGTTTCAAAAACATAAGCTAAGCTTTGTATAACCAAAGCTCGAATACCAAGATGTAATGACCTGGCTTTTTTGACTGCCTCAAGTCGGTAATTAAACCAACTCAAACCGTTCAAAAGGATATATTATTATTGCTTATGAGGTTAAAATACAAATCACCATAGAATCACATACACAAAACACAAAATATCTCACAGCGGAAGTAAAATTTATACAAATATTTGGATTTACATGATATCAGAGTATAGAGATAAACATAGATACAGCGGAAGAATAAATATAGAATCATACTAATATTCGGCGATAAGCAGAAATGTGCACAACTGCATATGAAAAAGTAGGTGGATAGCTGGACCTCCAACGAATCTCAAGCTCTAACAGATATGTCTCCAAGCTGAAATACTCGGTCTGACCTGGGCATTTTGCAAGGAATAAAACAACAAAATACACGAGTTCGGACTAACATTCTTATATAAGTGAATTAAACCAAATGAAGTGTCCACTGAAATGTGCAATAACTTAAAGGTTGTTTGGGACTCCCATCCTCTAAGGATCCGTGGAAATAATAAATATAAAATAGTACGCTATTTTTGTAATGTCTATTCAGTAAAGTAAATATACTGAAAATAGCGTAAGCGGGACTACCATATTACCCTTACGCAGTTTATAGGCATCACAGTCTATACAGTACCGTAATTTCACTGCACAGGTGTTATCAGAAGTCACTCCAAAGAAAGCAATACTAAATCAAAGTCGTATGGGGCTCGTATGGGATAAATATGACAAGGCATACGAGGCAATGCCCAAGGTTATGAGGTGCGACGTCAATTAGTCACGGTATAGCTCCTGTTTTAGTCATTTTAATTATGACCCGAAGGTCAAGGACTATTCGTCATCGTTCACCTTCTTCGATCCAGTGGTCGCTTCCAAGCCATCTCGTTGTCGTTCTGATACTCCATCACATACACAGTTGTTGAAGTGGTATCAGCACTGATAGAGAGTATGCCACTTACCGACTTCGGTCACTTTAACAACCAACATTACATATATTTTCCACACCGTGGCCATTAAATTTTGAAATCACATTTCAAATATCACAAATTGACTCATTTCAAGACTTGCCCCAAAATCAATTATCCCAAATCATTTATAAATCATTCGATTAGGATTTATAAAACCAATATTCATCCTCGGATTCTCTAGACTAGATTGGACATAAGTTTTCAAAGTAAAATGAAAATAAAATAAATACATTTTAAAAAAAATTAAATTTTGAAAATAATGTATGTATATTAAATTTAAAGAAATGTAAATTTATATTTGTTTGGAAACCATTATAAATTTTATATGGTTAAAGAAATCAAATCATTTTATAAAGGATAATTATAAAACTAAGTAATGCGGAAAAATTACTATAATGAAATCTTAATCCAGTCCAATTCTAAATCCATATCTTACGATTTTCTTTCCTAACTAGAATTTATATAAAAATCCAATTAGGTTCGATTTCAAAACTTTATCGTTAAAACGATTCTTGAATCATTATTTAATTTGAAAACAACATGTCCATTCATATAATAAATTCCCAAACCCACTTTAGCATTAACTATAAATCAAAATCCTTTGTATGCATTCATAAGGCAATTATCCATTTGACAAATCATATATTCAAATATGGTCGGAAAATATTTGTCAAAGCTTTGCAAATCTTTTACATTCAATTTAAAAATCATCATATTACTAAATTCATTATGTGAACATAAAAGTATGAAGACTTCATTTAAATAAATCAATGTTAAGTATTAATTTGCAAAAATCACTTCCAACTTTATTTGAATACAAATGGGATTTCTTACAAACCTTCAAGTAAGATTTGAAAAAATTTATTTAATGTTTCCTTTATGCTAAAGAAGTTCATTTAAGATTCTACTTATAAAATCGATAAAATATTCAAAAATATTTTTATTTTATTGACCACGGTGTCTGTATAAAATTTTCTATCCTATGGTCAAGTGATACAGATATTTATCATTTCAATCCGTTCTTTTAAAAAAATTCGAATCCCAGGTATGTATCAATTCAACCCGCATCCCAAATCGATTCGAATACAAAGGAGTTCGGCTATGTATCATTTCAACCCGTAATGGTTGCAGATCAAAGGGGGAACTTGCATGGTGAGAAAATAAACATACATGTCAAGTATACATCCAAATGTGTCATGTGAAACAATAGTGTGTGCGTTGCACGTGCACAAACACAAAGCAACCAAAACTAGAGCACCATAACATTTCATTCAACATCTCATATTTTTAATTCACTTAATAATCAGTTAGTTTGTGAGTGAGAAAAACTCACCTTCCATGGCAATAAGAGAAGGCACGATACAAGTAGGATGACGCTAACTGCTACAAGGATATATTCGCTACCTAGAACAAAGATAAATTTTCATTTAGAAAAGTGGTCGGAATTTATGCATAAAATTTGCGCTAAAAAGATTTCAGTCAAAAATAATTGATCAAAACCAAATGGCTACAGTGAAGTTTGAACCAATGACCTCTTAGTTACTAGTCACATGTCATGCCACTTAACTATGTACATCTTTGGTTCACAATAAAAAGGTACGTTCTTATATATATATATTAACCGAAGGCTGGAAATTACACACAACTTCTCGCATAGGGTGTCTGCATATGTTCCTGATAGCACACAACTACTTTCAACAACAGTGTACACTACAGAAACCAAACCCAACAGCTCAATATGCGAGATATATATATATGCGTGGTGTTAAGATCAGTTTTCAGTAGGCATGATGATGCGGGAACATGGTTTCCACGCATGAGATACACATATTTAAACATATATGCGTGCATACTTCCCTTCGAGAATCAACATAAGTAAAAAGAAAGAGAGAGGCTAACCGCGGCGGTCAAGTTTACAGGTGTGGCGCTGGAATTCATCGGGAACTGCTGTGTCGTTGGTGGATGGAGCTGAAACGCAAAAGCAACCAAGGATCCATTTGACTCAACATGCTATAAATACTAATTGTATATATTTATACACTATTAAATCCAAACCAAACATGAAAAGGGAACTCACGGCAAGGCCTTCAAGTCACTGAAACGGATGCCGAACTCAAACGGAATGCTGGCGGACTGACTGTGGTTTGGTGTCTACCACAGCGACAAGGCGGAGGAGCTACTTTCCTTTGGGTTTAAGTAAGGAAAGGGTAAGTTGGTTCTGGGTTCCGTAAATGAGAGGGGCAGCTTTGGGATTGACGGAGTTGATGGACGGGGTGCTGAGCTTGGTCGGAATGCGTCAGAACTGGGGCCGGCGTCGGTTTAAGGAGGACAGGGTCGTTTCAGCTGCGGTGGACAGTGGAGGCACGGGTTGTTTTCACCTTGGAAATGGGTACTGGAAAGTGGAAAATGTGGGTACAACTTTATTCCTCACGTGAAAAGTTATGCCATTTCCAGTCCATGCGTGAAGAAGGAAGCAAAATAAGGTGGGTTTTACTCTCAAAGAATGGGTACTGTATAGTTTTGGGATTGAAGAAAATGGGTCTGGAGTTCAAGCGTGGGGACTTGTTTTAATTGCTTTTTTTTCTAAGTATAGAGATGGAAGAGAAATGGGTACTAAAATTTTGGGTAGGAGGAGAGAAAAAATATAGAAGATGGATACAAGAGAAAAGCGTTTGCACAGAGAAGGAAAGGGAAGAGTTGTTCATGCGAGAGGAGGAAAGCACCGCAATTTATCTTAGTAGCTCTATTATTTTATTTCGTGAAACACTATTGAATTATATATCACCGCATATTTCCAAATCTCGTTGTACTGTTGTAAACAGTAGCCACTGACAGATGAGAGATGTTGAAATCTTGAACAATAGCTTTTGAATATTGGTAACTGACAGGTAGAGATTGTTGTCTGCCTTATTTTAAGGAGGAGATTAAAATATCAGCTTTTTTAAATGTGACGTGAATGACCAATTAAAATATGGTATGGACCATTGTTATTTTTGTTAAGCGTTGATTTTGGCTGAAATTTGTCTATCGTTATTACATGGTCTACTTTGCGTTTACACTTATATTTCCTACCGTTACCGCACGGTTTAAGTTTGCGTTAACTATTTATTTTTTCTTTATTTGGCCAACGCATTTAAGGAAATAAATTTAATTTCTCTTTTTTTCTTTATTTATTCTTTTATTTATCATTTGTTCGCGTAGACATAAACGGTCAACGTAGAGAACGCGCGAACGTTAAACTGTTTTACGCATACTTCAACTATGTGCGTTATGATTTTTAATTTTTATTAACAAGAATTATTTATGCACTGTTAAATTTAGAAGAAAAAAGTATTTGTTTGTAACGTTAATGCCAATTATTGTTTTTATTTTCCCCTTTTAAAGCTTAAACATCATTAATTCATCATTTTTCTCTTTTTAAAAATTCCAGGTTTGTTATAATTAATTCAGAGAAGGAATGGCCTTTGTTATTTTAAATAAATGTAAATCTTGGCTGAAATTTTCCTATAGTTAATACATGGTTCCAATTTACATTCCTTGTTCATTCCTTTCCCTATTTATTAACGCAATTTAGGAAGTTGTAATTAATTCCCTTTTTTCTTTCTATTACATTTAACTGTTCTACAAATGGTACCATCTTGACATCAATTTAAGTTTAGCGGTTTATCCCAAAATTAGTCACTGTTTATGTTAAGCTTTATTTTTATTTTGAAAATCAATATTTACCAATGATAACAATTTCTTCCTAAATTCAATAAGATACAACTAAAAATAAGATTTTTCGAATATATATAACTTAATGTTGATTAGTAAAGTATAAGTGTTTCTTTCTTTATTAGCAGAACATTCATGTACGGTTCAATTTACAAATAATCCATACATAAGCATGTTCTAATTCCATTCAAAATAAATAACAGTCCAATTTCCAATTTAGACTTCAAGTATCAGCATATTTCCCTTTTATAAACCAAGTCACAAGATCAATATTCAAGGTTCAAAATAAATAAAAATGGTAGTAACTCTTGTTTCAATAGCGTACATGTTTTAAACAACAAATGCACTTAAATTTTAAAGGTTCAGATGGGTTCAAAATGGATAAAATTCCAAATTCTCCATAAAATCCAAATATAAATATTTATTTTATCGTTAAATTTTAATTTAACTTATATTTAAATATGCCAAAGTTACCGATTCGTTACAAACTCTATCCTCTGATTTGCGTTGCATTGTGTGATGGGACTTGAGTCTTATAATGGTTTCATTTTTCTAAAAAGCATTGCGTTATTTAACGATTTACTTTATTTATGCACTGGCAATCCAATGGAGTAAACCCGTTCCACGTTAGCGCACGTGGTCCTATGATTAGCCTTATTATTAAATATGTTAAGTAAGATTTCTCATACCAGTCCCATGACTGACCCGTAGTTTGATTCACTTGCAAACTCGGGTGCCCCTTATTTTCCACACGGGCTGTCGAGTAGCTTGTTTTGCAGATATTCATTTTGGGTAGGATTCTGGAGCGAAGCTTAAAGCTGTGACAAGAGCAATGATAGCCTTCCGCAGTGTTAGTTTATATTTCCGCTGTGCAGTGTATTACATTCATTGTAAATAATCTTCCGCTGTATTATTATTTATCGATGTACTCTGATATTCTGTACTCTGATGTAACATTATTATAATGTTTATAAAAGTCTTCTATTATTTGTTCTGATGTATTGTATGCCTAAAGTTAGCGTATTCGGATTTTTGAACAGACTTAGTCGATTTTGCGATCGATTAGGTTTGGGCAAAATCCAGGTCGTTACAATATCCCTCCTTTCGCATGATTGAAATTAGATATAAGTTGGTTGGCGTCTAGGATAGGATTATTTTTTTGTGTATGGACACATCAACAGAAACAATAAAATGGTTGGAATATGCTAATTGTATGGTTGAAGATATCTCCGGACACTCCGCTGACATCTAAGTTTGCGGTAATGTTGACTGATGGCTCTGAACAGAATATGACTGTACATTACTTATGGAAACCAAAAGTGTGTGATCTATGCAAAGTTTTTGGACATATGATAGATGACTGTAAGGCAGGAAGTTCAGCGAAGTGTTAGGATGGTGGTGTCCTTCTTAGTCCTGTATTAGGCAGCACCTTACCTACGAGTAACAAGTCTGATCAAGTACCTGTCTTAAATGCTAAGAACAAAGAAATTGTAGTAATTTGTGAAGGAGAAGATGGAACTAACAAGAAGCTTTATGGTAATGACGAGGACAAAAAAGGTCAGGTTACCAAGAAAAAAAAGTTTGGAGAAGAGTTATGAATAGAAAAAAGAGCGTATTCAGTGCACTTATATGTAGAAGAAGACGTAACAACAGGATGATTCAAAAGGAAGGTGCTCCAGTTAATGCTGACTATTGCATGGATAAAGAAAGAATTTTTTTTGAAGTATTGAATAGTTGATTGTGAAAAAGTGTAAAGCTTTATTGGCCCAAATAATTTTGGCTTGCTGGATAAAATTAACGATGATCGTGAGGGTCATATTTCTTTTGAAAACTCCGTCGAAGCAAGACCTATTGGTAAACTATATGGTGATGAAAAAAAACTAATGCGGCACACTTCTTGAAGAAGGAGAAATTAGTAGAATCGACGCTTTACTAACTATGGCCATCTCTCTTCATTTTGTTAATGATGGTCACAAAAGAAAACATGTGATCTAAGGTATGTATGTTGGGTGTAGTAGTGTTAATGATGGACTGAGTTCCGTGCCAAAAGAAAGTGAGATAATTAACTGTGCATCTAATAGTGTTTGTTTTATTATTGGGTCATCTGGATGCAATAAGTATGAAAGTTGTAACACCCCACATCTGTTAATGTCACTCATTAAGAGAATGCATTAAGTTTCGTGAAGCGTTATAGCTAAACAGAAACGAAAACATTACAAGACAGATATAAAAGCAATAACAGAATTCAAATTCTTATTTCAACATAAATCATAAAATCATGGTCCAAAATATCACAAGTCTGAAACTACATAAAAGTCATTACAAATATATAAAACTTTTCTGTCTTGTTCCATCAGAGTACATAAACGGCATAATTCCCCAAAAAGAGACAAAGTCATAGTAATGATAAGAACTTGTGCAATAATTCAAAAGAAGCTCCTAGCAAGATAAAAGCAGAATCATGGTCAAGCCTGAGTGTTCCCATCTGAGAACCGGGGGTGTGGAATGAAAGAAAGAAGAGGAAACAAAAAGGGTCAAACATAAAGTCTAGCGAGTCCAATTACTTTTAGCAAGTAAATAAATAAAAGTAGCATGACAGACATATAAAGTGGATAAGAAAGATGACATCACAAAAGGTAAGTATGACAAGGTAAACAAGATAGAGTGTATATGCTTCCCTAAAGATTACTCTGCACTATTACTAGTATAACCAGAAAGAGATGATACCTTCCACTATAAGGTGGTAGACTTAGGCATACGTCTAAATGTACCCTAACTACTACCCTAACCGATTGTCTGCCTAATCCATGTAAATACTATATGTCGGCCCCACCGTAGGATGTATCACGTTCTAAAGTGGCAACCCTTCACTGATATGCAAAACCCAATATCTATAAGTGTCACGGTCGTCTTATCCCCCTCTGGCTGACGCAAGCACGCACATGACCCGGTCAGTTTGGGTCATTTTGTGTCGCCCACACCGTCCTCCACGTTTGGATCTCTTACAATCAGTTCAGTAAGCGTGCCCCTTCTCCGACCTAGTTCGGAGTATTTTTTTGATAACTACTCCGGGTTACTGACTGAAATGGTTCCCACATAATATGATACAAGCTCTCCCCTTTGTCTTGTATCCCCATAAGGTTTTCCACAGGTTATATTTACCCAAAAAGGCGTCTTTAATTATATAAACACAATCTTTCTGCCAGTTATACTTACCTATAGGTGTCTTTAGTACATAACCCCAAATTGGTTAAGTTTTGTGGGCCTATATTTAAATATTACCCACAAATATTAGATATACTTCACTTAATCCTCCCATTGTTTCAACCAAGTTTACTTAACCCCTATTCATGTTCATGTTCACACAATCCCTATGGATTCAACTAGGTTAAGTATTACACTTCGTTACCATGTCCATTTATGATTATAATGGGGTAGACCTCCCACATTAGTCCTACAACTTGTGGATGCTGGATATGCCGGTTGGGTCCGGGCAGACTTCTTCCACAAGTGAGGCCTAACCTCGTATCTTAGCCCATCTCGTATTTGTGCACTTAGACCCATCACATTAGATTCAACATTTGCGGTTGTTGGATAAGCCGGTCGAGTCCGGGAAGACTTCCACCACAAAGGCAATCTAACCTCGTGTCATAAGTGCAGTTACAGTTTTTAATTACTGTAATCCTAGGCATTTTTATTATTAACCATTTAACTATACCTTTGACTTTATAGGTGTTCATGCCCATTTACCCAATTATCTTCATGGCGAATTATATGTCTAAATTCATATTACTCAAGTTATGCCAATTCTAATGTTTTCTCCCATTCCCTAACTAATGCATTCGCATATATTTGGTGGCATGACTAAGCTAGACAGTAGCTTGGCCATAAACAATAAAAGGGAAAGGTGATGGGAAGATGACAATGGTGATTATTCTAACATAACTGGGATATATATATATACACTGACATAGACATGTAATTGACATAGTGATAAGGTAGACATATAAAAATAGATCTAGTGAACATAATAAAACTAGACCTAACATACTAAGGATGTCATACTAGGCATGAATATATCTAATTAAGGATTCACATGTCCAATTAATGACAGATCTAAATTAACCACAGCATGATAGGTACAAGATGATCTAGATAGATAATTAGATCTAAACAAGGATTTAACTGTCCAAACAATGACAGATCCAAATTAACCACAGACATAGATAAAGGTCAGGATCCACAAATGTGACATGATAAATTAACCACAAGTGAATTAGATCTATAAAGGTAGATCTAGCATGATAAAGTTTTAAGATCCAAGAGTATCATAGATTCACAATTTATAACAAATCCAAATCACAGTCATATCACATTTTACATTTAATCATTTAAATATAAAAGTACTAAACTCACAGTGTTTGGATTTTAGAATATAGAAGAGAAATTGTTGGTGTTGAATCTCATATCTATATGTGAATCGCTAATTGATTAGCTCTTAGTTAATTACTGCTGTAGAAAAGGATTCGTTTCAGTTCAGGCACCGGCAGCATTTGGCTTCCATGGATTTCTAGTGAAGAAAACAAGAGAATTGGACCTTTATTTTTAACTGCCAGCCCCCCAGAAATCGACTGCCACCTCATCCCTAGGGGGGTCGACACCCCTACTATGGGGTCGACACCTCTGGGGCAGGAATTTTACCACCTACGGGATTTTCGAATTTTGAACTGAAATTTTGAATTCCTGGTCCCTATATATATAATTATCTTGCGCGTATACAAACTTCAAACCTTCATAACTTCTTCATACATTGTCCGTTTTACGCAAACCAAATGTCTATCTTGACCAGAATTTTGAGACGGACGCAATGGCACAGTCTATTTCCCTTAATTTTGATAATTAAATTAATTATTATTTAATTTACCCTCTTTATTGTTGTTGAAATACGGGGTGTTACAAAAGTGCTGTTAAGTTCCAAGATAATGCTGGATAGTTTGTGAACCCCCGAATAGTACTCAGCAACTTTATGAATTTTACTTAAGGTAACAATGGTGGATTAGGATCGAAGGCAAGGGATATGGAAATAGTTACAAATTTTGAAAATTTCAGTGAGCTTCAAGTCATAACTAACTGTTTCACTGCTGATTTAGCCAGTGGAAAACTCAGTGTGATGTTAATGCTTCAAAGCATGAAGCACTAGAAAAATGCTTAGAGACTTCAATTCCTTCTGATCTAATAAGATCTCTAAAGTGTTGGATACTGGTAATCAGGTGGCTGCTTCGTCCTATGCTCTTACAAAGTCGAACCTTCAGAAGCAGTCCTCCTCTACTAATCCTGGCTTTTTGAACTCCCCTTGTAAAACAAATTCTCCACCCATTGATCTGACCCATGTCACAATAAGGAAGAAGCCAATAGCTAGCTCAACTTAAGCATACACTCATATTGCACCTCCTCCAGGTTATAAAGCATTGCCACCTGATATTGACACTTTTTCTCCTCTTGCTGCTTCTATTTCTGGAGAGAAGGCATCAAAGACACCTCTCACTCAAAGCATGAAAAGAGAGATGCTGAGGAAACAACAAGACAATGGATAAGATCCTTGAACGAATGTAGTTGCGTAAATGCATGTCAAAGTACAATGTTAAGCAAAATGTAATGATCTATCTTGTTTATTATCTATTGATGTAATATGCTGTGTGTTTTTCCAAGTTGTCTCCCTCCATGGAAACTATATTTTTCGTAGATATATGTGTTATATGTAATCAACTGCCAACTCAACTCTAGGGGGGTCGACCTCCCTGTTATGGGGTCGACCCCTCCTTAAGGGATCGACACCCATACTATGGGGTCGACCCCCCCAACTATGGGGACGACACCCCTTGGGCGGGAATTTTGGTGCCTACAGGATTTTCGAAATTAACTAAAATTTTGAATTCTTGGTCCCTATATATATAATTATATATATATATATAATTATCTTGCGCATATACAAACTTCAAACCTTCATAATTTCTTCATACGGTGTCCGTTTTATGCAAACCAAATGTCTATCTTTACCAGAATTTCGAGACAAACGCAATGGCACAGTCGATTTCCCTTAATTCTGATTATTAAATTAATTATTATTTAATTTATCCTCTTTCATGTTGTTGAAATTATGGGATGTTACATTCGCTCGTACTTAAAGGATTTCATCCCCGAAATCTCTAATTTGGGAAGAATGTATATCCTACCATCCATCATCCATCTACTCATCCAACAATCATAAGCATCCATTGTCCTTAAAAACTTCTAATACTTATATGAACATATGCAAAGGTGTGTGTATATGTCCTAACACTAACGCGAAGATTGGGCGGTCTACCAATTCAGTCGACCTTCTCAATGCAATGCATGCAAGTGCCATGAATCCAATATATATATATATATGCAAATAATCCTATTATAACATGTAAGTTCTATATGTGTGCACACTCATTCGTCCAAATGTAACATCCATATGGTAATACATCCATTTTCACCCACTAAAAGAAAACAAAAAAATGCACACACATCCATATGCAGTATGAGTGTGATTGAGCCGATATAGTGCCTAATATGTGTGTATATGCATCCACAGGCAACCATTAGCAAACACTTGCATCCATCAAACATAACATGTCTCAAAAACATGTTTACATCCATAGGATTCCTATCTAAAGGTCAGAAATACTATTGGTAGGACATACTCAAATGATAGAAACAAGCATAGATAAAACTTTGGAAAAGGAGCTAAGGACATACCCTTGAAAAAGAAAGGGTACGAAGCATGAATCTTGTATTCAGTCTCCCAAGTCGCATCCTCTGGGTTATTTCCCCATTGAACCTTTATCAGCTTGATTTCTTTATTGCGTAGCTTCTTAACTTCTGATCCAAGAACACGGGTAGGGACTCGTCTAACTGTCGCCTCCCGCTCCACTTCTACTTCCTCCAATATACTTGGCTCAACAACTCTGCGATGTCATGCAAGAACTTCCGTAGATGAGAAACGTGGAAAACATCATGAACGTCGGATAGATTATTTGGTAGCTTTACTCTATAGACCATTTGGCCGATCCTATCGGTTATGGGAAATGGTCCCACAAATCTAGGTGCTAACTTTCCTACAGATCCAAAGCGAACCACATTCCTCAGAGGTGATACTTTAATAAAAACTAAGTCTCCCACTTCAAATTCGATGTCAGACCTTCTCTTGTATGCGTAAGATTTCTGCCTATCTTGAGCTGTCTTCATTCGTCGTCGAATAAGATCAATCTTCTCGGACATTTCTCTAACCATGTCTGGTCTAAGTAATAATCATTCTGTAGATTCCCACCAACAAGTTGGTGATCTACAGGGTCGTCTGTACAATGCTTCGAAGGGTGCCATACCAATTCTAGCCTGATAACTGCTGTTGTAAGAAAACTCTACTAAAGGAAGATGCTCTTCCCAAGTCCCTCCGAAGTCTAGGATACACAGCCATAAAAGATCCTCAAGAACTCTGTTCACCCTCTCTGTTTGCCCATCGGTCTGAGGATGATAAGCAGTGATTAAAGTGTACATAATACTTCTTGCAAGTTCGTCCAAAATTCGCCAGTGAAGATGGGGTCATGATCGCTTACCATGCTGGAAGGTACTCCATGAAGATGGACTATCTCTCGAACATAAATTGCTGCCAACCATGATGCCGTCCTCTTACTCTTAACTAGAATGAAATGAGTGCTCTTGGTGAGTCTGTCCACCACAACCCAAATACTGGTGTTGCCTTTCTTCGATCTAGGCAAACCATCTATGAAATCCATAGAGACGCTTTCCCACTTCCACTGTGGAACCTCCAAAGGATGAAGTAGACCACCGGGCTTCTTTTGCTCAGCTTTGACTTGCTGACAAACTAAACATTGAGAAATAAACTATGCCACATCTTTCTTCATCCCAGCCCATTTTCTTCATGTCTCTATACATATTATCACCGCTTGGATGAATAGTCATCTTAGAATAGTGGGCTTTTTCTAGGACTGTCTTTATCAAGCTTCCAGTTTGAGGAACACAAAGCCTTCCATCTCGTCGTAACCACCCTTTTTCATCTATGGGATATCTACTGAGGTGACTAGAAGTCTCCACTTTTCTGAGCTTATCCATGAGGTCTAAAATCTGTGGTTCATTTCACTACGAAGCTCCTATCTGATCCATAAGAGTTGGTCGTATCTCTAATGATGCAAACAAATCAGGCAAAATCTCGATGGAGGGTCTAAAGTCAAAAGTTGATATGAACTCCAAGCTCTTCCTTTCAACAAACAGAGGACCTAAAGCAATCCTTTGCCTACTTAGTGCGTCGGCCACCACATTACCCTTGTCAGGGGTATAAGCAATTTCAAAATCACAAGAAGCTTGGAATTCCATCCACCTTTGTTGCCTTAAATTAAGATCCTTCTACGAGAACAAGTACTTGAGAGATTTATGATTGGTGTATAATTCTAACTTCTCTCCATGTAAATAATGACGCCACATCTTAAGTGCGAATACTATGGCAGCTAGCTCTAAGGTGGGGTAGTTTTTCTCATGAACTCTCAACTGTCTACCCCCATAACACACTACCTTTCCTTCTTGCATAAGTTTCGCATCAAGCCCAGTACCACATGCATAAGTGTAAACCATAAATACTTTTCTCCCATCAGGTAAGGTCAAGAGTGGTGCTGTTATCAGAGCCCTCTTCATACGTTGGAAAGCAACATCACAATCTATATCCCATGAAAATCCCAAGTTCTTCTTTGTCAGCCTGGTGAGAGGGGATGATATCTTTGTGAAGTCCTTAATGAACTTCCTATAATAACATGCTAATCCAAGAAAGCTTCTCACCTCTATTGCATTTTTCGGAATTTTCCAATCTTGTACTGCAACTACCTTAGCGGGATCTACAGCTATCCCTTCTTTGGAGACTACATGCCCTAAGAATCGTACCTCTTTTCTCCAAAAATGGAATTTGGAGAACTTTGCCTTAAGCCGATGCGCACGGAGAGTTTTCAAAACTTCTCTCAAATGTTGGGCATGCTCTTCTTCGCACTTGGAGAAGACCAAGATATCATCAACATAGACCACGAAAAATTTATTTAGAAACTCCCGAAACACCCTACTCATTAGATCAACAAAATAGGCAGGTGCATTCGTCAACCCAAAAAGAATAACTAGCCATTCAAAGAAACGATCTGGAGTCCTAAAAGTTGTCTAATCTATACTGTTTTCTGTCACACTCAATCGATGAAACCCCGTGGCCAAGTCTAACTGAGAGAATACCGAGGCACCAACAAGTTGGTCAAACAAATCATCTATTCTCGGAAGTGGGTGTATATTCTTCTTTGTGAGTTTGTTCAACTCTCTATAGTCCACACACAAACGAAGCGAACCATCTGCCTTAGTTGTGAATACAACTAGAGCACCCCATTCAGATATGCTTCTCTGATAAATCCTTTCTCAAGTAGCTCCTCTACTTCCTTACTCAGCTCCCTCCTTTCCCTCGGAGCCATATGGATCACTGGTAATGCAACTGGCTTTGCATTGTCCACCAGATATATACGGAAATCGATCTTGCGCCTCGAAGGTAAACCCATACCTCATCAAAAACATCAGAATAATCTCGGACTACTAGAACAGATTGCAGATCATCGATAGATGCATCAAGAGACTCTAGGAAACTAAGCATAACCGACCCTTGCGGGTCATAAGAAATCTCGAGGGTCCTCCCATGGCAATCCAAAAGTCTAACGAACCTCTTCTCACAATCTAGAATGGCACCATACATGGTTTGCCAATCCAACCCTAGAATCAACCCATAGCCCATAAAACCGAGCACATATGCATTGCATTCAAACTCGACGCCTAACACAGATATTCTCAAGGGTGCATTTTCTACTAGTCCCTATTAACTTTTTAAATTAGGCTCACATCCTATCATAAACTTATTGTAAATTTAGTCCTTATTTTTCAAAAAATCAACAAAAAACTAAAAATAAAATATTAAAAATTCATGTAAAATCGTAATTATTTAAAACAATTAATCGTGAAAAATTCAAATCAAAAAAACATCAAAAACAATATCAAAATCAAAAATTACACAAAAACAACGAAATGAAGTAAAATGCATCAAAAGACGCATATAATTCAGTTAGTTTCATACATGTATGCATCTATTTCAATTATGCGTCAAAAATGCAGTTTAAACGCATACATGTATGCATATATTGTAAATACATACAACTTTTCATGCATTTATTTAACAACTGCATACATACGTGCAATTTGTTCACTTCTGCATATTTGTTGAAATATATGCACACATATATGCAGTTATACAGAAAAACTGCATATATGTATGCAGTTATTCAAGAGGCGTGCGTAAATATGTGCATGTGCATTCAAATAGTTGCATATATGTATGAAACTATTTGCAATAGTTGCATACATATATGCAACTATTTTTTTTCTTTGCATGAACTTTTAGGATTATTTCCAGATTTTAGAATATTTTTTTTAAGTTGGAGGCGCATTTTTTTTTGGCTGAAATATGTAGAAGGCGGAATGTTTGAAGTGGCAGGCGGAAGTTTCAGGCGGCAGCTAAAAATAGAAGGCGGGATTGAAAAGTAAATATAACAGGGATGTGGTGTGTATTTCAATAAATTTTAGGGACCTGAGCCTTATTTTTACTATTCTCAAACCCTGAAAAATTATAGATAAATGAGCTGAACCACCAATTGGGTTTTAGACAACTATGGGATCCACTACCATACTAGTAACTAAGTGCAGAGATTCAACCACAGAAGTAGATATAAATGAATGTGAAGCGCCAGAATCAAAAAGTTTTCTAATAGGATGATTTGAAGAGAAATTAAACCTTCCACAGAAATTTTTCTACCTCTATCAGGAGCACTGATCGCGAGAGCATGCACCTGCCCTCCATAAGTTCCTGCCCTTTGACCTTATCCCTGTTTCTTTGGGCACTCCCTAGCAAAGTGTCCGACCTCCCCGCAATTGAAGCAAGAATTCTTCCTTCTTTTGCAGTCCTTCACCAAGTGACCCTCACACCCACAACTGTGATACTTCCTCTTATCCTTGGCCTTGTCATTCTTTCCTACCTTCTTCTGTTGTTGTTGTTGCTGTTGTCCCTTCTTGGGCCAATTCTTCTTGTTTTGTGTTGTTTCCTCAGCCTTTACTTCCTTCTTTTCTCCCTTGTCTTCCTCATGCATCAAGGCCATATCAACAAGCCTTTTAAAAGTAGCTCCCATTGGAATGTAGGACATAGCCAACCCATGAAGGGGCTCATTAAGTCCTTTGACAAATTGCAAAGCCTTCTTATGCGGAGTGTCCACCAACTCTAATCCAAACCTTGTTAGCTAGTTGAATTTGTTCACATATTCTTTAACAGACAATTTTCCTTGTTTGAGCGCCAAGAACCTCTCCATTTGCATGCTTTTCTCAGGTTGGGAAAGAAACTTCATTTCAAACCTCTGTCTAAAATCATCCCATGTCTTCACTGAACGTCTAGCTTGGGTAACTTCCCACAAAAAGAAGGTTCATCTTTCAGTAATCAGGCAGCTAACTGAATCTTCCTTCGATCTTCCACTTTAAAGATTACAAAAAAGTCATCGGTCTCCTTAAGCTAATTTATTGCCTCTATGAATGTCTCGATTCCATGGAATGGCTTTCCTCCCACAGCACGGAAATCCTTGCGGATCTTAGAGAAGTTGTCTCTACGCAGAGGAGGAGGAGGAGGAACGACGGGTGCATCTGGGGGAGGAACGTTTCCTTGGCCGTCGGCAGGCACTGTGGACTCCAGATACCTACGGAGCCAGCCTGGTGTCGTAATGCCCTTTGGAATATTAGGTTCCCCAGATATGCTGAAAAAGAAAAGGAAAGAGATTCAAATAAGGGATCGAAAGATATTACTTATGGATTTTTGGGGGAATGTTTTTTAAAACAGAATTTTTTTTTGAAAATAAATTTTCAAAAGCTTTTATCTAATCTGGTAACCTTCAGCTTTGATACCAAATGGGACACCACACGTCCGTTAATGACACTCATTAAGAGAATGCATTAAGTATCGTGAAGAGTTATAGGTAGATAGAAACGGAAACATTACAAGACAAATATAAAAGCAACAGCGGAATTCAAATTATTATTTCAACAAAAATCATAACCTCGTAGTCCAAAATATCACAAGTCTGAAACTATATAAAAGTCATTACAAAAATATAAAACTTTTCTGTCTTGTTCCATCAGAGTACATAAAAGGCATAATTCCCCAGAAAGAGATAAAGCGATAGTAGAAATAAGAAATTGAGCAATACTTCAAGAGCAGCTCCTAGCAAGATAAAAGCAGAATCACGGTCAAGCCTGAGTGTTCCCGCCGAGAGAACCTTGGGGGGGGGGGGGGAGGACAGAAGAAAGAAGAGGAAACAAAAAGGGTCAGACATAAAGTCTAGCAAGTCCAGTTACTTTTAGCAAGTAAATAAATAAAAGTAGTATGACAGGCATATAAGGTGGATAAGAAAGATGACATCACAAAAGGTAAGTTTGACAAGGTAAACAGGATAGAGTGTATACGCTTCCCTAAAACTACTCTGCACTATTACTAGTATAACCAGAATGAGATGATCCCTTCCACTATAAGGGGGTAGACTTAGGCATACGTCTAAATGTACCCTAACTACTACCCTAATCGATCGGCTCCCTAATCCGCATAGATACTCTGTGTCGGCCCCACCGTAGGATATATCATGTCCTAAAGTGGCAACCCTTCGCTGTTATACACAGCCCCATATCTATAGGTGCCACGGTCGTCTTATCCCCCTCTGCCCGGCCCATGCACGCACATGAGCCGATCAGTTTGTGCCGCCCACCCCGTCCTCCACGTTTGGATCTCTTACAATTAGTTCAATAAGGATGCCCCTTCTATGACCTAGTTCGGAGTACTTTGTTTGATACCTACTCTGGGTTACTGACTGAAATGGGTCCCACACAATATCATACAATCTCTGCACTTTGTCTTCTATCCCCCACTAGGTTTTCCACAGGTTATATTTACCTAAAAAGGTGTCTTTAATTATATAACCCCTGTCTTTCTGCCGGTTATACTTACCTATAGGTGTCTTTAATACATAACCCCCAATTGGTTAAGTTTTGTGGGCCTATATTTAAATATTACCCACCCATCTTAGATATACTTAACTTAACCCTCCCATTGTTCAGCCAAGTTTTCTTAACCCCAATCCATGTCGTGTTCACATAATCCCTATGTATTCAACTAGGTTAAGTATTCCAATTCTTTACCACGTCCATTTATGGTTATAATGGGCTAGACCTCCCACATTAGGCCTACAACTTGTGGATGCTAGATATGTCGGTCGGGTCCGGGTAGACTTCTTCCACAAGTTGGGCCTAACCTCGTATCTTAGCCCATCTCGTATTTGTGCACTTAGACCCATCACATTAGATTCAACATTTGCGGTTGTTGGATAAGCCGGTCGAGTCCAGGAAGACTTCCAACACAAATGCAATCTAACCTCGTGTCATAAGTGCAGTTACAGTTTTTAATTACTGTAATCCTAGGCATTTTTATTATTAACCATTTAACTATACCTTTGACTTTATAGGTGTTCATGCCCATTTACCCAATTATCTTCATAGCGAATTATATGTCCAAATTCATATTACTCAAGTTATGCCAATTCTAATGCTCCCCCCAGTTCCCTAACTAACGCATTCGCATATATTTGGTGGCATGCCTAAGCTAGAAAGTAGCCTGGCTATAAACAATAAAAGGGAAAGGTGATGGGAAGATGACAATGGTGATTATTCTAACATTACTGGCATATATATATATATACAATGACATAGACATGTAATTGACATAGTGATAAGGCAGACAGATAAAAATAGATCTAGTGAACATAATAAAACTAGATCTAACATATTAAGGATGTCTACTAGGCATAAATAGATCTAATTAAGGATTCACATGTCCAATTAATGATAGATCTGAATTAACCACAACATGATAGGTACAAGATGATCTAGATAGATAATTAGATCTAAACAAGGATTTAACTATCCAAACAATGACAGATCCAAATTAACCACAGACATAGATAAAGGTCAGGATCCACAAATGTGACATGATAAATTAACCACAAGTGAATTAGATCTATAAAGGTAGATCTAGCATGATAAAGTTTTAAGATCCAAGAGTATCATAGATTCACAATTTATAACAAATCCAAATCACAGTCATATCACATTTTACATTTAATCATTTAAATATAAAAGTACTAAACTCACAGTGTTTGGATTTTAGAATATAGAAGAGAAATTGTTGGTGTTGAATCTCAGATCTATATGTGAATCGCTAATTGATTAGCTCTTAGTTAATTACTGCTGTAGAAAAGGATTCGTTTCAGTTCAGGCACCGGCAGCATTTGGCTTCCATGGATTTCTAGTGAAGAAAACAAGAGAAATGGACCTTTATTTATAGCTGCAAGCCCCCCAGAAATCGACTGCCACCTCATCCCTAGGGGGGTCGACACCCCTACTATGGGGTCGACACCTCTGGGGTAGGAATTTTACCGCCTATGGGATTTTCGAATTTTCAACTGAAATTTTGAATTCCTGGTCCCTATATATATAATTATCTTGCGCGTATACAAAATTCAAACCTTCATAACTTCTTCATACAGTGTCCATTTTACGCAAACCAAATGTCTATCTTGACCAGAATTTTGAGACAGACGCAATGGCACAGTCTATTTCCCTTAATTTTGATTATTAAATTAATTATTATTTAATTTATCCTCTTTATTGTTGTTGAAATACGGGGTGTTACAAAAGTGCTTTTAAGTTCCAAGATAATGCTGGATAGTTTGTGAACCCCCGAATAGTACTCAACAACTTTATGAATTTTTACTTAAGGTAACAATGGTGGATTAGGATCGAAGGCAAGGGATATGGAAATAGTTACAAATTATGAAAATTTCAGTGAGCTTCAAGTCATAACTAACTGTTTCACTGCTGAATTAGCCAGTGGAAAACTCAGTGTGATGTTAATGCTTCAAAGCATGAAGCACTAGAAAAATGCTTAAAGACTTCAATTCCTTCTGATCTAATAAGATCTCTAAAGTGTTGGATACTGGTAATCAGGTGGTTGCTTCGTCCTATGCTCTTACAAAGTCGAACCTTCAGAAGCAGTCCTCCTCTACTAATCCTGGCTTTTTGAACTCCCCTTGTAAAACAAAGTCTCCACCCAGTGATCTGACCCATGTCACAATATGGAAGATGCCCATAGCTAGCTCAACTTAAGCGTACGCTCATATTGCACCTTCTCCAGGTTATAAAGCATGGCCACCTGATATTGACACTTTTTCTCCTCTTGCTACTTCTATTTCTGGAGAGAAGGCATCAAAGACACCTCTCACTCAAAGCATGAAAAGAGAGATGCTGAGGAATCAACAAGACAATGGATAAGATCCTTGAACGAATGTAGCTGCGTTAATGCATGTCAAAGTACAATGTTAAGCAAAATGTAATGATCTATCTTGTTTATTATCTATTGATGTAATATGCTGTGTGTTTTTCCAAGTTGTCTCCCTTCATGGAAACTATATTTTTCGTAGATATATGTGTTATATATCTCCGGTCTACCTATATTATTATTATATTTAATAATAGTGTTACAGCTCACTTTAAAAACGGTTGGCTTTGCCAAAGAAAATTGTAATTCACTAATTACCATTATTAGAGTGTTAATACTGTTATTAGCCCTAAATTAAACGCAGCCACCATCGTTCATGTCCAGGTTATCAGATCGAATCCTTCACGCAACTTCAATCGATCACCACCGTGAATGAAGATGCTTAGCCTGGTCATTTGATGGAAATCGAGTTCTTCAATAAGAACTTGCGATTTTTTATTATGTGGCATAATAGCCTCAAAATTTAATAACGGTAATAATTAGAATATTTGAATAGGTTTACTTGCAAATGATTTGAGAGAATGTCATTAGAATAATGTCAAACGTTTTGATCTACAAACATTTTAGTTATCATAAGGGAGAAACTCATCCGTGTTTATGTGCGGGCATAGTCATATGAGATACCCTTTCTTTTCAAAAGGGTTTTCATTCATCAAAAGTCGATATATGTAAGACATTGTAATCTATTATTGAGTTTTTCTCATGCTTTTATACCCAATTTGAATCTGAGTGTTTTTAATGCTAGTCAGATCTGAGTTATTTCAGGATTATCTGAAAACGTTGGAGTTTTCAAAGAAAAGATGGAGATCTTAATTTGACACATCGACTTATTCTATTACCCATGGCAAAAAAAATTTGTTTTGTTTCTACCAGCAAATTGTAAGGACAAATAATTATAATTGTACAAGCTGAATCCAGGTTGGACTCTGATGTTTGTATTAAAAAGTTTTTCATTGTAAAGAATATTGTTTAATATTATAAATTATTCCATTCAAGTTAGATTATGCTTTGTTCTATTTTCTTATATTACCCTTGACGATCCAAGAATTCGTACAACTTAAATCGGACAATGCTTATTATTGTCGGTTTAAAGGTTACATATTTTTCCACCCTAACACTAATGGTCATTCTTTCGATATAAATTTCAATTTAATGTGGTACTAAATGCATGTAGGCACTTATACAAGAATCAGAGGTAAAAAGGACATGGATGGTAGTTCTAGTGGTAATGGTTATATAGTCAGAGTTACGTGCAAAGAATTTTCAGAGGGAGGCTTCGTTATACAGCTAGAGATCATATTCGGTATTTGTAGAATTTAATTATAAAGTATAACTTGTCTTTAGTCATTCCAGTTTGATATGATTTCGGAATTGGTTAATCATATATTGAATTTAGTAATATAGTTATGTATTGAACTTGTCTTTTGTTAGCTTATACCCCATTTTGTTGGCGTTATTATGGATGTTTTTTTTACTAATGGATGTTGTTTATTTATATTGGTTGATTTATGCAATATTATTTTTGAATTCTAATAAAAAATATAATCTACATTATAATCATGCATATTGTATTGCAATGGTAGTTAATGTTAGAATATAGAAATTACCAATATTCATGTTAATTTTTTGTTCTTAGCACTTACTTTCATTGGAAGGTCAAATTTAGTGACATGTATATGCGTTGTAAATATAATGTTGTCAATTCCTGTATGCATTGCAAAAAAATATCTTCCAATGATAACATTCATTGAAAATAAATCTAATGCTTATAACCTTAATTAGGGAAAAATATCTTCCAACACTTATAAGTGTTATAAAAAATGTCCATGCGCTTACGTTAACATTTATTTATATGCGTTGTCGAAATCGTTTGCAATAGTTATACTTATTGGGAATCCTATATTTTGGTATAATGAAATATCTAAGTGTCGAAAACCGAAATCATTAATGGTGAAAGAAAATGAAGGTAAAATAAAATCTCACAATCACAACGAGTAATATGTAGAATAAACCAGTCTTTACAAAAAAAAAAATTTTTTTACATAAATACACATTAGAGTATAACTCAAACATATTACCAACCCTGGATAATACCTATCCTTACACGTACTGATAATAATAAATGGTCACAAATAAAGGAAGATAAAGAATATACGGAAGTATGTCCCGTGAATACATCTTCTCTTTTAAAACTCCAAAAGCATCCAAATCCAATTGAGGTAATATGATTAGTCTGAAGCAAGCGTTATTGTTAAATAATGTCTATGTCATTCATGAATGTTAGGTGAGAAAATTCAAATCACAAAGAATAAAATTTGATTTATTGACTTGTGTAACTTTTAGAAGTTACCTTGTAAGACCATACCGTAAAGGAACACAGATAGGGTCTTACATTATGGTAATCAGAACTTCTTATATCAAAATCCCATGATATTGTAATAATGTCTAAGGGCAAAATTTAGTAATAATCTAGTAGTTGAGATGCTTGTGAGTGTATTTTACAACAATACTAGGTTTGAAATAAAAAAAACTATGATACATTCTTTAGTTATGTAGGATTTTCGTGAAGGTGCCCTTAGTATTTCGAGAACAGTCCCCCGCATAAGGATTAGATCTATTCTTCCAAAGCATTGTACCTACATCGTCGGGTTACTACAGGAAAAACATAACTGGTCCCTTTAACATCGATTGCATCGCTCCTAACATGCAATAAAACCTAAAGATGTTTCCAGAAAGGGATCCAACTACACCCTATGGGTTTGAAAACTCTATCGGTTATGTCTTATATCTTTGGTTCTAGTCATTTCTGTTAAATAGGCTATGCTCGACGTTCTAGCTTATGCACCACATCTAAAGATAAATCACGAAATCCCAAATTAGTACCCATACCTAAATAGGTTTTGGAATTACACGTTGACTTTCCACATCTCAAAAAATCTTGGAAGCACACAAGGATTTCCATAATCAACAGGTCTTAGAATTTCACATGGATTCCAACATCTAAAATAATATCGATTTTCCTTCATAGAAAAGGTATATATATGTTTATTGAAGTGGTTACTGCCTGAATCATCTCTTATGAGTGTATCCGAACCTACCTAGTGCTCCGCGAACCAAATGATCGACTTTTCGACGAGATCAGCTTTGGTTCTTTTGAAAATAATCAGGTAAAACTCAAGGGCTAGGATCACCCTACCCCTTAAAGCTATTGATTCTCTTTGTTCTTTCCCTTATAAGAGTCACAATTCTATACATACAGTATGACACTACCGATAGTAACTGTACTACATAATTCTTGTGTTTCTCCTTGATACTTCTTGAGTTAGACCTATTCTTCGATGTTAAATACAAAAAACGTTCCACAACACCAAAGTTTAGAAGGATTTATCTTTTAGGCCAGGGTTCTAACAAACAAAACAACAATCCAATCAAACATAGATTTAATTTTCTATAGTAATCACTAAGCCGCGTTCAATTTATTCTTTATTAATTAGATCTCTTTTCATACTTGGAAAACATATAGTATACTTATCATAACCATGCAATTGTATTCACATATCACTATATTTCAATTACCTAGAGCTATATCCATTTACATATCTGAACAGTATAAGTATATATACAAACATTATATTTTCAAAATTCAGAAAATATAGTTATATACTTACATCATTGGTATAAGTATATATACCAAGCGTAAAAGAAAGCTTCCTTATTTTCAGATTATATTAAATAGGTCAAAAACCATTAATATTCAAACTCGGGTTTCTAAACTATTGAATGAAAATACATAAATAAAATATCGTTTATAAATTTCCTTTGTAAAATATCATTTATAAAGCACCTTAACAAAATATTACTTACAAATTAGAATTCATCATAAAATAATTTACTAATTATAAACACTTTATTAAATTAATTAATTATTTTAAATCGTTAAAGAAATATATTTTTTAAAACATTTACTAATACGATATTTAATTAACTATTGCCCTTATTAATAGAATAATTAGTTAATTTTCAAAACATTAATGAATATAAAATAGTCAATAACCATTGAAACACCATTAACGAATAATTATTTAATTTTAAAACATCATTAATAGATAATCATTAAAATTGAAAACATCATATATAAATAATAGTAAATAACCTTTTAATATTTGTAATTAGAATAATAGTTAGTAAATCTGAAAATATAATTAGTAAAATAGTTAATTTACATTTAAACAAATGATTACTGTTAGAACCAAAAATTTGAACAACACCAAAAAAGTTCTAAAGAGAACTAAACAGAATAAGTAAATGAAAAATGAGGGTAAAAGCAATAAAAATGCAGTAAATAGATATATAAGAGTTTATAGTGGTTCGACATTATTAGGCCTATGTCCACTTGGAAGTTTACCATACTTCATTGTAATACGGAGTGTAGATCGTTAAAACTCCAAGGTATACAGAATAAAGTAAACTATTAGTGAAAGGATCTATTTCTCTCCTAGGCAGTGGCTATTTATTGATGTAGATTGTTAAAAAATATCTTAGAAAGTTTAGAGAGGCATTTTAGAGTCGAATGTGAATGGGCTCGACCCATATCCTCATCAAGTATAGGGTCGATACTGACCCCTGTGGCAGGGATCGGTACTGATCCCTCATTTTGAGGGATATAAGGGAGCGATTCCTCTAGTAGGTCCCATTTTCCATCTCTATCCTTTCTCTGAAGTGGCTTTTCAAGTTGCCTTGTGTAGTTGGAGAGATACTTAGTGTTGATGGTCGAACTTGAATTTTCGGCTGGTCTATTAGGAGCTATACCAATCCCTAGTATTAACCTTGGCTGATTTCACACTTAGTGAGCTCCCAAAGCGATTTTCTACTCTGCTCTTTCAACTATCATCTCATGGAGGTCTCCGAGGTTGATGTCTGGACCTTCAGATTGTGACGACCGCCCATAACCCCCGCGCTAAACAAGAGGAGTAATGCACTGAAAGGTGTGCACGGCAGCCATGGACGATCATCATAGTAGGTAACACACGCGGAACCTGTCGTAAACTCACAGAGCAAGGATAAAAGATAATAGAACATATACAACAGTTAGTGATAGTAAAGCAGAAAATACTAAACTTTCATGACAACTAGAAAGTATTTCCCATGCACGTGGATAACAACAATAGTGTTTGTACAATTTGCCTCACTACAACACTCAGAGAAATAGCAAACAACGGAAACAAATACTAGATAGTAATAGAACTGGTATGTGAGCCTCCTGCTCGCCATCGATCAGCATCATCGTCCTCACTAAAGAAATATCTGCCACTTGTTACTCAGTCTGCCCATCCACAACCGGACGAACAACCCAATATAATAAGAGGAAACATAAAACCTTGAGTCAGACAACAGTCTTAGTGAGCGATAAAACAGCTAACAAACTTCATCAATAAAGTATATGAGAATGGGTAAATAATCAACTAATCTACCCAGCTTTAGAGAAGAACTCTCAATTTCCTTCTCCATTACATGACAATGATAGCCTTTACAATCCATACACCCAAAGGAATAACAATTCAGTCATGGCAATTAAAGCATCCATTCATAAATGACAAAGCAACTCAATCATGATCACAACATGCATTCAAACGTCCATAACTGACTCTGGCTATCACTGCAAACCTTGCTTTGGAAACTTCGTTATCATATGACTGGCTAACAATTTGCCGTAAATTGTCGAGGATCACACACGACATCCCGGTTCTAGCAAAAATCCACTTGCTATACTCAACACGTCTCTAGGCCGTACACGACGCCCAAGGCACTCGACCTACAATTGGTCTTCAATTGTACCTCTGCTTTGAGTCTGCTAGAACCTGCAACAATGAAAATTCGTTAACCTTCGTCTCTCTAGTCTTTATCAATAACGAGTATTAATTAGTTTAGAACAACTTAGAGTTATCACTTCACACGAACTCAATATATCCTTGAGTTGTCTCCCCATTTTTTGCATACAATGAGCAACAAACACTTTTCAACACTTCCTAACTTCCCAATTGAATTTATTTTGAAGTCACATCATCACCGGAAGTGTCCGACCAAAAATAGCCGACCAGAAATGGCAAAAATGGCTAACTAGATATGGATGACCAGAATAGCCTGAACCAATTATGCCCGATCCGACTTTGGTCTGATCCAACTTTGGTCCGATCCAACTTAAGTCCGATCCAACTTTTGTCCGATCATGCTACACGCTATACTCAACACGTGTCTAGTCCATACAAGATGCCCAAAGCACTCAACCTACCACTGGTCTTCAATTGTACCTCTGCTTTGAGTCCGCTAGAACCTACGACAACGAAAATTCCTCGACCTTCGTCTCTCTAGTCGTTATCAATTACGACTATTAATTAGCTCAAAACACCTTAGCGCTCTCACTTCACACGAACTCAATATATCCTTGAGTTGTCTCCCCATTTGTTGCACACAATGAGCAACAAAGACTCTTCAACACTTCCTAACTTCCCAACTGAATTTACTTTGAAGTCACATCATCACCGGAAGTGTCCGACTAGAAACAGCCGACCAGAAATGGCAAAAATGGCTAAGCAGAAATGGCTGACCCGAATAGCCCGATCCAGTTATGCCCGATCCAACTTTGGTCCGATCCAACTTCGGTCCGATCCAACTTCGGTCCAATCCAACTTCGGTCCGATCCAAACTTCTGTCCGATCCAACTTCTGTCCGATCCAACTTCTGTCTAATCCAACTTCAGTCCGATCCAACTTCAGTCCAATCCAACTTCTGTCCGATCCAACTTCTGTCAGATCCAACTTCTACATATTGCAAATCAACTCCGATTTCGACCAAAACTTCGCCAAACGATAAATCCAACGAAACTAACTCACCCAATTCATCAAAAAGGATTACAAGCATGTTATGAAATCAAAAATATTGTCAATATGACGATTCTATCAATGATAACGTCAAATTCACCAAAATCACCACAATTATGTATATGAACAAAAACCATGGATCTAACTCGCACATTAGTATGAAATATCATAGAAATTAGCTATCTAAACTTGTTAAATCGGATCATAGGGTGATCTATATGAAAATGAACTTACCAATGCATAGATTTAAGGAAAAACACTTGAATTTGATGAAAAACAGGATCTACTACTCATACTCTTTATTGAATCCATGTGAGAGATGTAATCCACTCACCGATTCTCCAATACAAGAAAAAATGATAGAATTATGAATCTGGACAGCGAACAATTCGAACCAAACTTCTCGATCCGATGAACTCGCCTTTGATATAATGTAGATCTAGCCTCCAATGGTGTAGATTTATGATTTCCCTCCTTAGATTTGGATTTTCAATGGTGGAAAGGTGTTAGAGGAAGAAGGAGACCAATTCCTCTAAATGAGAGAATGGGAAAGAAAACCTTTTCCCTCCACTCTCACCCCCTATTTATAGGATTCCACCAGCCCACTAATGGGCCTCCCCAATTCAGCCCATTAGGCTCTCCAAACCTGAACAGCCCACTGAAAAACCTTAAAACAACGATGTCTCCCTAACCGCTAAGCCAAATCTTTAATGTAACCACTCTACAGAAAGGCAATCATCAATTCCTTTCCAATGGTTCAGGTCTCACCCTCTGATTCGATCTGAGTCAAAAGTTATGCCTTGTACAAGACTGACAGGGGCAAAATGGTCACAAACAAAATCGGTAAAAAATTATGGATATGTCTCACATCCCCATAAGCAACATATTAAATGATGAGAATGATCCAACCCTCAGGGAATAAAATAAAAATATTTTATGATCTTTCGATACGTAAAATGCGGGCTGTTACATTCTCTCCCCTTAAGAATTTCGCCCCCGAAATTCCAAACAAACACAAGCAACCACAACAATTCCGCATGCCTATCATCATTGAGAAGCAAATTCTATAATCCAAACTAGCAACCATCAAGCCATGCATCCATAGCTTTATACTAGAACTCGGAATTCTACCACAGAACAATGATATACCGATGATACGATATCAAAGGATCCTACCGACGAAGAGTTCTGGATGAGTCGCCTTCATGCTCTCTTCCATCTCCCATGTACAATCGTCACCATCTTCACTCCATTGTACCTTGACTAGCTTAACCGTCTTCCTCCTAAGCTGTTTCGTGTCATTCTCCACAACATGCAGCGGCTTACGAGGTCTCGCAACTGCGGTTTCCACTTCTAGTCTTCGTACTGCTCTGGAGATACCACCGCATTCGAATCATGCACGAACTTCTGTAGAAACAACATATGGAAAACATTATGCACACTTGACATCTTCTCAGGTGGCTCTAATCTATATGCGAGCTTTCCAATTTGCTTGACTATCGGAAATGGTCCAACGAATCTAGGAGCTAACTTCCCTTTACTTCCAAATCTCACCATATGCTACAACGGCGAAACCTTCACGAAAGCCGTATCTCCAACGTCGAATTCCAAGTCCTTACGACGCTTATCGGCCTAACTTTCTGATGATCTTAGGTTGCCTTCATTCGTTGTCGAACGATCTCGATACAATCCAAGGTCTCTTTTATCATTTCTAGCCCAAGTACCAATTTATCTCCAGTTTCTAACCAACATGCTGGAGAATTGCACGGTCTCCCATACAACGCCTCGTATGGTGCCATCCCATTGCTGGACTGATAGCTATTATTATATACAAACTCAACCAGATGTAGATGGTCTGCCCATGATCCTCCAAAAACCAATACACAAGGTCTTAGGAGATCTTTCAAAACTCGATTGACTCTCTCGGTCTGACCATCAGTTTGGGGATGATATGCCGTACTCAAGCACAACTCGGTTTCCAAATCTTCTTGCAAACTCTTCCAAAATCCACTCGTGAATAATGGATCTCGGTCACTCACTATACTCTTTGGGACACCATGGAATCGAACTATCCATTTCACATAAAGTTCATCCAGTTTTGATGCCGTCCTAGTCGACTTGACAGGAATGAATCTTGCACTTGGTCAAGCAATCCACAATGACCTAAATTCCTTCATTTCCTGGCCTGGTCCTAGGTAGTCCATCAATAAAATCCATCGATATTTGCTCCCACTTCCACATAGGAACTTCCAACGGCTGAAGCAAACCACTTGGCTTTCTGTTCAGCTTTCACTAACTGACAGTTCATGCACTTGGAAATGAACTTTCCAATATCTCGCTTCATCCCCTCCCAATAGTAAATTCTCTTCATGACCTGATACATCTTATTACTACTGGGATGAATCGTAAACTTCGGGTGATAACATTCTCTCATGACCTCATCTCTCAATCCATCGATATCAGGAACAACTAACTGCCCTTGCTTCCGAAGCCAACCTTCTCAATCGACTTCGAACTCTTTATATTCTAGTTCTAGCTTCTGGACAAACTTGACAAGCTTTGCATCTTGCTTTTGGCTCTCACCAATCCTTTCAATGAGAGTAGGTCTTATCGATAAGCTTGCCAACATTTCAGGTTCCAACTCACACCTTGGCCTGAAATCAAACCTTGCCAAATACTCAAGGCTCTTCCAATCCGAAAACATCGCTCCCAAACATGCGTGTCTTCGACTCAATGCATCTGCAACTGCGTTACCTTTACCAGAAGTATAGGCTATATCGAGATCATATGTTGCAAGAAACTCTAACCATCGTTGCTACCGAAGATTCAAATCCTTTTGGGAGAAAAGATACTTCAATGAGTTGTGATCCGTAAACAACTCGAATCGGGCTTCCAATAGGTAATGTATCCACATCTTCAGAGCTAACAAAATCGCTGCCAACTCCAAATCATGAGTTGGGTAAATCTTCTCATGCGACTTTAGCTGTCGACTTGCGTAGTCCACAACCTTATCCTTTTGCATTAGCCCTGCTTCAAGCCCAGTACCACATGCATCGGTGTATACCACCATCTCTTCATTCCCATTTGGAATGGTCAACACAGGAGAACTTGTCAATCTCTCCTTCATGATTTCGAATGCTTGTTCACACTTCGCATCCCATGTGAACAATTGGTTCTTCTTCGTCAGGCCTGTCAACGGCGCAACTATCTTGGAGAAACCCTTGATAAACCGTTTGTAATATCATGCCAACCCAAGGAAACTCCGAACATCCGTTGCATTCTTAGGTCGATCCCAGTCCTGGATTGCTGCAATTTTACCGGGGTCAACCACTATCCTTTTTCCAGAAACTACATGGCCTAAGAATCTCACCTCATCCTTCCAGAAGTGACACTTCGAGAACTTAGCTTTCAACTAATGCTTTCGCAAGATCTCTACATTCCTGGAGTAAACCAGAATATCATCCATGAACACAAGCACAAACTTTTTCAACTGATCTCTGAATACCTTATTCATAAGATCCACGAAATACGCTGGCGCGTTAGTCAACCCGAATTGCAGCACCAACCTCTCGAAGAAACTGGATGGTGTCCTAAAAGCAGTCTTTGGCACGCTATCCTTAGCCACCCTCAATCGGTGAAATCCCGTTTCCAAATCCATCTGAGAAAACATTTTGGCTTCGTGAAGATGATCGAACAAGTCATCAATCCTTGGCAACGTATACTTGTTCTTCTTAGCCACCCTGTTCAGCTCACGATTGTCCACACATAATCTCAACAGCCATCTGCCTTGGTTGCAAACACGAACGGTGCACCCCATTTGGAAACACTTCACCAAATGAATCCATTCCTTATAAGGTCATGAATTTGCACCTCCAACTCTTGTTATTCCTTAGGCGCCATCCGCCTAAGAGGCAAAACAATTGGTCTAACACCCTCGACCAACTCGATCCTTAACTCGATCTCATGTTGCGGAGACAACACTTTGACCTCGTCAAAGACACCCTCATACTCATTAGCGATCAACACAGATGATAAGTCTTCTTGTGGAATCACAAGTGAATATAGATAGCTAACGAAAACACCCTCTTTGCGCTTACACTTTATCAACATCTTTCACCCTTCCACATCCCCGACACTCACCTCTGGTTTCTCGCAATTCACCCTTGGTGCATACGTCTTGAGCCAATCCATGCCCAAGATGATCCCAAACCCAGCGAAGTTAAGAACAAAGCAATCACACATAAAAGAGCAACCGTGACTCGACAACACTAGACCTCATCAAATCATGCAAAGATTTGACGAACCCCCAATTGGATTAGTTACTACGAAAGATCCATCACATATCTCGGGTTCCAAACCCAAACGGCACACAAGCTCATTGCAAGTGAATGAATGAGATGCTCCAATATCAAAAAAACTCGAACTGAAACACCATGAACAGAAAGAGTACCTTGCTCCATGACACCCTTTCCCTTCTCTTCAGCAGTAGGAGCCCTCGAATATGATGGCACTGCCCCCAAAGCATAAGCCTTAACCACTTTCTTCCCTTTGGCTAATTCTGGACAATTTTTCTTCTATGTCCTGGCTTTCCACACTTGAAGCACTTCTTCTCAGCTTTAGGATTCTTGCATTCACTAGCAAAATGACCCTTCTGCCAATAACTAAAGCAAGTCACTTCTCCCATCCGCTTCTTTTGGCCATCCTTTCCTTTCTGTTGTTGTTGCTTCCTTTTCTTATTATTACCACCCTGTTGTGGCTTCTGTTCCTCCTTAGGTGCAACTACAACATTTGCTTCTTTAGGAAACAAGCTCTCATGACGAATAGCTTTTTCCACAAACTTCTCAAATGAATCATCAAGATGGTCCACTAACGGCTTTCTGATATCAGCATCCAAACCCAAGACAAATTTCTTGTTCTTCTGATAGGGTGTATCAATGTATGAACGAGCATATCTAGAACAAGGCTTCGAAATCAGAAATATATTCAAGCACAGAATGACCATTCTGTTTCAGCTCTACGAACTTTTTGGATAGAGCAGATTTCTGAGCAGTGGAGATAAACTTTTCTTCGAACTTAGCTTGGAATTGCTCCCATGAAATTTCTTCCTCTGGAGTCTCGAGTATAACAGAATTCCACCATTCCATGGCCCTACCCTGCAATAGCCTTGATGCAAGTTTTCTCTTTATTGCATCCTCAATACCCAAGTCTCCAAAGATTTGGACACATGAATCCATCCACCTCTGAACCTCTTCAGCTGGTTCAGTTCCCTTGAATGGTTTTCCCCCTAGAGATGTAAAGTCCTTGCACAGCTTTGCAAAATCTACCACTCTAGGAACTCGCACACCAACATCTACCATTGCTGCCACTAGAGCGGTACCCTTCGCAAAATTGCTTCTGCCATGGCTTCAAACATGGCCGAGTAATTAGGTTCACCACCATTTCCCCCACCAGTATTGGCTCCCCTAGCAGCGTGTCTTGTTTCTCGTCTAATCATTCTAAATCTGCAATTTAGAATAATTAGCCATTTCAAGAAAAATTACTAAAGGAAAACAACTGTTACTACTATATATGCTACTGTGTATAGTAAGCATTCAACTAAAATCTACAAGTACGTCTCTCCTACGTAATTACGTCTTCGAACTTTGGCCAAAATCATTGACCAGAGCTCTGATACCAAATGTGACGACCATCCATAACCCCTGCACTAAACAAGAGGAGTAATGCGCTGAAAGGTGTGCACGACGGCTATGGACGATCATCATAGTAGGTAACACAAGCAGAACTTGTCGCAAACTCACAACGCAAGGATAAAAATATAGTAGAACATATACAATAGGTAGTGATAGTGAAGCAGAAAACACTAAACTTTCATGACAACTAGATAGTATTTTCCATACACGTGGATAACAACAATAGTGTTTGTACAATTTTCCTTACTACAACAGTCAGAGATATAGCAAATAGGCAAATACTAGATAGTAATAGAACTGGTACGTGAGCCTCCTGCTCGCCATCCATCAGCATCGTCATTCTCACTAAAGAAATACCTACCACCTGTTACTTAGTCTGCCCATCCACAACCGGATGAACAACCCAAGGTAATATATAAGAGGAAACATAAAATCTTGAGTCAGACAACAGTCTTAGTGAGCGATAAAACAGCTAACAAACTTCATCAATAAAGTATATGAGAATGGTTAAATAATCAACTAATCTACCCAGCTTTAGAGAAGAAATCTCAATTGACTTCTCCATTACATGATAATGATAGCCTTTACAATCCATACACCCAAAGGAATAACAATTCAGTCATGGCAATTAAAGCATTCATTCATAAATGACAAAGCAACTCAATCAAGATCACAACATGCATTCAAATGTCCATGACTGACTCTGGCTATCACTTCCAACCTTGCTTTGGAAACTTTGTTATCATATGACTGGCTAACAATTTGTCGTAAATTGTCGAGGATCACACACGACACCCCGATTCTAGCAAAACTCCATATGTTATACTCAACACATGCTACACACTATACTCAACATGTGTTTAAGGCATACTCGAAGCCCAAGGTACTCGACCTACAATTGGTCTTCAATTGTACCTCTGCTTTGAGTCCGCTAGAACCTACAACAACGAAAATTCCTCGACCTTTGTCTCGCTAGTCATTATCAATTACGACTATTAATTAGCTTAGAACACCTTAGAGCTTTCACTTCACACGAACTCAGTATATCCTTGAGTTGTCTCCCCATTTGTTGCATACAATGAGAAACAAATACTTTTCAACACTTCCTAACTTCTCAGTTGAATTTACTTTGAAGTCACATCATCATCGGAAGTGTCCGACCAGAAATAGCAGACTAGAAATGGCGAAAATGGATGACCAGAAATGGATGACTAGAATATCCCGATCCAACTTTGACCCGATCCAACTTCGGTCCGATCCAACTTCGGTCCGATCCAACTTCGGTCCGATCCAACTTTGACCCGATCCATGGATCTAACTTGCACATTAGTATGAAATATCATAGAAATTACCTATCTAAACTTGCTAAATCGGATCATAGGATGATCTATACGAAAACGAACTCACCAATGCATAGATTTAAGGAAAAACACTTGAATTTGATGAAAAACATGATCTACTACTCATACACTTTATTGAAATCCACTCACCAATTCTCCAATACAAGCTAAAATGATAGAATTATGAATCCGGACATCGAGCAATTCGAACTAACTTCTCAATCTGATGAATTCGCCTTTGAGATGATGTAGACCTAGCCTCCAATGGTGTAGATCTATGATTTCCCTCCTTAGATTTGGATTTTCAATGGTGGAAAGGTGTTAGAGGAAGAAGGAAACCAATGCCTCCAAATGAGAGAATGGGAAAGTAAACCTTTTTCCTCCACTTTCACCCCCTATTTATAGGATTCCACTAACACACTAATGGGCCTCCTCAATTCAGCCTATTAGGCTATCTAAACCTGAACAGCCCACTGAAAAACCTTAAAATAGCGATTTTACCAAACCGTTGAGCCAAATCTTGAATGTAACCACTCTACGGAAAGGCAATCATCAATTCCTTTCCAATGGCACAGGTCTCACCCTCTGATTCGACCTGAGTCAAAAGTTATGCCCTGTACAAGACTGACAGGGGCAAAATGGTCACAAACAAAATAGGTAAAAATTTATGGACATGTCTCACATCCCCATAAGCAACATATTAAAATATGAGAATGATCCAACCCTCAGGGAATAAAATAAAAATATTTTTTAGGATCTTCCGATACGTAAAATGCGGGTTGTTACACAAACCATCTCTTTAGGCATTCACCTCAACAATCATCAAGTCATGCTAATTTGGATAGCTAGAAATGGTCGGGCACAAAGATCGCATAACATTTGCCTCCTAAAGTATATTTTACGATGAACATGACATGCTTTGAATCGAGACAAGCTGTGGATGCTGGAATGGACTACATATTGTGCTTCGTGAATGGTTATTGTCCTTCCACTGAGTTTCATATGCCAAGGGATGTGCCATTATATGAGTGGTTGAAATGTTTGGTCGATCTCTGACTGTATAAGTTTGTGATTCCATCTTTTTGCTGATTTAGTATTTCGCTAGATACCAATAATCCAGATTATTTTCTTTGGGAATTCACTAGTGAACATCCAACTTCTATCGAGTCAAAAAGTTAGTTGTTAGTTAGTCATCGACTCTTAAGTACACTTGAGTGTAAGAAGGTCATTACCGGTTTGGATTTGAATTCTTATGTAAGTACGTGATTTTGTGCAATATGCTTGGAGTTTCCAATTCGAAGCACATGAAAGCACACACATATATAAGCATGTCAATATGTGCAACATATTGATGTCCATAAATTAACATGTCCGGATGCCACATACATACACATAAAAGGTATAATTTGGTGTAAACATATGTTTAGTTTGTGTGTATGTATATATATAGGATATATAGTTGGATTGGTACTATGACGCCCTACCCCGAGACCTACATAAATAAAGAGCATTACTTAGCAATATCGTCTGCTAGTGTAGTGAATAGAGTTGGTTAGGAGCGACCATCCATAGGATTTCTCCTAAATAATTATCGAATGCGTCGATTAGATGCTTCATTTTTTCCCTTAAGTGGATCAACATAACCAATTAAGGTTTGATACAAAACTATGGTGGCTAATGGATCAATTCAGAACAAAATATAACAATGTCACATTATGCAGTCATAAAACAATAGACACATATATACGCAGATATAACAGAAGCACACCGTACAAGAGTCATAAAAGTGATTAGTTCTTATGAACCATATATATATATATATATATATATATATATATATACGGGTACATAGAAGAATCTACATAAGGAGTACAACAGATGACTACACGACGCATGCACTAGCATCAAAAGAACACATGCTCATGATGACATAGTATACATAATGATAGTTCATCTAAATCAACATATTATGGTCTCACGTATAAAGTAATAGTAACCAATTCATATATTTCCATTATCACCAAATTTTTTAAGCTCTAAGGTTAAGCTATATGAAATCTTTAGAACTAAGAAACATCAAGATGGAAATAACCCAAAATATCTCATTAGGAGTTTAAGGAAACAAAAATGTAATCAACACACTTAAATCACTAAATAGATCTAAGGCTATGTATATAACACCAGCACCAACAAAGTGGTGAAAACATTTACAAATCATAAATTCTAGAAGTCAAAGAATAATGAAATCTAGAAATAACACCAAAAATGAACCATATCACTGTTGGTGAACATAAGTTACACCATATATACATCAATAATAAATGGTCGAAGCTGACCAAGTATTATTTAATAGATGACCCTGCAGTCTACTAAATGGCATATCAGCCTAATAAATGGCTTACCGATCTAATAAATAGCCCATCAGCCTAACAAATGCCACGCTGGCCTAGTATATTGGCAACAAAAAAAACAAAATAGTCATAAACTTCCAAATAGTAATCCGAACATTGACATCAATGCATCTCTTTCTACATGTTCTCACTTATTATTTAATTTGAGTCAGTCAATTTTGCGTTGGTCTAGCTTCAATGGAACAAGTACTGTATTAACCAACATTGCACATGCAGTGTAACACCCTGCATTTTCAACGATTAAGTAATAAATAAAAAATTATCAGTAGAATTTGGTCATGGAAATATCACCATTGCGTCCCGGGCAAATGTAACAACACAAATTACAACGGACACAGATTTTTTTCAAAACCCATGTCCATTAAAACATGAGTTGGTTTGTTTGGTATCCTACAAAAAAACGATGAATATATCAGAGCTCAGAAAAATATCTCACAACAAAACTGAATTAATATAATAGGTAAATACTTACCATAATAAGGACATTATCTAACAAGTTTCTCTAGGTTAGAATGTCTGCCACTTGTCTTACCTACGAGTTTTACGGTACTCTCATCTTAGAGCGCAAATCATACCTATCTACTCCTAGTAGACTGAACCTAATAAAAATGGTATACATAACTACATGCCCAATATAAACATAGGTACTACCCATAGTACCCCCACCGTATCCTCTGCGATAGGTATCCATCGTTATGCTACAAAAGCGAAACGTTGCTTCAATTTGTAAAAGACTGCTTCATTAGGCCTATAATATAGATTTCTGATAAGAAAACGTGTGAAAGTGTCCATACTGGAATTTCCAATTCTCGAACATCCACTAAGTACCACCCAGAGCGTGCCTAAAGGATTCACGTAACCATGGCGACTAATCTTTGAGTTCTGCTAATAGTGGTGAACTGGGCTCACTATGGAACTCGATAAGTGATTTACTACAATCTGCAAAAAGGCATAACTGGACCCACAGATTTTCAACTAAGTATGTCACTTTTATCATGGCTAAGATCCCACGTAACCACCCCTCTTTGGTGTGGAATAAGGCTATGCCTAAGCATCCAATTGGCGTCGCCACCTCATCCAGAGTCTATATAGTGAAAGATCACTGGCATGTTGTATTAATCCACATCTTTCTCGTGCTCACTATGACTAAATGCCACAGGGGTTCGACGGTTACTATCCTTCTTGGGTCTCAGGACCATGAAGTCTGCTACCTAGGCAACCTTTGTATCCAAAAGTCACCAATGAACATTCTGGCTACCCTAAATATAAAGGTAACCAAGGCATAGCTTCCCAGTGGAAATTACAGACTATCCTTTGAAGGATTATCCAGAACAATGACCTAGGACAAAAGGCCACCTCAAGGTATCCTCGCTTGAAGCCTACGATGGCTCCCAATGTTCAACATGGCCGATCCCGATCTTCTTGAGAAACCAGTCTACGACTGACATGGTATGTTGAGATATACGCCTCTTGTGAGGTCTAATGAATCTGATGCAGTCTTTAAAGTTCGTCATGCCTTTAGATTCGCTTGGATTTATCACTTTTTTGAAAATTTTCTATCCAAATGTACTCATATTTGTTGAAATTAGGCTTTATGAAATTTACATATATATGCCAACCAAAATTAACAGCTTTTAATTATATGTTATAATTTTTATAATTTCTACCCAAATTATGCCAATTATATAGCTATTTTTTTTTTGTAATTAATCTAAATAAATTTAAATAGAAATTTAGCTATTATATACATTCCTAACTTATGGGAATTAAACTATAAATGATTTCTAAATTACACAAAACTAATTAAACTAAACTAATTATTAATAGAAATGAAACAACCGTATATTATTAAAAAAAAAATCTAAATCCACCTACCAGTCATCCTAAGCTCTTTTCCTTATGTAATATACATTTCAGAAAGTTAACACAAGGATCTTGTAATATAGTGGTTACTGCTTGGTTTTGCTTTTCAAGAGGTTAAAGGTTTGATTCCCGTTGTTATCACAACTTGACCGCTTGAGATCCCACCTTCCAAAATATGTATGTGTATAAATCTTTATTATTGTAAATCTTTTTGTAACAACCCTGTTTTTTGGGTTTCCGAGGAAAACAGATTTTAATGTGTTTTATGGTTTTAAAATCATGAAGAATATAATACAAGTTCAAATTCCGACTCATGTTATAAATTAAGATGAGTAGTAAATAATTCGTGATTTGCAAAATTGTAAGTTTTGGATAAATTAAATACACTTGATATAATATAAAAATTTATTCCAGTCCGTGTTATAAATTATGCCTTGATAATTCTAATGAATAATGAAAATACCAAAAAAAAACATGCCAACTCCAAAACCCAATAAAATAAATGGCGATAGGTCTGTGTCTTCATTCTTTTCACATTCTCATCGCCTCCATCATCTAATCCTCTACCGCTATCGTTTTAATCACCTTCTTCCTTCCTTCACCTCCATAGTCAACATGGAAAAGAACATGAAGCTTAAAGCTCGTTTCCAGGCTTCGTTTAAACTTAGGTCGCTAGCCTATCTAACCAAATCTGGCCATTGTTTCTCTTTTACCTTGCAAGCTTACTCCCAGCCCGAGTCCGATTCTGGAAGCTCTGCCACCTCTCCAACGTCTACGGATTCCTCGATCAATGTCCTCTCCCCTAACTAATATTTTGTTAAATCTACGTTTTATTCTAGTCAACTCCCCTACTTTCTATGGGCTGACACCAGTTATCCCCCTAATCGTTGTTGCACCTTCTTAGTGGCCGACCTTACAAGGTATGCCCTATACTGTACAGTCTTGGGTGATCTTATTGATAAAGTAATTGATAATACCATGTCTGCGACTGTGGAAGTTCCACTTGCTAATTATTATTGTGTTGAGAACTTTGCACATTTGAATATGCTTCAGTATGATTGTCTGAGGTCGTCAGTTAGGTCGAGCCCTCTCGTAAATGAAAATATGAATTGCACATCACCTAATCGTAGTAATGCCTCAATGCAAGCTGCTCTTTATCTGGCCAAATGGACCACTCTCTTCTCATCCCTTCTAAACATTGCTGGTGTGTATCAATCCATAGATTTCAAAAGTCCAGATTCTGATCTTGGTATGAAATCACCGCCCGAGATACTTAGTAAAGCAAAGAATTTTTGGAAAGATCAGCTTGTTGGATTCTTTATAGACTCCAAATTGCTGAATTTTGACATTCGTGCTGCTTATCAAAGTGCATGGCGTATTGGAGGTGAGATGCGCAATACTCTTGTTAATGGAATGTACTTCATTAAGATCTCTTCTTTTGAAGAGAGACTTAGAGTGTTAGTGGCTACACCATCTATTATTGTTGGCAAGCCTTTCATCATTACGACTTGTAGTGCATCAATGGACAAAGCCAGAGAATAAGCCTTGTGTATTCCGATTAGAACTTAGTTTAACAGCGTTTTGTCTTCTCTCCAACCCCTATATTGGCCTTAACTGATTGGTATATCATATAAGCAAACTAAAATGCTTTGACACTAATATCGTAGCCATGAAAAATCAATATATATTAGAACTCTAATAGGGATCTCTCCTAATAGTCCTTTTCCCACTCTACTAGAAGTATGCATTGATGATCATGCTTATCATATTGACGTGTCATATAAGTGGATCCCAGAAATTTGCATATCCTGCAAATATTTTGGTAATTCCTTTGAGAAATGTCCCTTCATAGCTATTAACTTGCCTTGTGAAAATATCCCACTTCCTAGGCCTCCTGCTAAAATGTGGGTCCCCAAAACCAAGCATGAAGTTGCTGTCTCTATGCCCGAATATGCAATCCATGTTCCCCTTTTGTTAGTAGTGAGATTTTTGGAAATGTTTGGGAAGAAAATAAGGAGGCTTGGTTAGAAGTAGGATTTAGGACGGACTTTTGCCCATACAGTCACTGTTTCTATGGTTTACTGGGGTTCATAGGGAGTCATGTAAGTTATTTTACCATCTAGTTTAAGATAATATGGTATTGCGTGAAGAAGGAGAGCTTGGTAAGGTAATTTATTGATCTTGCAGGATGAGACTTAGGATAGGAAATTTCTATGCTCTCTTAAGGTGTTATCCTATGTAGAGGATCTTGCCCACCTGCTCGTGTCACGTAATCTGTATACGACGTCTTTTGTTCTTGGCGTTGGTGCCCTTGTTACGATTGAACTGTCTCTATAACAGACTAAACATGTTAGTCTATCTCATATTCCTTTATTTTTTTTAATGTTGTACTTAGTGTTCTAGTCACTAAATATGTAACGACTCGGCGGGATTTCAACACCCGAATTTCAACAATAATACATCAAACCATATTACTTGTCAGAACTCAAGTACCGAAAACACCAGATAGTTAATGAAAGAAATTAGAGGGTGATATAAGAAAGAAAGGAATATTAGAATAGAAGAAAAAGAACACATCATCATCAGAGTCTCACATCATAGCGGAACAAAATATAATATAGAAATAAAATTTTATTGAGAGCTTTGGAATTAATACTTACAATCATCAGAGAACAACAACACATCTTGGACAGTTATAATAATCTATCCTCATATACACACACAATGGAATAAATAATAATACGTATGAACTCCTCCAGCACGTCTTCTGAACTGCGTAGCATCCAATAACCTGATCCTGCAAACCCGGGCTAAACCGAGCATTATAAATGCCGGATCAGTCTGGTGAACTAGAGTGAGAAAACCCACTAAGTTCAAATAACATCCATATTGATTTTAAAGTCCAAAAATCCATTTGAAAGAAAAGTATAATAGTAAGACCAGTCCACACATAAACACGGACGGTTTTTACCTTATTCTAACCCAAAACATTTTTTGAAATCATATATTTCTCTGATATTACAAGTGTCTAAATACAAGTAAATAGCAAACTAGCGGAACGCTTGCATCTCACGCTCCACATATATAGTATATAATCAAAACCATGGGCTCTTATTGGAGATTTGATTTCCAACTATGACAAGGTATGGAACCACCTTCTGATAGTGTGTCTCCAGAGGCGAATATACTGGGTTCAATAAGAACGTCTTACAACCCGGCCACACATAACCGACCACTCATTTCGCTTGAGTGTATCGAATGTATATCACCAACGGCTGGGATCAGCAACCGTTTCCCAAAAAGGGACAACATCGAAATTAGATTAAAGAATGAAATGGAATTTCTATAGATAGGTGATTATACATCCTAATGTGAGCGACTCACATAGCCATGCTGCCTGCCCGATTTTTGTCATTTCCCGGTTGATGAGGCTTGAGGTTTAACATTTCCTTTTTTAGAATATCACCATCACTTTGAATACCACATTGTGAGATCCGCCAAATCACTAATTTACGTTCACAAAAATATTCTGGGTGTTTATGCTAAGAGAAGGTGTCTTCTCTACCACCTACAGAGATACGTTTGTAAAAATCAACGTACGTGATTCTTAAGAAATACTCTGTCAGACATTCGTCCGTTTAAGTCATCCAGGAATAGGATGAACCAAAGGTACTCTCCTACCACATCCTAGGAATCACCCTATAGATCATTAGCGAGTAGTCCTTGCAAAATCCATAGATTTCAACCACGACAGAACCATAGTACATCTCTGGTTATAATTTATAAATTAAGTTTTATATAGTAGACTTTGAAAACTATAGTAGTAAACCAGAGATATAAGTAATCCTTCCGTTTCATGAAGATTTTTGGTCTTCAATCGCTCCGTCTTGATCAACGTCTGATATTTTCTTTATCTCATATTTATTGGTCAGAATGGTTTTCGAATATAATTCAATCCCGGTCTTTCCGTACCAACAATTGTAAAGGTCAGATTTGATAGTCGGTTATTTAACTATCAAATAAACAACAATTCATTCATAAAAATAAAATGAACTTACTGGTTATGTACTCAGCATCACTTGGCTTTTTTACTCTAAAACCTTTTAATCTCTTGATATTTTAAAACATGGTTCTTACTTATTATCTTATTATAAGAATATTCAAATTGTTTAAATACATAAGAATTTAAATCAAACATGTATAGCTATATTCACCCACTTTGGGTTTAATCAAATTTAACATAACAACATTACGAAATCTCTTCGGTTTTTCTTTGCTCAAAAAACAATAAATAAAACTTGTCGCTTTTTAATAAACCATTTAAACTCATTTCTTAAATTCCTTTACTTCGTAATCGTATAATTTCACAAAACCACTTCCTATTTCCTTTACATTGGAAATATTATTCTATAATCTCAAATCCTTTTTATGTCCATTACTTTGGAATTATAAAAATTCCTTGAACCCCTTTTCCATAGTCAGAAATATTTCTGTTTCTTAATTCTATTATCTTAACTACTTATCAATTCGTAATATTTAACTTCAGATCCATTAAATCATTTTCAACTTGAAAATCTCATTTAAAATTCCATTCATTACTCTTAATCTCATTACTTAAGTATCAGTTCCTTTCTTACAACAAGCTCATTTACGAGATGTTATGTAACACCCCGTGTATTCTATAACTGTGAAATTCACAAATTAAAGTATAACTAATTTCAAATTAAAGTATTAAGGGAAACAGGATAAGCCATTGCGTTCGTCTCGGAAAAATACGCGAAATAGAGTCCGAGTTTTCGAAAAACGGAGCCCGTATGACCAAATTATGGCCCGACGAAGTTTCAGAAAATTCAAATTTCGAAAACAGAATTTAAATTCAGCCCAATCAAAGCAGGCAGGAAAATTCCCGCCCAAACCCACCAGGTCGACCTGGGAGTCGACCTGCCAGGCCAGGTCGACCTAGGAGTCGACCTGGGGGTCGACCTGGGAGTCGACCTGGCCCCTGAGCCAGGTCGAACCCAGCCCACCCTGGCTGGCCTAGTCTGTGTTTGGTCGATTTTCTGAGCCCTGCCTTGTCACTAGGGCTAGGTGTCAGCTCCTGGTTGGTCTCTTCTTTGAACGAATGGCTATTATAAAACCAAGCTCCATCGACGGTCTAAATCAACTCAGAAACTCTATAAAAAGGACCTAAGACTAACCCTAATTCACATAAACTAAAATGGAGATGAGACCGTCATGCTGCTGAGGAGAGACTGAGGATAGCCGTCAGAAAATAAAGAGACAATTAGGAGATAAATCAAAAGCTTAAAGCAACGTTAATCAAATTAAAGCAACGCCTACAACAAAGGATAGCATCTCCAAATTCAGAATTCAGATTCCTGAATTGAAGAGTCGTCATACGCTGTAAGTAGAGTGCTATTCCGATGTGAATTAAATAATTGTGTTGATTTGTGTAATGTAAGAAATGGAATTGTGGCGATAATAATTTATATTTGTATGTTGCTTTGATGCTAAACGATTTGGGAATATTATGATATACGATTGGATATTTGCAAGTACGCGATTTGCGTTGGAAACGAAATGGAATTGTGGCGATAATGACTTATATTTGTATGTTATTTTGATTCTAAACGATTTGGCAATGCTATAGTTTGATTCATACAAGTATATGGTTTATGTTGACAACCACATGTTGTGAAATTTTGATTGGGATTCATGCAAGCATATGATTCATATTGAAAACTACATGTTTTTGGTGGTTATTTACAACACCCATTTGATAATTGCAAGTATATGATTCACGTTGAGAATAACAACTATATGTTGTAATAGTTTATTTGGAATTCATGCAAGTGTATAATTTATTGTTATGCCAACATAATGTATAATTCTATGGTCATCTTTAGTGTAATTTGATCCACTTAAGTATTATGATTCATATGAAAGTTATGTTGGAATTGGCATCATAGTTCAAGTATAAAAATCATGATTTTGTAAGCGTCTTTGTAAGCTTGTATTAATTTTATGAACATGACTAAACTATGTTTGTTATTATGCCTAGTTAAAAAAAAAATATGTTTCTAGGCTTATGTTGTTATCATAATCATATGGTAATATATTTGGCACATAAGTTACATTAGAAATTACACTAGAATTACATCCCACTTACAAGTTACATAGATAGGATAAAAACCATGATTATATGATTCATGTTCAATTATGTTTATGCCATGACTATATGAATAGAAGGACTCATGTTCAATTATGATTATGCCATAATTATATGATTAGAATGGTTCATATTTAAGTATCATTTATGCCATGACTACACGAATAGAATGATTCATGTTTTGTCTATACCATGATTATGTGAATAGAATGATTCATGTTTAAGTATTGCTTATATTATATGTTGTTACAATTGCAAGTTCACATATGCCTACCTTATGTTAATTGAATCGTTATGTTGCAAGTTCATGCGTTCACACTCCCCTTTTTATGTTACCTTATAAACACCATGTTATAAGCCTCCCCTTTTCATATGGCTAAATTGGGTTTAAGTATTAAACCCAACACACCTTACATTTGAACGAACGTGTAAAACGGGGGTATTGACGTTTGGGATAAAATATAGAATATATGTGTTGGCATGTTTGACGCATGCCAACAACCTTGAAAAACAATTAAGTGGCATAAATAAATCTTAACCAATAAAGATGAATTTGAATAATGGGCCGCAAATATTTACATATAAAAAGAAAAGAGACAAAATATGTAAATGTAGAAAATACGATGTGTTTAACCCGAGGTTGGATTGAGTTGTGATGTAAACCTGCCCGGAACCGCCCGGCTGTCCAGTAGTCACAACAATACCTATCCAATATGGGTGGTTAAACACGGAGCCCAATAAGGACCCGAGGTTAGACTGAGTTGTGGCGTAAGACTGCCCGGACCCAACCGGCAACAGGCAGCCACAACAATACCTGTCTAATGTGAGAGGTCAAGGCTTTAATAAGACAATTAAGGCTGAGTCAGGATTGATAGGATTAAGTGAATTAAGACTTAATCAAAATAGAACATGCTAAACTAAACAGACTGATTGGGGGTTAGGTTTATAAAACACTTAACCAACTTAGCATGTTGGCTAGAAATAGAAAACCTAGTAGCGGGGGACCCTTTTCAGCAGTAACCCTACAAGGCGTATCATGATACCCTGAAACTAGGCAGGGTGGGGCACGATTACTGGGCTGACTGTAAGAGGTCAAATCGACGGCGGTGGTGTAGCAGTGTAGGTTCTAACGGGGTGTGGGCGTGCACTCACTCCGGCGCAGAAAAATATGGCACTGAGCACCAGTAGCATACCTGTGCATTCTAGGGTTGTGTCGGGCCGCCACCATGGGACTTGATACACCCCATGGTGGGACCAGCATAGGTAACTACAACATCGGGGGCCGTAAGACACATGTAACTATGCGAGTAGGAGCCGATCATCATAAAATGGATCACTTCACCCTGATTATGGGGTGCCTGTTGGGAACTAGTTTATATGGGTACAGAGATTAATATGGGGTACGATAGTATATTCGACCCTAGACAACTCAACTTGGTTTATGGTGCTTTCCCATTTCTAGTTTATACTTATCATACCCAGTTCTTTATTCATAGACTGAATAGTCCTAGACTTACTCAGGCTTTATGTCTGACTCTACTTTTCTTTCGTCTTCTTTTCTTCCGTTTTCCCCCCCAGGTCCACAGGGAGGGAATACCGCAGCTTGACCAGCCTTCATATCCAGCTTGAAGAGAAAGAATGTATTGCTTGGATCTTTTTGGACTATGGCTTTGGACAGTGATTATGGGGCTTTTGCAGTTTATTTATGTTTTCTTTATGCTTCTTTAAATAATGTAATCAAGACAGTTATGAAGATGTTATGTTTTTGGAAATGTTGTAAGACAATTATGGTATGGTTTGTGTAACACGTATTTGAATGAAATAAAAGTTGTTGTTTTCCGCTGTTCAAAAATATGTGTTATTATATCTGTCTTGTATATCTGTGATTTATACTTATAAACCTCCACCAAAATTAGGGCATTCCCTTTGAGAGTGACCCTAACGGAGGTGGGGTGTTTCACTTGGTATCAGAGCATAGGTTTACCAGATAAGATAAAAAGTTTTGAAAATTTATTTTTTCAAAAAGGAAATTTAAAGAAGCATTTTTAAAAGATAAAATATTATTTTATTTTAAAAAAGGCAAAGTCCCCCCCAAAGCCATAGGAACTATCTCTTATCCTTCGTTTTGAATCTATCCTTTTTGTTTCAGCATGTCCGAAGAACTTAACTTGCCAGAGGGTGTACCAATACCTGGTTGGTTTAGACGATTCTTAGAAGCAAGGGCCACTCAACCAGGTCCTACCGTTCCTCCTCCCCCAGCTGCAGGAAATCATCCAGCTGCAGCAGCACCTCTTCCTCCACCTCCTCCGCGGGGAAACACCTTTGCTAAGATATGTAAAGATTTTAAAGCTATGGGAGGAAAGGATTTTCATGGAACTGAGTCCTTCGTGGCAGCTAGAAATTGGCTGAAAGAAACCGAGGACTTATTCATCATCTTTGAGGTAGAGGATAGACAGAAAGTACAACTGGCAGTATGGCTACTAAAGGGCGAGGCTTCCTACTGGTGGGAAGTCACTAATGCAGAAAGACCAGTGGAAACATGGGAGGAGTTTAGGGCAAGGTTTGAGGCTAAATTTCTCTCAGATGCGGAAAGGAGTTTGCAGTTGGAAAAATTCTTATTTCTTAAGCAAGGGAACAAGACAGTCAAAGAGTATGTTAATCAGTTTGATGAGCTGGCTAGGTTCGGACTGGACCTAGTCAACACCCCGCATAAGAAGGCTCTCCGTTTTGTCAAAGGGTTGAATGAGCCATTACACAGTTTGGCCATGACCCATATACCCATGGGAGCTACTTATGAAAGGTTGGTACAGATGGCGTTGTTGAACGAAGAGGATAAGGGCAAGAAGGAGACAAAGGCAGAAAACTCTCAAGGGAAGAAAGAAGGTTTGCAGCCTAAGAAGACAGACTTTAAGAAGGGCGGGAAAGGCAACAAAGAGAAGAGGAAGTGTAATTTCTGTGGCAAAGTAGGGCACTTAGTGAAAGATTGCCGGAAAAAGAAGGCCAAGATGAATGGTGGGTGCTTTTCTTGCGGTGAGACAGGCCACATGGCAAAGGACTGCCCAAAGAAACGAGGACAGGGGCAGAGGGCTGGATCCACCTCAGGGGCACAAGTTCATGTGCTAGAAGCGCCACCTCTGCAACAGCGAGGTATAAATACTTCCGTAGAAAGTGTAGTTTATCTTTATGATCATCCCGTTCGCACTTTATTTGATTCTGGCGCATCACACTCCTTTATCTCGTCTGCTTTAGTAGAATCTCTGCACCTAAAAACTAGTATGGTAGAGGACCCCTTAATTGTTTCAAACCCAATTGGGGGCCCAGCTCATTTGTCTATGATCTGTTTGGGATTAAAAATTTCTATTCTAAGCGTAGAATTTGAATGTAGTGCCTTTGTTTTGGGCTTTTCGGGATATGGTTTGATTTTGGGCATGGATTGGCTATCCAGTAATGGGGCCATCCTTGATTGTGAGAAAAGGGTTGTTAGGCTCCTAACCCAGCTCGGTAATACTTTGGAAATTTCTTGTAATCCCTCGTATGCGGTTATGCTTAGTTACCTTGAATCGCTAGATGCCTCCGTTGAAAATTTGCAATCGGTTAGAGTGGTCCGGGAATATCCGGATGTCTTCGAAGAGGTGAAGGGCTTGCCTCCGGAGCAGGAGATAGACTTCCGCATATACCTTGTAGATAATGCAAAGCCCGTTGCGTTGCCCGTTAGACACATGGCTCCACGGGAAAGGAAAGAGCTCAGTAAACAGATTAAAGAGCTTCTAGAAAAGGGGTTCATTAGGAGGAGTATTTCAGAATGGGGCGCTCCAGTGGTGTTCTCTACAAAGGCGGATGGTTCACTCCGTCTATGTGTTGACTATAGGGAGCTCAACGAGCTAACGAAAAAGAATAGGCACCCTCTCCCCAGAATTGACGATCTGTTTGATCAGCTTGTAGGAGCGTCTGTTTTCTCCCAACTCGATTTAGCGACCGGTTTTCATCAGCTAAGGGTGGCTGAAGATAGTATCGATAAAACGGCATTCAGAACCCCAGACGGCTTCTTTGAATGGCTTGTCATGCCTTTCGGCTTGACAAATGCACCTGCTTACTTCGTGGACCTGATGAGTAGGGTATTTAGAGATTTCCTCAATAAGTTCGTAGTGGTCTTCGTAGACGATATCCTTATCTTCTCAAAGAGTGAAGAGGAACATGCTCAGCACTTAAGGGCAATCATGGAAACTCTGCGAGTCCATCAGCTAAAAGCCAAATTCTCCAAATGCCACTTTTGGAGAGAAGAAGTGAGGTTCCTTGGGCACATAGTATCCAAACAAGGGTTAGCAGTGGACCCTGCTAAGGTAGTGGCGGTACAGGATTGGAAGACACCAAGGAATGCAACTGAGGTCCGAAGTTTTCTAGGACTAGCAGGTTTCTATCGAAAGTTCATAAGGGATTTTGCGAAAATCTCAGCTCCGCTCACGAAGTTGACCAAGAAGAATCTAGTGTTCAATTGGGACTTGGATTGCGAGTTTGCTTTCCAGCGACTGAAAAGGGCTCTTACAACAGCCCCGGTTTTGACGTTGCCAGATGGAAGCACGATGTTCACTGTTTATACAGATGCATGTGGGACAGGACTAGGCGCCATCTTAATGCAAGAAGGAAGGGTAGTAGCTTATGGCGGGAGACAATTGAAAGTGCATGAAAAGAACTACCCGACCCACGATCTTGAATTAGCCGCCATCGTCTTTGCACTCAAATCTTGGCGACACTATCTCCTAGGTGAGAAGTTTGAACTTTACACTGACCATAAATCATTGAAATATCTTTTCTCGCAGAAAGATCTTAACTTGAGGCAACAAAGATGGATGGAGTTTCTTGCCTCGTATGATTTCGAGATCTCCTATACTCCGGGCAAAGGCAACGTAGTGGCAGACGCGTTGAGCCGAAAGAAACTGACCTTAAGCCCACTGTTTGTTGAAAGACAAAGCCTAGAGTTTATAGCCAGCTTCGACTTTAGGCCTTCCTCCGATTTTGTACCAGGCTTGCTAGCATCACTTGAAGTACGCCCGACTTTAGTGGACTCGATAGGGACAACACAACGCGAGGACCCTCAGCTTGTGGAGACGATTGATAGGCTAATTAGGGGTGAGACTTCAAGTCACCTCAACAGATACTCCATCGACGATAAGGGTTGGCTAAGGCGAGACAGAAGACTATGCGTCCCACAGACAAGGGATTTAGTAAAGAAGGTCCTCGAGGAAGCACATCACTCCAAGATGACGATACACCCAGGCGGCGATAAAATGTACAAGGACATAAAAAGAACTTTCTTTTGGAACGACATGAAGAAGGACGTGGCAGAATTCGTTTCTAAGTGTATGGTGTGCCAACAGGTTAAGGCAGAACAGAAAAAGCCTGGCGGTCTGCTACATCCTCTAGAGGTCCCGCAGTGGAAGTGGGATATCATCTCAATGGACTTCATCGATGGGCTGCCTAGGTCTAGGAGGGGCAACACTAGCATTTGGGTAATAGTGGATAGGCTTACTAAAAGCGCCCACTTTTTACCTGTCAAAAGCAGAAGAACTGCCTCATCTCTAGCATCTCTTTACCTCAAGGAAATCGTTCGACTCCATGGAATACCATCCATCATTGTTAGCGACCGAGACCCTATCTTCACCAGTGAGTTTTGGCGGAGTCTGCAAGAAGCGGTAGGCACACAGTTATGCTTGAGCACAGCCTATCATCCCCAAACCGACGGCCAAACAGAAAGAGTGAACAGAGTTTTGGAGGACCTTCTAAGACTGTGCGTCCTTGACTTCGGAGGGACGTGGGAAGACCATCTTCCTTTGGTAGAATTTGCCTACAACAACAGCTATCAAGCAACCATCGGAATGGCGCCCTTCGAAGCTTTATATGGAAGACCGTGCCAATCCCCCACTTGTTGGTGGGAGTCTACTGATAAGCTCATACTTGGACCAGATATGATCTGAGAGACTTCAGAAAAAGTAGACTTAATACGAAGAAGGATGAAGACGGCCCAAGACAGACAAAAGTCCTACGCCGACAAGAGGAGGACCGACCTTGAATTTGAGGTTGGGGACAGAGTTTTTCTTAAGGTATCTCCACTAAGGAACGTTGTTCGTTTTGGAACCACAGGAAAGCTAGCACCAAGGTTCGTAGGGCCATTCCCTATCATTGAGAAAATTGGGAAAATGGCCTATAGATTAGAGCTACCCGAAAAATTGGCCGGAGTTCACAACGTCTTTCACGTTTCACATCTCCGAAAATGTCTACATGAGTCTGCTGAAGTGGTAGAGCCAAATATCCTAGAAGAAGCTGAAGTGGAACGCGAAGCAACCATAAGGAAAGTTCCAACCCGCATATTAGGAACGGAAGTGAAGAAGCTACGCAACCGCGAAGTCAAGCTCGTCAAAGTTCAGTGGAGCGACGCCGAAGGAGATGCAACTTGGGAAACTGAAGCTAAAATACGTGCAGCCTACCCTTTTCTTTTCGAGGGTACATCTTTGATCTTTCCTTTTTCCTTAAGTTGCGCTTTTATCTATCTTTTTTTAGGTATATCTCCTCGACCCTATCTTTTAGGAAGAAACCCTTTGGATGAAAACATGTAATTGAAACATGTTATGGATGATGGTTGCAAGTGGTTGCAAGTGATTGCTAGTGGTTGCATATACACACAATCTAGGTTTTAGATCGGCTCAATCACTTCATATTGCATATGCATATATGTTTGCATTCGTATATGGTTGAACTTTAAATGTGTTGTCATATGGATGTTGCATTTGAATGATTGTGCACTCATGTAGAACCATGAATAGGAGGATTTGCATACATAATGGATTCATAGCACTTACATAATTCGCATTAAGGAGGTCAACTGAATCAGTAGACCGCCTGATTTTGCATTAGATAAGTACATGTACACACACACTTCGCATATTATCATGAAGCATTAGAAGTCTTTTAAGGACAATGGATGCTCGTGTTTGATGGATGAGTAGATGGATGTTTGGATGTTAGGATGAACATTCTTCCTGAACTTGAAGATTTCGGAACGAAATCCTTTTAAGTGAGGGAGAATGTAACACCCCGTGTATTCTATAACTGTGAAATTCACAAATTAAAGTATAACTAATTTCAAATTAAAGTATTAAGGGAAACGGGATACGCCATTGCGTTCGTCTCGGAAAAATACGCGAAATAGAGTCCGAGTTTTCGAAAAACGGAGCCCGTATGACCAAATTATGGCCCGACGAAGTTTCAGAAAATTCAAATTTCGAAAACAGAATTTAAATTCAGCCCAATCAAAGCAGGCGGGAAAATTCCCGCCCAAACCCACCAGGTCGACCTGGGGGTCGACCTGCCAGGCCAGGTCGACCTGGGAGTCGACCTGGGTGTCGACCTGCCCAGGCAGGTCGACTCCCCCGTCGACCTGGGTGTCGACCTGGGAGTCGACCTGGCCCCTGAGCCAGGTCGAACCCAGCCCACCCTGGCTGGCCTAGTCTGTGTTTGGTCGATTTTCTGAGCCCTGCCTTGTCACTAGGGCTAGGTGTCAGCTCCTGGTTGGTCTCTTCTTTGAACGAATGGCTATTATTAAACCAAGCTCCATCGACGGTCTAAATCAACTCAGAAACTCTATAAAAAGGACCTAAGACTAACCCTAATTCACATAAACTAAAATGGAGATGAGACCGTCATGCTGCTGAGGAGAGACTGAGGATAGCCGTCAGAAAATAAAGAGACAATTAGGAGATAAATCAAAAGCTTAAAGCAACGTTAATCAAATTAAAGCAACGCCTACAACAAAGGATAGCATCTCCAAATTCAGAATTCAGATTCCTGAATTGAAGAGTCGTCATACGCTGTAAGTAGAGTGCTATTCCGATGTGAATTAAATAATTGTGTTGATTTGTGTAATGTAAGAAATGGAATTGTGACGATAATAATTTATATTTGTATGTTGCTTTGAAGCTAAACGATTTGGGAATATTATGATATACGATTGGATATTTGCAAGTACGCGATTTGCGTTGGAAACGAAATGGAATTGTGGCGATAATGACTTATATTTGTATGTTATTTTGATTCTAAACGATTTGGCAATGCTATAGTTTGATTCATACAAGTATATGGTTTATGTTGACAACCACATGTTGTGAAATTTTGATTGGGATTCATGCAAGCATATGATTCATATTGAAAACTACATGTTTGTGGTGGTTATTTACAACACCCATTTGATAATTGCAAGTATATGATTCACGTTGAGAATAACAACTATATGTTGTAATAGTTTATTTGGAATTCATGCAAGTGTATAATTTATTGTTATGCCAACATAATGTATAATTCTATGGTCATCTTTAGTGTAATTTGATCCACTTAAGTATTATGATTCATATGAAAGTTATGTTGGAATTGGCATCATAGTTCAAGTATAAAAATCATGATTTTGTAAGCATCTTTGTAAGCTTGTATTAATTTTATGAACATGACTAAACTATGTTTGTTATTATGCCTAGTTAAAAAAAATATGTTTCTAGGCTTATGTTGTTATCATAATCATATGGTAATATATTTGGCACATAAGTTACATTAGAAATTACACTAGAATTACATCCCACTTACAAGTTACATAGATAGGATAAAAACCATGATTATATGATTCATGTTCAATTATGTTTATGCCATGACTATATGAATAGAAGGACTCATGTTCAATTATGATTATGCCATAATTATATGATTAGAATGGTTCATATTTAAGTATCATTTATGCCATGACTACACGAATAGAATGATTCATGTTTTGTCTATACCATGATTATGTGAATAGAATGATTCATGTTTAAGTATTGCTTATATTATATGTTGTTACAATTGCAAGTTCACATATGCCTACCTTATGTTAATTGAATCGTTATGTTGCAAGTTCATGCGTTCACACTCCCCTTTTTATGTTACCTTATAAACACCATGTTATAAGCCTCCCCTTTTCATATGGCTAAATTGGGTTTAAGTATTAAACCCAACACACCTTACATTTGAACGAACGTGTAAAACGGGGGTATTGACGTTTGGGATAAAATATAGAATATATGTGTTGGCATGTTTGACGCATGCCAACAACCTTGAAAAACAATTAAGTGGCATAAATAAATCTTAACCAATAAAGATGAATTTGAATAATGGGCCGCAAATATTTACATATAAAAAGTGTAACAACCCGTATTTCGATAACATGTTAAAACGAGAATCAAGGCAGAATTTAATTTTAAATTCTGAATCAAGTAAAACGGGTTATGCCATTGCGTTCGTCTCGGAAAAATATGCGAAATAGAGTCCGAAATTTTGTAAATCGGAGTCCGTATGACCCGGTTAAGGCCCAAAGAAGTTTTCGGGAAATTTGAATTTCGAAACATGCAGAAATGGGGCCAGGCGGGAAAATTCCCGCCCAGACAAGTCGACTGGGCTGTCGACAGGGCTGTCGACTTGCAAGTCGACAGGCATGTCGACAGGCATGTCGACAGGGCTGTCGACTTGCCCTGTCGGCTGATTCTGGTCTGGTGCACCTATTTTCTATCTTGGCTAGGTTTTTGGGCCTGGTTTGAAATCTGACGGTTCAGGTTGGTCCTAGGTTTAATCTAAGGGCCTAAAACTATCCTAATCTCTATAAAAAGACCCTAAACCTACCCCTAAACCCTCATTATTCACTCATGTAACTAAACTATGGTCAAATTTCTACTCTCATGGCCTCCATCTCAAATCCCTAGAGCCTATGCATTCAAATCGAGTTCAAATCAAAAGGTGCAAGCTTGCTACACCAAATAGAGGCCAAATCAACATTGCTATGCGAGTTTCATGAAGGTTCTTCTTCAAAGGAGCCACCTTTCTTCGTCAAGATGATGCATGACCCCTTTTCTAAGCCTTACCTAAGTAAGTTCTAGCTACGTTTGGATCAAAACGGTATTTTTAATGTTGACATGGGATAAAATGAGATAAAGCATAAGTATGCATGTATGTGAACCTAACTTTGTCCCTTTTCTATGATCTATGACCTTAGACTAAGATGTAGCAACTTAATCATGTCACTCATGTTATGTTTAGCCTAGTTTATCTTGCAAGTTTGGATCTTTGTCTATGGAAGATTTGCATGAACCTTTGGGAACCATTTGACTTGTGAAACATAGGCAAATACTTGACCTTGGGGCTTATGCATGCATATGAACACAAACCCCTTATGTTTCATGCACGTTTGTGGCAAAACCTCTTTATGATATTATGCAAGTTTGTGGCCAAATCCTATATGATAGTATGCATGCTTATGGTCAATCCCTATATGACTCTATCATGCATGTTTTAAGGCCAAACCCCCTTATGACGCCATGCATGTTTGGAGCCAATCCCTTTTGTGGCATCGTGCATGTTTTGGGGTCTACATGTAGCCATAGTATACCTACTATGTTGACTCGCTTTGCTTGCGTTGGGAAAACACGATTTTGGGTAGTTAGATAAACGTGAACATGTCACGAAATCTTAACTTGATTATGACATGTGTTTATACTTGAAAATATGACTTGAAAGATAACATGGAAGTTGGCATGCAAGTATGCATAAAAACATGAGCTTGGGAATTTACCTATTAAGTTAGGTCTACCCTTTGGGAATTTACCTATTAAGTTAGGTCTACCCAAATGCTTGAAAACTTGTAACATGTTTTGGAAACATGATGAACTTAGATAATATAAGTGTGGCCAACTCGAGGTTGGGTTGAGTTTGCAACGTAAAACTACCCGGAACCGACCGGCCTAACTAGTAGTTGCAAACAATAGGACCCAATGTGAGAAGTTGGTCATGTCGCGCTTAAGACCCGAGGTTAGACTAGGTTGTGGTGTAAAACTACCCGGACCCGCCCGGCTTAACTAGTAACCACAACAAGGTCTAATGTGAGAGGTTAAGAGTGCATTAATTAAATTAATGCCACATGATAAGGTTAAGTAAATTTGACTAATGACACTTAACCGATATGACACGAATGGGTAGGTTAAGTGGGACCGGACTTGATTCCTTAATGACACTTAACCATGCAAGATGATTAGGGGATGGGGTTAAGTAATTTACACTTAACTAATCCGACTGGGTAATTAGATGAGGTTAAGTAATTAAGACTTAACTAACCTAACCACGGTAATTAGATGGGGTTAAGTAATCCACACTTAACTAATCTAAACACGGTAATTCGATGGGGTTAAGTTAGACACTTAACCAATTTAAACTTGGTAATTCAATGAGGTTAAGTAACCAATACTTAACCAACTTAACGTGATAATTTAATGGGGTTAAGCAACTTATACTTAACCAATTATACATGAAGATTTGATGTGGTTAAGTGACCTAAACTTAACCAATCTAACTCGTTAATTTGATGAGGTTAAGTGAACTAAACTTAACCAATCTAACTCGTTAATTGGATGTGGTTAATTGACCTATACTTAGCCAATCTAACTCGTGAATTTATGGGGGGTTAAGTTAACCCATACTTAACCAATCTAACGTGAAAACATGATAAGGCTAAGTCACGAATCACTTGAATACGCTTGACCGATTTGACCCGGTAATTTGACAAGGTCAAGTTAATTTATATAATTAACCAATCTAAAATGATAATTAGATGAGGTTAAGTTATGGATTGCTTAATATACTTAGCCAACTTGACACCTGGTTTGTAGGGTTAAGTCTTGGACTTGGATACTTAGCCAATTTTGACATGGTTTGTAGACGGGCTAAGTTATGAACTTAAGTGACACTTAAGCCATTAGATAAACCCTAATTCGGAGGATTAGGTAAATAACCATAGTTAACAAGGATTATGGAAATAAGGCTAAGTGGTAAACCTTAGTTAAGGGAAACTAAGTAATAATTCTTAGTCAAGGAAATTTGGACCATTTCTTAGATAGATTAGTAACCCGATACGTTAGGTCAACGTTTAAGTATGCGTGTAGGAGCAGGCTATCTGATTTAGATAAAGGCTCCAACGAACAGGGTAACGAAGCAGCGGCTTCGGGGAACGTGAGGATATTCTTAGGATCCCTCTGTGAGCTGCCAGGTCATTATACTAGGCTCACGAGAGGTTGAGGTCTGCGGTAGAAGAACCAAGAATATGCCTTGGTTGCTATGCGAGCGACCTAAAGACTGGGGTGGATAGCAGTGAGTCGACGAATACATAAGGTGCCCGAGATAGCAAGTTCGTCGATCATCTACCATCTTGAGTCAAGCGTGTACGTACGGAAAGGCAGGGAACACCCAACAGACCATAATTGCTATCTAATTATGGGTGAGGTAGGCCGTAGGATGTCGGCTGGCCGGAGTGTAGTTCTCATGCAAGATTTTCTCTTGTGTTGCCTTTCACTAGTTGAGGGAGGGGTCTCGTGGGACCATAGCCACGTGTAAAAAAGCAGACCTTAGTATCTGCATCGGCAGATAAATCTAAACCTCCCGACCGAGTCCTGTATTTCTTGTTTTGCCCTGTGACAGGACTCGGATGGCACGATGTGATACATGTGCATACAGTTATAGAAAAACGATTCACGATGAATGCGTGGGGAAAAGAGCGCGGTTGAGGGTTAGCGTAATCCCTAGTGGTCTAGGTGGTTTAACCCAAACCGAAATACGAAAGCGTGCAATAGGTAAGCGTAATCCCTAGTGGTGCTAGGTGGCGTAAGTCCTAGTAGTTCAAACGATGATTCATATGGAAGAGCCTAGCTAGAACAAGGGTGACAGTCCAAACGATTTCAAGGATAATACGACATGAGGAAGCCCGTACGAGGTACGGCAAAGGACTGAACTTATATACATGGAAAGAAACATATGATTTGAGTAACCTATATATGCGATATATTAGGTTGACATGGACCATTACACGACTTTGGGTAAGGGACATTCATGGTTAACACATAACAAGGCTGGGATACTAGTACGGAGGGTGCAGAGAAAATATACATGTTAGAACCAGGAAAAAAATATACATAATAGACACCGGGGGATGTTAGACAGGGTAGATACCTTGGGATAGTATACTTGATAGAAACCTGACGATGTGATACCTTGATTTATCATGACACCGTAGTTTATCACGATATCTTAGTTTACCTTGCTACAGTAGTTCAGCCTGTTACCCTGGTTTAGTTTATCTATCTTGTAGTTATCCTTATGTTTACTTTCAGTTTATGCATGTCATGTTACCTTTACCTGTTTTTATACTGGAAGTAGATAGGACTTACTCAGTCTTTTTGACTGACCCGTTTTGTTTCGCCTCTTTTCTTCCGTTCCCCCCAGGTTACAGGGAGGAAACAATGCTGTTTAGTTCGGACTTCTTCTGCTTGAAGGTCATCATGGATGGCTTGGACTTTTCTTGGCTATGGCTACTTTACTGTTTTATTTGGGGAATAATTTATGAAAATGTCTTTATGCTTCTTTACTATTGCAAGACAGGTTTTGTTGTACTCTGATGTAAAAGGTTTTAGACCTTAATTATTGAATTTATGAAAGTTTGATTTTACTTCCGCTATTTTATATGTTCTGTCTTGTGATATTTCTGTGCATGTTTACCAATAATGCCCCTCTAAAGCTAGTGCATTCCTTTGCGAGTGACCCTAGCGGAGGCGGGGTGTTACATTTGGTATCAGAGCAGAAGGTTACTAGACTGGGCAAAAGTTTTTAAAGACCTTCTGAAAATTATTTGAAAAACCGTTTACAAAGAAGCATTTTTCAAGAAAATTTTCTTTTAAAAAGAAAAAGGCTATTCCCCAAAGGCCATTAGCATTATCCTTGTTTCCTTGATTGAATCTCTTTTCCTTTCTTTCCTCCATCTGTAGTCACAGTGGTTTTGACTGCGACTAGTCTTTCTAGCTGCGTAAGTGTTTCCCGTACGATGGAGGTGGTTCTCGGGAGACCGTTGCAGAGTTATGCATGAAAGGATAGTAAGAACAAGGATAAAGGATACGAGCTCAGGGATAAGCAACATGTTGGTATGGCTGAGTCCTAAAAGGAGGGAGAAAGATGAACAATGAAACCCATGGCGAGAGAGTACCTTTGGCATGGTGAAACGGGACGGATAGTTAAGTATCATGGAACAGGGACAAAATCATTCGGAGGGCAATAGTATGCTCTCATCTCTAGGGTACCTCAGAAGGAGGGTAACGATCTTGTTAAAGGTTTAGCTTTTCTTCTCTATCATCCTGTCGGGACTTTGTTTTGATCACCGCATCTTTTAAGTCCGCTTCGATAGTTGAGCCTCTGCACCTTAGTACTAGCATGGTAGAGGATCCCAGTTTTGTCCCAAAAATCTGGTTGGAGAGTTGGTCCATTCCTTCATGACTTGTTGGATTTGAGAATGACATGTCTCAACTACGGATAGATTCTAAGGATAAAGTGGTCACCCAATAAGGGGTGCCATTCTCGGTTTTGGAAAGAGGGTAGTTAGACTCTCGACTCATCTTGGTGATACCCTCGAAGTCTCGTGTAACCTTTTTGGGTTCTGTCATAGTTAGTTACCTAGAATCCCGGAATGCAGTTGTTGGTAATCCGCTCGAATAGAATTCACTGATAAGGCGGATGGTTCGTTTCGATTATGCATGAGTTATGGGAATCACCTTAGTAAGAACCCTTGGCAACATGGATTGGCATCGGAAAACGAGATCCAGAATTCACTAGTGAATTTTGGAGAGCTTGTATGAGTACGCAGACATGTGTGAGCCGAGCATACTAGGGGAAGAATAAGTGAAAGTGAAACGAGAGGCGACAGTGAAATGAGTTCCACTCACACCTTGGAAATAGGAAGCAAGGAACTACGAAATCATGAAGTCAAAGGCGGTCAAGGCACGATGGAATTAAGCTCATGGAAATGCGGCTTGGACGAGCACATCACGTCTCTTTTTAAGAGTATATCTTTGATCCTTGGTTCACCTGTAAAGCTTACTTGCATGCTATCGCTTGGTGGATATCCTCTCGGTCCTGTTTCTGTTACAAACCCCGTAAGGAGTTTGTCTTGTTTATCTTCTCGATCTTATTTTGGGAACCTTAGGTAGAACGCTATGGATGTAAACATGTATTTGAGACATGTTATGATTGCAAATGGTTGCAAGTGGTTGCTCGTGGATGCGCGAATACACGTCAGGTACTAGATTGACGCGATCACGTTTCATGTTGCATATGCACGAGCATTTATACTTGTTTATGGATGAAATCGAATGTGTTATCATGCGGTTGTTGCATATGAATGAATGATTGTGCACACATATAGTATCTATATGACTAGGACTATTTGCATACATGTTGGATTCATGGCACTATACATATTTTTGCATTAGAAAGATTATTCAGGCCTGATCATTAGCATTAGCTAAGGAACATGTACACACACGTTTTGCATATATTCATACAGCATTAGAAATCATCTAAGGACAATGGTTGCTTATGGATGATGTTTTGAGTAGATGGATGATGGATGGTAGGATATGTTCTTCCTAACTTAGAGATTTCGGGGACGAAATCCTAAAAGGTGGGGAGAATGTAACAACCCGTATTTCGATAACATGTTAAAACGAGAATCAAGGCAGAATTTAATTTTAAATTCTGAATCAAGTAAAACGGGTTATGCCATTGCGTTCGTCTCGGAAAAATATGCGAAATAGAGTCCGAAATTTTGTAAATCGGAGTCCGTATGACCCGGTTAAGGCCCAAAGAAGTTTTCGGGAAATTTGAATTTCGAAACATGCAGAAATGGGGCCAGGCGGGAAAATTCCCGCCCAGACAAGTCGACTGGGCTGTCGACAGGGCTGTCGACTTGCAAGTCGACAGGCATGTCGACAGGCATGTCGACAGGGCTGTCGACTTGCCCTGTCGGCTGATTCTGGTCTGGTGCACCTATTTTCTATCTTGGCTAGGTTTTTGGGCCTGGTTTGAAATCTGACGGTTCAGGTTGGTCCTAGGTTTAATCTAAGGGCCTAAAACTATCCTAATCTCTATAAAAAGACCCTAAACCTACCCCTAAACCCTCATTATTCACTCATGTAACTAAACTATGGCCAAATTTCTACTCTCATGGCCTCCATCTCAAATCCCTAGAGCCTATGCATTCAAATCGAGTTCAAATCAAAAGGTGCAAGCTTGCTACACCAAATAGAGGCCAAATCAACATTGCTATGCGAGTTTCATGAAGGTTCTTCTTCAAAGGAGCCACCTTTCTTCGTCAAGATGATGCATGACCCCTTTTCTAAGCCTTACCTAAGTAAGTTCTAGCTACGTTTGGATCAAAACGGTATTTTTAATGTTGACATGGGATAAAATGAGATAAAGCATAAGTATGCATGTATGTGAACCTAACTTTGTCCCTTTTCTATGATCTATGACCTTAGACTAAGATGTAGCAACTTAATCATGTCACTCATGTTATGTTTAGCCTAGTTTATCTTGCAAGTTTGGATCTTTGTCTATGGAAGATTTGCATGAACCTTTGGGAACCATTTGACTTGTGAAACATAGGCAAATACTTGACCTTGGGGCTTATGCATGCATATGAACACAAACCCCTTATGTTTCATGCACGTTTGTGGCAAAACCTCTTTATGATATTATGCAAGTTTGTGGCCAAATCCTATATGATAGTATGCATGCTTATGGTCAATCCCTATATGACTCTATCATGCATGTTTTAAGGCCAAACCCCCTTATGACGCCATGCATGTTTGGAGCCAATCCCTTTTGTGGCATCGTGCATGTTTTGGGGTCTACATGTAGCCATAGTATACCTACTATGTTGACTCGCTTTGCTTGCGTTGGGAAAACACGATTTTGGGTAGTTAGATAAACGTGAACATGTCACGAAATCTTAACTTGATTATGACATGTGTTTATACTTGAAAATATGACTTGAAAGATAACATGGAAGTTGGCATGTAAGTATGCATAAAAACATGAGCTTGGGAATTTACCTATTAAGTTAGGTCTACCCTTTGGGAATTTACCTATTAAGTTAGGTCTACCCAAATGCTTGAAAACTTGTAACATGTTTTGGAAACATGATGAACTTAGATAATATAAGTGTGGCCAACTCGAGGTTGGGTTGAGTTTGCAACGTAAAACTACCCGGAACCGACCGGCCTAACTAGTAGTTGCAAACAATAGGACCCAATGTGAGAAGTTGGTCATGTCGCGCTTAAGACCCGAGGTTAGACTAGGTTGTGGTGTAAAACTACCCGGACCCGCCCGGCTTAACTAGTAACCACAACAAGGTCTAATGTGAGAGGTTAAGAGTGCATTAATTAAATTAATGCCACATGATAAGGTTAAGTAAATTTGACTAATGACACTTAACCGATATGACACGAATGGGTAGGTTAAGTGGGACCGGACTTGATTCCTTAATGACACTTAACCATGCAAGATGATTAGGGGATGGGGTTAAGTAATTTACACTTAACTAATCCGACTGGGTAATTAGATGAGGTTAAGTAATTAAGACTTAACTAACCTAACCACGGTAATTAGATGGGGTTAAGTAATCCACACTTAACTAATCTAAACACGGTAATTCGATGGGGTTAAGTTAGACACTTAACCAATTTAAACTTGGTAATTCAATGAGGTTAAGTAACCAATACTTAACCAACTTAACGTGATAATTTAATGGGGTTAAGCAACTTATACTTAACCAATTATACATGAAGATTTGATGTGGTTAAGTGACCTAAACTTAACCAATCTAACTCGTTAATTTGTTGAGGTTAAGTGAACTAAACTTAACCAATCTAACTCGTTAATTGGATGTGGTTAAGTGACCTATACTTAGCCAATCTAACTCGTGAATTTATGGGGGGTTAAGTTAACCCATACTTAATCAATCTAACGTGAAAACATGATAAGGCTAAGTCACGAATCACTTGAATACGCTTGACCGATTTGACCCGGTAATTTGACAAGGTCAAGTTAATTTATATAATTAACCAATCTAAAATGATAATTAGATGAGGTTAAGTTATGGATTGCTTAATATACTTAGCCAACTTGACACCTGGTTTGTAGGGTTAAGTCTTGGACTTGGATACTTAGCCAATTTTGACATGGTTTGTAGACGGGCTAAGTTATGAACTTAAGTTACACTTAACCCATTAGATAAACCCTAATTCGGAGGATTAGGTAAATAACCATAGTTAACAAGGATTATGGAAATAAGGCTAAGTGGTAAACCTTAGTTAAGGGAAACTAAGTAATAATTCTTAGTCAAGGAAATTTGGACCATTTCTTAGATAGATTAGTAACCCGATACGTTAGGTCAACGTTTAAGTATGCGTGTAGGAGCAGGCTATCTGATTTAGATAAAGGCTCCAACGAACAGGGTAACGAAGCAGCGGCTTCGGGGAACGTGAGGATATTCTTGGGATCCCTCTGTGAGCTGCCAGGTCATTATACTAGGCTCACGAGAGGTTGAGGTCTGCGGTAGAAGAACCAAGAATATGCCTTGGTTGCTATGCGAGCGACCTAAAGACTGGGGTGGATAGCAGTGAGTCGACGAATACATAAGGTGCCCGAGATAGCAAGTTCGTCGATCATCTACCATCTTGAGTCAAGCGTGTACGTACGGAAAGGCAGGGAACACCCAACAGACCATAATTGCTATCTAATTATGGGTGAGGTAGGCCGTAGGATGTGGGCTAGCTGGAGTGTAGTTCTCATGCAAGATTTTCTCTTGTGTTGCCTTTCACTAGTTGAGGGAGGGGTCTCGTGGGACCATAGCCACGTGTAGAAAAGCAGACCTTAGTATCTGCATCGGCAGATAAATCTAAAGCTCCCGACCGAGTCCTGTATTTCTTGTTTTGCCCTGTGACAGGACTCGGATGGCACGATGTGATACATGTGCATACAGTTATAGAAAAACGATTCACGATGAATGCGTGGGGAAAAGGGCGCGGTTGAGGGTTAGCGTAATCCCTAGTGGTCTAGGTGGTTTAACCCAAACCGAAATACGAAAGCGTGCAATAGGTAAGCGTAATCCCTAGTGGTGCTAGGTGGCGTAAGTCCTAGTAGTTCAAACGATGATTCATATGGAAGAGCCTAGCTAGAACAAGGGTGACAGTCCAAACGATTTCAAGGATAATACGACATGAGGAAGCCCGTACGAGGTACGGCAAAGGACTGAACTTATATACATGGAAAGAAACATATGATTTGAGTAACCTATATATGCGATATATTAGGTTGACATGGACCATTACACGACTTTGGGTAAGGGACATTCATGGTTAACACATAACAAGGCTGGGATACTAGTACGGAGGGTGCAGAGAAAATATACATGTTAGAACCAGGAAAAAAATATACATAATAGACACCGGGGGATGTTAGACAGGGTAGATACCTTGGGATAGTATACTTGATAGAAACCTGACGATGTGATACCTTGATTTATCATGACACCGTAGTTTATCACGATATCTTAGTTTACCTTGCTACAGTAGTTCAGCCTGTTACCCTGGTTTAGTTTATCTATCTTGTAGTTATCCTTATGTTTACTTTCAGTTTATGCATGTCATGTTACCTTTACCTGTTTTTATACTGGAAGTAGATAGGACTTACTCAGTCTTTTTGACTGACCCGTTTTGTTTCGCCTCTTTTCTTCCGTTTCCCCCCCAGGTTACAGGGAGGAAACAATGCTGTTTAGTTCGGACTTCTTCTGCTTGAAGGTCATCATGGATGGCTTGGACTTTTCTTGGCTATGGCTACTTTACTGTTTTATTTGGGGAATAATTTATGAAAATCTCTTTATGCTTCTTTACTATTGCAAGACAGGTTTTGTTGTACTCTGATGTAAAAGGTTTTAGACCTTAATTATTGAATTTATGAAAGTTTGATTTTATGTTTACCAATAATGCCCCTCTAAAGCTAGTGCATTCCTTTGCGAGTGACCCTAGCGGAGGCGGGGTGTTACAAAAAGAAAAGAGACAAAATATGTAAATGTAGAAAATACGATGTGTTTAACCCGAGGTTGGATTGAGTTGTGATGTAAATCTGCCCGGAACCGCCCGGCTGTCCAGTAGTCACAACAATACCTATCCAATGTGGGTGGTTAAACACGGAGCCCAATAAGGACCCGAGGTTAGACTGAGTTGTGGCGTAAGACTGCCCGGACCCAACCGGCAACAGGCAGCCACAACAATACCTGTCTAATGTGAGAGGTCAAGGCTTTAATAAGACAATTAAGGCTGAGTCAGGATTGATAGCATTAAGTGAATTAAGACTTAATCAAAATAGAACATGCTAAACTAAACAGACTGATTGGGGGTTAGGTTTATAAAACACTTAACCAACTTAGCATGTTGGCTAGAAATAGAAAACCTAGTAGCGGGGGACCCTTTTCAGCAGTAACCCTACAAGGCATATCATGATACCCTGAAACTAGGCAGGGTGGGGCACGATTACAGGGCTGACTGTAAGAGGTCAAATCGACGGCGGTGGTGTAGCAGTGTAGGTTCTAACGGGGTGTGGGCGTGCACTCACTCCGGCGTAGAAAAATAAGGCACTGGGCACCAGTAGCATACCTGTGCATTCTAGGGTTGTGTCGGGCCGCCACCATGGGACTTGATACACCCCATGGTGGGACCAGCATAGGTAACTACAACATCGGGGGCCGTAAGACACATGTAACTATGCGAGTATGAGCCGATCATCATAAAATGGATCACTTCACCCTGATTATGGGGTGCCTGTTGGGAACTAGTTTATATGGGTACAGAGATTAATATGGGGTACGATAGTATATTCGACCCTAGACAACTCAACTTGGTTTATGGTGCTTTCCCATTTCTAGTTTATACTTATCATACCCAGTTCTTTATTCATAGACTGAATAGTCCTAGACTTACTCAGGCTTTATGTCCGACTCTACTTTTCTTTCGTCTTCTTTTCTTCCGTTTTCCCCCCCAGGTCCACAGGGAGGGAATACCGCAGCTTGACCAGCCTTCATATCCAGCTTGAAGAGAAAGAATGTATTGCTTGGATCTTTTTGGACTATGGCTTTGGACAGTGATTATGGGGCTTTTGCAGTTTATTTATGTTTTCTTTATGCTTCTTTAAATAATGTAATCAAGACAGTTATGAAGATGTTATGTTTTTGGAAATGTTGTAAGACATTTATGGTATGGTTGGTGTAACACGTATTTGAATGAAATAAAAGTTGTTGTTTTCCGCTGTTCAAAAATATGTGTTATTATATCTGTCTTGTATATCTGTGATTTATACTTATAAACCTCCACCAAAATTAGGGCATTCCCTTTGAGAGTGACCCTAACGGAGGTGAGGTGTTTCATGTTAAGTACCAGTTCCTTTCTTACAAGCCATCATCATTTGAAATGAGCCCATATACTTCTATATGCACGAAGATCCAAGCCATGCAACTGCTATTTGCATGTTTCTTTCACCTGTTTTCATTTTCACTCCTCCCATAATCAACATGCTGGAAACTACCCACCATCGTTGCGCCATCGATCGATGACGTTCAACTCGCCCAAGCTTCCTCTCTGTTCATCAAAAGCCTCCGCTCGCCACTCCGATTGACAGTAGTACACCAATAATCAGTGGTGTCTTTGAGGTCGATTCAGGCCACTTCGGCCATTAGGGCTCCGCTCGATACCTCCATGACTGCTCATCCTTCCCCGGTACGCCTTGTCAGAAGCTTCATCGTTGGAAATTGGTTTTGCTTAAAAAAGGAAATACGCGGTTTATCGGTTTATATTTTTAAGTGAAAGGAGGCTCTGCTTGCTGAACGAAAATAACAGAAGTGAAGGGCACTTTTTCTTTGTTGGAAAGAATATCGAACCGAACGAAGCATGGAGATGTATTTATACATGAACAAGGATTGGATAAAAACGATGTCTATTCACAACTGGTACAAGATAGATGGTAGATTAGCGGGGTTATTAGCTGAGCGAATTTCACTTTATGGGATTTGAAAACATAAGCAAGCTGTAGGAGATGGGAGAAGCAAGCATAGCTAAAACATTAGGCCAGCGCTGTGTTTTCCTTTCAATATGTGTATGCTCCGCTTATTAAAATCTTAGAGTAGGTATGCAGATTATATGTCAATAGTGAAAACTCATGAAAAGGAGAATTATGCCTGTACCAATTTCATGTGTCGTTGTACTCAGGTTGAAAAGAAAATGGCTTGTTCAAAGATAGTGAATTATCTTGTCAGCTGAAGAGAATATTGAAAAGACAATACATTAGGCCAGATGAAGAATAGCTTGTGCTTCCCTAGACTGAAATGAAAAATGCTGCGCAAATAGACAATACATTGTACCCCTTTTATTTTATTTTTAGACCGTCATTTTATTTCACCGATGTTTATCGCAAACCGTTATTTCCGTACTACCATATATGAACACTAAACGAAATGAAAACAGATGTATCGCTTCGTCTGAACGTTCTGGTTTCAACGAAATTTATATCATTGGAAACCGACTCTGTTTGCACAACAACGTTATCTAATTTGTCGGTTCACTGTTAAATTGCATGCACCGGTAAAAAAACTCCAATTTGATCCAAACTAGAAATCTAATAATAATAAATTATACGCATTCCAATAAAATCCGTTTCGTCGGAAACGGTAGTCGTATGAAAATTAAATCATTTCTAAGGCATATATATATCGATAAATTTCTCATGTGCGAAGCACGTGCCTTATCATAAGGTAAGCAATGTATTGATTTGAACGTTCTATTTCGTATGATTATTTAATTTCATCATCAATTGACATTGAGCGTCTTACGTTCGTACCGATATACATGAATTTCAAATCGTAAATTATGAAATACTGCGACGTTTATGAGTTCGAACTATCATTATATATAAATTAAACGTTAAACTTCATTTATTAAACGAATCATAAATTATAAATCCATATAATATTCCAAATCGATATTTAAAATAATAAAATAATTTAAATATGTGACTACCAAATATACGGGACGTTACAAAATACTAGTATCTAGTAGTTAGGAAACTTGTCTAACTCTTGAACTCTATTGTATGCGTTTCTTGTTGTAATGAAAAGTGGACGACCCAATCAAGAAACTGGTCAACCATGCCAAAAAATATAAGATATTGATTAGAAATCCATATTTAAGTAAAAATATAAATAGTTTTCCAATATTAAGTATTGAGTTGTTTTATATATAAGATAATTAACAATACGTAAATTTGTGTATTGTAAAAATAAGTTGTTGAAATTATAAATAAAATAAGGATTGTGCTTAAAACCAAGTTTGGAGATGGTTAAGGGAATTTTTAAAGAAATAGTGTATTGTTGAATTGCGACAAACTGAACTGAATTTGTATAGATTTCAGTAAAAAGTGAATTTTCGGCAATAACAAGTATAATTGTAGAATTTTGTGTTGTTTGTAAATAAGAAATATAATATATTGATTGACTTCAATATTGTGTGTCAAAATTATTTTTGTGAGATTGTAGGAATCATTTGTGTTAAATTAATGAAGTTTGTACAAAAGGTTGTGTAAAATATTTATTAAATAAAAAAGAAGACATAAGTTTGTTTTAACAAGTTAACAATTGAATTAAAAGCTATTAAAAAGGATTTTACCATGTTTATATGATTTATAAAAAACTAAATTAGATGAATAGTTACATTTAACTAGAATTTAGGTCTGAAATGCACAAATGTTGGTATAAAAATTTAATTAGGCTAATTTGTGATGAACCAAGCCTAGACTAACTATGTTTAGGCTATGTGGGCTTAAGGCCCATGAAGAATTGTTTAATTATGATGTCTTCCTCTCTTGTACGTTGTTTTTCTTTTCCCAGAAAAGTCTTCTTTACCACGAAGCTTCACGTAAGAAAAATAATAGCTATTTACTTCGCCTCCCTTCAAAAATCAAAATATAATGAAAACTAGCTATCATCCATTTTCTAACAAACCAAATTCTAGCAAGAGACCCAATCATCAGTTCTGGAAATCAAAGAAAGAATGGTTATAATAAGTGTTCTAGACTTACATGTCAATATTATTACTTCTTACAGACTGTGAATGCTCAAAGTTATCATCTTGCAACCAATTCAAGCCAAATCTTTCTGAAATCCAATCAAGATGAGTTTGTAAAACTCATGCTTTCTAGTTTACTATAGTTTTGGTTGACATATGAGATTGAGATGAGAAGTTCCGTTATTTCAGCAAACTTTATGTACCATTTTGTTCCAATTTTGTAAAATAGTCCTGAGTCCAAATTTGGACTGTTATAATTTGCTAGATTTTCCATGAAATCATCTTATTCTTTTTCCATATCATTGTACTAGTATTAGACTTCAACCACGTCAAATTTCCAGTTGATTTGACCTTGTTTGCTAGTTGAAATGTACATCAGAAAGCGAGTTCAGCCGAGACGAACGCAGGGGAAAACGCGTTATTTGGTTTGACACCCAGGCCGACCTTAGGTCAACCATAGGGTCGACCGCCCTTAAGGCCACATTACCCCTAGGTCAAACTATCCAAAGAGTTAAGAAAGAAAATCTGTTTGCTTGTTGGGTGTTGTTTTGTGTACTTCGCATAGTTGATACTTGTGTCTTTGATCGAGTCCTATGGTTGGTTTAATGATGTATTTCCTATGGCTTCAATCAAAATATTGAATGCCTATATTATCATCAGATTCGTACTTCGAATTCATGTTGGTTTTTAGAGTAAGTTTCCATGCTAAATTTTGGTGTATTAGTGATACGTGCACATTTTATAAAATGGACTTTAAGCAACTAAATATATATTAATTTTCTATTGCTTTGGGTCAAACTGGATTTCCTTATTTTCATTTGAAAATAAATCATCTGAAAGCTGTACTATATATATTTTCTTAATTATAAATATATTTAAGAAATAACCCAATTTTTTTTGAGATTGTTTTTGTAATAGCCCGCATTTTCAATTAAATAATAAAATAAAAATTTGAAAAGTTTTTAGAATTTAATCATGGAATTAGCGTCATTTCATTTGTGGAGATTTTCTGATCAATTTAGATCTATGGTATGCCGAAAACCGATTTAATATGAAAAAGATATCTTTAAATGAAGTATTAGAACAAACGTAAAAAGAAGATATAAAAGAACACTTAATAAATATCAATGTTTTTATTCTTGTGAACAAAAGGCTAAGTAGGTAAGTTGGTAGAGGCATGTCTCTTCCATGTGAGAAGTGCAAGTTCGAGCCCTACTAGTGTCATATTTTTAATTTTAGAGGGACAGCTGTAGTAATGTATATTCTAAGAGAACATATATATACACACACATAAGGAAATTATATATATAGGTAAGTATATATACACATGTATATGTGTGTGTATGTGTGTGTGTAAAAGTATATATATGAATAAGAAATTCAAAAGGTAACTTTTAATCAATCAAATTGAGTAAGAAATAAATGATGGCATGATGTCATTTGAATTTTGAAAAGAAATGAAGATTGTGCGCATATATATATGCATAAACTCAAATGCTGAAATTAAAAGTGTAACACCCCACCTCCGTTAAGGTCACTCACAAAGGTAATGCCTTAACTTTGATGGAGCGTTTTAGTAGACAGAACATAAATTTACAAGACAAATAAAACAGTACTTGAAAAATTAATAACTTTATTACAACAGAAACCGAAGTAAGTTTGGTTACATCTTTTCAAATCACAATATCAGAATTCAAGTACAAAATATCAACCTTGTACAAAAGCCTTCATAATGCATAGTTTTTAAAATCATAATCCCCAACATAAACTGCCATGGAAACATAGAGCCAAGGCCAAGCGGTACTTCAAGCAGAGAAAATCCAAATCAAGCTCGTATACTTCCACCCTAAAAAAACCTGGGGGAAAACGAAAGAAAAGGGGCGAAAACAAGCAAGGTCAGACATAAAGTCTGGCAAGTCCAGTGACTTTCAGCATATGAACAGAAAATAATATCATGACATGAAAATAAAGCTGGATAAGAGACAACAGAAACAGGAGTAACTGGTATACTTAAGCTAAACAGAAGAAACAGAATGATATAGCCCAAGTTATGCTTCTTACTTATATTTTACTTCTCTACACTAATACTAGTATAACAGGATTAGGCGTTACCCTAATGTCCAAACTGAAACAGAAACGGAACAGAATAATCTATACAGGAACAGAATGCCAGTAATGGGCCTTTACCACCCCAACAGACAGAAGGTACATAAACGGAATCAGTGACGGAAATAGAATAATCCCTACAAAAACAGAATGTTAGAATTAGGTGTACACTAGTAAATGGGCATTTACCACCCCCAACAGATGGTACCATGCAGAAACAGACAGGTGTTACCACCCAACGGAAACAGACGTTACCCCAATGGAAACAGACAGAACTAAGTGTACCCTAAATCTACCCCAAGCGATCGGCTCCCTTATACATAAATACCATATGCCAGCCCCACAGAAGGGTGTATCACTCCCCAAAGTGGCAACTCAGTAAGCGTGCCCAGACCCTACCTACTGTTGGGTCATATTTTTGATATCAGAAAGGGTTACTGACTAATATGGGTCCCAAACAATAGATGACACAAGTATTTTCCCTCCTAACCTTGTGTCCCCAGACTAACAGATTTCAGATTAACTTGTTTACAAGTTTTAGGCCTACAGAGTTCAGAATCAACTAGTTCACGGACCAGAAAATCAAGTCAACAGGTTTTTCAAACTAACGGATCAGATGTATAGTTTTAATAGACTTACAGATTGTCTAACTTTGTATTGGGCCTACAGATTCACGAAACAGGTTTATTAATTCATCAGTCCAGTTGGTTTAGCCTTATCTACCCAACACATTTCAGACATCATATTTATCTCAGATTTGCATTAATTAAATATTAATGCTCAGACCTCTCACATTAGGTCGGTAGCTTGTGGCCGTTGGATAAGCCAGGCGGTTCCGGACAGACGTCTGCCACAAGCCAGACCTAACCTCGTGTCTAAGCATATTTTAGTTATACCTACGACCTCTCACATTAGACTAGCAGTTTGCGGTTGCTGGTTAAGCCGGTTGGGTCCGGGCAGGCTTCTACCGCAAACATGAGTCTAACCTCGTGTCTTAGCATTTTTATTTTAACCAGTTTGTTCCATTACAAATTATACAAATATCAGACTAATTTTGTCAATTTAACAGATTTGACTTCTTTTCAAGTCGCAGCAGATTAAACAAATTAACATGTTTTGCACAAATTACAATCATTCAGCTTTTCAACAGATTTAACCGATTTAGCAGCTCAGGCGGTTCAACAGATTTAGCAGATTAGGCAACTCAACAAATTTAACAGAATAGGCAACTCAACAAATTTAGCAGATTAGGCAAAATTAGCAGATTAGGCGATTCAACATATGTAATAGTTTAGGCAATTCAACAGATTAAACATGTAACAGATTTAGCAGATTAGGAAAATTTAACATAATAAGAAGATAACAGTTTTAGCCGATTTAAACATTCCTTAAAGTCCTATTCACATATCTTGCCTAATTCATAAGGTAAACCTAAACTTATATGCCCAAATTATGGTCATAATCCACCATATAACATATGTCCCAATTTTTAGTTAAACTTGCATAGTTCAGAATATTCTCCAAAAACCTTACATATAAATTATGCCTAATATAGCCATTACAATGCATGCCACATATCCAAAAACCTCCCCTTGCTTAGGTGTATTCACACTTAATAATTATCCAATCTTAATATGGATCTTTACACCTAAGTTAAATGCAAATTAATTCTCTTTTTTCCAAATTTCAGACTATAATATATATATATATATAGTATGTCCAGATCTAGATCTTTAATTACAACTTGTACTGTGCATCCAAATCAGTTACATGTTCACAGTTAAACTTTACGCCACAAATCCGAAGTCATATGTCCAATATTCTTTATGCCTCAAAACTCAAGACATATGTTAAATACACCTTATGTTTTAAATACAACATGCCCAATTATATGTCTCAGATTTATGTTCTAAGTTCAACCAATGTTCTTTATGTTCTAAGTCACAATAATCCTCTCCTTCCAAGTCATAGATTGTCTTATACAATATGCCTCAAATTTATGTCCAGAATTACAACATGCGTTGTATCCTCAAATTAGTTACAAATCAATTATGCCCAAATATGCCTCATTCAATATTCTTCCCAAATTTAGTGTTTATGCGTTCATATCTTATGAGATCTGGCTCAGGCTCGTGGTAGCCTGGCTATCAAACAAAAAGAAAGAAAGGAGGACGAAATACAGAACAAACAGAATAATAAAGCAGATGAACAGATCTGAGAAATAGAAAAAGGGCATAATCTCATATTTAGTTTTATAATTATGTCAAGATCATGATTAAAATCCATATCGGAAAATAACTGCACTTGCCTTGATTGGATTATAAAAGAAGAGTTGCAGTAGTTCTCTTTTAATCTTATTCAGATTTGGAAGAAGATGCACTAGTTCTAGTTTTGATCCCAGTAGAGTAGCGATGCCATTATTTTATTTATTTATTATAGAGGTAGAGTATAGGCAGAATGAAATTGTGTGGAGAGAAAGTGAGGTTTGGGGGTGTTTTTATAGGAGAATAGGGTGATTTAGAGCCTTCAGATCAGTCCAGAAGTCATCAGAACCACCCAGCTCGAAGACAGGTCATCCAGCCACTCAAAAGAAGACACGTCATCCCAGAACACTCCAGAATTCTGTGCTGGATCGGTATGGGCGCACTTGGCAGGTGCGCTAGTGTATTTTTGTACTGGCGCACTTCACAAGTGCGCCAGTGTATTCTGGCCTGTTTCCGGATTTTCTGCCTAACTTCGTTCGTCCATATCTTCTTCATACGTTATCCGTTTTATGCAAACTCGAACTCTATCTCAAGCAGAATTTCGAGACTAACGCAATGGCGCAACCCGTTTCCCTTAATTCTTCTCCTAAAAATTATGTATATTTTAATTTGTTACTTATATGTCCATAGAAAATATGGGGTGTTACATTCTCCCCTCCTTAAAGGATTTCGTCCCCGAAATCTTCAAGTTAAGAAGAATGTGTCCTACCATCCAATCATCCATCTAATCATCCATCATCCACAAGCATCCATTGTCCTTAGAAAACTTCTGTTGTTGTATGAACATATGCAAAAGTGTGTGTATATGTCTCTTATCTAATGCAAAGATCAGGCGGTCTACTGATTCAGTTGACCTCCTCAATGCGAACCATGTTGGTGCCATGAGTCCAATTATGTATGCAAAAAATCCTATTTGATACGCTTCATTTCTATATGAGTGCACAACCGCTCATTCATATGCAACGTCCATGTGCTGAGTCACTCATTTTGCATCCATAAAAAAATGCACACACATCCATATGCAGTATGAGAGTATTTTTGAGCCGATCTAGTGCCTAGTGTGTGTATATGCATCCACGAGCAATCACTAGCAACCACTTGCATCCACTTGCAACCATCAAACATAACATGTCTCAAACACATGCTTACACCCATTAGTTTCTACCTAAAGGTCGAAGGATAAAGTCGAGTGCTAGAAGCAAGTATAAAACTAAAGCTAGGTTCCCATTAGACATCGGTTTAAGAGAATAACTTCTAAGTATCAACCCTGAAGACCGAAATCAACATCAGATTAATACTCAGAGAATCACTCCCATTAAACAAATGCCCAACTGGAAACCTATTTCACATTTTGAGTAAAAACTCCTATCTTTTTCAGAAACCTACAGACTACTGATACAGATCAGATTACCAAATGATTCTTAGGAAACTAAGAATGATAAAAACTCAGAATGTACGCATCACGCCCAACACATATGCCCTCAAACCCCAACTTATTACAAACAGATGAGTCATAACCCTCATGGGGTCTGAGACTAAAACAGAAACAGAAACAAGACTAGTATTAAAATGCAGAGACTCAACTACATAATTAAAATGCCAGAATGATCAGATAAGGAATTTAAACTTTCTACGGAAAAAATTTCCACCTCTATCCTATCCACCAACTACGAGAGCATTCACCTACCTTCCAGAAGATTCTTCCCTTTGCCCTTGCCTTCTGGGGCAATCCTTGATCAGATGCACTGAAAACAACCAGTCTTCTTACATGTTAACAAGTCTTTCTCTAAAGTTGCCCCCATCGCATGGAAAACCCTATGAAGCTCTAAAGAGGATTAGCCGTAGGTGAAATTACTGCGGCTACAGATGGAAGTTAGGCACTTCTTTGCCCTTCGACAGGCGTCGTAGTCTCATTATGCCTACGGAATCATGTCGCGATGAGGTTACCTCCTAAAAAGCCAGGAGCCCCGGAGACTCAGAAAAGAAGGAAACAAGGATTAAACAGAAAATCAAAAGATAGATATATGGCTTTGGGGACTATGTTTTCCAAAATAAACTTTCCTTTTGAAAATACTTCCTTTCTAAAACCTTTTTGAAAATAGTTTTCAAAAACTTTTTATCAAATCTGGTAGCCTTTAGCTCTGATACCAAGTGTAACACCCCACCTCCATTAAGGTCACTCACAAAGGGAATGCCTTAACTTTGATGGAGCGTTTCAGTAGATAGAACAGAAATTTACAAGACAAATAAAACAGTCCTTGAAAAATTAATAACTTTATTATAACAGAAACCGAAGTAAGTTTGGTTACATCTTTTCAAATCACAATATCAGAATTCAAGTACAAAATATCAGCCTTGTACAAAAGCCTTCATAATGCATAGTTTTTAAAATCGTAATCCCCAACATAAACTGCCATGGAAAGATAGAACCAAGGCCAAGCGGTACTTCAAGCGAAGAAAATCCGATCAAGCTCCTATACTTCCACCCTAAAAAAACCTGGGGGAAAAGAAAGAAAAGGGGCGAAAACAAGCAAGGTCAGACATAAAGTCTGGCAAGTCCAGTGACTTTCAGCATATGAACAGATAATAATATCATGACATGAAAATAAAGCTGGATAAGAGACGACAGCAACAGGAGTAACTGGTATACTTAAGCTAAACAGAAGAAACAGAATGATATAGCCCAAGTTATGCTTCTTACTTATATTTTACTTCTCTGCACTAATACTAGTATAACAGGATTAGGCGTTACCCTAACGTCCAAACTGAAACAGAAACGGAACAGAATAATCTATATAGGAATAGAATGCCAGTAATGGGCCTTTACCACCCCCAACAGACAGAAGGTACATAAACGAAATCAATGACGGAAACAGAATAATCCCTACAGAAACAGAATGCTAGAATTAGGTGTACACTAGTAAATGGGCCTTTACCACCCCAACAGAAGTTACCACGCAGAAACAGACAGGTGTTACCACCCAACGGGGAAACAGACAGAACTAAGTGTACCCTAAATCTACCCCAAGCGATCGGCTCCCTAATACATAAATACCCTGTGCCAGCCCCTAGAAGGGTGTATCACTCCCGAAAGTGGCAACCTTTAAATGACACAGACCTATTTACAGATGTCACGGCGTCTTACATCCACAGAGGCAGACTGGGATCCATGCACGCACATGACCCGGTTGGAACGCACCATCAACACCCCTCGCCATTATCAGAATGAACAACTTATAATTAGTTCAGTAAGCGTGCCCGGACCCTACCTACTGTTGTGTCATAGTTTTGATACCAGAACGGGTTACTGACTAATATGAGTCCCAAACAACAGATGACACAAGTATTTTCCCTCTAACCTTATGTCCCCAGACTAACAGATTTCATATTAACTTGTTTACAAGTTTTAGGCCTACAGAGTTCAGAATCAACTAGTTCACAGACCAGAAAATCAAGTCAACAGGTTTTCAGACTAACAGATCAGATGCATAGTTTTAATAGACATACAGATTGTCTAACTTTGTATTGGGCCTACAGATTCACGAAATAGGTTTATTAATTCATCAATCCAGTTGGTTTAGCCTTATCTACCCAATACATTTTAGACATCATATTTATCTCAGATTTGCATTAATTAAATATTAAGGCGCAGACCTCTCACATTTGGTCGGTAGCTTGTGGCCACTGGATAAGCCGGGCGGTTCCGGGCAGACTTCTGCCACAAGCCATACCTAACCTCGTGTCTAAGCATATTTTAGTTAAGCCTACGACCTCTCACATTAGACTAGCAGTTTGCAGTTGCTGGTTAAGCCGGTTGGGTCCGGGCAGGCTTCTACCGCAAACATGAGTCTAACCTTGTGTCTCAGCATTTTTATTTTAACCAGTTTATTCCATTACAAATTATACAAATATCAGACTAATTATGTCAATTTAACAGATTTGACTTCTTTTCAAGTCGTAGCAGATTAAACAAATTAACATGTTTTACACAAATTACAATCATTCAGGTTTTCAATAGATTTAACAGATTTAGCAGCTCAGGCGGTTCAACAGATTTAGCAGATTAGGCAACTCAACAGATTTAGCAGATTAGGCAAAATTAGCAGATTAGGCGATTCAACATATGTAACAGTTTAGGCAATTCAACAGATTAAACAGGTATCAGGTTTAGCAGATTAGGCAAATTTAACATAATAAACAGATAACAGCTTTAGCCGATTTAAACATTCCTTAAAGTCCTATTCACATATCTTGCCTAATTCATAAGGTAAGCCTAAACTTATATGCCCAAATTATGGTCATAATCCACCATATAACATATGTCCCAATTTTTAGTTAAACTTGCATAGTTCAGAATATTCTCCAAAAACCTTACATATAAATTATGCCAAATATAGCCATTGATTACAATGCATGTCACATATCCAAAAAACCCCCCTTGCTTAGGTGTATTCACACTTAATAATTATCCAATCTTAATATGGATCTTTACACCTAAGTTAAATGCAAATTAATTCTCTTTTTTCCAAAATTCAGACTATAATATATATATAGTATGTCCCAATCTAGATCTTGAATTACAACTTGTACTGTGCATCCAAATCAGTTACATGTTCACAGTTAAACTTCACGCCACAAATCCCAAGTCATATGTCCAATATTCTTTATGCCTCAAAACTCAAGACATATGTTAAATACACCTTATGTTTTAAATACAACATGCCCAATTATATGTCTCAGATTTATGTTCTAAGTTCAACCTATGTTCTTTATGTTCTAAGTCACAGTAGCCCTCTCCTTCCAAGTCATAGATTGTCTTATACCATATGCCTCAAGTTTATGTCCAGAATTACAACATGCGTTGTATCCTCAAATTAGTTACAAATCAATTATGCCCAAATATGCCTCATTCAATATTCTTCCCAAATTTAGCATTTATGCGTTCATCTCTTATGAGATCTGGCTCAGGCTCGTGGTAGCCTGGCTATCAAACAAAAAGAAAGAAAGGAGGAAGAAATACAGAACAAACAGAATAATAAAGCAGAGGAACAGATCTGATAAATAGAAAAAGGGCATAATCTCAGATTCAGTTTTATAATTATGTCAAGATCGTGATTAAAATTCATATTGGAAAATAACTTCACTTGCCTTGATTGGATTATAGAAGAGGAGTTGAAGTAGTTCTCTTTTAATCTTATTCAGATTTGGAAGAAGATGCACTAGTTCTAGTTTTGACCCCAGCCGAGTAGCGACGCCATTATTTTATTTATTTATTATAGAGATAGAGTATAGGCAGGATGAAATTGTGTGGAGAGAAAGTGAGGTTTGGGGTGTTTTTATAGGAGAATAGGGTGATTTAGAGCCTTCAGATCAGTCCAGAAGTCATCAGAACCATCCAGCTCAAAGACAGGTCATCCAGCCACTCAAAAGAAGACACGTCATCACAGAACACTCTAGAATTTTGTGCTGGATCGGTATGGGCGCACTTGGCAGGTGCGCTAGTGTAATTTTGTACTGGCGCACTTCACAAGTGCGCCAGTGTATTCTGGCATGTTTCCGGTTTTTCTGCCTAACTTCGTTCGTCCATATCTTCTTCATACGGTATCAGTTTTACGCAAACTCGTACTCTATCTCAAGTCGAATTTCGAGACGAACACAATGGCGCAACCCGTTTCCCTTAATTCTTCTCCTAAAAATTAAGTATATTTTAATTTGTTACTTATACGTCCATAGAAAATACGTGGTGTTACAAAAAGTATAATTTAAGAGCGGGGAATAATAAATGTATAATGAATGAAAAATAGGCAAGAAGATAGTTGCCTTTGAAATTTGAATATATGTTAAAAGGAAGAAACAATGAATTGATAGCGTTATAAATGACAATAATTAAGCAGCTATTAACGGACAAAGATTTAAAAGATTGTATGCATATATACACGCATAACTTTGATATTTAGAAATAAAAGGAACATTAATACTAACGTTAAGTAAGAATTAAAATCAGCCAAATCAACGTGAAAGACCCAGGTCGTGGGTCGACCATGGGTTCAACACACCATGAAGGTGGGTCGACACACCTGGGGCTAGATTTATATTTTTATGACGTGTATTTCCTGTCTTGTACGGTTCAAATTTTATATTATTAAATCTGACATACCAGAATTTCCTGTATGCCTATAAATAGACCAATTGGCCTTAGCCTCCAACTCATATTTTCTGAGATGACACCAAGGCTCTGCTATATTCTTTCTGCTCCAAACCTTTCAGAAATTAGAATATTAGCTTTTAGAAGTTCTGATTCAAGATTTGAAGATAAAGAATATAAACCTACAACATAAATGTTCAGGTTTTTTTTAAACGTAAGTTAAATCCTGTGAATCTGAATTATTTAGGTTTCCATCTTTCTTTCCTTCATCTTTTAACATCTGATTTGTAAATCCATGGTTAATTTAATATTAGATTCAATTAGAAAGAACAAAGAATTGCATATCTGAATCAGATTCAAGAATTGGAAAGCAGTCAGGTGAGCGGATTTAAAATTATACCTTTTGGTAACGATATATTTATCATTTACATTCCTCGTATTTCATAACATGATAAATAATTGGTATTGTGGTAATTGCAATATAATATATTTTTAAGAATATTACCGTTGTACAAATCTGTCCCATTAATCTTCTATTTGGATTTAGAATTATTGTAATATTGGAACTGTGGAGTTTACAGTAAACCTGAATATGTTCTTAAATTGCTATTTTATGACAAATTGGATATACTGTAAATAGAATTGCAGTGAAATTGGGAAATTGGAAATACAATTGATATGACTAATCCTATAGAGAAAATTTATAGTAGTTGGAAATAGTATTAAAAAACAGGAATTATCATCTAACTCAAAAAAATTGTAGTGTACTGAGTTAGTTGGATTTGGGAAGAATGGATATATTTCCATAACATAAAAATTACTAAGAATGTAGTTGCAAGAAAAGAAAGGAAAAGGGGATTAGTGTGCAGTATTTTTTTTACCGTATTACACACTAATTCAAATCATATGCCCACAAAGAATATAAAAGAAATAAATTGCAACTACGCACCTAATTTTAATACACATTATGGAAATATATCTATATATCTTTCCGTTAACCAATGTAATGAAGTGTGCAAAGTGTTTTCCCAAGATAATAAGAATGGACATAACGGTAATTAAAGAAAGAATACAACAATAAAAGTTGGTCCATATTAAAAAGAATTGTGATGAACGGGGAATATAACCTTTTTATAATTAATCACATGAATGAGAATGAAATATAATAGGTATACTTGTCTTAGGGACAAGAGAAGGCGACAACTTCCATTTTTTGGCATCTCCTTCATTAGTTCTTGTCACTTTCAATTCTTCCTTTCACTGCCTAGCCTTCCCCATTTGCCTCTTCTTCTTGCGCATTACCCACTATATACCCTTTCACTCCGATGTCGAAAAACAAAAAACTGAAATCCAGATTCTCAAAAAGCATGAACATATCTGGACGATCCTTCTCTAATCTATCTCGTGGGTCTACATCACTGAATACTCCTGAAAATCTGATTCAAGAAGCTACAAATGCCATAGCTTCGGCTACCTCAGCAGCTTCAATTCCTGTCCCGAATGAAGTTGTACCCTCTCATGTTTCCCTTTTGCTTGTTGCGAGACATGACTATAAACGTTGGTTAGTAGTCGACATTATTGCAAATTTCGAACTTATTACAAAGTCATTTGAGTCAGGTAAACCCATTCTGGATTGTTTGTTGAGTGCTAGGCTAGAGCATGGTATTGATGGTTTTAATTATTCGATAAGTGAGGACGTAAATTGCATTATGGTGACATCACCTAATGTTAAGCTATCGGCAAATAATGCAAACTATATTGGAATCATTAGTGATTTTTCCAGAGATAATGCGAGTGTAGTTGGCTTGAATGTGGACACTGTAGCCGTGCCTTCCACTATAGTTAACAAACCTATCCCTGCCAATTTTCCGCCTTGCTCACCAACTACTCGATTGAATGCTCCATCCGAACCTGCAGTTCCATTCCCCAATTCGTCTAATACCAAGCAATCAATTATTGAAAAGGCAAAAGCATCGCCTACGGGGATATCACCTAAGCCTAGCTACTCATTTTTACCTCCCTTCCTCGTTGTGAATGAGCCTATTCACCTAGACAATTCACCTCTTTACTGGTAAATCTGATTCCTCCGGTTGATATTGTACAAGATGGGGTAAATATATGGAAAGATCATCTTGTGGTTTTTTTTTCTTAATCCTGAAGTTCCATATCTTGACGTACGTGAACACTATCAAAAGGCTTGGAATTTGAGAGGTGGACTTCGTGTTAACTTTGTAAACGGTATGTTTTACTTCAAATTCTCGATTATGGAAGAGAGAAGGCGGGTGCTAGAATCTCATCCTGCAATTATTGGTGGGAAACCTTTTATAATTACATCGCAGATTATGATAGTTGAGAGTGCTAGAGAGCAGATTCAATCCATTCCTGTTTGGACTATTTTCACTCTGATCCCGCCGATTCTTCAGATGCTCCCTCGTTTAAATTGGCTAGCTAATAGAATTGGAAATTTTAAATGTTTTGATGTCAACACGGAAGCTATAAAAAAATCTTGTTTTTGTTAAAGCTTTGATTGAAATAACACCAAGCAAACCATTACCAAAGAATTTTAAAGTCACAATCGATGGGGTTGATTTCTTTGTTGAAGTTCAATATTCGTGGCAATTGGAAATTTTCACTACATGTCATTCCTTTGGACAATTGTCCAAAGTCTATAAGAAACCTGCAGTGGGTCCTTCCTAGGTTAGGGTACCACTTACGAAGCCTCCTAGACGCATCTAGGTTCCTAAGTCAAAAGTTATTGAAGTTGATAGCTGCATGTATACCCATAGTCAGACTGTGTGCGTTGAGAGTAAAGATAATACTGCAGTTGTGTGGAATGAACACGAGAAATCCTGGCAGCACATAGGTTATGATATGCGATATGATCTTATTCATAAGGTGTATTATATGTTTATTACGGAAGGTGCGTTTGACGAGTATGTTGGTGTAAGGTGCTTGGATTATTTTGGAGATGGAACTGATTTGAAGCTATATGCTAATGGCATTTATAGGGAATTTAACGATGCAATCCTGGATGACGATACTTGGGATAGGAAATATTTATACGATTCGAACCATGTTGGTTATAAGCTTAGCCTCTCTGGTCCCTTTGCTACCTTCCTGGATGATACATGCCCTAGGTCTTCTTCCTCATCTTCTACTTCAACTTCATCATCTTCTTCTTCCTCCTCCTCATCTTCTTCTTCCTTCCTCATCTTCCTGCAACCAACACAGCCACAGATTCTCAAGAGGCCCGCGATCAAGATCTAGGTCGTTTGACCATTTTGCCTCCACTCTGGGGAACAGCACGACTCCCTGGACCAACCGAACAACAGCTGGGTCCATCGGGATCATCTCCATTTCCATTACAACATAGCATCTTACAGTAGACTCGTCTTATGTTACCTCTCCTCCAACGAAAAGTTGGTGGAGCCTTCCCCATGAACCAAGAAGACCACTCTACCATACCAGTTCCTAGCATGGCGGAGGAAAACGCTACTGTAAACCCTACTAACATAGCCCCAAGTAGGGGAAATGCCGAATTCCAAACGGTTACCACTCGCCGGAGCCTATTACTCCTAACAGGGACATGTATAGTTCAGTCCAATAACGATTGAGTAATCCCAACAGCGGCTGAACCGGGACCCGAAACTACGGTGGACCTTTGCCCTTACCTTCACTCAACTCTCAGACGTCGAGCCCAACCAACGGCCACCCTTCTGAGCATGCTTTCGGCAGACCTTAGTAATACGATTCTCCCCAATGCAGAATTGGATTCATGGAAATGCCTCCTTGGAGATGGAACCAGCTTGAAAGCATTATCTGACGCTTCACCTGGGGAACTTCTTCTCTACAAGATATGGATGATACCCACCGCAGCCCTTTCACTAGGGCAATCATATACCCCCGAAATCCTCCGGACTTCAAGTTTCTAGCCATTGAGCCCTACAATGGTTGGACTGACCCGACCATTCACCTCATGTGATACATACGCCACATGGAAGTGCTCTTGGCATCAACCAACGTCATGGTCAAGTGCTTCCCTCTCTTTCTCACAGACATAGCCGACATGCTGTTTGCGTAGTTAACAACTGAGGCGACCAGCAACTGGAACATGTTGGTCACTCTCTTCATCGAGCAATTCAGAGTTCACACCTTCTGACTAAAGAGCATCATGTTCCTCGCCTCAATCAATCAACGACACTGTGAAACCCTTTGGTCCTTCCTCGAAAGATTCAATACGGTCATAGAATCAGTCGATCGACCCAAGCCATTGATGGTGCTTATGGCCGCCATTGCAGGTGTTCAGAACCGATCAGAATTCAGGATCTCTTTAACTAGAGATCCTCCCAAAGATATCGAAGGCTTCTACGCTGAGGCTGAGTGGTTCCTCCGATCAGAAGATGCCCGCATTGAGATGGAGAGCCTTGAGGTGCTTGCCACCAAAGATGGAGGTTCATCCAACACCAATGGCCAAAATAAAGGAAGAGGAAAGGCCTCGGAAAAGAACGAACGTAACGTATGACTCCCGAAAGAGAACAAGTGCGATCAGTACACCCAGCCGAATTCCTCCCTTCTTGACATCTACCTCGACGTACGAGATCTCTGCCTTTCCCAAAACCTTCTTGAAGAGACCCAACCCAGAAAGAGCTCAATTTTGGAAAGAAATGCATGTTTCACAACATTGTTGGTCATAACATCAATGAATGCAGGCACTTGGATGATCTCATCGAGGATAGGGTCAGGCGGGTGGAACTACCCGAGTATGTCAATAAAAGCACACCGGCCATGCCTCCACAATCTTCTGCCTAAGCTCCTTAGGATGATCCTCGAGCTCCTAGAAACGAAAAGGATCCCAAGCCCAGCAATCGAGGCATCATCATCAATTAATAAGATTTATATTTCTTCTTTCAAATGTATTTTAATTTCTTTCAATAAAGTGGTATGATGAAATACACATGTATGGAGTTAGTATTTAACTCCTAGGCGTGCTCCGGATTCAGTTATCCCTCATTTAGAATTTACTTTCATTTCCTTGTAATAGCTCTTTAGAAGTAGTAAACATTCTTTTACAAACATGGATTATGTTTGAATGATTTAAGTCGAGCGTCACTGACGCTCGCCGACCCGAATATGGTCAGTGTTGAGCCACCATCTATAAGACACGGTCAATGCCTGCCACCATGTCTAAACCTACTCCCCAAGCCGAGTATGGTCGAAATTTTCTAAGACGGGTATGGATTATACTCACCCCCTCTCTAAGTCGAGTGCAATATCCACTCGCCAAAAACTTCAAAAACACTTATATCATCTATCCATCACCACATACATCCGACTCTATTAGCCGAGTGCAGGTAAGACTCTTTAAGCTGAGCATGGCTAGCACTTGCCCAAGTCGGGTATGGATAATGCTCGCCACATCCATAAGCCGAGTATGGATAATACTCGCCACCTCCATAAGCCAATTATGGATAACACTCGCCATCTCTCTAAGCCAAGTGTTATTTCCGCTCGCCAACTCTTTAAAACCGAATATGATTAAAACTCCCCTAACCATCCTTATATCCATCTCTAAACAAATAATGGCCTACACTATCCTTGCAGGTATTGGATATTGCTACAAGGACTACTTATGTAATACTCTTGGCCTTAATACAGTCCTAAGTGGTTGTCGGTTTTCTGGCCTTAATACAACTACCAAGATCGTCGGATTTCTGGCCTTAATTTGGTTCGCTGCAACCATAGCTACTCATATATTGAGCTTCATCACAATATTCAGAACACATCTCCTATACCAAGAAAGATATATTTTGAGGGGCAGAGTGATGACCAACTTTTTGGTAAAAGCCGTCACAGTTCAATAGATTGAAGTTCAATGTCAAAAGGCTCACCAACTAGCATCGACCGACCCCAGCGATCGGCTCCTATTTAAGAAAGCCCAAACAAGATTTGGCCCCAGCCGGTTTTCCCTCAAGCGACGACAACTCATTACCCAACAAGATCGCTCTTCCAGACCAGCCAAGTTGAACATTTCCCTAAAGGTCAGATAGATAAGATATTTCCGGATCTAGGTGGAAATATCCAGACTAGTCATTCATTAGCCTGATTCTCAAGGCACTAAAGGCGGTCAAACACTTCTGGCCAAAGCTCTACTTTTGATACACCTCATCTCGAGTGTCACACAAGCCATAATTCTCGAGGATACTATTAATCAGCAGTAGACCGGGTCCCACTGCAGCAACAATTCCAAATGATCAAGCTCCGCATGTCTGAGCTCTGCAAAAGAGGCAGCCCACTTCTTTACCTATAAATACCTCCATACTATAACACCCGCATTTTAAATGCAAATAAAAATAAAAATATGCATATATGTGCATATATTATATGCATAGATATATTTAAAGGAAAATTAAGTAATAATATAATTACATGTAATAAGTCCATGCATTGAGAAGAAGAAGAAGATTATTAAAATAAACTACATGTAATGTATAAAATGAGAAGAAATGCATGCAATGTAATTAAAATTGCATGCGAACATTTAAAAGGAAAAGGAAAATTGAAGAGCTTCCAGAATTTGGTTACGGGATTAGCGTCATGGAGTTCGTGACGATTTTCTGGTCAATTTAGACCTATGGGTTGTAAAAAACTGATTTAAAATGAAAGAGGTATCTTTAAATTAAATATTGTAACAAAACATGAAAAAGAGGATTGAAAAAAGAATAATGTCTAGCACTGTTCTAAGCCTTGTTAACAACAGCTTAAGTAGCTCAGTTGGTTAGAGCATGTGACTTGCATACAAAATGTACAGAGTTCGATCTCCGCCAGCGCCATATTTTTGTTTTAAGGGAATGGCTAAAAAGTGGCTTAGTGTGAAAGCAGTTTAATTAAAAAGTGGCTAGGGTTAATAAGAGGTCTAGTGCTTATACATACATACATATATATATATATATATATATATATGTATGTATGTATGTATATGTTTATGTTTATGTATAGAACAAGATAAAACGGGAACAAAATAAATAATTGTTCGTGCACAAAATCTTAGCATACGCATAAGAGTTGAATATAAATGAACATAATTCAAATGGAGGGTTGCACGCGAACAAAAGGGATGTTTGAAATTTGATTTATGTGCAAGAATTATATGTATTATAAATAAATCAAATTTCAAATCAAAAGAAATATATATATATATATATATACACACGGCAGGGGTGTCGACACCACTATACGGGTGTCGACACATGTGTCGACATCCATGCAGGGGTGTCTACCTTTGTGCATCATTCAGCACACGTGGTGCATTTTGATTGGTGAACATTTGTTTCTGTTGCGACATGGCCATTTCTTATTGGTCGTATGACGTAGTTAGCTCTGATAGAGTTTTATTTAAATCTAAAGGACCAAATTCATTTACCACGCCTATAAATAAGATGGTTAGGTTTACTCCATCCTCACAATTTCTGAGGCGATGCCAAAACTCTGCTATAGCTCTCTCTCTCTCTCTCTTTCTCTTCTCAAATCTATTCTGAAATTAAAATGTTAGCCTAGGAAGATTATGAATCCATATCTGCAGGAGAGAGTCAATGTTAATAAAAGATTATTGAAAGCAAGGTAAACTTCTAAGGCCAATTTATTTCAACTATTTCTCTTTCTCTTCTCTTTTCATGAAAATAATAAATCCATGGTCGATAGGTTGTAAATCCGATTAAAAGGGAAACCGTGGATGATAGAACGGATCAGACCCAAAATTTGGGGAAAGCATGAAGGTGAGTGGGTTTAAAATATACTTTTTGAATAATAGTGCATCGTTCGTTTGGCATTCCCCATAATGAACATATTGGAAGGTTTGGTTTGATGAGGTGCATTACTATGCTAAAATGGATAATATGTTCAATTAGTTAATATGTTAAGATGCCAAACATATGCTAATAATGACTAAAGTGGAGTTAATGTCATATGGGAATGATTAGCATGATATAACTTCAAATTGTTAATATGAATAATTCATATATTGAATCAGTTGAAATGTTTACATGTTATACTTCATATATTGGATTTGTTAGAGTGTTAAAAAATTTACATGTAAATTTGTCCCAAATATATACAGGAAATAATTGGAGTAACTATACGATTATATGGATTCATGTTAACATAGAATTGAATAAATAAATATGGGTTTGGGGGCATCGACTAAATTATGTTAAAAGATCTTAAATTGGACCATAAGTATAGAGAAATGATTTTGGCGCAAATGGGATCATATGTAAAATATGAATTGGCATAATTTGAATAATAGGAATTTAGATGTATAATTCATCTTGATTATAATTGGGTAAATGGGAATTAACACCTACAAAAGCATAGGTTTAAATAATTGATTAATAATGAATGCCTAGGATTACAATTAAAAATTTTAATTGCACTTATGACATGAGTTTTGGTTGCATTAGTTGTGGAAGTCTGCCCGGACCCGACCGACATATCTAGCTGTCACTAATGTTGAACCTAATGTGAGAGGTCTAAGTGCGCAAATATGAGACGGGCGCAAATGGGATCATATGTAAAATATGAATTGGCATAATTTGAATAATAGGAATTTAGACGTATAATCCATCTTAATTATAACTGGGTAAAAGGGAATTAACACCTATAAAGGCATAGGTTTAAATAATTGATTAATAATGAATGCCTAGGATTACAATTAAAATTTTTAATTGCACTTATGACATGAGTTTAGGTTGCATTAGTTGTGGAAGTCTGCCCGGACCCGACCGACATATCTAGCAGCCACTAATGTTGAATCTAATGTGAGAGGTCTAAGTGCGCAAATATGAGACGGGCTATGAAACCAGGTTAGACCCAACTTGTGCAAGAAGTCTGCCTGGACCCGACCGGCATATCCAGCATCCACAAGTTGTAGGCCTAATGTGGGAGGTCTAGCCCATTATAAACCATAAATGGACATGGTAATGAATTGGACTACTTAACCTAATTTAATCCATAGGGATTGTATGAATATGAACTAAAGTTAGGGTTAAGTAAAATTGGTTGGCCAGTGGGTGGGCTAAGCAAATCTAAAGGGGTGGATAATATTTACATATAGGCCAACAAACTTTGCCCGATAAGGACATGCAATTAAAGATACCTAGTGGTATACATAACCGGTAGAAATAATGTTATGTAATTAAAGACACCTTTAGGGTAAGCATAACTTGTAGAAATGATAATCAACTATTGTAAATAAGTAACATTAATGAAAATGTTGTGCAATAGGTAAACTTGTCCTAGGGACAAGTGGGGATTATAACTTAGGTTATAATAAGTTAGTAAGAGAATGTGATAACTGGTGAATTTAGTTAAGGGATACTTAATTGTAAATTAAGTAATCAGTAAAGGGGAAAACTTGGAACCAGTTAAGAAAAGGGGGAAAATATATTGTACTTAATTATAAATTAAGTAATCTGTAAGCTTGGAAGTCCGAAACCCGTTGATAAGAATGTTAAGATTTGACCTAGGGACAAGGGGAAATTATAACATAGGTTATAATAAATGGGTAGAGAAACTTATTAATAGGCCTTAGTTAGTGGAAATAAGTTAATAAGTAAACAACGATAAGTTGTATTGACGATGTAAAATGGAATTATGATTAAATGAGAAGAGACGAGGAAAACTTGTGAGATAAAATAAGTTATATTTAATCATAAATGGTAAGTGACATGTTAATTAGAAAACATGTGAATTGGGATATTCCTTGTTACATATTAAGTAAAACATGTTATTTTAATGATGAAACCAAAAAAGAATATAAAGGGATGGTGGGTCACAGACCTTGGACCACAATCTAGAGAATAACATGTTGTGGGCTTATTAATGAACTTAAATGGGTTAAGCTATATGACTGAAATTAATAAGCAAGAGAAACTTGATAATTTGAATAAGAATTCAATATGAATTGGAATAACCAAGTTAACTAGAAACCTGATGAGGTGAGGCAAGCGCATAAAAGAATGTTTAGACATAGGGTCTAACAACATGCTAAAGTAAGGCGCTTAGACCAGTGCGTGCGGTTGAGGGTGAATAACCCAACAGGGTAGATCAAAGAGGTGTTATAAGGCGCGAAGGGGAGCACACATTTGTCTGATTGTTCTGACTGCTCCGAAGGACTGGAAGGGGAAGCATGTGACTTCCTTAGGTACGTAAGTTGCTCCTAGTAGTCCTCTGTGTGGCGACAGATGTCTTAGGCTGTGTCTGCAGAGGTTGGGTCTGCGCGTAGCTACTAGGTTGGTGGGCCTTGACTGCAGATGTAGCTATGCAGCCAGAATGCTGTGACGAGGTGACCCCAGGGTGGTTCGGCGGTTGCCTCATGAGGAGGCAGAAGGAGGCAGAGGGTCACGACCAACAAGGATAGTAGACCATCGGATACTCGTCATCGACAGCCAGTGGGATGCGGAAAGACTAGAACTAAACCAAAGATACCATTTCACCCTTCACTATCGGGGTAGGCGGTTGAGGGGAGACGCCACATGTATGTTTAGATTTTTTGCGTAGGGGCGGTCTCTTAGCACTTGTAGTTTTTACTAGTTGAGTGAGGGGGTGAGGTGGGGCCATGGCCACAATGAAACAAGACCCTAGATTTACCTGTAAAGGCTCTTCAAAGACGGGCCTGTACAGATATGGAAAAGCTCCCGACCGAGTTCTGTGTCTCTTGTATCGCCCTGCCATGGAACTCGATGCACATTAGAGAACATTCGATTGAGGCATCGAGCTACAAATGAAGATACATATGGTGGATGTGACGACCCCATTTCCCGTACTGACGGAGACAAGGGTTATCTTTGGAATATAACACAGAAACAGATAATAGCAGAACAGAATTAAATGAATACACCAGATAATGAACAATAGAATATACTGGATAAAAGTAATCATCAGAGCTTCACAGTATATAGGATCTTACTTAGTACAAATACAGTTCAGCTATACATAAATGTCTACAGCGGAAACAAACAAAATATGTACAATAGGAGCTGAACAGCATAAAAAGAGATAAATAATAGAATCCATCTTCAGCTCCAGCTATCCAGAAAGAACCAGCTAAACCTGAATACAAGGCTGCCCGTGTAGAAAAAGGGGCACCCGAGTTTGAAAGTGAAACAAACTACGAGTCAGTCATGGGACTGGTATGAGAAATCTACTCAACACATATATAATTTGGCTAATCACAGGACCACGCCACTTTCGTGGAACGGGTTTTCTCCATCGGATTGCCAGTGCTTTAAAACAAATCTTTCTTTTAAACAATGCAATGCATTTTATAAAAATGAAGCCATTATAAGACTCAGTTCCCATCACACAATGCAACGCAAACCGGAGGATAGAGTTTTACCTTATAATGGCCAAAATATGATTGATACGGATAAAGCAAAAGCATTTGATATTATTACTAGTGTTTATATGTTTCAAAAACAATTTGAATCATAACTATCAATCATAGACGACATGAGCGTCCCATGCCACTATGTCGCCAAATATATATATATATATATATATACAATCGAAACCGCACAGTCACGTATTTGGAAATTGGATTTCCGTCATGAACCAAGGCAAAAGATAGTCCTTACCGACTTCGAGACAATCTAGCCCATGTCTCAGGGCCCAGACTTAGGTGGGCCCTTGGATCGTCAGGGCCGGTCCACCGATGTGGATTATTATGCCTGAACACTACGTTTCTCCGCCCTTTGGGGGCGTAAATGAGCCAACGAATGACTCCATCGGACCCGGATCGTTTGCAAAAAGGCCCATTTCTGGTCGATCCAATTTAACTATAATTGACTAAAACACGTTTTCCTTTGCCACGCTCACATACTATCTTCAAAAATTATGAAATTTGAAACTTAGCAATAACTTCACATCCCGGATCCAACAAAAGGGGTTTTGTCGAATTCCGAGGTCGCATGCAAAATGGCCAATTTCACGGGCTATATAAATTCCATAGCGACCTTTCTGAAAATTCATTTGGCCATAACTTTTGCTTTCCGCTATGAAAATTCGATTTTTCAGATTCGTTAGAAAGGTATTCACTAACAGATTTAAATAATTTTGGTTTCACTCAAATCCGTTTTGTTTTGCACCCGGTACAGTCCGACAAAGTTTGAATTCAATTTTTGAAACTGCATCGCCATTTCAGGCCTTGTTTATAATTAGAATTAATTATATTCGTTTTCAAACGTCGATTCAAACTTACTTTTCATCGCCAATGTTTAAAATATTTATTTTAAATATTTAAAATTCATTATTTTAGCCAATTTAAAAATTTTAAATTGGTTCAGATTTTCTGGGTCGTTACAATTATAAATAAGTAACATTAATGAAAATGTTGTATAATAGTTAAACTTGTCCTAGGGACAAGTGGGGATTATAACTTAGGTTATAATAAGTTAGTAAGAGAATGAGATAAATAGTGAATTGAGTTAAAGGACACTTAATTGTAAATTAAGTAATCAGTAAAGGGGAAAACCTGAAACCAGTTAAGAAAAGGGGGAAAATATATTGTACTTAATTATAAATTAAGTAATCTATAAGCTTGGAAGTTTGAAATCCATTGATAAGAATGTTTAGATTTGTCCTAGGGACAAGGGCAAATTATAACATAGGTTATAATAAACGGGTAGAGAAACTTATTAATGGGCCTTAGTTAGTGGAACTAAGTTAATAAGTAAACAACGATAAGTTGTATTGACGATGTAAAATGGAATTATGATTAAATGAGAAGTGACGAGGAAAAATAGTGAAATAAAATAAGTTATATTTAATCATAAATGGTATGTGACATGTTAATTAGAAAAACATGAGAATTGGGATATACTTAATTACATGTTAAGTAAAACATGTTATTTTAATGATGAAACCAAACAAGAATATAAGGGGATTGTGGATCACAGACCTTGGACAACAATCTAGAGAATAACATGTTGTCGGCTTATTAATGAACATGAATGGGTTAAGCTATATGACTGAAATTAATAATCAAGAGAAACTTGATAATTTGAATAAGAATTAAATATGAATTGGAATAACCAAGTTAACTGGAAACCTGATGAGGTGAGGCAAGCGCATAAAAGAATTGTTTAGACATATGGTCTAACAACATGCTAAAGTAAGGCGCTTAGAGCAGTCCGTGCGGTTGAGGGTGAGTAACCCAACGGGGTAGATCATCGAGGTGTTATAAGGCACGAGGGGGAGCGCACATTCATCTGATTGTTCTGACGGCTCCGAAGGATTGGAAGGGGAAGCACGCGGCTTCCTGAGGTATGTAAGGTGCTCCTAGTAGTCCTCTGTATGGCGGCAGATGTCTTAGGCTGTGTTCGCAAAGATTGGGTATGCGCGTAACTACGAGGTGGGTGGGCCTTGACTGCAGATGTAGCTATGTAGTCAGAATGCTGTGTTGAGGTGACACTAGGGTGGTTCGGTGGTTGCCTCACGAGGAGGCAGAGGGTCACGATCACCAAGGATAGCAGACCATTGGATACCCGTCATCGGCAGCCAGTGGGATGCAGAAAGACTGGATCTAAACCCAAGATACCATTTCACCCTTCACTATCGGGGTAGGGGGTTGAGGGAAGACGCCACATGGATGTTTAGATTGTTTGCGTAGGGGCGGTCGCTTAGCTCTTGTAGTCTTTACTAGTTGAGGGAGGGGCCGAGGTGGGGCCATAGCCACCATGAAAATAGACCCTAGGTATATCTGTAGAGGCTCTTTAAAGACGGGCATGTACAGATATGGAAAAGCTCCCAATCGAGTTCCGTGTTTCTTGTATCGCCCTGCCATGGAACTCGGTGCACGTTAGAGAACGTGCGATTGAGGCATCGGGCTACAAATGAAGATACGTATGGTGGACAGTCTTGATACATGCATATCGGCTCTGGGTGGTGTATCGTAAACTTGAGGTCATTACTCCGTTATGGAGTCTGATTGGATCAAAGATGACAGTCTGTATGTTTGCGTAGCACAGTAATGATATATGCGGAACATAATATTATTGTTCGTACGTCACTACAGCGTAGGATGAGGGACTGAGTATATTGCGATTGTGTTACGGTGGAGACAGTGCACGTGGGGTTCCTTGGGGTGTACCTCGATATTGGGGGTAGCTACACATATACTGTATTAGGTTAATTCACTGGGAAGTAAATGAGTATGACGTGTGTGTAAGCCTTGAGTGCTGTTAACCCAAGTAACCTAATAAATAAGATAATATGATTGAATGGTATATGTAGGATTATCCCAAATGTATAGTTTAAATCCAGTCACCAAAACTTGTGTTCTGATCCCCTCCTCATAACATACTCGCAGGTTAGATTTGTGGCAGCGACATGGGATGTTATAGCTTTGGATACTGGTTAGGCAGTATTATTAATATGGTAAGGCTATACTTTGATTTATATTATATTTTAACCATTCTACTGTGAGATATTTTCTGAGCTCTGACATATTTCATGTCTCTGTCTTTTTTGCAGGATAACAGAGCAAATGTAACGACCAGGATTTCGCCCGACCCCAACCGATCGCAAGATCGATCAAGACCGTTCAAAACCCGCAGTACGTTAACTTTAGGCATACAACACATCAGAATAACAGCACAGACTTTTATAACATCAATAATAAATGCAACATCAGAGTACAAAATATATCAGAGTACATCGATAAATAATACAGCGGAAGATACATTTAAAATAAATTAAATACATTGCAGCGGAACTAATCTCAGCGGAAAGCCATCAATATTCTAGACCCAGCTTCAGACTTCAATCCAGGATCCTGCTTAACTATATCTGCAAAAAGCTACTCGACTGCCCGTGTGGAAAGAGGGCACCCGAGTTTGCAAAGTGAAACAAACTACAGGTCAGTCGTGGGACTGGTGCGAGAATTCTTAACTTAACCTATCTAATAAGTAGCCTAATCACAGGACCACGCCGCTAACGCGGAACGGGTTTACTCCATTGGATTGCCAGTGCATAAATAAAGTAAATCGTCAAATAACGCAATGCTTTTTAGAAAAATGAAACCATTATATGACCCAGGTCCCATCACACAATGCAACGCGCACCAGAGGATAGGGTTTTACCTTATAATGGTCAAAAGATGCTTGATACGTAAAAACGATATTATTATTAGTGTGTATATATATACTTAAAACATTTCAATATAAATGTATTAATCTTAGACGGCATAGTACCCCATCCTACTATGTCGCCATATATAAGTTTACAATGAAAACCGTGGTGTCGTATTGGAAATTGGTTTTCTGTCATGAAATCGAGGCTAGGGATCGTCCGCTTCTGATTCGAGACACTCTAGCAAATGCCTCAGGATCCCCCGTAGTGAACCCTTGGATCTTCAGGGCCGGTCTCCACCTAACGGTAGTGGATTGGCAATTCCTGAACACACGTTTCCCGGTTCCTTTGAACCTATATATGACCACTTCCGACCTATAAAACCACGAGGTACCTCAATCCAAAATCCACACAAGTAAAATGCCGGGCCGTGTTAAAGACCAAACACCACTAGCTAGAAAGAAACGTGTGCACTCCCTGTAGTCCTAATCCCGTTTTTGACTCATACCGGGGTGTGAGGCTCGCGAAGTCACGTTATACACAAAGCTATGCCTAAACAGGCTATGCTTTGATCATCAGCCACAAGGCCTGCTTTTCAACAAAGCCTTGATCATTTGCATCTTAGCATGTCACATTGTCAGACCCTACCATATTATTGATCATCTACCAATATATATAACCTCTAAGCTCATACGTCTTAGAGAAGGGTGATAAGTAAAGAATAAATTCTTCACCACCAAACAAAAATATATAATCAGTAGCGTTCTACAAATACAGCAAGAACGAATACAATGTCAGACACACAATCCATTTACAAGTCCGCTCTGGGTCTGAGCGAAACAATGTGTCCGTCGATCTCCAAATGCGTTTGGACGATCATTACCAAATACCTTGCCTTGGAAGGCCAATCCCAATTCAAGATACCAGTCATCATCATCCCAACGATGTGAAAAACTTTGGTCTTCATTCACCGTCTTCATCTTCGACTCTTGATCGTCGTGATGATTATTCAAAATGGGTTAAACCCGGACTTTCTGAATAACTCGCGTATTTTGGGATTAAAAAGCAAATATTGAAAATCACACATTACGCCACATTCCAACTCAGAATATTCTTTTAATAAGATATTCATTTTAAAAGATTCTCATTAATTTTATCAAAGATAAACTCTAAAAATAAAATCTATAAATCAATTTCCGAAATATGGAATTCCACAGAAATCAAATCAATACATAATCGATATAGATTTCTGTATCGGACTAATAATATAAATGGAATAACGGCAAAGCCTCTTAAATTCCATATATAATATCAGTCTTCTTTTACAGAAGCCCATTTCGATTGTTACCAATCGAATTTCCACTTAATTCCAATTTAATATATTAAATTGAAAAACTTAATTTTTAGAAAATGCCCTTTTTAAATCTATAAAATAGATTTATAAATTCCAAATAATAATTTCAATGTAAATTGGATTAAAGGACAAATGTCGTTTAAAACATCGTCCACGATAAATCCACTTCACATCTCAATTTATTTATAATCACAAAAAAATATAATTGCAAATGCTAGTAATCTTTTTAAAAACATATTTTAAAATAATCATAAAAATATTCTTTATATAAAGACTCTAAATGAAAGGTATGCTTTATATTACGAATTCTTTCTTTTACAACTATTCTTTGTTTTAACATGTAGTTGATTAAAAATATATTATGAAAATATATGCACTTTATACAAAAAGTATTTCTAATGTAAAAATATTCTTATTCACCTGAATCGAAATGCGAATCAAACATTTACCATACAATTTGGATTATATGGATTTCACACACATCATATATATGATAATAACAGTAAAACCATCAAATCATCCACTACATCCAAAGTGTAATTTCCACTGTTTAAGCGTTAAAATTCAATAGTAACGCTCATCGCAGCCTGTCGATCTAACGATCAAAATACAACTAAATATTGGGATTAGTGTATATAAATTTTCATCCCAACACCCATGTGGGGTTTTCAACATACAAACAAATAATAAACTAATTTGTGCACTTGGGCGATGTGTGAAAAATTATCGTTCCAATCACATACACAAGTCGGGTAACTTGTGAATGGAAGTGTAATACACAATACATATAATGATGACAAGAAATATCTCTATTGCAATGAATGAATAAGCATAATAACTTTGTCTCTATTGACAATTTCTATTTTTCTAATTTAAAACTCTAAACAAAATGGTTATTTTGTTTTGGTAATTCTAATGAGACAAAATGATAAATATTTTGGTTTAACTATCCTATCTTGACATGTATATATCTTGCCAAACATAGATATATATATATATATATATATATATATATTGCTTCAACTAATTCATTTTGACAAAAATGAATATTTCTGACCAAATGCATAATTTGGTTTAACTAGTATAAATTGACTAAAATGAATAATTATTTTTAACTAATGTAAATTAACAAAAATGAATAATTGGTTTTAACTAATATAAATTTACAAAAATGAATAATTTGTGTTTCAATTCTAATAAAATATGTCAATGCTATATTTTGTTTCATTCTTTTGATTTAGACAAAATGAGTGTTTTTGTCTATCCTACTTTAATGATAAAAAATGTGAATGTTTGGTTATTAAAATGTAACTTTTAAATTCTATCCTTTATTTCAAACAATCTTTATTCATATCAAAATTATAAATCAAGAATAAAATTTTCAATCTGATGGTTTGTTTGCATTAATGAACTGCAAACAAAGATGAACTTTATTTTAAGGTTTTATTTGCAACAAGGAATGCAAATAACAAATGTAACTTTTATTTTTATTTAAAAGTATATTTTAGTGAATGTAAAAAGAACCTCATTTCCAAAGTGTATTTACATAAAAGAAACAAATTTTATTTAAATGAGTATTTGCATTTATGAACACAAACAAAGAATAGTTTTGTTTACAAATTATATTTACATTAGTGAATGTAAATAAAAGAACAAAATTTATTTTCAAAGTATAATTTAAACAAATTCTATTAAATGTATAAAAGTGTGTACATTTGTATTGGTAATTATAGATAAAGACAATAGACTATAGTTTCATTGAATATTTGCATTGATAAATGCAAATAAAAGAATAAACTTTAATTTCAATGCACATTTGCATTGATAAATGCAAACAAAGAAATGAACTTTATTTTCAATATATGTATGTATTTGCATTGGTGAGTGCAAATGAATGATTTGTTTCATTACATATTTGCATTGGTAAATGCAAATAAAAGAACAATTTCTATTTACTATATATATATATATATATATATATATATATATATATATATATATATATGGCTGAATGTAAATAGAAGTACAAACTTTATTTTCAAAACATGTTTACATTTTTGAACAAAAAATAAAGAACAAAACTTTATTTTCAATATGTGTTTTATTTTCTAGTTTTATTGGTGTTGTCGAACACAAATAAAAATGTACTTTTTATTTTCAAGTTATGTTTTGCATTGTAAGATGCAAATGAGAAAAATAAATTTTATTTCATGCTATATTTGCATTGAAAAGTGCAAATGAAAAGCAAACTTTTAATTTCTATGTAACTTCAGAAAATAATTTCTTATTTACATATAAAATGTAAACAAAATTGTTACTTTCATTTCAGTAATCAAGTTTTGACAAAAATGATAATTTCCATTCAATAATCAGGTTTTTGACAAAAATGAAAATTTCAATTCAATAATCAAGTTTTTGACAAAAGTGATATTTTCATTTCACAAATAAAGTTTTGGCCAAAAATGTTCACTAATAAAGTTTGGCCAAAAATAATCTCTTATTTCAATACTTATGCTTTAACCAAAATGTTATTTTTATTAATTATATTGAAAATGTAATCATTTGTGATGGCAAGGAATTTCGCTCGGTCCGAACCAGTCGCTAAACCGACCCAGACCGTTCGAAACGCCCTATCGTTTGAGAACACGACAAAACAGAACGCATACAGAAGAACATTTCACTGTATATCACAACAATGCATCAGATTACAAGAATATACAGAGTATAAACAAATAAATATTACATAGAAATATCAGAGATTTAAATTACATTTAAATACATAGCAGCGGAAAATAATACAATACACAACTAGAAGGAGATATACGGATACAAAGCCTTCCGGATATCTTTCCAGCTGTAAACCAGGATCCTGTGAATATAAATCTGCAAAACCAAAACTACTAGCTGCCCGTGTCAAAATAAGGGCACCCAGAGTTTAGGTTAAAACAATAAACTCCAGGTCAGTCATGTGACTGGTGTGAGAACTAAAACAGTTAATCTTTATTTTTAAAGATAGGTAAATCAAGGGACCACGCCGTATAACACGGAACGGGTTTCCTCCCAAGAACACCAGTGCATATAAGTAAACAACGCAATGCTTTTCTAAAAATGAAGCTATTATAAGACCCAGGTCCCATCACACAATGCAACGCAGCCGAGGATAGGGTTTTCCCTTATAATAGCCAAAAATGCTTAGTACGTTTAAAACAAATCATTTGATACTACTATAAGTGTATAGTGTCAAAACAATTTCAAATCATAAGTATCAATCATAGGCGGCATGGGTACCATATATCATGTCGCCATACTAGTTCTACAATTAAAACCGCAAATGTCACGTATTTGGAAATTGGATTTCCATCTATGAACCGAGGCAAAAGATAGTCCTCAACTGATTCGAGACTGTCTAGCCCGAGTCTCAGGATCAGAGCTCGAGTGACCCTTGGATCGTCAGGGCCGGTCCACCGATGTGGATTAAAATGCCTGAACACTACGTTTCCCCGCCCTTTGGGGCGTAAATGAGCCAACTAAATGACTCCATCGGTTCGAGAACGACCGATCAATCCGAGGCGCCTCGCAACAGCAACAACCACATAAGTCAAACTCGTCAGGGCGTGTAAAACCACTGACGCCACTTTTTAGCTAGAAGGAAACGCATGCCCTCCCTGAGGTCCGTCTCCCGTTTTTGGTTCATACCGGGTGTGAAACACGCGAAGTAACCGTTACACAAAGCTACGCCACAAAGGCCTTGCTTCGATCATCACCACAAGACTTTGCTTTTCAACAGAAGCCTCGATCAATTGCCACTTAGGCATGCCACACATGCAATTCACTCCATGCGTTTGATATCCATCAATATATAACCCCTGAGCTCGTACGTCTCAGAGAAGGGCGTTAAGCAAGAGAATAAATTCTCCGCCGCCAAACAGATATATATTTAATAGAGATCAATCACACGGACTAAAATCCGATGTCAGACACACAGTCCATTTACAAGTCCGTTCTGGGGCTGAACGAAACCGGAGGCACCTAGTACCCCGCATATCCATCGATCTCCAAGTACGTCTGGACGATCACTAACTGTTTCCATCTTCTTGGGTGTACAGCCCAATCAAGATCATCAGTAATTACCCAAACGACGTGAAGACTTCTGGTCTTCGACCACCGTCTTCATCTTCGACTTATCGTCGTATCAGTTATTCAGAATGGGATAAACCCGGTCTTTCCGAATAACTCGCGTATATTTTAAATAAGTGTTACACAAACACAACATACGCCTCATTCCAATTCATCAGTCACTAATCGTAAATTAATCAAGAGAATAATTTCCCAAATATTAACCCCGAAGGCCGAAACCAACATCAGATCAATATCCAGAAAACCATTCTGCTTGGCTAACCGACAGTTAGTTTCTAAATTTCACATTCATAGGGAAAGGTTCCCATTAATTTTATCCAAGACAAATTCCTTGAATTTATTCTTTATTCTATTTTTGAATCTCAATTCAAACTAGTCGGGATTAGCGAACCTTACCGAAGTAATCATTTGTTTTAATTTCCCAATCCCAACCTATTTATCCCATGAAGTAAAACTGGTAATACTTCATATCTAACACCACAGTGTTATCGGTAAATTCAATTACCATTTCACGTTCAAATCTAATTAAAGATTTAACTATCGCCTGGAGCAAAACTGGTGGTACTCCATTTTCGATCTTTTCAATCTAATTAAAGATTCATTAAAACTCCACTTAGTTTTAATCGTTAACTGGGTTAAAGAATCAGTGTCATTTAAAACACAGTTCACGACAAACCCAAATCACATTTGATATTCAATACAAGGCTCTGAATAGAAAATATACCGGCTTATATTCAATATCAAATTCCACGACTAACAAATATCGTATTGGAAATAACGATATAAATATATCTTTCAAATTTCCGTGACAACATCCGTATAATCACGAATTCCAACATCGAAATATTCCGAAGACAATTTCGATTCAAATCCACTCCAATGCAATCATTGGAAATTTTGGTTATCTTTAAAACCCTTTTCAAATTCAATTTATTTATTTCAAAATAAATAGAATTATATTTCTAGTTCAAAACTAGTTCATTTCGATAAAAATCTATTTTTATCTTTTCAAATATGGAGTTTTTCATCCCAAATCTTCACAAATCATTTCTTATGATTTTACATAAATTATTACTATTTTTAATAATTTTATCAAGGCCCGTACAGTCGATTTCCACCAATGGCCATCGAACTGCACTTACAGCGACCTTTTTCGAATTTGATTTGGACATAATTCCAAATCCAACCGTTAGATTTCACATTTCTAATATTCGTAAGAAAGCTCTTTTCGATACGAACCCAACGGTTCCGGTTTTAGGAGAATCCGACGGTCGGATCTCCCGCAATATCTGTTTGAAATAAATGGTCGAAATTCACGAACTGCCGCGGCGCGGCGCGTTCTATACAGGCCATTATATTATATATATAATATATACTTCGTCGATTTCTATTTAAAACGAATTATATAAATAGTTTTAAAATTCGTTTCAAAAGCAATTTCAACTTCCATTTCAATTCAAATCAAAATTGAATTCTTCTTTATAAATTCGTTTTAAAATTCATTTCTATTCAATTCAAATTTCAATTCAATTTGAATTTATTTCAATTTCATTTCGAAATCGTTTTCAATTTCATTTCATTTCGAAATCGTTTTCAATTCAATTCATTTCGAAATCGTTTTCAATTCAATTCATTTCGAAATCGTTTTCAATTCAATTCATTTCGAAATCGTTTTCAATTCAATTCATTTCGAAATCGTTTTCAATTCAATTCATTTCGAAATCGTTTTCAATTCAATTCATTTCGAAATCGTTTTCAATTCAATTCATTTCGAAATCGTTTTCAATTCAATTCATTTCGAAATCGTTTTCAATTCAATTCATTTCGAAATCGTTTTCAATTCAATTCATTTCGAAATCGTTTTCAATTCAATTCATTTCGAAATCGTTTTCAATTCAATTCATTTCGAAATCGTTTTCAATTCAATTCATTTCGAAATCGTTTTCAATTCAATTCATTTCGAAATCGTTTTCAATTCAATTCATTTCGAAATCGTTTTCAATTCAATTCATTTCGAAATCGTTTTCAATTCAATTCATTTCGAAATCGTTTTCAATTCAATTCATTTCGAAATCGTTTTCAATTCAATTCATTTCGAAATCGTTTTCAATTCAATTCATTTCGAAATCGTTTTCAATTCAATTCATTTCGAAATCGTTTTCAATTCAATTCATTTCGAAATCGTTTTCAATTCATTTCGAAATCGTTATATTTTCAATTCATTTCGAAATCGTTATATTTTCAATTCATTTCGAAATCGTTTTCAATTCAATTCATTTCGAAATGAATAAAATCGATATAAATATCGTTCACGTCAAAAATGGCGTCAATCTAATCAACACGGCTTCATAAATTTCTATTTTCAAATATTCTATTTCAAATATTTCTTTTTCAAAATAGTTGTTATTATCAAAATATTTCGTTCAACACATGACCAATCTCAATGGATGAGTACTGTCAACACATGAACCTTTATTTTATATTGTTCTTTATTTTCTAAATTGGAATGAGGCCCAATCAATCACCATATAATGTTAATTATATGGATTTTCATACATTACACACATATAATAGCATTGAAAAATAATCAACCATCAACCAAAGTGCACTACACTGTATAAGCATCAAATATAGATATCCAACGCTTATAACAGCCTGTCAATCAATCGATCGACATATTTAATCAATCAGGATGAGTGAACTTCAAATTTCATCCTAACACCCGTGTGGGGTTTCAAACAATCAAACACATATTTTATTTGTGCAGTTGGGCGATGTGTAAAATTTATCGACCCAATCAATGTCCTTCAAATAGGTGTACATAAACAAACCGTCTGGTTTGTAAATGAATATTTATTTATTCACATTCACGTTAAAAATTATATTTTTAACGATAAAACATTTTATTCCAACATATGAATTTCTATTCAGTTCATTCTTTAAATAAAATGATATTTTTATTTTTCTAACTTATTTTAGAAAATTTCGGCGGCATAACGGCACGATACTAGAAACGGGACGAGGCCTAGCCTTATCCCCGGTCTAGTGAAGGCCCACGCCATTCACACATCAATCAAAATCACCAAACAACCAAATTCAAATCACATCATATAACTAATCTATGCAACCAAACAAACAAGTCCATGGTCTGTGGACGATTGTGTCGGGTGCTACTAAGCACCGTCTGCATCCTAGTATATATATATATATAGAAATGAAATTGAAAGGTGAGAAATTCTCACCTATAGCTATCCTAGCTCCACGGCACTTCTAATGCAGGAAATCTTCGCCAACTCGCCTTTTGTCGCTTTCGTTGTCCGCTTTCACTACATATGTAAAAATCGAATTTTACTTCGCTATTCAATATATAAAAATCGAATTTTTACTTCGCTATTCAATATATAAAAATCACATTTTTACTTCGATGTTCAATATATAAAAATCGAATTTTTACTTCGATGTTCAATATATAAAAATCGAATTTTTACTTCGCTATTCAATATATAAAAATCACATTTTTACTTCGATGTTCAATATATAAAAATCACATTTTTTACTTCGATGTTCAATATATAAAAATCGAATTTTTTCTACAAATAAAAGTCCTATCTTTTCTGTAAATCAACTATATAAAAATACGATCTTTTTACCTTTCAAAATACGACCTTTTTACCTTTTAAAGTTCTAATCTTTTTCCATTTAAAATTCAAATCTTTTTCTATTTAAAATCTTAAAATAAAATTAGTTTTTAAACCTTTTTAAAAATCAGTTTTAAATGCTTTCAAAATCGAAATCAGTTTTAAATCTTCAAATCGAAATTTTCAGATAAAAATAAAAATAAAATAAAGTAAAGTAAAAAAAAACTTACTGCATCGAAGAAAGGGGGGGCATCGACTTCGTCGGAGCTGGCTTCTAGGGGGGGGGGGGCGTCGATGTCGGCGGCGGGAGGAGGAGCAGGGTGGGGGTCTCGATTTCGCGGCGGCGCAGGGGAAAAGGGGGCGCGGGGCTCGGTGTCTCAGGCGAGAGGGGGGGTTAATCGATGTCGCAGGCGAGGGGGAAGAGGGGGGGGGTTAATCGATGTCGCAGGCGAGGGGGAAGAGGGGGGTCTCTGATGAGGCGCGGTGGTCCTCCGATGGTGGCGGCGGTTTTCGCAGTCGCCTTTCTTCCCCCTTTTTTTTTTTTATATTCTGAATCGATTAAAAGGAGAGAGGGGGGGCCAGAGCGGGTTAACGGGGAAAAGGTTTTTTTTTCTATTTAATTATTTGTAAAAAGTGGACTTTTACATACGACCTCAAAACGAGGCCCACCGCCTGTCGCCCATAGCGTTTCACCCCCATTCCGAACACAATGGGATATGTATCGCTAGCTGATTTTATTGTTTCGATCTGTTTTCGTCAAAAACAACATATAACTATATATATTGAATTTGAACGCGCATTTCAATTTACCGGGGTCGCATACTAAGTAGAAAAATTCTAGAAAAATATTTTCTAGCTTCGTATTGACGATACGGTCCTAACAAAACTAGTTTCGTCGAATTCTGAGGCCGTTTGAAAAATGGCCAATTTCCAGTCGATTAAAATCGACTGAAACTGGTCAAACGCGTTTTCCTTTGCCACGTTCACATACTGATTCGAAAAATTACGAAATTTGGAATCTAGCAATAACCTTACATCACGGACCCAACAAAACTGGTTTCGTCGAAATCCGAGGTCGTTTGCAAAATTCCCATTTTTAAGGGCCTGAATTCCATAGCGACTATTCAGAATTTTCAACTGGACATATCTTTTGATTCCCGCTATGAAATTTCGATTGGTCGGATTCGCTGGAAAGATATTATCAATTAGATCCTAATATTTTTGGTTTCACTAAAATCCGTATTGTTTTGCACCCCGTACATTCAATTGAAGTTTGAAATCGAATTATCGAACTACCGCGCCATTTTCAATTTTATTTATAATTATATATAATTATTTATATTCTAACGACGACGCGTATAAATATATACGTCGAATTCCATTCCAAACATTTTCTCGCCGCTATTATTTAAAATAATCTATTTTAAATAATCAAAATTCGCTAAAATCGCCAAAATAAAAATTTTAAACTGGCCCAGATTTTCCGGGTTGTTACAATCTCCCCCACTTAAAACTTTTCGTCCCCGAAAAGGAACAAAGTCGAGAGTGGTTTGATTATTCAGCTCTACGATCGATCAGGCTTCCATTCTCCAACTCTTTAGTTTCTGAGAATTTTCAAAAATTTCAAAAATTTGGCTAACACCCTAAATTTTCGAAAAATTTCGCCATAACCTCCCCTGCACCGGGAGCATCGGGGAATTTTAAATAGCTTCCCCGGTCCTTCAGATCTCAAAAAGAAAAAGAAAAAGCCAAGCGGCTAGCCAATAGGCTCATAAAATCATCATCACCCAAACAAAACAGTAAATTATGTAGTAAACATGTACCTATTTGTCGGGCAAACAAATTTTATTCTCTGCTCTAGCCTCCTTGCTATGACCTGTTCAATGTAAACACATGTATATGCAAGAAAATGCGACCAATTTTCAATACAATTCAATATTTGATCCTATTAGGCAAAATGGTTAAAATTTAGCAAACAAATAAACAAACAACACAAACATCAATCAATTAGTTAATTAACGTTTCAAATTCATAATTTTGATATATATACAAAAATCATGTTTTTGATGCCAAATCACAACAATGTATTCTAGCTATATTAGTTTTGGTTCTCACACCAGTCTAATGGAAATATATAGAAATCACACCTTCGAAACACGAATATAAATGTTGATGATGCGATCGCTATCATCAATATCATCTTCGGGCGACTAGAGTGTGTTGCTATATCTATCCAATATATTAAAATTTCAAATACACGTGGATCAGACGTATACGCAAAATCTATATATACTGGACTGTCCAACTCAATATAAATAGATAATCAGATACGAATAATTGATTTAAATTTTCAAAACAAAAATTTGTTTTCACTTTAAAAATTTACTCTTCACACTCGTTCTAGGATACTACTGATCCCATCTCTAACGAGTCATCCCCATTGGATATTACTAATCCAATATCTGATGAATTCTTTCGTGTGGTTCTAATGTGTCTTGTTCTCTGAGCTTTGTAAACCAAAGCTCTGATACCAACTGTGACGGCAAGGAATTTCGCTCGGTCCGAACCAGTCGCTAAACCGACCCAGACCGTTCGAAACGCCCTATCGTTTGAGAACACGACAAAACAGAACGCATACAGAAGAACATTTCACTGTATATCACAACAATGCATCAGATTACAAGAATATACAGAGTATAAACAAATAAATATTACACAGAAATATCAGAGATTTAAATTACATTTAAATACATAGCAGCGGAAAATAATACAATACACAACTAGAAGGAGATATACGGATACAAAGCCTTCCGGATATCTTTCCAGCTGTAAACCAGGATCCTGTGAATATAAATCTGCAAAACCAAAACTACTAGCTGCCCGTGTCAAAATAAGGGCACCCAGAGTTTAGGTTAAAACAATAAACTCCAGGTCAGTCATGTGACTGGTGTGAGAACTAAAACAGTTAATCTTTATTTTTAAAGATAGGTAAATCAAGGGACCACGCCGTATAACACGGAACGGGTTTCCTCCCAAGAACACCAGTGCATATAAGTAAACAACGCAATGCTTTTCTAAAAATGAAGCTATTATAAGACCCAGGTCCCATCACACAATGCAACGCAGCCGAGGGTAGGGTTTTCCCTTATAATAGCCAAACATGCTTAGTACGTTTAAAACAAATCATTTGATACTACTATAAGTGTATAGTGTCAAAACAATTTCAAATCATAAGTATCAATCATAGGCGGCATGGGTACCATATATCATGTCGCCATACTAGTTCTACAATTAAAACCGCAAATGTCACGTATTTGGAAATTGGATTTCCATCTATGAACCGAGGCAAAAGATAGTCCTCAACTGATTCGAGACTGTCTAGCCCGAGTCTCAGGATCAGAGCTCGAGTGACCCTTGGATCGTCAGGGCCGGTCCACCGATGTGGATTAAAATGCCTGAACACTACGTTTCCCCGCCCTTTGGGGCGTAAATGAGCCAACTAAATGACTCCATCGGTTCGAGAACGACCGATCAATCCGAGGCGCCTCGCAACAGCAACAACCACATAAGTCAAACTCGTCAGGGCGTGTAAAACCACTGACGCCACTTTTTAGCTAGAAGGAAACGCATGCCCTCCCTGAGGTCCGTCTCCCGTTTTTGGTTCATACCGGGTGTGAAACACGCGAAGTAACCGTTACACAAAGCTACGCCACAAAGGCCTTGCTTCGATCATCACCACAAGACTTTGCTTTTCAACAGAAGCCTCGATCAATTGCCACTTAGGCATGCCACACAGGCAATTCACTCCATGCGTTTGATATCCATCAATATATAACCCCTGAGCTCGTACGTCTCAGAGAAGGGCGTTAAGCAAGAGAATAAATTCTCCGCCGCCAAACAGATATATATTTAATAGAGATCAATCACACGGACTAAAATCCGATGTCAGACACACAGTCCATTTACAAGTCCGTTCTGGGGCTGAACGAAACCGGAGGCACCTAGTACCCCGCATATCCATCGATCTCCAAGTACGTCTGGACGATCACTAACTGTTTCCATCTTCTTGGGTGTACAGCCCAATCAAGATCATCAGTAATTACCCAAACGACGTGAAGACTTCTGGTCTTCGACCACCGTCTTCATCTTCGACTTATCGTCGTATCAGTTATTCAGAATGGGATAAACCCGGTCTTTCCGAATAACTCGCGTATATTTTAAATAAGTGTTACACAAACACAACATACGCCTCATTCCAATTCATCAGTCACTAATCGTAAATTAATCAAGAGAATAATTTCCCAAATATTAACCCCGAAGGCCGAAACCAACATCAGATCAATATCCAGAAAACCATTCTGCTTGGCTAACCGACAGTTAGTTTCTAAATTTCACATTCATAGGGAAAGGTTCCCATTAATTTTATCCAAGACAAATTCCTTGAATTTATTCTTTATTCTATTTTTGAATCTCAATTCAAACTAGTCGGGATTAGCGAACCTTACCGAAGTAATCATTTGTTTTAATTTCCCAATCCCAACCTATTTATCCCATGAAGTAAAACTGGTAATACTTCATATCTAACACCACAGTGTTATCGGTAAATTCAATTACCATTTCACGTTCAAATCTAATTAAAGATTTAACTATCGCCTGGAGCAAAACTGGTGGTACTCCATTTTCGATCTTTTCAATCTAATTAAAGATTCATTAAAACTCCACTTAGTTTTAATCGTTAACTGGGTTAAAGAATCAGTGTCATTTAAAACACAGTTCACGACAAACCCAAATCACATTTGATATTCAATACAAGGCTCTGAATAGAAAATATACCGGCTTATATTCAATATCAAATTCCATGACTAACAAATATCGTATTGGAAATAACGATATAAATATATCTTTCAAATTTCCGTGACAACATCCGTATAATCACGAATTCCAACATCGAAATATTCCGAAGACAATTTCGATTCAAATCCACTCCAATGCAATCATTGGAAATTTTGGTTATCTTTAAAACCCTTTTCAAATTCAATTTATTTATTTCAAAATAAATAGAATTATATTTCTAGTTCAAAACTAGTTCATTTCGATAAAAATCTATTTTTATCTTTTCAAATATGGAGTTTTTCATCCCAAATCTTCACAAATCATTTCTTATGATTTTACATAAATTATTACTATTTTTAATAATTTTATCAAGGCCCGTACAGTCGATTTCCACCAATGGCCATCGAACTGCACTTACAGCGACCTTTTTCGAATTTGATTTGGACATAATTCCAAATCCAACCGTTAGATTTCACATTTCTAATATTCGTAAGAAAGCTCTTTTCGATACGAACCCAACGGTTCCGGTTTTAGGAGAATCCGACGGTCGGATCTCCCGCAATATCTGTTTGAAATAAATGGTCGAAATTCACGAACTGCCGCGGCGCGGCGCGTTCTATACAGGCCATTATATTATATATATAATATATATAATATATACTTCGTCGATTTCTATTTAAAACGAATTATATAAATAGTTTTAAAATTCGTTTCAAAAGCAATTTCAACTTCCATTTCAATTCAAATCAAAATTGAATTCTTCTTTATAAATTCGTTTTAAAATTCATTTCTATTCAATTCAAATTTCAATTCAATTTGAATTCATTTCAATTTCATTTCGAAATCGTTTTCAATTTCATTTCATTTCGAAATCGTTTTCAATTCAATTCATTTCGAAATCGTTTTCAATTCAATTCATTTCGAAATCGTTTTCAATTCAATTCATTTCGAAATCGTTTTCAATTCAATTCATTTCGAAATCGTTTTCAATTCAATTCATTTCGAAATCGTTTTCAATTCAATTCATTTCGAAATCGTTTTCAATTCAATTCATTTCGAAATCGTTTTCAATTCAATTCATTTCGAAATCGTTTTCAATTCAATTCATTTCGAAATCGTTTTCAATTCAATTCATTTCGAAATCGTTTTCAATTCAATTCATTTCGAAATCGTTTTCAATTCAATTCATTTCGAAATCGTTTTCAATTCAATTCATTTCGAAATCGTTTTCAATTCAATTCATTTCGAAATCGTTTTCAATTCAATTCATTTCGAAATCGTTTTCAATTCAATTCATTTCGAAATCGTTTTCAATTCAATTCATTTCGAAATCGTTTTCAATTCAATTCATTTCGAAATCGTTTTCAATTCAATTCATTTCGAAATCGTTTTCAATTCAATTCATTTCGAAATCGTTTTCAATTCAATTCATTTCGAAATCGTTTTCAATTCAATTCATTTCGAAATCGTTTTCAATTCAATTCATTTCGAAATCGTTTTCAATTCATTTCGAAATCGTTATATTTTCAATTCATTTCGAAATCGTTATATTTTCAATTCATTTCGAAATCGTTTTCAATTCAATTCATTTCGAAATGAATAAAATCGATATAAATATCGTTCACGTCAAAAATGGCGTCAATCTAATCAACACGGCTTCATAAATTTCTATTTTCAAATATTCTATTTCAAATATTTCTTTTTCAAAATAGTTGTTATTATCAAAATATTTCGTTCAACACATGACCAATCTCAATGGATGAGTACTGTCAACACATGAACCTTTATTTTATATTGTTCTTTATTTTCTAAATTGGAATGAGGCCCAATCAATCACCATATAATGTTAATTATATGGATTTTCATACATTACACACATATAATAGCATTGAAAAATAATCAACCATCAACCAAAGTGCACTACACTGTATAAGAATCAAATATAGATATCCAACGCTTATAACAGCCTGTCAATCAATCGATCGACATATTTAATCAATCAGGATGAGTGAACTTCAAATTTCATCCTAACACCCGTGTGGGGTTTCAAACAATCAAACACATATTTTATTTGTGCAGTTGGGCGATGTGTAAAATTTATCGACCCAATCAATGTCCTTCAAATAGGTGTACATAAACAAACCGTCTGGTTTGTAAATGAATATTTATTTATTCACATTCACGTTAAAAATTATATTTTTAACGATAAAACATTTTATTCCAACATATGAATTTCTATTCAGTTCATTCTTTAAATAAAATGATATTTTTATTTTTCTAACTTATTTTAGAAAATTTCGGCGGCATAACGGCACGATACTAGAAACGGGACGAGGCCTAGCCTTATCCCCGGTCTAGTGAAGGCCCACGCCATTCACACATCAATCAAAATCACCAAACAACCAAATTCAAATCACATCATTTAACTAATCTATGCAACCAAACAAACAAGTCCATGGTCTGTGGACGATTGTGTCGGGTGCTACTAAGCACCGTCTGCATCCTAGTATATATATATAAATAGAAATGAAATTGAAAGGTGAGAAATTCTCACCTATAGCTATCCTAGCTCCACGGCACTTCTAATGCAGGAAATCTTCGCCAACTCGCCTTTTGTCGCTTTCGTTGTCCGCTTTCACTACATATGTAAAAATCGAATTTTACTTCGCTATTCAATATATAAAAATCGAATTTTTACTTCGCTATTCAATATATAAAAATCACATTTTTACTTCGATGTTCAATATATAAAAATCGAATTTTTACTTCGATGTTCAATATATAAAAATCGAATTTTTACTTCGCTATTCAATATATAAAAATCACATTTTTACTTCGATGTTCAATATATAAAAATCACATTTTTACTTCGATGTTCAATATATAAAAATCGAATTTTTTCTACAAATAAAAATCCTATCTTTTCTGTAAATCAACTATATAAAAATACGATCTTTTTACCTTTCAAAATACGACCTTTTTACCTTTTAAAGTTCTAATCTTTTTCCATTTAAAATTCAAATCTTTTTCTATTTAAAATCTTAAAATAAAATTAGTTTTTAAACCTTTTTAAAAATCAGTTTTAAATGCTTTCAAAATCGAAATCAGTTTTAAATCTTCAAATCGAAATTTTCAGATAAAAATAAAAATAAAATAAAGTAAAGTAAAAAAAAAACTTACTGCATCGAAGAAAGGGGGGGGGGCATCGACTTCGTCGGAGCTGGCTTCTAGGGGGGGGGGCGTCGATGTCGGCGGCAGGAGGAGGAGCAGGGTGGGGGTCTCGATTTCGCGGCGGCGCAGGGGAAAAGGGGGCGCGGGGCTCGGTGTCTCAGGCGAGAGGGGGGGGGGGGGGTTAATCGATGTCGCAGGCGAGGGGGAAGAGGGGGGGTCTCTGATGAGGCGCGGTGGTCCTCCGATGGTGGCGGCGGTTTTCGCAGTCGCCTTTCTTCCCCCTTTTTTTTTTTATATTCTGAATCGATTAAAAGGAGAGAGGGGGGGGGGGGGCCAGAGCGGGTTAACGGGGAAAAGGTTTTTTTTCTATTTAATTATTTAATTATTTGTAAAAAGTGGACTTTTACATACGACCTCAAAACGAGGCCCACCGCCTGTCGCCCATAGCGTTTCACCCCCATTCTGAACACAATGGGATATGTATCGCTAGCTGATTTTATTGTTTCGATCTGTTTTCGTCAAAAACAACATATAACTATATATATTGAATTTGAACGCGCATTTCAATTTACCGGGGTCGCATACTAACTAGAAAAATTCTAGAAAAATATTTTCTAGCTTCGTATTGACGATACGGTCCTAACAAAACTAGTTTCGTCGAATTCTGAGGCCGTTTGAAAAATGGCCAATTTCCAGTCGATTAAAATCGACTGAAACTGGTCAAACGCGTTTTCCTTTGCCACGTTCACATACTGATTCGAAAAATTACGAAATTTGGAATCTAGCAATAACCTTACATCACGGACCCAACAAAACTGGTTTCGTCGAAATCCGAGGTCATTTGCAAAATTCCCATTTTTAAGGGCCTGAATTCCATAGCGACTATTCAGAATTTTCAACTGGACATATCTTTTGATTCCCGCTATGAAATTTCGATTGGTCGGATTCGCTGGAAAGATATTATCAATTAGATCCTAATATTTTTGGTTTCACTAAAATCCGGATTGTTTTGCACCCGGTACATTCAATTGAAGTTTGAAATCGAATTATCGAACTACCGCGCCATTTTCATTTTTATTTATAATTATATATAATTATTTATATTCTAACGACGACGCGTATAAATATATACGTCGAATTCCATTCCAAACATTTTCTCGCCGCTATTATTTAAAATAATCTATTTTAAATAATCAAAATTCGCTAAAATCGCCAAAATAAAAATTTTAAACTGGCCCAGATTTTCCGGGTTGTTACATCATTCTACTTCAATTTTAATTAAATTGAAAAATGTAATCAATTTATTTCAATTTTAATTACATTGAAAAATGAAATCTTTTTATTTCAATTTTAATTACATTGAAAAATGTAATCTTTTTATTTATTTTTAATTACATTAAAATGTAATCTTTTTGATTTATTTCTAACATTTCAACAAAAGCAAATAAAAAGGATAACTTTGTTTTTTCGACAATTATAACATAAACAATTTTCATATGAATCATTCTTTACATTAAAAATGTGATTTTTCTTATGTTTTCAACACTTTTATTTTAACATGAACAATTTTCGTATGAATAATTCTTTTCATTAAAAATAAGATTTTTAATGTTTCATATTTTCATTTCAAATAGATGAACATTTTTTATCTATTCTATATATACGATAAAAATGTAAATTTTATCGTTAACATGGTTTCAATTCAAACAAATGAACGTTTTATGTTTTTATTGAAATTCATAAACCGTGTTCTAAATGTAAACAAACAAAAAAAGGATTTTCATTAGTTAGCCAAATTCTGTCGTAATAAAAGTATATTCTATTTGTTGTTCATATTCTATTGCAAAGTAAACAAATAAACAAAAATAAAGTTTTTATTTGTCGATCAACTTCTAATGTAATATAAACAAATAAAAATTAGTTTTTATTTGTCGATCAAATTCTGTGGTTCATCTCAGAATAATAAAAATAATATTTTAAAATAAATTAGAATAACTGGATCTGAATAAAATATGATTTAAATCTAAATTTAGATTTATTTTCTAATCGCGAATGGAATTCAACTATATATGAGATTTCAATGTGGATCTAGCATAATATGAGCAATAAAACAAGCCACCAACAACAATCAACCATTCATCAATCACAGAACATTTCAAATCTGAATTACATCACAATACAAATATTTTTAATGCAAGAAAAATAATTTTTAATTAATTAAATAATAAAATTCAGAATTCTCACATTGATATGGCTGAATATTCGACTGTCTCGGAATCAACTCTGGTCTGCGCCATCGCGAAGATCTCGGAAAGATGAGTCCAACGCAACTTACGGTTCGTCAATCGGACCTCGTATGAAAGAGATATTGATTTTTAAAGATCGGATAAATTAAATATTTAATTAATAAAATAATAATAAAAAAAGAAGACCTTCTTCCTCCTTTGCCTGTAACAAGGCCGCACCCATACATCACGTTCGAACCTTCTGCGCGCGCCACCCTCCGAGCCACCGACCGCCGATCAGACCCCGCCAATCCGACGCCCCACCCGCGAGCCGCCACCAGCCCCAATAGCTCCGAACTCGGCCTCCTCCTCCCCTCGAAAATCGAACCCGAACGCCCCCACTTCCTCGCCAGAATTCGCGAAATCCGTGCACTGAAAACTGATCTTAACCGTACGGATTTGTAGAGCTCTCCGTCCTCTTCGATTTGATATATTATTTGTTGATTTTCATAGAGTGGATTGGAAAAAATTGACGTTTGAAATTAGGAGGTTTCTGGCCATTGAACAGCCATGGGCGACGGCTGCACTATTTAGGGTTAGGGTTTTATATTTTTTTATTATTTTATTATTAAAAATGTGTTATAAAGGTGGATTTTTGGACTGTCTCAGAATTGGGCTTGCTTACTGTCGATCTTAACGTTTTGAGGCCTTCTGAACGCAATGGGATGGGTCTCGGGGTCCAATTCCGAAATCTGTAGAAAATTTATTTAAAATCCCATTAAAAATTAATTAATTAATTAGTTACTGACCGTACATTTAAATATGCTGGGGACACATACGACCTCAGAAAATTCTAAAAAAAACATTTTTAGCTTTCTTATGACGATACGAATCCAACAAAATTATTTTCGTCGAATTCTGAGACTGTTTGAAAAATGACTATTTTCAGGTCGTTTAAATTTAACTAAAATAGTCAAAACACATTTTCTTTTGCCACGCTCACATATTAATTCGAAAAATTCTGAAAATTGAAATTTAGCAATAAATTGACATTCCGGTTCCAACAAAAGTGGTTTCGTCGAAAACAGAGGTCGTTTGAAAAATGACTATTTTTAAGGCCAATATATTTAATATTAAAAATACATTTTTAAACAAATAAATCCCGAAACTCAAAATATATAAGTGTTTATTGTTTTTCAATGCATAAACGTCATTCCGAACTCAATGGAAGTGGTTTCGAGTCGAAATTTCTTTCATATGTGAAAAGTAGCCTTTCGGGCCATATATAATATATATATATATAAATTCTACAGCGACCTTTCTAAAAATTGAATTGGCCATAACATTTGATTTCCGCTTTGAAATTTCAATTTTTCAGATTCATAAGAAAGATATTTCACTAAATTCTACAGCGACCTTTCTAAAAATTGAATTGGCCATAACATTTGATTTCACTCAATTCTGATTTATTTTGAATCCTGTACATCCAGTTAAAGTTTAAAATCAAAATTTCAAACTACCGCGCCATTTCTAACTCCTTTTATATTTAAATTAAATTTATTCGTTTTAACTTCGATTAAAATAAATTCTAGCCATTATTTTTAAAATAAATCACTTTATATTTTCAAAATTCATTAAAATTTTCTAAAATAAAAATTTTAAATTGGTTCAGAATTTGTGGGTTGTTACTGCAAACCAATCCAAGTTTTGATAGATTGGAATTTTAAAAAAAAATCGGTCTACTGAAATTTGGTTGTCACACATACCAAGAATGGAAAAGGAACCTTTGGCAGAGCTTTCTCTCTCAAGCTCAGATTTTACAGCTAAATCCAAAAATAGCCAACTCCATTTTGAAACACAACGATTTTGTGTTCATCTCCCACTTTCTTCAAATAGAAAACAGACTATACTTGTATATAAAGTGGACGTAGGCACCATCTCTTGCCAAACCACTATAAAAAGTCTTGTATGTCCCTTGTTTTGCTTATTTTACTGTACACTGTGATTGTTATTTGTGTGGTCAATGCACGATTGGGGGTTTACAGTCACTAGTGCCCAATTTTTGACATCAACACTAAGTTAATAGGTAAACAATATCAAGTTGTGATAATAGTGTAAGACAAGGTTATGATTAAATAAAAAAGAATAAACTAGGCTTATTATTGGTAGACTTATAATTGAAAGTATTAAGTATAATAATTATATTAAATAAGCGGAAGAATAGAAAACGCATGTTGTTTATATCTTATTTTGGCCATCTCGAATGGACTCAACACAAAGGAACGACTAGTATCTTATGGAATTTTAAATAACAATGCGTGTATATTATGTAATCAAGGTTCAGAATCTGCTAACCATTTATTTTTCAAATTCTCCTTTTTAGCTTCAATACGGAGAACTATAAAAACTAGGTTGGGCATTCCACCAAGCAGTATAGGGACATTATAGGAGGAAGCGGCAATGATTCACCAACGCTTTTGAGAGAGGAACCAGATGAAAGATTTAGCATGAAGTGCTTTTACATCAACGATATATCATATACGGGGAGAGAGAAATTACATAATATTTCTCCTTCTCACATCTCCGGTAGCGATTAAACTGAACCAGATTGCAATTGAAGTATTTGTCTAGCAATAATGGATCTCGAATAGTCCGAACGCCATTTATTGTATAAATATTAATGTGATAGGGTGTCGAATTGTTTGACTTTGGCTAATTTGAATCTGATGGCAGGCGAGTGAGAAGTGTAATGGGATGCGCCTAGTTTATAGGCTGGCCTGATTATTGGTTTATTTGTCTTCCTAATGTATTTCATATGTATTATTATATGACTTTGTAATGTCAGTATATGGAGGTTATATGTACTCTTTTTCCCTTACAAGGCACCCACTTAGGTTAGGGGTTGTACGGTTTGTACAAGGCATATAACTGAAGTATACGGTTGGTATACGTAATAAAGTACCAATTTTCAAATAATAATATAATAATAAGCGGAAGTCTGCTCTAACGACATAGGCTTAATAAAGATAATAAGCATCTATTTGTGAGCTAATAAACCTTGTAACTTGAATAAAAAGTTAATATATGGATAATCAAGTTAATTAGCAAACCAATGAGATAGAGCAAGCGCCTGATTAAAAATTGGACATAGGATCTAATAACACGTCAGTGTGATGCGCTTATACCAGTCTGCATGTACGAAGGTGAAGAACCCAACGGGGTTTATCATCGTGGTACCTGGAGACACGAGGGGAGCACGTCCAACTGATTATTCGTCCTGATTGTTATGTTTGATTATTCTATGGGATTAGAAAGAACCACGCGACTTTTATGGGACGTGGTAGGATACTCTATGTTGGTCCTCTATGCAGTACATGCTCAGGTTGTACTCATAGAGGTTTAGTCTATGGGGTACCACCTGGTGAGTATACCGTGACTGTAATTATAGTTTGGTAGTCAGAAGTCTATGGCGGATGATGTTGGGTGATTCGATGGTTTGCCTTGGGAGAAGTTGGTCAGGACCAAATTAAAGATAGTATTCGTCGGATTCCTATCATCGGTAGTCAGTGTGATGCGAAAAGACTAAAACTAAATCTATAGACCACCGATCTTTAACTATCGATACATTGGTTGCGGGACACGCCAAATTGGATGTTAGATTGTTTGATAGGGGCTCATCCTTTAGCTCTTGATGTATTCTTTCACAAGTTGAGGGAAGGGTTAGGATGGGGCCATAGCCGCCTTGAAAATACAGACTATACTTAGATATTTGTATTGTAGGCCTAATGAAGAGAACCTTTACAGATATTGGAAGCTCCCGACCGAGTTTTGTTCATTGGATGCAGCCATATTACGAGACTCCGGTTGCAGTAGATAGTACATTCGTATGAGTGTCTAGATACATGCACTGGGTAGTGTATTATAGATAGCAAGGAATAACTCTGTGTTGAGACTTGATTCGATTGAGGAGTTCATCCATATGCTTGCATGGCATATCGATGGTCTTCTTTGTGATTACATGACGTAATGATTTAGATTTTCCGAACGCCGTATAGCGGTGGATGAATGTTGCATATGCTTCTGTGGTGTGACAGCAGAGACTATACGTGGAGGGTACTATGTGAAGTACCTTGAAATGTTGGGTATAGCTACATTTATACCATATTAGGTTAATCTACTAGGGAGCAGATGAGTATGACGTGAGTGCAGAGCATTAAGTGTTGTTAACCCTAATAACATAATAAATTAGATAACAATAAACAGTATATGTAGTGTTATTTCAGAATGTATAATTTTTCCACTGACCAGAACTTTTTATTATGACCCCCTCCTCGTAACACACTTGCAGATTAGGTTTATGACAGAGATTTGATAGCCTTTGAACACTTGTTAGACAGTGTTATTGTAACAACCCGGAATTTTGGGGCCAATTTAAAATTTTTATTTTAGAAATTTTAATGGATTTAGGATATTTAAAATAATTTATTTTGAATAATAATGGCTAAAAAAAATTTTTAATCGAAGTTAAAACAAATAAATTTAATTTAATTATAAAAGGAGTTTGAAATAGCGCTGCATTTTGGGAATTTGAATTTAAGCTTTAACTTAATATACATAACTTGGTAAATGTTTTAACATTAAACCATATGTGCATCGTATAAAATTGAGACCGACTAATTGATTGTGGCTGTGATGATTTAATTTGTGTAGAAAATAAAAATCAGATTTTTATCGCATATGAATATAGGTAGAGTAGGAAAAAAAATATTTTTTTATCAAAAGGATTTGTGTTAAAACTAAAAATCAATTTTGTCAAATTAGATTATTATTAGCGAGATAAAAATATTCATGTAACATACAGTTGCCATTTATATTAGAAATTACAATTGTTACTATCGTTAGAAATTTACTTCGTTATAAAAATGATGTCATATCGTTAGAATGTACATTAGAATTAGATTGTCATCTTTATGATAAATGTTTCACTAGAATTGTCAAAGAAAAAAAATAACGTTTTATATATAGAAATGTTACATTATTTAAAAAAAAAGGGACATTCTATATGAAATGTGACATTAGTTAAAAAGAACATTTTGTGTATAGAAATGTTACATTAGTTAAAAAAAGAGGCATTTTATATTAGAAAAATTACGTTAAATGGAAAATAACATTTTTTATTACGAATGTTAAATTAGATAAAAAGGGTCACTCTTTTTTTTTTTTAGAAATGTTAAACTGGAACAAAAATGTCACTTGGTCAGAAATATTATATTAGAATATATAAAGGTTATTCATGTTAGTATTAAAAGTGTCATTTATGTCGTATTATAAATGCCATGCTACAAAAATGACATTTATTAAGAATAACATTTTTGTTATAATATGTCACATTAGAAAGGAAATGAAAGTTTCCTTCTCTAACTATCCCATAATTAAGTAATTTAAAGAAAGGAAATGAAACAATTTTCCCTTCCCCTCATAAATTGATTACATTAAACCAAAGAAAATGGAAAGTTTCATCCCTAAGTAAATTTAAGAATTAAATAAATTTATTAATACAAAAAAAAGAGAGGATGGACTAATTAACAAAAAAAAAACTTGACTAAATATGAGTCCAATGTTAGATTAGGACTAAGTTGGTAACGTTTGAAATTGAGTTAAGGATTGAATAATGGAAATTAATGGACTACATTAAATTTGATTAATTCCTATAATTAATATTGTCGTGTTAAATATAATTTATGAAACCAAGAAATTTATAATGTACGTAAATGATTCCTATAACTAATATGAGCGTTATTGTAAGCTTGTAACGTTTGGGTTTGAATTAAAGATGAATACCAAAAAGATTGAATGATTTATTTATATAAAATACATAATATAACGTAAATGCTTTCCTTTTAATATTAAATACATTCATGGAATTAATTAATTAATTAAATATCCAGTATTTGAATCGGTGAAACATATGGACCGTTTCTTTCGTGATCTAAGGAAATTAACGCATTCTTTTTTTTCCGTGTCCTTTCATGTATCTCTCCTTGCGCCTTTCCCCTTTTATAAAAACCGTTCCCTCCCCTTTCTTTTTATCACTTTCCCCTTTACTCTTTTTCTTCTCAGTCAAACGTTTTCCCCAAATCCATCCTCACCGAAAATTAAATCTTGCAAATCAAATGGCGGCCTCCAAAATATTTGCTCTTCCCTTCCACCATTCGTTGTCACCGCATTCCACCATCGATATGCAACCGCAACAACCACCCGAGCCACCGCAGTCAATTCCCAGCCGCCACCCTCCATTGCCTGTCGAAAGGTTCGGCCTTTGTTCCTGAAGAAGAAAGAAGGGCAGCGTTCTGATCGTAAAAACCAGATCTACATTGCTGGACTGAAAAAGGACCATTTTGAACTATTTGGAATTAGGACCATAATCTACAACGAAAGTGAGAATCCTAATTTATTAAATTAATTAAAATAGTGAAATCATGATCTGTTGTTATTATTATTGATCGGTGTTGTGGTGATGTAAGATATATAATGTTTGTGTGAATTGTAATGTTCTTGTGCTGTGTTGGAATGTTAGTCCAGATCTGTATTTTTGTGTAATCGTAATATAGTTCTCATCTTTATTCTAATTTTTCTCTTTATTTTATTTTGTTTTGAATCTTTTATATTTCAAAATAAAAAGGAAACAAAGGTTCATATTTTGATTCACAAAATTAAAACAAGATTTGATTTTTTTTATTTTATTTTGATTTACAAAATAAAAAGCAAAGGTTTAATTTTTAATTTGAATTATCCTAACCATGATAAAATTTGGATCTTTATTCTAAAAACAAAAATTTGGATCTTTTGTTTTAAAAACAAAAATAAGATTTTCTCTTTTTGTTTTGAACACGAAAATAAAGACTTGCTCTTTTTTTTTGTTTTGAAAATAAAATTTTAGATTTACTCTTTTGTTTTGAAACAAAAATACAGTTTTAGTCTCTTTGATTTTGAAAACAAAGTAAAGTTTTAATCCTTTGTTTTTGAAACAAGGTAAAACAAAGTCGAATCTTTATCGTATTTTATTTTTAATAAAAGAAAGTTTGATCTATATAAAAATATAAGGAAGTAAAAGTTTCATTTAAATTTACAAAATAAATTAGAATCTTTAATGTGTTTACAAAATCAATGAAAAGGTTGAATTTTTATCTTGATTTCCAATATAATAAGAAAAGTGAATCTTTATTTTTGATTTACAAAGATTAAAGTTTGGTTTAATGAAGATTTGCTATTTTATTTCAATTCACAAATATAGAAAATAAAGATTTAATGTCTTATTTGATTTACAAATAAAAGTAAGATGAGGCCTTATTAGTGATTCACCATATGTAATGACACCAAAAACTATCGTCATGTTAATGTTATTGTAATGACACCAAAAACTATCGTCGTGTTAATGTTATTGTAATGACACCAAAAACTATCGTCATGTTAATGTTATTGTAATGACACCAAAAACTATCGTCATGTTAATGTTATTGTAATGACACCAAAAACTATCGTCATGTTAATTTCATTGTAATGACACCAAAAACTATCGTCATGTTAATGTTATTGTAATGACACCAAAAACTATCGTCATGTTGGCCTTGTTGTAATGACACCAAATACCATCGTCATGTGGATATAGTTGAATGAACCAAACATTCGCATTAGAAATTATATTTATATTTGAAATGTTGGCACTAGAAAATATGTCTACATTAGAAATAAAATTTACCTTTTATTTGCATCTTACAATGCAAACATAAAATAAAAAAGAAACATTGTTTTTCCAATGTAATGATAATATAAAAGAAACATTGTTTTTCTAAGGTAAGAATAATAGAAAGGAAACATTGTTTTCAATGTAAAAAGAAAACATTGTTTTCAATGTAAAAAGAAAATAAAAATTAACATTGTTTTCAATGTAAAAAGAAACATTGTTTTCAATGTAAAAAGAAAATAAAATTAACATTGTTTTTCTAATGTTATGGAATTAGAAAAGAAACATTATTTTCTATGTTAAGAAAATAGAAGAAACATTATTTTCTATGTTAAGGAAATAAATAGGAAACATTATTTTCTATGGAAAATAAAAAGGAAAGTTACATTTTTCTATGTAAAGAAAAATAAACAGAAAGGATTATATTTTCAATGCGAAGAAAAAGAAAACATTTATTTACATTTGACGTAAATAAATAAGAATTAGAAAAGAAAACATTTATTTACACTTATGTAAATAAATGAGAAAATCAGTATGCTTCACCCGAGGTTGGATTGAGTTGTGATGTAAACCTGCCCGGACCCGTCCGGCTGTCCAGTAATCACAACAATACCTATCCAATGTGAGAGGTTAAAGCATATATATTAGTTTTCTAAATTTACATTTTATATATGTAAGTTACTTCAAAATATTTAGTGTAAATAAATAAAACATAGACAAAGGAAGACATATATATTTACATTAGGTAAATAAGAGATTAAATAAATTACATTTTTATATGTAATTAAAAGAATATATTTTACACTGTAAAGAAATTTACATTTATATGTAATTAAGATTATAAGAAATAAAATTACATTTTTATGTAATTAAGATTATAAGGAAGAAAATTACATTTATGTAATTAAGAATAAATAGAAAATAAAGAACAAATATGTGAATAAGAATTTATTTACATTTTCTTATGTAAATAAAAAGAATAATAATAATTATGTGAATAGGATTTATTTACATTTTTCTTATGTAAATAAAAAGAATCAATTTGTAAATAGTAATTATTAACATTTTCTTATGTAAATAATAAAAAGAAAGGTTAGAAAAGAACTAACATAAGATATTCTTTTTATGTTAAAAGGGAATATCAGAAAAGAATTAAAGAAATACAATTATTTACATTTGCTATGTAAATAGGATTTGCAAAGGAAATTGAAACCATTTATTTACAAATAGTGTAAATGAATATGAATAAGAAATTAGATACATTTATTTACAATTAATGTAAATAAATATAACAAAAGTAAAAGTAAAACATTTATTTACATTTAGGTAAATAAGTAAGAAAAAGATAAGAATATGTTTATTTACATTTAGGTAAATAAATAGGGTAAGAAAAAGAATGTAATTTATTTACATTTAGGGTAAATAAATTAAAACATAGAAAGAACATAATTTATTTACATTTAGGTAAATAAAACAAAATATAGAAAAAAAGTATAATTTATTTACATTTAGTGTAAACAAAACAGAGTTATTAAAAGTGATATTTTTATCGTCATTTAAGATGCGATAAAAAGAATAGACTTTTGAAATTGGAATAGTCAAACGATTTATATTTATATATATAAATATAAATTATAAATTAAACGGAACGCGCGCGGCAGTTCGCGTATCGGCAATCGTAACTTTAAACGGTTATACAGAGAGATCCGACCGTCGGATTTTCCCAAAACTGGAGCCGTTTGGACCGCTTTGGGAAGATCTTTCCAATGACATAAATTTCGCCAAAATCCAACGGTAAGATTTCAAGATATGTGTAAATCAAATTTGGTTGAAAACAACGCCAGGGTCGCCCATCAACCCGAAGCGTCGTTTAATTATTTAGGCTATTTTTATATAAATAAAAATAGCGATAGGTCATTATCAAATATTAATAACAATATGAAATGTTTTCAAATTATATATATATATATATATATATGCGAGAATCATTTGAGAAGACCGAGTTCAATCTCATTTCAAATGATTATACGACGTTTTAAATCTAAGAGTTGAAGACAGCGATTGAAGACCGACGATCTTCACATCGAATGGGTAACTAGCGTTGAGGTCCTTGATTGATTTGCTCCCAATACGGGGCTACGATGGTAGTTATCCGGACGTAGTGTTGATTTGTACGGATTTGACTTTCGCTCAGACCTAGAGCATAAGTTTATAAATGGAATGTATGTCTGACGTTGTAGTCCTTTATACTACATTCGTTGATCTCTGTTAATACATATCTGCTTGGTGGTTAACACCCTTCTCTGAGACATATGAGCTTAGAGGTTATATATTGGCAGAAATCAATGGTATAGTATGGACTGACAATGTGGCATGCTAAGATGCATTGATCAAGGCTTTTGTTGAAAAGCAGGCCTTGTGGTTGATGATCAAAGCACGGCCTGTTTAGGCGTAGCTTTGTGTATAGCGTGACTTCGCGAGCCTCACACCCCGGTATGAGTCAAAAACGGGATACGGACCGTAGGGAGTGCACACGTTTCTTTCTAGCTAGAGTGATGTCAGGGACCTACCAGCGCTGACATTTTACTTATGTGGATGATGGATTTTGAGGCGCCTCGTTATTTTTATAGGCCGTTGGTGGTCATATTATAGGTCCAAAGGGACCGGGAAACGTGTGTTCAGGCATAACTAATCCACTGCCCATAGGCGGGGACCGGCCCTACCGCTTCCAAGGGTTCACTGCGGGGAATCCTGAGGCATTTGCTAGAGTGTCTCGAATCGGAGAGGATCTTGCCCCTAGCCTCGACTCATGATGGAATCCAAATTTCCAATACGCCCTTGCGGTTTTGATTGTAGAACTAGTATTGGTGACATGCTATATGGTAACCATGCCGTCTAGGATTGCTACTTATGATTCAAATCTTTTTATTAAAAACATATATACACTAATAATAATATCAAATCCGTTTTATACGTATCAAGCATCTTTTGACCATTATAAGGTAAAACCCTATCCTCTGGTGTGCGTTGCATTGTGTGATGGGACCTGGGTCTTATAATGGTTTCATTTTTCCAAAAAGACATTGCGTTATTTCTCGATTTACTTTAGTTTATGCACTGGCAATCCATAGGAGTAAACCCGTTCCGCGAAAGTGGCGTGGTCCTTGGATTTGTCTTATTAGTTATGTTAGTTTAGAATTCTCACACCAGTCCCATGACTGACTCGTAGTTTGTTTCACTTTGCAAACTCGGGTGCCCTCTTTTCCACACGGGCAGTCGAGTAGCTTTTTGCAGATATCTATTCTTTTAGCAGGATCCTGGATCGAAGCCTAAAGCTGTGTCCAGAGCTTAGTAGTCTTCCGCTGTTTACTGTATTTTATTTAATGTATTAAATCTTTTGTAGTTTATCTTCCGCTGTAATTTTATTTCAATGTACTCTGATATATTCTGTACTCTGATGTAACATTATTATAATGTAATAAAAGTCTGCTGTTATTGTTCTGATGTATTGTATTCCCAAAGTTAAAGTATTCGAAGATTTCCAACCTTTGGGTCAGACCTGTGTGGTTTATGGTCGATTCAAAGAGCGGGAATTTCCGGGTCTTTACAGTTATTATTTTGGTAAAGCTGTATTTGATTATTATATTTTATCCATTCCGGTGTGAGATATTTTATTGAGCCATGATATATTTATTATCTTTGTCTTTTTTGTAGGATACCAGACGAGCCAACTTAAGCTTTGATAGATTGGGACTTTTAAGGAAAAAAATCAGTCTATCGAAACCCAGGTTGTTACAATTTATAAACTCGTTTTCTCAAATCAAGTACTATCAGTATATAAAAACTACACATTTATGCACCCTTCGAGTAGGTGTAATTATGATTAAATGATATCGTAAACCTCATGGTATAAGACATGAAGGTATATAAGATTGGTTCATTACAAGTTCATCTAATTGAAGCTATGATTTCTAGCGTCTCTCATGTTCTATGCTTTCCCAGGTTTTTTTGCTTTCCATGTAGAATTGATGAGCAGTTAGTAAACCAGTAGTGAGAAAGTGTGGTATGGGACGCACAGTTACCACTATTTAGGTTACTATCTGTGATTCTGTGACACATTCCTGTATGATCGCCAGTATTGGAGCTTCAGGTCACTTTTTGTGTGAATCCTGTGTGTTACAACCTTCTGGTCAATCATGTTGTATAAGGTACCTCTCATGTTGATATTAGTACTAGCTATGGCTTCGATCCATCATGTTATTAGCATGTCGAGGCATAGCTTCGGCTTGCCAATCATATTGTTGGATGTGAATTCATGTTGTTTCTACATTTTCATGTTTACTGATGATTTTACTATTTCATGATGATTATTATATATATAGCTTCGAGTTATTTGAAGACTTTTGTGTATATGGTGATTTTATTTTTGTGGTTTGAACTCTTATATGAGCTCCTTGTTTAAGTGTTTCTTGTGATTTTGGTTATTCTTGTGATTTTTTTGTTCCTTGCAACTCTATTGATTTCGGAGTTTTTTATCTGGTGGTGTGTGATTTCATGTGTTAAATTACACTAATCGTGGAGTTCAGGTAATTCATGCTAGCAGTAGCATTCAAGTCCATGTTTGTGTTTCTCTCACATAGCCATATACATTAAGCATATGGACTTATAAACGAAACATCTTGTTACCCTGTGAGTATGACACTCCTTCCCGATGTAAAGGAATTACTACATTTGGTTTTCATATAAATCTATGATGTTGAGATTCCTTCCGGTTGGAAAAAGGAATATATGCCTATTTGATATTTTATTTCATATATTATCATTACTAATATGTTTAAACTAGACTGATCTACGTATGTAATACTCAGGTCAGAACGAGTTGTTTTAGGTCACAACTTGTTGTTGATTTGTGGTCAACTAATCTATCTTAGACTATCTCATTGAAGTTATTGTATTAGTGGGAAGTTGTGTATTCATATATTCACATCATTTGCATACTTATTCGTTTGGAGATTGTTGTATATGTATATGGTGTATGTCAAACCATTCGAGTTTGTGGCACTTGTATATATTGTATTTTATTCTATGATTTGTGATCTGTGATATTTTGTAATTTGCTTTGAATACAATCCTTAGACATCGTAATTTTATATTAGATGAATTAAGTATGTCAATTTACTTGAGGTAAAAAGACACTATACACGCAATTGATGTATTCGATACTCATCAAATGCAAGATTATGAATGGTTACCCTCAACCATCCCTATTCTCCAATCAAATAGACAGTGTTACTCGGTGATGCTCATTATTAGGGTGGGACTCAGGGTAGGGCGTCACACTTTTTCATTAAAATATTTAGGTTAGGCCCATCTCTAAAATAAAAGACCAAACCCTAGTGGGGAGAAGATTGTGTTATGAGGAATTAGTTAGGCCTAAGGGTCTATTTATATGTTAGGTTGGGATCTCAGATCGTTGGATTCCTAAATTAAATCTATGCCAGCCACATCATTCAGCCAATAGAAACTCGCCATATCAGCTAAAATTACAAAACCATCAAACAGAAATAAACTATGTATCTTAAATCAAATAAAACAACGTCATCACTCGTACCTGAGTAAATTAATGCACGGCTTTATAACTGTGTCGACACACCCAGCCTGTGTCTTGACTCATGTGTCGACACAAGCATGTTGTGTATCGATACACCTAATATATATATCTTATTCCTTTTTTTTTGCGATAACTTCTTTATTCCGACTCTGTTTTCTACAAACTAATGATTTAAACGGACTAGAAAGTCGTTATGAACACAATGGTGATATTTCTATGACCAAAATCTGTTGATCATACAATCTTTATTTTATTATTTAACTACTGAAAATGCAAGGTGTTACACCTACATGTACTATACTGCATGGTCTACTACATCATCTAAATCACTTCCTTGTTCTCTCGAAGAGAGCAAAATATGTGTTTTATAAGTAAAGACTTATTTTTTAGTTGTGTATATGAGTCGTATCTAGGCCTTCTTCTAAGCCGTTATCCTGACTTTGATCATTCTAAGCTTTGCTCTTTTCTTTGTTGGACGATCCACCATCATTGGTAGCATTGCCCCTGAGTGTCTCACGGTCTACCCTTGCATCTTCTTGTCTAAGCAACCTATCGGCTTCATAGTAGTCTTCCTTGATATCTCGTGGCGGATCCAGATTCAATCACAGCTTAAATTCGATGTTTTCCAAAACTCTAGAAACTGCCATCGTCAACACCATTGATTGATCTACCCAGTCGAACGCAGATACTGCGGGATTGAATCTTACTAAAAAGCCTGTAGAGTCTATCCAGCCATCTTCTCGGTGTCATTAATGTCGTTACATTCTTAGACCGTGCAATATGGACCTGAAACTACTCCATAAATCTTTTGACCAATCATGTCCAGTTGTGGATTGAATTTCTTTCCAGCTACATAAGCCAAAAAGTAGCTACATCTGATAGAAAAAGCGAGAATCATTTGGCCATAACTTCCTCTGATTCCCCAATATTCCATATGTCTTAGGTAACAAATAAGGAAAACTATCGGGTCTTTCCTCCCAGTATAAGCTTCTTGCATCAGCAATTTAAACTGCATATGATTCCTTGAGTTTCTAATATTCCAAGTGAGTAGGATCTGTTAAACATTGTCTATATACCAATTCGACAAGCCGCCACGAGTAGTTTACTGGATGGTTTCAGCAATCATGTTGTCACTATCTAGCAACATCCTTCAATCACAAACGCCTTATATTGGGGCATTGAGATTTCCGAAGCCAAAGTTCTCGTTCCTTCTCATCTCCAAGTTCGGGTTGGCACCAAGTTGATTTCTAGAAGCATTGGTTGCCCCTGGTCTACTCAAGTCTATGCCTTGAGCACGTGTTCCATTAACATGAACCCTGTCCCTTGTTTCTAAGTTCATACTCGCTTTAGCGTGAAGTCTAATAATGAGAGGTGCTCTAGAAGCGCTTCGGTGAGTATCTCTAGTCTGATTTGGATTCCCATATTGGAACGGAACTGGGACGGTTCCTGAGGGTTTTCCTCTTGAGCTCCTATTATGTACTATTGTGTTACTGGATTCGATCCCAGTGTCCTTCCTTTGGTTTTATGTACCTTATAGTTTGTAATAACCCTGAATTTTGGGGTAAATTTAAAATTTATTTTAACTAATTTTAATGGGTTTTGATATTTAAAATAATTTATTTAAAATAATAATGATTAAAAATTGATTTAAATCGAATTTAGAATGAATAATTTAATTTTAAAAAATTTTGTTAGAAAATACGTCAGAATTTAAAAATTCCATTTTTTTATTATTGAATATAAAATGATATTTACATATATAAATTTAAATAGTTATTAATGAATGATTCCAAATTAATTTTATATAGGATGAATTGTAAGACACTGAGTGTTAAAGGTATATAATGTATGTTTTAACTATCGCGGTTAATGAAATTAATGTTAACATTTATAATAATAAAAAAAATATAAAAGAAAACAAGCAAAACATAAAATATATTTATTGTCCAACCTTTCCATGTATTCTTAATGTATTAGTGTATTTATTTTAGTATTGAAGTCAAAAGGGTTATTTAGTCTGTAGGCCCTTTATTATGTATAAAACAAAGAGGCCATGCATTGCCTACTTTTTTTTTATGCATGCATGCACTGTAAATTTTAAACTATTATATTTTCAACATATGCATTATTTTTCTAAACGGACAACGTTTCATACAGTAATATACATGCGGTGGTAAAAACCTTCATCTCTTCCAATTTATTACTTTATTTTCTCCTTTCCTCTTTTTCTTAAATTTGAGTCATTAAAAAAATCTAGTTTGAAATATGTTGACATAAAAAAAATGATGTCTTAGGAACTTTAATGACATTTAGTAATTTATTGATTCAAAATAATGTGTAGGATATAAATGAAGTAAATTTTAACTATATGTATATATATATATGTATATGTATATGTATATGTATATGTATGTACTTATCTTTGGCTGTCTTCTTAAATTTTCCCCCTGTCAATTCAAGTTTAACTTTTAGAAATTAAAAATGTAGATTACATGTTCATAAACAAATAGCATTAAGCTAGCATTAGTTCTTTCCCTTTTTCCTCTCTCTCTCTTTTATTGTCATCTACTTTTGGAATTTGAATAATAGAAAAATAAAATTAATGGGTCATAATTGCATGTAATCAGGGGGGATGTAAGGAAACATAAATGAGAAGTAAATATACCACCTCAGCCTTAGTCAGCAATTCATGGATAAATGGGCTTTTTTGTAAATTAAATAATTTAATAATTATGATATTATAAATATCCTAGATAGTTAGAAATCCAAACCCTAATCTAATTCTTCATAGCCGCCGCCTTCTATTCAAATGGATGGCCACCACGCAGTGAATTTAATCCCCAAATCTCTCTCATCATGTTATGAATTACATCACAAATCCAAAATAAAAATAAAAATTCAAAGCTCTCAACAGGCTCTTGTTTTCAATGGGCACGATCAATATCCTCTTCATGGATTGTTTGATTTTGTCACTCAAAGATTCGTCGTTCGTTGACGTTGACATGCGAATAAGATGGTGCTCCACGCAATGTTGAAGGAGGAAGAAGGTTTAAAAATCCTTAATTACTTTGCTAATTTAATTTCAAAATTATTATCAATCTAAATTTAGCTGTAACAAATTCGTATGAACTCAGAATAACGCGATTTCAAAAGCGTTGTGATTGTACGGCAAAGATCTACACTCCTAGACTGGAAAGAGACAATTCAGAGAAGTTGGAATTTTGACAAATTTGCGAATCAGAATAAACCGACTGTGAGATTTCCTTTGTTTTAAATTAATTAATTAATCCAGTTATTTCACCAGCCATATGATGACTGTATATATATAAAATTTAGATCTGTTTATGCTGAAAATTGGATGATGTTTGGTATGTTGTTATGATGGATAATTATAGATCCATAGTTGCTAGTCAAATATCACGATTCATTCTTTTTATTTTATTTGAATTGATCTAGTTTATCAATTCTTAATAATAATATGATTTGTCATTTTTATGGTATCACTTTTGTTTGATTTGAATTAATCTAGTTTATCAATTCATAATAAAAATATGATTTGTCATTTTTGTGTTATCACTTTTATTTTATTTGAATTGATCTAGTTTATCAATTCATTAACGTAATAAAATTCGTTATTTCATGTGAATTGATTTAGTTTATCAATTCAACATCAAAAATAAAATTTGTCATTTATATTGAATTGATTCAGTGTATCAATTCAACACCAAATAAAAGTTGTACATTTTATTTGCGTCCTCTCACGCAGATATAATCACTTAGAAATAAAAGTTCACCTTTTTATTTGCATTTCACAATGCAAATATTACATAGAGAAATAAAGTAACTTTTTATTTGTGTTCTCTAACGCGAATTAAACTTAGAAATAAAAGTTCACCTTCTTATTTGCATTTCACAATGCAAATATTACATAGACAAATAAGTTCATTTTTTTCGTGTTCACAACGCAAATATAACTGGAAATAAAAAGAGTAGTAAAAGAATCATATTTTACTATGAAATAGGATTTACATTAAAAACACACTTTTAATATTAATCATAAAAAGAGTAGTAAAAGAATCATATTTTATTAAGAAATATGATTTACATTTAAAAACACATTTTTATTAAGAAAATATGTTTACATTAAAAACATATCCTAAATGTAATATTAGAAAACTGGGAAAAGAATCATATTTCATTATGAAATATGATTTGCATTAAAAACACATCTTTAATGTTAATATTAGGTACTTAGAAAAAAAATCATATTTCATTATGAAATATGTTTTACATTAAAAACATATCTTTAATGTAATATTAGAAAACTTAGAAAGAATCATATTTTTATTAAGAAGTACGTTTTACATTAAAAATACATTTTTAATGTAATAGTAGAAAAATAGTTGGATGAGGTTACAATAAAAAGAAAAAGTTAGAATTTAAAAAGATTACCTTTTTAATTGTCAATATGTTAAATTAAGAAGATTTGTTTCCAAAACGTTATCTATCTTGAATTAAAGGAATGTTTTTATTTTATATTCAATTGATGGAATTAATTGACGTTGATTTAGAAAGATTACGTCTTTATTGCCTAAAAGTTACAATAAAAGGATTCAATTAAAAAGATTACATCTTTGGTGTCAATATGTTAAAGTAAAAAAAATATGGGTTCAAAATTGAGCATCTTGAAAAGGTTGTTATTATAAAATCATAATAATATGGAAAGTTACAATTTATATTAAGATACTTGAAATCTAGATATTTAGAAATAAAGAATATCTAAAAATTAAGATTCCTTAATGGAAAGGATAATTTCAAATAATATGTTTTTGGAAAAATTAATTATAATTATAAATTATAATTGTGCTTGGACACGAGGTTAGGTTACATTTGTGGTGGAAGTCTGCCCGGACCCGACCGGCATATCCAGCAGCCACTAATGTTGAACCTAATGTGAGAGGTCCAAGTGCACAAATACGGGCCATGACACAAGGTTAAGCCCAACTTGTGGAATAAGTCTTCCCGAAACCGACCGGCACATACAGCATCCATATGTCGTAGGCTTAATGTGAGAGGTCTAGCCCATTATAAAATACAAATGGATAAGAAAATGAGTTGGTCTATTTAGTCCGTTTTAAAAATAGCAACACATTTTTAAAAACCAGAACAAGTTTATCGATTTATTTTATCCATTTTATAATGAATATTAAAAGAGAAATTTCAAAATTGATATTTTGGAAAATAATATTATTATAAACGGATAACATATAGAATAATCAATTTTTAGATTATAGTTGGAATAAAAGTTGGAATCGTCCTGGAGACGAATTTATAAACGTTTTAAAATACGTAAAAATAAGAAGAAAAAATTATGTGAAAACATAATAATTGATCCAAAAAGGGTTTTGATGAAAATCTCTAAGTTTATAAAGATAAAAGATATTTTTATCAAAATAAGTGATTTATTTATTTTATAAATAAATTAAAGGATTTAAAATGGTTTTTGATACAACTAAGAATTCCCAATGAGTATATTGAATTAGATTTAAATGGAAATTATCTAAGGACTATTTCAATATTAACTCCGTGATTATACGGATATTATCTTGGGAACTTGGAAGATATTTAATATCGTTATTTCTGATATGATATCCGTTGGTTTTAGAATGTGATATTGAATATAATTGATATAATTCCCATTCAAAGCTTTATATTTAATATCAAGTTAGATTTTGAGTTTGTCGTGAATAGTGTCTTAAATAACATTATTCTTAAATCCGTTTGAGTAAAGGAAAATCTTTTCATTAAGATTTAAGTGAGATTTCCAATTATTAAATATAATTGAAATAAAAAGGAAATTGATTATGGGTTGTTTGTGAACAATGTTTTGAAGGGCATTAGTTCTTGAAACTCAAATCAATAGTGAAATTTTGATTTGTTATTAATTAATCTTTTAATTAAGATTAAATGAAATTTTCTAAAAGAAGAGATGCCTAATATTATATATTAAATTGGGAATTAATGAAACATGGAATGGGGTCTCTCGTGAACTATGTTTTAAATAACATCAGTTCTTAAACCCGGTTAAAGATAAGAGTAATTGCAGAAAAGTGATTAGTCATTTAACAATGATTTTAGAAGACTAAAACTTAATAAAGTTTTAAATAAATCTTTAATTAGATTAAAAGTGAATAAAGGAAGATTAAAGAATGAGTTGAAAGATTTATCTTTGATAAAATTTATGGGAACCTTTCCCTAATAATGTGAATACTTTATTAAAAGTATATTCTGAATTGGAATGAGGCGTTGATGTGGTTTATGTATGGCACCTAGATTTAAATCACGTAAGTTATTCGGAAAAACCGGGTTTAACCCATTCTGAATAATGAACACGGTGACTACCAGTCAAAGAGTTGAAGACGGTACAAGACCGACGATCTTCACGTCGAATGGATGAGTAACCATTGACGCCCATGATTGGAGTAGCTACCTTGAAGGGGCTACAATGGTGGCCGTCCAGACGTACTTGTTGATTGTTCAGATATGCGAGGAATAAGGTGCCTGTTGTTTCGTTCAGACCTAGAATGGACTCATAAATGGAAGTTGTGTCCAACAGTGTACTCCTTTATATATTGTACTTAATGATTTTCTGCCGAATATATGAATGCTTGGTGGTGGAGAATTTATTCTCTTGCTTAACACCCTCTTGTATATTTTGGCAAAGGATTAATAGTATGATATGGATTGACAGTGTGGCATACTAAGATGCAATGATCAAGGATTTTGTTGAAAAGCAGGCCTTGTGGTTGATGATCAAACCACGGCCTGTTTAGGCATAGCTTTGTGTATGGCATGACTTCGCGAGCCTCACAACCCGTTATGAGTCAAAAATGGAGCAAGGGAATGCAGGGAGAGCAACACGTTTCTTTCTAGATAGAAGTGGTGTTTGGGTTTTACACGGCCCGGCATTTTACTTATGTGGATGATGGAATGAGGCGCCTCGGATGTTAGGTCCTATAGGACAGGGAAACGTGTGTTCAGGAATTGCCAATCCGCCAAATCGTATGTGTGGACCGGCCCTGCAAGATCCAAGGGTTCACTGCGGAGGATCCTAAGACATTAGCTAGAGTGTCTCGAATCGGTAAGGAGATCGTTCCTAGCCTTGACTCATGATGGAAACCCAATTCCCAATACGACCCTACAGACTTGATTGTATTACTAGTATGGAGGCATAGTATATGGTAGCTATGCTTTCTAGGATTGATACATTTACTTTGAAATGTTTTTGAAACATATATACACTAATAATAATATCAAATTCGTTTTTATCGTACCAAGCATGTTTAATCATCATAAGGTAAAACTCTATCCTTCGGTTTGCGTTGCATTGTGTGATGGGACTTGAGTCTTATGATGATTCCGTTTTTCTAAAAAGCATTGCGTTGTTTAACGATTTACTTTAATTTATGCACCGACAATCTATTGGAATAAAACCCGTTCCGTGTTAGCGGCATGGTCCATGGATTTGCCTTATTGCTATTAGTTATATAAGTTAATAATTCTCACACCAGTCCCATGGCTGACTCTTAGTTTGTTTCACTTTGTAAACTCGGGTGCCCTCTTTTCCACACGGGCAGTCGACTAGCTTTTTGCAGATATTTATCTCTTGAGCAGGATTCTGGATCGAAGCCTAAAGCTGTGTCCAGAGCATAGAAAGTCTTCCACTGTGTATTGTATTAATTTACTATAATTTATCTTCCACTGTAATTTTATTCGATGTACTCTGATATATTCTGTACTCTGATGTAACATTATTGTAATGTTTATAAAAGTCTGCTGTTATTGTTCTGATGTTGTTGTATTGCCAGAGTTAACGTACTCAGGTTTTGAACGGTCTTGGTCGATTTTGCGATGGATCGGGTCGGGCCGAATCCCGGGTCGTTACAGTTGGTATCAAAGCTCTGGTTAGCTTAAAATTTTGGGGTACAACTCGTTAGAACTGAACAAAAGACTCATCAGAGACTGGATTAGTAATATCCAATAAGAATACTCATTAGAGATAGGATCAGTAGTATCCTAGAATGAGAAAACTCATTAGAAATTGGGTTAGTAATGCCCTAGAATGAGTTGAGAGTGCCCAGTTCATAATTAACGTATTTTGATTATATATACAATCCACTATTAGGAATTATGATTTTGAATATATAAAGGTTATGTATATTTTAAAAGTTAATCAACAAATAAAACTATTTAAGATAGGATACTTAAACAACTTATAGCTCCGTTGCTTTTTGAGGACGAAAAGTTTTAAGTGGGGGAGACTGTAATAACCTTGAATTTTGGGGTTAATTTAAAATTTATTTTAACTAGCTTTAATGGGTTTTGGTATTTAAAATAATTTATTTAAAATAATAATGATTAAAAATTGATTTAAATCGAAGTTAGAATGAATAATTTAATTTTATATAATTTTGTTAGAAAATACGTCAGAATTTAAAAATTCCATTTTTTTAATTATTGAATTTAAAATGATATTTACATATATAAATTTTAAATTGTTATTAATGAATGATTCCAAATTAATTTTATATTGGATGAATTGTAAGACACTGAGTGTTTAAGGTATATAATGTATGTTTTAACTATCGTGGTTAATGAAATTAATGTTACCATTTATAATAATAATAAAAAAATATAAAAGAAAACAAGCAAAACATAAAATATATTTATCGTCCAACCTTTCCATGTATTCTTAATGTATTAGTGTATTTATTTTTGTATTGAAGTCAAAAGTGTTATTTAGTCTGTAGGCCCTTTATTATGTATAAAACAAAGAGGCCATGCATTGCCTACTTTTTTTTAATGCATGCATGCACTGTAAATTTTAAACTATTATATTTTCAACATATGCATTATTTTTCTGAACGGACAACGTTTCATAAAGTAATATACATGCGGTGGTAAAAACCTTCATCTCTTCCAATTTATTACTTTATTTTTCTCCTTTCCTCTTTTTCTTAAATTTGAGTCATTTAAAAAAAAGATTCTAGTTTGAAATATGTTGACATCAAAAAAAAAATGATGTCTTAGGAACTTTAATGGCATTTAGTAATTTATTGATTGAAAATAATGTGTAGCTAATAAATGAAGTAAATTTTAACTATATGTATATATTAATATATATATATATATATATGTATGTACATGTCTTTGGCTGTCTTCTTAAACATTTCCCTTGTCAATTCAAGTTTAACTTTTAGAAATTAAAAATGTAGATTACATGTTCATAAACAAATAGCATTAAGCTAGCATTAGTTCTTTCCTTTATTCCCTCTCTCTCTCTCTTTTATTGTCATCTACTTTTGGAATTTGAATAATAGAAAAATAAAATAAATGGGTCATAATAGCATGTAATCCGGGGGGGTGTAAGGAAACATAAATGAGAAGTAAATATACCACCTCAGCCTTAGTCAGCAATTCATGTATAAATGGGCTTTTTTGTAAATTAAATAATTTAATAATTATGATATTATAAATATCCTAGATAGTTAGAAATCCAAACCTAATCTAATTCTTCATAGTCGCCGCCTTCTATTCAAATGGATTGCCACCACGCAGTGAATTTAATCCCCAAATCTCTCTCATCATGTTATGAATTACATCACAAATCCAAAAAATAATAATCAAAGCTCTCAACAAGCTCTTGTTTTCAATGGGCATGATCAATATCCTCTTCATGGATTGTTTGATTTTGTCGCTCAAAGATCCGTCGTTCGTTGACGTTGACATGCGAATAGGATGGTGCTCCACACAATGTTGAAGGAGGAAGAAGGTTTAAAACTCCTTAATTACTTTGCTAATTTAATTTCAAAATTATTATCAATCTAAATTTAGCCATAACAAATTCATTTGAACTCAGAATAATGCGTTTTCAGAAGCGTTGTGATTGTACGGCAAAGATCTACGCTCCTAGACTGGAAAGAGACAATTCCGAGAAGTTGGAATTTTGACAAATTTGCGAATCAGAATAAACCGACTGTGAGATTTCCTTTGTTTTAAATTAATTAATTAATCTAGTTATTTCATCAACCGTATGATGACTGTATATATATATAATTTAGATCTGTTTGTGTTGAAAATTGGATGATGTTTGATATGTTGTTATGATGGATAATTATAGATCCGTGGTTGTTAGTCAAATATCACGATTCATTCTTTTTATTTTATTTGAATTGATCTAGTTTATGAATTCATAATAATAATATGATTTTTCATTTTTATGGGATCACTTTTGTTTGATTTGAATTGATCTAGTTTATCGATTCATAATAAAAATATGATTTGTCATTTTTATGTTATCACTTTTATTTTATTTGAATTGATCTAGTTTATCAATTCATTAACATAATAAAATCTGTTATTTCATGTGAATTGATTTAGTTTATCAATTCAACATCAAAAATAAAATTTGTCATTTATATTGAATTGATTCAGTGTATCAATTCAACACCGAATAAAAGTTGTACATTTTATTTGCGTCCTCTCACGCAAATATAATCACTTAGAAATAAAAGTTCACCTTTTTATTTGCATTTCACAATGCAAATATTACATAGAGAAATAAAGTAACTTTTTATTTTTGTTCTCTAACGCGAATTAAACTTAGAAATAAAAGTCCACCTTTTTATTTGCATTTCACAATGCAAATATTACATAGAGAAATAAAGTAACTTTTTATTTGTGTTCTCTAACGCGAATCAAACTTAGAAATAAAAGTTCACCTTTTTATTTGCATTTCACAATGCAAATATTACATAGACAAATAAGTTCATTTTTTCGTGTTCACAACGCAAATATAACAGGAAATAAAAAGAGTAGTAAAAGAATAATATTTTACTATGAAATAGGATTTACAGTAAAAACACACTTTTAATATTAATCATAAAATGAGTAGTAAAAGAATCATATTTTATTAAGAAATATGATTTACATTTATAAACACATTATTTTAAGAAAATATGTTTGCATTAAAAACATATCCTTAATGTAATATTAGAAAACTGAGAAAAGAATCATATTTCATTATGAAATATGATTTGCATTAAAAACACATCTTTAATGTTAATATTAGGGACTTAGAAAAAAAATCATATTTCATTATGAAATATGTTTTACATTAAAAACATATCTTTAATGTAATATTAGAAAACTTATAAAGAGTCTTATTTTTATTAAGAAGTACGTTTTACATTAAAAATACATTTTTAATGTAATAGTAGAAACCAAGTAGGATGAGGTTACAATAAAAAGAAAAAGTTAGAATTTAAAAAGATTACCTTTTTAATTGTCAATATGTTAAATTAAGAAGATTTGTTTCCAAAACGTTATCAATCTTGAATTAAAGGAATGTTTTTATTTTATATTCAGTTGATGGAATTAATTGACGTTGATTTAGAAAGATTACGTCTTTATTGTCTAAAAGTTACAATAAAAGGATTCAATTAATAAGATTACATCTTTGGTGTCAATATGTTAAAGTAAAAAAATTTATGGGTTCAAAATTGAGCATCTTGAAAAGGTTGTTATTATAAAATCATAATAGTATGGAAAGTTACAATTTATTTTAAGATACTTGAAATCAAGATATTTAGAAATAAAGAATATCTTAAAATTAAGATTCCTTAATGGAAAGGATAATTTCAAATAATATGTTTTTGGAAAAATTAATTATAATTATAAATTATAATTGTGCTTGGACACGAGGTTAGGTTACTTTTGTGGTGGAAGTCTGCCCGGACCCGACCGGTATATCCAGCAGCCACTAATGTTGAACCTAATTTGAGAGATCCAAGTGCACAAATACGAAACGGGCCATGACACGAGGTTAAGCCCAACTTGTGGAATAAGTCTGCCTGGAACCGACCGGCACATCCAGCATCCACAAGTCGTAGGCTTAATGTGAGAGGTCTAGCCCATTATAAAATACAAATGGATAAGAAAATGAGTTCGGCTATTTAATCCGTTTTAAAAATAGCAACGCATTTTTAAAAACCCGAACGAGTTTATCGATTAATTTTATCCATTTTATAATGAATATTAAAAGAGAAATTTCAAAATTAATATTTTGGAAAATAATATTATTATAAAAGTATAACATATAGAATAATCAATTTTTAGATTATAGTTGGAATAAAAGTTGGAATCGTCTTGGAAACGAATTTATAAACGTTTTAAAATACATAAAAATAAGGAAAAAAAATTATGTGAAATCATAATAATTGATCCAAAAAGGGGTTTGATGAAAATCTCCAAGTTTATAAAGATAAAAGATACTTTTATCAAAATAAGTGATTTATTTATTTTATAAATAAATTAAAGGATTTAAAATGGTTTTTGATACAACTAAGAATTCCCAATGAGTATATTGAATTGGATTTAAATGGAAATTATCTACGGACTATTTCAATATTAACTCCGTGATTATACAGATATTATCTTGGGAACTTGGAAGATATTTAATATCGTTATTTCTGATATGATATCCGTTGGTTTTAGAATGTGATATTGAATATAATCGATATAATTCCCATTCAAAGCTTTATATTTAATATCAAGTTAGATTTTGAGTTTGTCGTGAATAGTGTCTTAAATAACATTATTCTTAAATCCATTTGAGTAAGGGAAAATCTTTTCATTAAGATTTAAGTGAGATTCCAATTATTAAATATAATTGAAATAAAAATAAAAATTGATTGTGGGTTGTTTGTGAACAATGTTTTGAAGGGCATTAGTTCTTGAAACTCAAATCAATAGTGAAATTTTGATTTGTTATTAATTAATCTTTTAATTAAGATTAAATGAAATTTTCTAAAAGAAGAGATGCCTAATATTATATATTAAATTGGGAATTAATGAAACATGAAATGGGGTCTCTCGTGAACTATGTTTTAAATAACATCAGTTCTTAAACCCGGATTAAAGATAAGAGTAATTGCAGAAAAGTGATTAGTCATTTAACAATGATTTTAGAAGACTAAAACTTAATAAAGTTTTAAATAAAGGTGAATACCGGAAGATTAAAGAATAAGTTGAAAGATTTATCTTTGATAAAATTTATAGGAACCTTTCCCTAATAATGTGAATATTTTATTAAAAGGATATTCTGAATTGGAATGAGGCGTTGATGTGGTTTATGTATAGCACCTAATTTTAAATCACGCGAGTTATTCGGAAAGACCGGGTTTAACCCATTCTGAATAATGAATACGGCGACTGACAATCGAAGAGTTGAAGATGGTACAAGACCGACGATCTTCACGTCGAATGGGTGAGTTACCATTGACGCCCATGATTGAAGTAGCTACCTTGAAGGGGCTACAATGGTGGCCGTCCAGACGTACTTGTTGATTGTTCGGATATGCGAGGAATAAGGTGCCTCCGGTTTCGTTCAGACCCAAACGGACTCATAAATGGAAGGTGTGTCCGACAGTGTACTCCTTTATATATTGTACTTATTGATTTTCTGCCGAATGTACGAATGCTTGGTGGTGGAGAATTTATTCTCTTGCTTAACACCCTCTTGTATATTTTGGGCAATGGATTAATAGTATGATATGGATTGACAGTGTGGCATACCAAGATGCAATGATCAAGGCTTTTGTTGAAAAGCAGGCCTTGTGGTTGATGATCAAGCACAGCCTGTTTAGGCGTAGCATTGTGTATGGCGTGACTTCGTGAGCCTCACAACCCGGTATGAGTCAAAAACGGAGCAAGGGAACGGAGGGAGAGCAGCACGTTTCTTCCTAGCTAGAAGTGGTGTTTGGGTTTTACACGGCCCGGCATTTTACTTATGTGGATGATGGAATGAGGCGCCTCGGATGTTAGGTCCTATAGGACAGGGAAACGTGTGTTCAGGAATTGCCAATCCGCAAAATCGTATATGTCGACTGGCCCTGCAGGATCCAAGGGTTCACTACGGGGGATCCTGAGACATTAGCTAGAGTATCTCGGATCGGTAAGGACATCGTTCCTAGCCTTGACTCATGATGGAAACCCAATTCCCAATACGACCCTACGGACTTGATTGTATTACTAGTATGGAGGCATAGTATATGGTAGCTATGCTTCCTAGGATTGATACATTTACTTTGAAATGTTTTTGAAACATATATACGCTAATAATAATATCAAATTCGTTTTTATCGTACCAAGCATATTTAATCATCATAAGGTAAAACTCTATACTCCGGTTTGCGTTGCATTGTGTGATGGGACTTGAGTCTTATGATGATTCCATTTTTCTAAAAAGCATTGCGTTGTTTAACGATTTACTTTAATTCATGCACCGGCAATCCATTGGAATAAAACCCGTTCCGTGTTAGTGGCATGGTCCTTGGATTTGCCTTATTGCTATTAGTTATATTAGTTAAGAATTCTCACACCAGTCCCATGACTGACTCGTAGTTTGTTTCACTTTGCAAACCTGGGTTCCCTCTTTTCCACACGGGCAGTCGACTAGCTTTTTGCAGATATTTATCTCTTGAGCAGGATTCTAGATCGAAGCCTAAAGCTGTGTCCAAAGCATAGAAAGTCTTCCGCTGTGTATTATATTAATTTACTGTAATTTATCTTCCGTTGTAATTTTATTCGATGTACTCTGATATATTCTGTACTCTGATGTAACATTACTGTAATGTTTATAAAAGTCTGCTGTTATTGTTCTGATGTTGTTGCATTCCCAGAGTTAACGTACTCAGGTTTTGAATGGTCTTGGTCGATTTTGCGATGGATCGGGTCGGGCCAAAGCCGGGCCGTTACATAGTTGTGAAAGCATTTTCTACATTACAACATCTTGATGTTTGAAACAATACTACAATTCGTGCTTGATCTCTTCCATCTCTTCCATCGTTATGTGGCCAGAGGGATTTCCAGCCAAAAGGCCTCCTAGCCTTCTTTATCCCTTTCAATCTAAGAGGTATCCTTCCTTTTCCCAGCTATCTAGATTGTTTCCTAATATTTTTTGAGTTGCAAGCAAGTTGTCTCCCCTTTTCCTGGCATGCCATAATGTTGACTTGATTTTTTTGGCTATATCAAGTCTAGTACCCATATGTGTAGAAATCACAAATAATATCTCATAGTCCAAAATCACAAAAATGTGTAAATGTATTTAAACATGGAAAATATAGTGGTTCGACCGCGTGCTTATGTCCACTGCTTGTAACCTATTGTTTATACTATTCGATTACAGATACATTTGTATTTAAATTAAGAAGATTGAGGAGATAAGAGGTTGATTCTAAAATGGGAAGAGCGTATACGTCTAAGAGTTGAAGCCTCCTACAGATTGATGTTGTAGAGTGTTATATATAGGTGAGGTTTGAATCCTGATCCGTTAGGAGTCAAGGCAAGAAAGGAGGAGTAGTGGAGAAAGTGGGTGGAGTGGTGTAGGAGAGAGGACCGCGTCATTGGGCTTAACTGAACTGGATCGGTATGGGCATACTAATTCGGTCGAATCAGTATGTTGATCTAGGTCCGACCAGTATGGTCATACCAACCTGAGTAGATGACCGATGTATGTCAGCTAGCCTTGCATTTTCTGTTGCTCCAGGCTTAAGATCCAATCCTTGGTCATGCCTAAGGCAATTTGTCAAGCCAGTCTGAATGCTTGCATTGATTCGATGTTGTTTAACCCAATCCATAAACAGCTCGATTCAAGACGTTGCAAGCCATGTCAACCCGGGGAGAGGAACTTGGCCAAACTGAGGCCAAGTTATGAATGTCGATCCGGGGGATAAGATAATATTGATGCAGAATTGTGCAATTCATATACTTGAATTTATTGAACCTCGTTGCTTTATCTGAGTGATTCTAAAATTGTGTAAGACTACACTCAAGCTCTAAGGGATCTAATGATAATGAATTCGAAAGCATGATGGCCTTGTAGAAAGGGGGTAACATCTTTACCCTCAAAACATATCTTATTGTAGAAGATGCATTTTGAATTTCCATTGTTTTGATGTTCGAGGTCCACTTTCTAGCCGGATCATTTATGATTGCCACGTCTACAAGTGTGTTATGGTGATACTTGGTTTGTAGCTTCACCCAGCTCTTTTCAAACACCGGCCTGCTTGATGATCCAGGATTTAGTTGGGCCTGCATCAAGCATCGACTGCCAAGTGTTAGTAGTACTTAATAATTCGAGCTTCAACCGTCAATTACACTTGATGATCTGAACCTACTATGCATAACATAGGTTCTGAGGGGTTAGTGACCTCGCCGAGTCCTTGCCAGATACCAGCCGTATACATCGGTTTGTGTCAATACTAGGATCTTTCTCGACATCAGACATACCAAACAATTCATAGCCTCTCATGTATCTTATTAAGCATTAAGTAAACTTGATGATCCATAACCTTTATGGCTCTTAGAGAGCATAAACTAGACTTTATGATCCCGACTAAGCGAATCCATGTCGGGGTCGCCTAGCCCTTGCCAAGCACCAACCGTACTTGGTGAACATAGCCTTACTGGGCTCTTGTCGAGCATCATCCATACTCAACAATCTTAAATCGAACGGACTCGTGTCTGAGACCACTCGACCTCGCCAAACATCAATCATACTTGACAATCTTAAGTAAGTTCATTTGCCAAGTTTATGATGAAGTTTCCTACGCCTTGTCATATGTCATCCAAACATGATGATCTAGAATGTTTGTTAAAGTTTGAAATGTATTTGTTAGTTTGGAGATCGACATGCATCAACCATAGTCGCTGAACATTTAATTACAGTTCAAAAAACATAAGTACTCCTATATTGAAAAAGCTGATGGTTTATTGTTGTCTCAGAGCTTGCCAAGTTTTCTCTTGGGATACCATACAAGAGTGAAAGATTTAGCCATCAAATACAAGTTCATTGACAGTGAAGATAAATGCCATGATTTATCATCGAGTTAGAGCATGCCTAGGGCCTAAAGGTAAGTCCTGTCCACAGGTAGGCCGACTTAGCCATTGCTTTTTGAAGAAAAAAAGCAATGTTTTATAGTAGGGTGCAGAGCATGCCTAGGAACTAATTCTTAGTTCCGTACATGAGTGTGACTGACGTAGCCATCGTTCACCATCCGATTTCCACATAGATTCATGAGTTGATAACGAGTCCTCCCCATGAGTTGGGCCCACTTCCACGTCATGCAGCCGATGGTTGATCATGCTCCGTAGTTGTGTCTCTTTTAGGACATATTGTTGTAGTTGTCCCTTCCTCAGTATTTTCTCGATGAAATCATAAAGATGCTTTCAATTATCTGTATCATGACTAGCCATTTCGTGGAAGGAACATAATTTCTCATAAGCCCACTCATGCTCCGTAGGCTCCCATGCAGATGGCCTCCTTGTCGGGACACGGTTTCTAATATCCTCAAAGATCCTTTTCAGGTTCATATTTATTTGTGTGTACAAGCCAGATTTAGGCCTTCTTCTAAACTAGTTGTCCTGGCCTTAATCATTCTCAGCTTTACGCTTTCCATTATCGGACTGTCCTCCGCCCTTAATAGCATTGATCTTGTGGGCCTTACGGTCTTCCCTCACACAATCTTGTCTAAGGAATTAGTGAGCTTCAAAATAGTATTCCCGAGACCCTGTGGTAGATCCCGTTACAATGACACCTTAAATTTAGTGTTGTCCAAAACTACAAAAATAGCCTCCATCAACAACATTGATGGGTCTGGCTGATCGATCGCAGCTACTACGATGCTGAATCTTTTCACAAAAGCCTGCCGAGTTTCTATTATCCTTTTCCTTATTGATGTTAGTGTCGTTATATTCTTCGGTTGTGCAATATGGACCCGAAACTGCTCTATAATCTTTCTATCAATCCTATCGAATAAATATGACTATAAACTTCATTTCGAATCAAATAAATCGTACCAAGCCAATTTAATATCTATGCGTTAATACATTCAAATATCCTAATTAAACCAAATCAAAACACAATAATTATAGTAGTTTATTTACATGTTTGAAATAAATCAACCAAACATCGCAAGTTAAAACAAATTCAAACATTTTGAGGAACTTCAACACAACCATCTCTACTGAAGATTGGATCAGCCTTGATAGCATCCCAATCTTCGTTGTCCTTGGTGAGAGACGCTTCAGTAATTCTCTTGTCTTTAACTTTTCAAAGAGAATCAATCATCCATTGAAAAACAACAACATGATTTTCTTGTTGTTTGATCATCTGAATTTGACTCAATCAATGTATCACAGATTTCGAAGAATGATTGAGAGGATATTCTTGAAAGAATTAAGGATTTCTTCAAGATTTTCACTAAGATTATGTGTTTGAGTAGAAATAGATTGAATTTATTAAGAAATAGTGGAAGGAAGTATAGGAGAAATAAACGGATAAGTTTTTCTGGAAGAGAAGGGTATAAATTGGCTCTAAAAATCGTTTAAACTGAATAGACATGAGTCGGTTAGAGTTGTTTCAAATTCAAACAATTCCAGAAATTGTACTATTATATGTCGATATGGGTAAATGTATATGTCGAGATATACCTGTGTAATTTTCAGTTTTGAAGAATTTTGCTGTTTTCTAATCCGTTTTGGCTGAAATAAACTTATTTTTATTGTTTTAATAGTAATTCCAGAGATGTTTAAATAATTTGACAGAAATAAAGAATTTCATTTCAATCTAATGATAAGATACATGAAAAAAAATACATAACTTAAGATAGAAATGCGGAAATTGAAATACAAGCAAATACAATATGATATTAAATTTTCAGTGAGGATGAGGATAATGAGGATGAAAACCAAATTTCTTCCAACTTTGCCAAAGATCTAACTCATTTTAGTATAAAACTTTTCAAATTTCTTACTAAACGATCTCTTAAGTAACTTTTTGTTCTTGGCTAAAATCTTTTGATTATGGAGAATGGTTTTCTTGGAGGGGTTGGTAGGAACTTCAATACTTTCTAAAGAGGTATTTTCTTCCTCTTGTTCAATATCCCTTTGATAGGTTTCTTTTTCTTACTCAATACTTGCTCGTTTTTCCACATATGTTTCATATGGATGAAACACAAGAGGAATCTTCATAAGGTAAATATTCCTAGAATTGAATTTTTTTCTAGAAATGAACTCTTCTCCTTTGAAATCGACCCCAAAATATTTGAAAATACGTGTAAGGTAAACTCCATGATATAAGGTATTTTCTTCTATTGAAATTTCCTTTGGTTGAAACTCACTTAAAATCACTTAAGACCAATTGATTTCATAATTCCCAAAGTAGCAAAAAGAGTTTATTTAACCTTCATAGTAGATTTGTTGAAATTTCCGGACCGAGGGTTAACAGTATGTTGAATTAGTAGATTGACAACTCTTGCTTTTGGATGATAGAAACGATTTTTGAAATCCAAATTTTTGTTGTTCTCAAAAATATGATGAAAAGTTTATTAATCACTTTCATTGATATTAAAATCTAAAAGATCCACCCCTGTATTCTTGCAACCCAAAATGATACTTAAAACATCACAATCTAAAACAGTTTATGTTCCTTTAACACTACTCCAAATTTCATCTTCACTTCCTTGATAAAAATCACAATTCAAATTTTCTTAAAACATTTCCATAAGATTGGGATGACAAACTTCATCATTATCCAGAGAATCAACAAGACTTAAAATTCCATTTTGGTTTAAGAGTGATTCAAGTTCACAAGAAGAAAAATCACTAAAAATAGCAAATTTTCCTGGGTCAACTTTACCAAAGTTTACATAACTAATGTAATCTTTGGTGGCATCCGAGTTATTAAAGAGAAAACCTTTGATAGTCTTGGTTAATCTCAGGGGTTTGTAGTGCTTGAGGAAGACATTAGAATAGTTATGAAGAGGATAAAACATGAAGAGTAGTTTTGAATTTTGAAATAAAGATGGATAAGAAATGAATGGAATAGGTAGTAGAAACAGAGAATCAAAGGACAATTCGCTGGTTTAAAGGACACCTTTTTCGTCACATTGAAGTTGGTGAAAAGTTGGAAGGAATTTGAAAAGTTCTAATTTCAAATTTGAATTTTAAATTTCACCTTTCTAGTATATCTCGACATAGACAAATGGGAATGTCGACATATCCCTTTGTATTTTCAAAGAGGCTTTTGGTTTTTGATTTTTTTTAATTATTTATAATCCTATGTTCTTATTTAATTATTTCCTAAGGCAATATTTAGTAAAAGTATATTTTTTATTACTATTTTATTATTAAATTATTAAGTAATTATTATCTAAATTTTCAAATTTTAAATTTCAAATTTCAAATTTGAATTTTGAATTAAGATTAAATTTCAAACCAAACAAAATAATAAATTAAGCAAACAACCATTCAACCAAAAAATTTAAAATTATTATACAAAGGCGTACCTATTTTTAAATCTGTTCTTCAATTTCATCTGATTTGCTAATTGCAGTAAAACACATATTCGAACTATTTATTTCTTGGTCTTCATCACCGGAAAATGAATCTGAGTCGTTTAATGTTGCTGCATAAACTCTTTTCCTTTTCTTTGATAATCTTTCATTAACGGGTTAATTTTTTTTGGATACGGACATAATCTCTTTAGTTGGCCTAATTCGTCGTAGTTATAGCATCTGATATTACTCAGATTCTCATTATTATTTTTCACTTGATTTCTTTGCTCATTCCTTTTGAAATTATTTCTTTTTCTATATCTTAGGAATTTTCTAAATTTCCTTGTCATAAGTGTTGTCTCTTCATCGTCATCACTATATGAATCTAAGTCCTCAATTGATGCTTTAAATGTTATCGATTTCTTTTCTGGAGACTTATTTTCTTTTTCTTCCTTGCATCTGAACTTCATACTACATTAAATTACCAATCAATTCCTCAATTTTCATTGTATAATGTCATTGGCTTCTTCAATAGCAAGTGTGTTTTGATTCCAATCAGTTGTTAAAGAATTCAATTTTTTTTTACTTGATACTCCTCAGAATATGATTTTCCCAAAGCATTAGTGAATGCACGATTTCCTGGAACCTATAGGTCATACCAGAGATAACTCATTTTGATTCATTTTAAATAACTCAAACTGATTGGTTAGCATGAATTTTTTGGTCTGTTTAACTTTTCTTGTTCCTTCATGAGTTACATGTAAAGTTTTCCATATCATATGCAGATTTACAAACTAGCACCCTATTAAATTCATTTCTATCTAATGAACATAATAAAATATTCATAGCCTTAGAATTATTTTGTGCAGTGGTTTTCTGTTCGTTTGTCCATTGTGCAAAATTAACAGTGGCTTCAACATATTCGGTTTGTGTGACATTCCAAGTGTATATTCCTACAAATGGTAAATAAATTTTTATTCTACATGCCCAATAAGAATAATTACTGCCATTAAAAAGTGGTGGTCTAACAGTGGACTGCCCCTCTTTGAACGAGCTACCATTAGTTACAATTCCAGTGCCGGTTGCCATTTAAACTTTTCAAATTTCAGATTATGAAAACTTTTGAAACCAATGCTCTGATAGCAATTGTTGGAAAAAAATGGGTTAAAGATATTATGGAAAGTTTAATCCTAGAGGCGAGTGAAAATTGTTTAATGGAATTTAGTAATTTCTAGATATTTTTGAATCAATCAAAAGAGTATGCATATCACAGATAATAAAAAACACAAAATCAATCACTAAATGCAGAAAATAAAAGTAAAAGCAGTAAATGGAAAGTATACACCAGGATTTTATATTGGTTTAGGACTCCCCTACATCCAGGCCCACACAACGCTGGATTGATGTGGATTTTTATTCGACAAATCCAATTACAATCCTATATTTCAAGGCAACAAGGGCACACCCCAACTGATTCCAAGTACAGTCAGACTTAGTTGATTTCCGAGCCACAATTTTATACCTAATCAATTTTCGGGATACAATTGCACCAGTCACTTTAAACGAGATAGGACCACACCCTTTCTCTATCATTTATTGTAGTATTGACTCGATTTGACAAGATCTTGAGATGTTTGATTACAAACAGCCTATTGTTGGAGAATGGAGTTTTGATGACAACAACCTTATTTCAATGTTAACTGATTATAAAACATATACTAACACTTTTATCTTGAATATATATATATATATATACATATGCAGGATTTATATATAGGAATTATTACTGAAGACTGTACAGTTTAAAGATGCTAGAGGTTCAGAATTCAGAGATGATTCAAGACTCATGAGCATTCAAGACTTCAAGAGTTTAAGAGTTCAAGATAGATATAGTAATTGAGTCTAGTTTATGTAAAACTCTGAATAACACTACAAGTTCAAATTCAAATTCTGTTTTTTCAATTTCTGATTTCAAACTATATTTTCAAATTCTATCTTTAATCTTTATCTTTTCTACTTTACCTTCTCTATTTTACTTTTGATTTTAAACTAATTTTCTTATAGTTTATATGTTTTATATATTATAACTACTTTATATTTATATAGTTTTAAACTCTATAATTTTATAAATATGTTCATATATCTTATATTTATATTTTTATATGTTTTTCCACTTTATAATATGTATTTATAACACTATGATTTAATTCAAGAATTTCTAGAATTATATATATATATCAAAACACTTGAAAATTGCTCAAAATTCAAATTTAAATAGTGATATGCCGACATACATATATGTTTATGTCAACATATAACTGTCACTTTTTCAAAATTGAAAGGAAGTGTCTTTTCACTATTTGTAACGTTCAAAAGCGTTGCAACCTTTTATAATCTGATAAATAGGTGCTGATTTCGAATTTTTTCAAAATTCTTCTTCTCCATCTTCATCTCCTTTCTTTACACCGTTATATTTTCTCTTTTTTATGATTTCTACATTTATACTCTGCTGAATTCAATTTTATTTACATAAAACTTCTTCTCTTCCCACTCTCTACTCATTACTCTCTGAATCAAAGTGTTATTGAAGAGTTACAGGGCTATTTTAATCATTTAGGAAGTATTTGAGCAATCAGTGTTTTCCTGGTAGCCGTGAAATCAAGGAACAGGAGCGGTGTTACCCTTGTAGCCATAAAATCAAGGAGAGTAAACTTGATCAAGTGTGCGGAATTAGTGTTAACTTGTAGCCATGAAATCAAGGGGGTTGTACTTGGATATTGATATAGAAATAAAACTCTATGAAATCCAGTGTTGCGTGAGACTGGACGTAGGAGTAATCCGAACGAGTATAAAATCTGGTTGTTCTTTCCTTTTCTGCATTTTATTTTTGTTCATCTTTGTGTTTGTGTTTGATTTTGTGTTTGTGATTGTTTCTGTGGTGTGTGATTCATATAGCAGATCATATAAGTTTTAGATTTTAATTAATTTCTTAAAACACTATTCACCTCCCCTCTAGTGTTAGTTTTTCCTTAACAATCCATTCCGCAATCCCTAACCAATGGTATTAGAGCAAGGTCTTTCAAAAATTTCATAATCTGATTTTTGAAAATAGTTATAATGGCAACAAATACTGGTAGCGATAATAGTTCTTTTGTAAAGGGCCAGTCCACTATTAGACCACCACTGTTAATGGTAGTAATTATTCATATTGGGTATGTAGAATGAAAATATATTCATAATCAGTAGGAATAGACACATGGAATAGTACACAAAATGAGTTTGTTGAACCCACAACTTGAATGAATCAACAAAAGGATGCAGCACAAAGCAATTCTAAAGCCATGAATGCATTATTTTGTTCATTAGATAGGAGTGAGTTTAATAGAGTGTCCGTATGTAAAACTGCATATGAAATTTAGAGAACTTTACAAGTTACTCATGAAGGAACTAGTAAAGTTAAATAAACTAAGATATCATTGTTAGTTAATCAGTTTGAATTATTCAAAATGAACGAGAAAGAGTCTACCTCCGATATGTATTGTAGATATCAAGAGATAATGCATTCATTAATGGCACTTGGAAAAACTTATTCTAAAGAAGATCAAGTCAGAAAAATATTGAGTTCATTGACTTCAGAATGGGATCAGAAAACTTTGGCAATTGAAGAAGCCAATAATGTCAGTGAAATAAAGATGGAGGAGTTAATCAGAAATCTGAAGTCTTTTGAAGTCCAATTACAAAATAGAAAGGAAAACAGGTCAACTGAGAAGAAATCCATTCCATTTAAAGTAACAACAAATGACTCGAGTAGTGAAGAAGATGAAGAAACAACCCGTATGACAAGACATTTTAGAAAATTTCTGAAATATAGAAAGAAAAATTATTTTCAAAATAATAACCAAGGAAATTCAGGAAGAAATGATATGATATAGTTTGATTCTGGGGATGGATTGGTTAACTACATATATGGAGCCATTCTAGATTGTGAGAGGAGAGTCATTAGATTTCTGACTTACCATAGAAAGACTCTCGAGATTTTTTATGACCCCAAAAGGGTCTGTCATGCTTATTCTCCTAGAACCTCTTGATATATCTATCGATGATTTGCGACATGTGACTCCTAAAAGAAAAGAGGGAACTTGATAAGTAAGTAGGGGAGCTACTTGAGAAGAGGTTTGATTGGTGAGTCATATTGGGATGGGAAACCTATTGAAGATAGTCCTTGAGGAAACCCATCATTCTAAGATGACTATTCATCCAAGCGGCGATAAAATGTATAAAGTTCGAGGTAGTGGAGCCAAACTTGCGAGAGGAAATGAAAGTAGAGAAGGAAGCAATGATAAGACGAGTTTCGACTTACATACTTGGATCAGAGGTTAAGAAATTATGCAACAAAGAAGTGAAGCTAGTAAGAGTGCAATAGGGAAAGGGCCGCGAGGACGTTACTTAGGAGGCTGAAGACAAGATTCAGGTTCATATCCTTTCCTTTTCGAGAATATGTTCTTAACTTCTTTTCCAAGCTTCGAATTAATACTTGTATCTATCATTTGAATATCTCCTATCGATTGAGTATTTAGGTAGAAAACTAATGAATGTAAACATGTGTTTGAGACATGTTATGTTTGATGGATGCAAGTGGTTGCTTGTGATTGATCGTGGATGCATATACACACAATAAGCACTAGATCGGCTCAATTACTTACATTTTGCATATTGACGTGTATACATTTTAAATTTTATGGATGAGAATGGGTGTATCGTTGCATTGATGTTGCATTCAGATGGATGATTGTGCACATATATAGAGCTTACATGTTATACTAGGATGATTTGCATAAATTTTGTTTGCATGGCACAAACATACATTGCATTAAGGAGGTCAACTGAATCTGTGGACCGCCTGATCTTTTGCATTAGTTTACAGACATATATACACACTATTGCGTATGTTCATAAAAGCATTATAAATTCCTTAAGGACAATGGATGCCTGTGATTGCTAGATAAATGTATGATTGTTGGATGTTAGGATATGCGTTCTTCTTAACTTAGAGATTTCAGGGACGAAATCCTTTGAGTAGGGGAGAATGTAACACCCCGAAATTTTAACGACACTAGAGATGATGAATTAAAGAATAATTAGTGCGAAATGCACTATTAACAATGAATTTAAGGAAAATTTAATTAAATATTCATAATAGTGTAAAATAGACTGCGCCATTAAGTCCGCCTCGAAATTCCTGTCAAAATAGACATCTGATTTGCGTAAATCGGACACCATAGGAAGGAGTTATTGAGGTTTGAAGTTTGTTTGCATATAAGAAAGATATATACACATATAAAATTCAAAAATATTCAAAAATCAGCAAAACCAGAAATCTGGCGTGCAAATCGAGGAAGGGCCGACATTTTGAAGTCGACCCGAGACCCTGTTGGGTCGGCCTAGGGGTCGACTCAGGCTCATGGGGGTCGGCCTAGGGGTCGACTCAGGCTCATGGGGGTCGACCTAGGGGTCGACCTAGGGGTCGACACCCATTAAATGGGGTCGACCCACCCATGGCTCTGGAAACTTCTTTTCTGAACATAGATGATTTTGGAGCTAGATTCATGAACCCTAGGCTATATAAAGGACCCTAGACCTAGGTTTTATTCATCTAAAAACAATGGAGACGGCGAAGCTCCGTTGCAACGAAGATTGAATGGCCTGATATACTCCAAATCTAATTCAACAAAAATTATACAAATTCAATGATTTCTACAAAAAATTCAACGATGGCTATAACAACCTATTAAACATGTTCTTCGCAGTAATTTGGATCCATTTCCTTAGATCTATTCACTGTGAGTTCATGTTATATTTTGGTCTGAATGTTTAAATAGTAATCTTGATATATATATATATATATATATATATATGTAAAAGTTCGATCTTGAATCGGTGCCTAATCAGTTCTATTATGACATAACTATCAGTTCTATTTTTATATGTTCATACCGCCGCCATGTTAAATCTTGTCATAATATGCTTATTCAGTTTATGCCTATTTCTGTCAATTTATTATTATTGATTCATTATTATGTGTGTTCTCGATTCTCTTCTCTCCCTCTTTTCACTTTTTATTTTTATATAGCCAGGCTATCTTCGAGCCTATTCCTAACGCTGAAAAATGCGAACGTGCTAAATTGGGAATAATGGGGAAAGACATAATTTGTGGCATAATTGATGTTGGAAAATATGGATCTAAATTTGGGCATAAATATGGAAATATACGAATATGAATTTGGGGACATATGTCTTGTTGGATAATATGAATTTAGGCATGCATTGGAATATATGTAAATATGGAATTGGGTAAAAAATGGGACATGTCTAAATATTGATTTGGGACATAAATTGGAACAATGTGAATATGAATTTTAGGCATAAATCGGAAAATATATGGGTTTGGGTTTGTGCATAATACATATATATATGCCTTGATTTACGAGATGGGAAAAAGGAGCATATGGTGCATAATTAAAAGATGAATTGAAAAGGGGCATAAAAGTCTATAATTTGAATCATGGATTGGGCATATAATTAAATATGGGGAAAAATAGAAATAATCACCTATAATGACATAGGTAGAGTTGGATAAAAATGGAATGTCTATTGATTATAATTAGGAATTGTAACGACACTTATGACACGAGGTTAGGTTGCATTAGTGGTGGAAGTCTTCTCGGACTCGATCGACATATCCAGCAGCCAATAATTTTAAACCTAATGTGATAGGTCTAAGTGTGAAAATGCGAATTGGGCTAAGGCACGAGGTTAGACCCTACTGTGGAATAAGACTGCTCGGACCCGACCGGCATATCCAACATCCACACGTTGTAGGCCTAATGCAGGAGGTCTAGCCCATTATAACCATAATTGGACATGGTAATGAATTGGACTATTTAACCTAATTTAATCTATAACGATTGTATGATTATGACTTTAAGTTAGGGTTAGGAAAAATTGGGTAAGTAGTAGGTGGGTTAAGTAAAATAGAGGGGGTGGGTAATATGTATATATAGGCCCACGAACTTAACCCAATAAGGTTATGTAATTAAAGGCATCTAGTGGTATACATAACCTATGGAAAATATAATAAAGTTATTTAATTAAAGACACCCTTGTAGGGTAAGCAATGATAGAATTAGATATGCATAATAATCTGCTAAGTAAACAACGATAAGTTGTTGTGACAGTGTAAATTGAATTTATGATTAAATGAGAAAGAATAAGGAAACTTGTAAAATAAGTAAGTTATATTTAATCATAAATGGTAAGTGAGTAGGAAACATGTGAATTGAGATATACTTAATAACGTATTAAGGTGAGCATGTTATTGTAATGATGTAACCAAGCAAGAATATAAAATAGATTGTGGATTACAAACCTTGGGACACAATCTAGAAAATAACATATTGTGGGCTTATTAATAAACTTAAATGTATTAAGTTATATGACTGAAATTAATAAGCAAGAGAAACTTGGTAATTTGAATAAGAATTCAATATGAACGGGAATAACCAAGTTAAATGGAAAACACGGTGAAGTAAGGCAAGCACGTAAAGGAATGTTTAGACATAGGGTCTAACAACATATTAAAGAAAGGTGCTTGGACTAGTCCGTACGTTTGAGGGTGAATAACCCAACGGGGTAGATCATCGAGGTGTTATAAGACACGAGGAGAGTGCACATTTATCTGAATGTTATAACGGCTTCAATGGAATAGGAAGGGGAAGCATGCAGCTTCCTGAAGTACGTAAGGTGCTCCTAGTAGTCCTCTGTGCGGTGACATATGTCTTAGGCTGTACTCTCAGAGGTTGGGTCTGTGCGTAACTACTAGGTGCATGGGCCTTGAATACAGATGTAGTTATGCAGTCAGAATGTTGTGACGAGGTGACACTAGGGTGATTCAACGGTTGCCTCACGAGAAGGTAGAGAGGGTCATAACCAACAAGGATAGTAGACCGTCGGATATCCGTCATCGACTGCCAATGGGACGCGAAAAGACTAGAGCTAAACCCAAGGTATCATTTCACCTTTACTATCGAGGTACGGGGTTGAGGGTAGACGCCACATGGATGTTTAGATTGGTTGTTATTAGGGGAGGTCGCTTAGCTCTGTAGTCATTACTTGTTGAGGGAGGGGCCGAGGCGGGGCCATAGCCACCATGAAAACAAACTCTAGGTATATCTGTATATAGAGGCTCTTTAAAGATGGGTCTGTACAGATATGGAAAAGCTCCCGACAGAGTTCCATGTTTCTTGTATTGCCCTTCCGTGGAACTCGGTGCACATTAGAGGACATGAGATTGAGGCATCGATCTACAATTATAGTACATACGTGGGACAATCTAGATACATGCATATCTGCTCTGGGTGGTGTATCATAGACTAGAAGGCATTATTCCGATAAGGAATCTGATTCGATCGATGGTGGCAGTCCATACGCTTACGTAGCATTGTAATGATAGATTTATGTGGAACGTAACATTTTATATAGAGATCCGTACGTCACTCCGGCGTAGGATGAGGGACTGCGTTTATTACGGTGGAGACCCTACAAGTGGGGTACCATTGGGTGTATCTCAATATTGAGAGATAGCTGCATATGTTGTATTAGGTGGATCCATGGGAAAGTAAATGGGTACGATGTGCGTATAAGTCTTGAGTATTATTAACCCAAGTAACCTAATAATCAAGAAAATGTAATGGAATAGTATTAGTAGGGATCATTTTACTTTTGATATACTAGTATCTGCGCGGTGCCGGGAAATGTATTTAAGAAGCGCAATATATCATGTTCATCTTATCTTGCTCAGTTCACACTTGTTCTTGTTACTGTTATCTTGTTCTTCCAGTTTTATATATACCTGCCATGATACTTTTATTTATTTATATTTAAAAGTAACTTGACTTGCCAGAATTTATGTCTGACCTTTTTTGTTTCCTCTTCTCTCTCTTCCGTCCCCCCTCCCCAAAGGTTCTCAGGGTGGAAGTGATTAGAGTTGATTTGGATTCTTTCAGCTTAGCTTGGATTTTGGATATAGATGTATCGCTTTGACTTCTGATCAACTCTCTTATGGCTTCACAGGGAAATATGGTTTTATGCTTTTGTACTCTAACATTTTTGGCAAGATAGATTATTAATGTAATTAGTTACATATGATATAAACTCATTATTTGGGACCATGGTGTTTTGATTTAAATAAAGTTTTTTTAAGTTTTTAATTCCGCTGCTATTTTGCATGTCTATCTTGTGCTATTATGTTCTTATTTACCTATAATGCCTTACGAAACTTAATGCATTCCCTTAGTGAGTGACATTAACGGACGTGGGGTGTCACAACATATATGACAAGTAAATTGAAATTTAAAATTTTAATTTCAAAGGTTTAAACTTTCAAACTTCCCTCCAACATTTCACCAACTTCCAAGGTCTGAAAAGGTGTCAATGAATTCTGAAAAATTGTGCCTATTTAATTCATATCCATTCAATTTTTATATATACACCTATTCTCTCTACCTTTTATTCACAATTCTAAACAATATTCTTTATATCTATTCTCTTCAAAACTATCAATTCAATGTCTTCCTCAAGTTCAACTCAGAAATTGAAGTTAACCAAAACCATCAAAGGTTATCTTCATAACGACAAGGAAGCTATCAAAACCTATGTTAACTATGTAACAATTGCTAAAGTTAATAGGGTGTTTCACCGTCTTTACCCATTTTCCTTCTTATGATCTCATCTCTCCCTTTCAACACAATGAAGTCTCGAGTCTAATTGACTCATTGGATAATGACAAAATTTGTTAGCCTAAGCTTGTCAAGATGTTCTATGTGAATCTTAATCGCTGATTTTACGAAGGCAGCGAAGACCAAATTTGGAGTAGCGTCGAAGGCACGCAAATTGTTCTCGATGCTGAAGTCTTGGACAATATTTTAAATTGTAGAAGCATAGGGTCGGATTTTTTAGATTTCGTTATCGATGAAACTGATTTGGAGACCTATCATGACATATTCGAAAACAATGCTCAAATGGATTTCAAAATCGCTTTTTCCATCCAAAAACAAAAATTGTCAACCTTTTTCTCCAACATACCATCACTCCTCATTCCGGAAACTTTACTAATCTAACCCTCAAGGTCCAAAATTCCTCTTTGTTATTACGAGTGGCTAAAACATAAATTGGGCCGATATGATTTTAAAAGAGATCAAACCCACAGAATTGTCATCGAGAGAAAACACATTCTACTATGGTGTTTATCTCACCCACACTTTCAAATACTTTGGAGTTGATCTTCATGGAGAAGAATTTGTGTCTAGAAAAGTGTTTGACTCATTAAACATATATCTCATGCAAATTCCTCTCACTTTCCAAACATATGAGACATTCGAAGCCAAACAAGCTCAAATGCAACAAAAATAAGTGCCAATGAAAGTCGAAGAAAAAGAAGAAACTTCTTTAGAAAGTTTTTGGTGTCCAACCAACCCTAGACACATTTCCAAAGTGGCGAATGTTCAAAATCAAGTAAAAATTGTCAACAATCAAAAGAAGCTTAAGAAGAACTTTTCCAAAATGACCAAGTTCATGGTCTAGATTGGAAGAAAGCTTGGAATCTCACCTTCCTCGTCATCATCTAAAAACTAGTTTATCAAGTGTAATTTATCTTTATCTATTCACTTATATTTGATTGTATTTGCTTTCGAATCTTGTATTTAGTGTGTCTTAATTAGTTGGATGTATTTGCTTTCTATGAAGTAATGAATGGAGTTTTATTTACAACAAAATTATCTTTAAGTTACTGTAAAAACTTTAGAATTAATTATAATATAATATAAGATCAAAAGATTCAGATTTTGAAAATTTTCAAAAAAAATTAGTTGGTATGTCGACATACGTAATTGTATATGTGGACATATAGCTGCCAGATTTTCAAAACTTTTCAAATTTTAAAATTAAATAACTAACTCATATCTATTCAAAATCCAACGAATTCCAGACCCTATTTAAGCCTATTTCTTCCATAATAATTCATTATTTCATTTCTCCTTCTTCTCTATTCATTTCTTATCGAATCAACGGCAAATCCAATCCATAACTTAAGCGAAAATCTTGAAGAAACATTGAACTCCTTCAAGAAGATTCTCTCTATAATTCTACGAAACTAGCGTCATCTTGAATTAAGCCAAAAAAGATGTTTGAATAGAAAGAGAAGCATTTTGATGCAATTCGGTGGCTAATCTCCTCTCTTTTCAGAGATAAAGATAACAATCTCGCTAAGGCACCACCAACCAAAGAAGATTAAGATTGGGAAGTCATCAAGAAGGATCCAATCTTTGGAGAAGATGGTTGAGTAGAAGTCCCAAGAAATGTTTAATTGCTTAGTATGATTGATATGTTTGATTTGGATTCTATGACTTAAAACTTTTGTATATTAAGCATATGGTGTGGTGTGGTTGGTTTGGTTTGTATATATATAACTCATGACATATGTAATTTTATTACTTGATAAGTTTGTTTACTTAATTAGTATTGAGTATTGTATAATCATAAATTTAAGGGGAGTATTCTTCTTTAGCATAAGTATTATTTACATTTAGAATTAAGAAGAGTAATTTACATTATTATAGGAATCATTTAGATAATTATAGGATTAGTTTATAGGATTCATATAGACAGAGGGAGTATTAGAAGGATCATCATCAACTGGTATGAACAGGTATGAATATATATATTTTATAAATTAAGGTTATCATCATCAAAAGGGGGAGATTGTTGGAGAATGGAGTTTTGATGACAACAACCTTATTTCAATGTTAATTGATTATAACGTATATATATAAGCACTTTTATCTAATATATATATATATATACACACACACACACACATATGCAGGATTTATATACAGGAATTATTACTGAAGACTGTACAGTTTAAAGATATTAAAGATTCAGAATTCAGAGATGATTCAAGACTCATGAGTATTCAAGATTTCAAGAGTTCAAGATAATTATAGTAATAGAGTCAAGTTTATGTAAGACTCTAAATAACACTCCAGGTTCAAATTCAGATTCCGATTCAAATTCTGTTTTTTCAATTTCTGATTACAAACTCTATTTTCAAATTCTATCTTTAATCTCTATCTTTTCTACTTTACCTTCTCTATTTTTCTTTTGATTTTAAACTAATTTTTTTATAGTTTATAAGTTTTATATATTATATATACTTTATATTTATATAGTTTTAAACTCTATAATTTTATAAACATGTCCATATATCTTATATTTATGTTTTATATGTTTTCCACTTTATAAAACTTATTTATAACACTATGTTTTAATTCAAGAATTTCCAGAATTATATATATCAAAACACCTGAAAATTGCTCAAAATTCATATTTACATAGTGATATGTCGACATCCATATATGTCTTTGTCGACATATAACTGTCACTTTTTAAAAATTGAAACGAAGTGTCAGTTCACTATTTGTAACATTCCAGTAGTGTTGCAAGCTTTCAAATCTTATAAATAGGCGTTGATTTCGAATTTTTTTCATAATTCTTCTTCTCATCTTCATCTCCTTTCTTTACACCATTATTTTTTCTCATTTTTATGATTTCTACACTTATACTTTGCCAAATTCAATTCAATTTACATAAAACTTCTTCTCTTCTCACTCTCTACTCATTACTCTCGAATCGAATTGCAATTGAAGAGCTATAGGGTTGTTTTAATCATTTGGGAAGTATTTGGGTAATCAGTGTTTTCCTTGTTGCCATGAAGTCAAGAACGGGATCGTTGTTACCCTTGTAGCCGTGAAATCAAGGAGAGTATACTTAATCAAGTGTGTGGAATCAGTATTAACCTTGTAGTCATGAAATCAAGGGGGTTGTACTTGGATATTGATATAGTAATAAAACTCTCCGCAATCCAGCGTTGCGTGGGATTGGACGTAGGAGTAATCCGAACTAGTATAAAATCCGGTTTTTGCACTTTATTTTTGTTCATCTTTGCGTTCGTGTTTGATTCTATGTCTACGATTGTTTATGTAGTGTGTGATTCATATTATAGAACATATAAGTTTTAGACTTTGTTTAATTTCTTAAAAACACTATTCACCTCTCCTTCTAGTGCTATTTTTGCCTTAATGATCCATTCCGCAATCCATAACACCTATAACTCTTGAGAAGCACCTGAATTCAGAGAGATTTTGATTTAGAATTGAAAGAGAAGAAGAATGGTATCGTTTCCATTGAAATCGGCAGAGTATAAGCGTAGAAAATCAAGAATTAAAATATTATAATGGTAGGATATTAAGCGAGGAAGAAGACGATGAAAACATGGTAAAATAATAGAATTCTAGAATGTATTTATAGGTTTTCAAAAGTCACAACATTTCTGAAAGGATTTGAATTCAAGAGATACCTCTTTTAAAAATTTAAAAAACACCTTAACGGCTAGTATGTCGACATGCCTAAATGCATATGTTGGCATATGCTAGCGTAAAATCAAAAAATAAATTCTAAAACAAAGTAAATTATGTTTAAATAAATTATGGTGAATACAGAGTTAAAACAAACTAAATTCTTTTAAATTTAAAATTCTTTTTCAAAGTAAAATATATTTTTAAAACTTATATGAAGATATACCAAAGATAATTAATAAATTAAATACAGAACGATGTTAAAGTATAAATATATATTGAAAAATTAATATAAATAAGAAGGTTAGACAACATAAGAAATTATAACCAAGTGAAACTTAAGTTCAAACATAAATTTGAATATAAATTAGTTTTTAAAAGTTTAGAAAATAACTATCAGGATTTAAAATATTTATTAAACAAAGAAGAATATATTTTGAATAAGGAAGTAATTTTGAAATCATTTGAATACAAGATTTAAAATCAAGTAAATAAATTTGAAATATTTTGAAACCAAGTTTAAAATCAAGATTTAAATTTGAAAACAGAACCAAGTGATAACCATAGTTTTAACAAAATTTCTAGACATACTGACTCTATAATTCTTGAACTCTTTGTTTCCTGAAACTCATGAGTCTTGAAACTTGAAATCTTTTATTTGAAATCTTGATTCTTGTTAACTATACAGTCTTTAATAAATACTTGCATAGACTTCCTGTATATTCATATATATATATATTCTAGAAAATAGTGTTAGTATATAGTTTATAACAATGATAATAATTGAAACAAAGTAGAAACAAGGTTGTTGTCATCAAAACCATCATCATCAACATCCCAGTCATTAACAACTAGCCCATCCCCAAAAAAAATATTTGATTCAACCACCAAATTAAAAACAAAAAGGTGAATCTGATTTAAATTTTTCCTCGGAAAATTCTGAACCCAAGGATTAAGCATCAAAAAGGGGTAAAGGATAGAAATTCTCCCATCAAGGCATACTACAGAGGATAGGACACAACACAAGGCAAACTACAGAATGAATTATATTTCAACTGTATTCTGAAAGCTTGGTTTATACTCAACTTGATTGATAATAATTACGAGAAAATGATAATTACGAGAAAAGGATAACAATTGAAATGAAATAGTAGATGCATTTGTTATGCTTCTGCGTTGTAAGACGTGCACCATTCTGATTCTATTTTATGTTTATTGTATTTTGTTTTGAACCTTTGCTCTAATACCAAATGTAACTCCCCAACACGAGACTCACCCTAATAAAGAGCATTAACGAGTAATGTTGTCTTTTAGAGTGGAGAATAAAGATGGTTAGGGACGACCATCCATATTTCATATTATATGTGTATTGAATATGTCAATTGGGTAATTAAATTTTATTTTCTTATCTTAGTGGATCGACATACTTAATGCTTCTAATGTGAAAATACGATGGCTAAGGTTCACATTCAGAACAGTATACAACTTGTCACAATTAACAGATCATAGAACTGATACATATACATACATACATACATATATATATATATATATACAATTACAGAATATGACATGAACATATGCTACAAATCTGAATAGTTATACATGGATCATATAAGACAACAACTTCTTCAAAAAATAAATATACAATGACTTGAACACAACTAAGAAATAGCTTCGGGAATAATCCAAATATGGAACTATAAGATCCAAGCCAACAACCACCTAAACTAAAATAACTCGGTCTGACCTGAGCATTAACACACACGAGTCAGTCTAATTTACAAATCAGTTAGAATACAATAAGTGAAATACAAAGTTATGGATAAGAATTCCATTTTACCCAAAAGTAATTGTATAATCCCAATAAAACAATTGACTCATAAGATACTTAATACTTAACAGCCCATAAGATTCCAGAAACCAACATAAACAAAACCAAGCGGGATTTAACTTCAATAAAGAGGTGTTAAACTTCAAGCTTCGCACTAAAGTATAACATCAAGTAATGGTATCCAAACTCCAACAAAACAACATATAATCTTGCTCAAGAGTTTATTCAATTAAGGCAATAATCATTCTTAAATAAATACCAATAGCTCTAAGGCTATGATTAGTTTCAACTTCAACAAACCAACATATATATAGGACCCAAAAACCTCAATTAACAACAATTCAACAAGACATCAAATAGGGGTCTGAAACTACAAATTCAATGATATCATCAAAATTTTAGTTCAGATTCAAATCCCAGAGTAAATACGAACGTATGATGAAATCATCAAAAATCAATATTAGAATCTAAAACAACAAGTATACCAATAAAAATAATAATTCATATTCGAAATAACAAAACTGTATGTGCATATTGGTTCGCCCCAAGCTTTGCCAAGTATCATATGCGCAACTATAAATATGATCTGTCTCGATTGAATTAGGCCTTACTACTACCCTCCGGGGTTAATTATAATTTCAATATAATGACCCGTCTCTGTCTGGTGCACATCATTACTACCACCCGTCTTGGTCAAGTAAATGCGTATGTAAAACTCCCCCCAAGGAAAGTGCCAGTATAATAACAGGATTTGTCTCAAACTTATGGATGGTAACCCAACAATGGCAACTATGCATCCCATACAACTCATTATCACAACTAGTTTTACTATTCACTCATCAATCCCACACCGGAAATCATCAGAACACCAAATCAACAGAACAATAAAACATTAGAAACATCAAATCATCTGCTTCAATTAGTTGGGCCTGTAATAAACCGACAAAATATACCTTCAGGTCCTATAAAATGAGGTGTACTCTACCATTTAATCATAAATACGCCTTCTCAATGGGTGCAAAAATGTGTATATATATGAAATTACCTAGTTTAGCAAAAACAGGTTTATATACGATTTCTTAAACTGATTGATTAGAACTTTTATAATTTAAAAATATATGTATACTACTAACTTGAGACCATTATATTATAAAACAAAAAAAAGTTAAAATATCTTGTCTCAAAGCTAAAATAAATTTATATACATTTAATTATGTATAAAACCATTTCCAAATGCGCAAATGTCACGAATACATCAAATTTCAATTGAAACATCCTCCTCAAACGATATAACGTTTCAAATCTGAGGTGCTAATTTGTGTATAATATTGACTTGTCCAAATACAATCAAATCCTATCAAAATCCACTTTAAAATCATCAAACGATAAGTGAAAAAGCAGTCGGATTCAACAAATCAATTCATACGGAATAAATCTGAAATTACGAGAAAATACGTAGAGGAAAAGTTACAAACCCAGATTTAAAACCTTCTCTAGGTTGAACATTCAGAAAATTTTTGAATGACCAAACAATCTTGGAATGGAAGGAGAATTGATAGGCACAAAAAGAACAACGTATCTTTAAAATAAAAAAGAATCACTCAATTCTCACATAATATGAAAAAGATATGAAGTCCCAAACTTGGACTCAAGCCATGTTGAATTTTGGCCTAGTCCAAAGTCTTCTCCAGGTTCAACTTTGCGATCTAGTGTGAATGACAAAATGACCTCGAAATGGTATAAAAATTTGCAGGCATGGAGACAAAACTTACAATGCGAAAAAAAATCATGCAAATCAGACTAATATTGAGGGAGATACATTTCCTTGAAGTTGGACATGTACTATTATCACCCAGCACAAAGAAAATGGCCAACTCAACTTATTACCACCATAAATGGTGTAAGTTGACCCATGGGTCAAAATTCCCTTTCTTGGGTCAGCACATGGGTCAACCTAGCTGGCGGGAAGTTCCTGGCACAAATCTGAGCCCGATCGCAACTTTGAGGATCAATTTAACAAAGATCTTATGATTGAAATCACATGAAATTTTACAGGCTTACAAAACGAACACTCAACAACGTATAGAAATTGGAATGACACATGTCCAACAGAGTATGACTAAGATATCATGATTCAAAGTAGCAGCTTGGCAACTGTATGCAACATAATTTATTTTCGAAAAGAAACTATAGGTTTTCATCGAATCAAGCACAAATTCACATAAAATACTTTTAACTAGAAGATGTGAGAGCACGTCAGCTGAGATTGGATTTGAAACAGTTTTCATGATTTCTAGCCTGCAAATTGTCGGGTTGATGCTTCTAAAACCCAACGAAAAGAAGACAGTGACATGCAGCAACAAATATACAGTAAAACCACCTTTTCCTGAAATATTATGAGGAGAGGATTGCATGAATTGATAGATGACGGACTAAGCTCTTTTTTCCATTCTGAAAGTTAAATCACCAAGGAGGATTTGACTTTCAATTTATTTAAGGGAAAAGGCTAAGAATTTCTGAAGAAAGTTTCAGCTAAAGGATGAGAAAAGTAATAAAAAGTGTCGTACCTCTTAATTTATTCTACGGAAGTAATTAATGTAATTAAATAATGAAAATGGTCTTTGGTTCATAAGATTCCAAATCCAGTAGAGAAAATGTTGCAAATGCAAATGCTACAAATTTCTTACTTAACAACAAATAATATCATTTACAAAATACACATGCTCTATACATTTAAAATCCATTTGCTTACACACACACACTTGCATTGCTACAACCCTACACAAACAGTTTAATATGAACAAACAATAAATATAAATTTTGACACAATTAAACAAATATAAACATGTTTATCAAAAATATTATTTTATAGCTTTTTAATTTACAACTTATTTACATTATAAAAGTAAAGCTTACCTACTACAAAGATTTAAAACAACTTTAAATATATCAATCATATAAAATATTTCAAGTCATCAAATATTGATTCATAATCAATATTTATGTTTTAGATTGACAACAATACAATTAATTCACCAAGTGTTGTTAATGTTATTAAATCACTTTTAACAATAATCTTCTGAATTTTATTTTCACATCTTGACTAAATTCACAATATATAATTCTTTGAAATTAACAAACAGTTCCCATCCACGGTTTGAAACTTAATCTTGTTTATTTTACCAAGAAATACATCTTACATTAAAAATAAAAATCAGCAATTAATCATTATTCCCTTTAAACAACTTACCATATACATTGAAAATATAATTCTTCACTTAAATATTGATTGCTGATTTGTCTCAAAGCTATATAAAAGTCTTACATACATAGCTAAGTAGGAAATCATTTTTGAAACGATGCATGTTCGTAAAAATATCAATTCATCATAGAACCAAGCATCAAATTCATCATAGATTATGGAATCCGAATCCCGGATCGAATCTAGTATAGGCTTACATTAATTTAATTGAAGCCACAACAAAAACTTCATAAGAAAAGCTCATGAAATCCATCAACATACAACTGGGGAAAATAAGCCAAACATTAGGCAGAACATGCAGTAGTGCATAGCAACTTTCATGCGCAAACTGCAAAGAGTGGGTCGACCCACTATACAAGTGGTCGACCCCTGGGTCGACCCAGAAGGTGGGTGGGTGACCCACTTTATGGATTTTTCAGCAAGTTGTTAACATGCGACGATCTCTGCTTTGATGATCAATTTTCCTGATCAAACGTAGACGGATTGACATGTAAATTTGTTGATTCATACATCAAAGACTTGACAACAAGATGCAATAAGAATTACACAAAATAGCATGTATCGAAAGAGATACAGAAACTCAAAGTTGAGCTTTGGCTGTGATTTTTCAAGTTGGAAACAAAAAGATAAAAGCTACAGCATTTTGATCTTATTTCAAAAACAGATTCGTGAAACAAGGAATTGATGACTGTAAACTAGATAATATGTGTGAACACTCACCTAAGATCATATTTAGGATAATATTTAGCTTGAAGAAGGTAAAATAGGTCTACTGGAACTTGATATATCATAAAACACTGACATGTAGATCACGTGGAAGCTTCGCTCTATTCCTTAATTTCCGGAAATAATCAGATGGGGAATATAGTGATTTGGTCTTGGATTAGCACAAGATTAAGAGGATAGGTTGTAACACCCCGTAATTTTGAAACGAGACATAAGAGATAATTAAAGAATAATTACTTATTAAAAGAAAAATTAGGTGAAATGGGTTACGCCATTGCCTTCATCTCGGAATTCTGCTTGAGATAGAGTGTGAGTTTGCGTATAATGGATGCCGTATGAAGGAGAAATGGACGAACGAAGTTAGACAGAAAACCCAGAAACAGCCCAGAATACACTGGTGCACTTGTGAAGTGCGCCAGTACAAAAATGCACTGGCGCACCTGCCAATTGCTCCCATACCGAGGGCAGTCCAGCACAGCATTCTGGAGTGTGCTGTGATGACGTGCCTTTTTCTGATTTGCTGGAAGACATGTCTTCGAATTATGTGGCTCTGGTAACTCCTAGACTAATCTAAAGGCTAGAATTAATCCTAGACATCAGACATCTATATATACGTAGCTAAACCTAAACCCTAACCTCATAACCCTAAAACTATGGTGTCGTCATGTTGTTCGCTAGCCTAGCCCCATTCACCTTCTCCAAACTAGAAAATCAAATCCAAACTAGTAATCGATTAGAAGAACTTCAAATCAAACGTCTACATCAAAGGATAGCTTAACAAATTCAGAAATTGGATCCCAGAATACAAGATCCGTCCTTTTTCTGTAAGTTCAGTTATTATTTAGATTTAAACATGTAATAGAAATCATGAATGTAATAATCGAATCTAGAACGATGCCTAATTTTGATTCGTGCCTATCCTTTTGTCAAATCTGAATTGTTTATGCCTATGAGACTATTGTGATTGATGTAATGACACCTATCATGCCTATGAGACTGTTGGACTGACATAATAGAACCTATCATGCCTATGAGACTGTTGCATTGACATAATAGAACCTATCATGCCTATGAAACTGTTGTGATTGACATAATAAAACCTATCATGCCTATGAGACTGTTGGATTGACATAATAGAACCTATCATGCCTATGAGACTGTTGTGATTGATATGATGGAACCTATCATGTTGTACATCCTATGCCTATGAGACTATCGCGGTTAAAATAATGGGACTTATCATGTTGTACATAAAAATTAGTGATTCTCTTAAGTCCAATTCTATCCAATCTTTATACCTATGGTGTAAATTGCTTAGCTTGTCTACCCATATTGTTAATGTACAACATTGAAACATGATTCTTGAATTGGGTACATCTTTACATGCCTATTTTTCCTTATGTCAATTCTTATGCCCCTTCTCTGTTTTTCCCCTTTTTACTTGCTTATGTGAATACTAAGTTCATTCGGAACCAAAATTGAATCTCGTTGCACGTGCGATTATAACGCGGGGAAAATTGGGTATAATTTAATTGAGTAAATTTTGAGCATAGCATGGGAATGTGGCATAAATTTGTATTGGCTAGAATTGTGGAAAATCTGACACATAGATTTGGACACATATGACAAATATGTAAATTGGCTAAAAGATGAACATGCCTAACTCGAGTTTAGATTGAGTTGCGGTGTAAGACTGCCCGGAACCGCCCAGCGCATCCAGTGATCGCAACAATATAGATCTAATGTGAGAGGTTAGCGCATTTAAGCCCAAAAACCCGAGGTTAGATTGAGTTGCGGTGTTAGGCTGCCCGGAACCGCCCGACACATCCAGCAACCGCAACAATATAGATCTAATGTGAGAGGTTAGTGCTTTAATGAATAAATTAAAGCTAAGAAACAGACAGGCTAAGAATGGAAGTGTTAAGTTAATCAAAGCAACACTTAACCAATATAACACGATGTGTGGTAGGGTTAAGTAACACAAGAGAGCAACACTTAACCAATGTAACATGACAAGTTGTAGGGTTAAGTAACACAAGAGGGCAACACTTAACCAATGTAACATGACTAGTGGTAGGGTTAAGTTAACACTTAACCAATGAACGAGTAGGGTTAAGTTAATGGGAAACACTTAACCAATATAATATGTTGAATGAACAGGGTTAAGTTAATAGAAAACACTTAACCAATTACAACATAATGAATGAGAAGGGTTAAGTTAATAAGAAACACTTAACCAACATGACATGGCGTGTGGATGGGTTAAGTTAACTTGAATGGATGGATAACACTTAGCCAATCTGGGGGATATACGAATAGACCCTAGAAAACCCTAGTAACGGGGACCCATTTAAATAGTAACCCACATAGATGTATCACGATACCCTGAAATTAGGCAGGGAGGGGCACAATTACTGGGCTGATTATAAGCGGTCAAAATAGCGGCAGGTGGTGCAGCAATGTAGGTTCCGGCGGAGTATGGGCGTGCACGTACTCCGGAGTGGATAAAGTAGGCACTGGGAATCAATAGTATACATTGTGCAAATAGAATTTGTGTCGGGTTGCTATCATAGGGATTGATACACCTTATGGTGGGACCAGCACAGGGTATCTACACGCAAGAGAGGAACGATTGACACAGACACAAGGAAAGTTAATACAAGTAGGGAGCCGATTGATAGGGTAGTAAGGGTACATCTAACATCTTCATGGAAATTAGGCTGGTTGAGGTAAGATCCTCATATTAGATGTACACCTGAAGGCTACCACAATTGCGGGGTTGGGATCACCTTATTTTATAACACAGGATACTAGCTGGGACACTAGTAGGGGATACTGGTCCCTTTTCACAGGATACTAGTTGGGACACTAGTAGGGAATACGAATCGTATAAAAGACACTAGTTAGGATGCTAGTTGGGTGGTGCAGAGAAAATAGGAAACTAGAGAAAGAACCGAAGCACATTCATTGTATCTTACCTTGTCATATCTAACGATCATCATTTGTTGTCGTGCTATGCTTATTATCATGGTTATGGTCTGGTATCCAGTTTATTCATGTCATGATCCTTTTACTTGTTTACATGTTGAATAATCACTGGACTTTCCAGGCTTTATGTCTAACTCTGTTTTGTTTTGCTCTCTTTTCCCCCCCCCCCCAAAGTTCATAGGGAGGGAATATTACCACTTAGCTCAGTTTTCTTTCCAAGCTCGAAGATAGACGATGTATTGCTTTGGACTCTCTTTTCCACTGCTATGGCTGGCTCATGCTTTATTGGGGAATATCATTGTCATTTCATGCTTCTTTATTTTGTTAAACAAGGCAGATGCTTTGTTGTAATGGGTATTGGTGTTTTTGTGTTGGAAAACAATCTTTGTACAAGCTGTTTTACCAAGCTGTTGTTTTATCAATAAAGTAAAGTTTTATTTATTTTTCGCTATTTAAATTTTGTCTGTTTTGTAATTTATCTGTTCTATACACTTCTGATGCTCCACTGAAGTTAATGCATTCCCTTTGTGAGTGACCTTAACGGAGGTGGGGTGTTACATAGGTAGCCATGGTTTTCTCAGGCTAAAGCTGTAGGAAGGGGAAAAGAACTATCTAAGAGGAAGAAAATAAAAGTACGCATATTCTCTCTTGGCTCTATCCAAAGATATCTAAGGCCCTGGGTTTAAAACCCATTAACCCAATATTTTATAGTGTTACAAATTAAAGTGTTACAAATCTTTTTCTTTAGCTATAAACCCAATTTCACAACCTTAAACATTTTAACACAAAATCTCAATCCATGGCTCAATTCAACATCATTTAGGCTTCACTATATTTTCAGAACGATGTTATAATCTTTCAAACCATTTAAAATATCAATTTTGACATAAATGCACCAATATTAACATATTTGTCAAAACATCTTATTTTACAATCAAAATTTGTTTACATTTCTATAAATGAAGTTCACACACCTATTTTGAACGAATTTAATTTATCAACTTCATAGACTATTTCAAATGTTCAAAAATTGATTCACAATTAATATTTGTAATTTATTTTTATTTAGCTTGTAATAAATTTACAATATTGTTGTCAAAACCAAAAATATACTTTTAACAACAATCTACAGTTATTTTTCCAACTAGAGAAAAAGCCATCATTAAAATATTACTTAAATTTCCTAAATCATTCCAAACATAGTTTAAAACACAATTCTCTATTTTATTTTGTCAAGGAATATAACTTGCATTTGCAGATACAAATCCACATTTATTAATTATTCACTGAAACAACTAATCATCTATATTGAAAATATATTTTCATTTAAATATTGATTGCCTATCAATATTATATAATTTCAATATTCATGTTAATAAATATGTTATAACTTAGAAACGAGGATTGGAATAAAATACTTATTATAACTAGAGTATTTAAATTTATTCCAATATACTAAAATCAGGAAATCATAAGTTACACTTCCTACTTTTAAAATTATATAAAAGTTATGCTTAAAGCTCAATTACATTCATCTTGGATTTTAAAACAATAAAACAAGTGGTAGTCTGTTTAGCCTGGATACCCAAAAACTGGGTTGTTATAGACTCCTTGAAATACTTATTTATCACGCAAACAAATTTCAGCTTCTTCTTATATGGTAAACTAATAATTGATACCATACTAAGATAAGTCTTTGAATTAAGATACATATTCAAAAATAAAAGATTTGCATTGCTTAAAATAAAGGATACGACAAGAAAGTACTTTCTTTGATTTAGAGCAAATTCAGGATCGAACCATTCCTTGAACTATTTCCATGAAATAGTGGACTCATCAAATTCATCAATCAAGAGTCCATACTAATCCAGTGCACATTCTTGCAACATGCTAGATGCTACGAGAACACGATAGTGGTCGGAAAGATCCATATGAGAGAAGATGCGCTCATAAGTGCACAATCAAGATTGGACCTCTAAAGTAATCTTTGAACCCTCTGAAGTTTGCCTCATAAACGTGAGAAGTCACTACATTTGCACGCAAAAGAAAACTTGCATGGAGGAGAGGAAACAAGTGGGAGTCGGAACCTGAGTACTAAGGAATAACTTTATGAACTAATCAACAAACATATAGACTCCTTATGGATATGAGCCGTTGGACAACCTAGCACCAGAACTGCTACCACTGCATTTTTTTAGCCACAAAAGATAAGATAAAGATTATACACAGGGATATGCTATTATTGATTGAATACAACGTACATAATACTACTAAACTAAAATATATTCCTTGACATATTCCCAACTTATATCTACGCCAAGGACATAAAAGTAGTAAGGACATGATTAAGGATAACAATGGTTAGAGATTATGCTGACATATATGTTATCCTTCAATGTACTGTAATATGTGTTATGTTATGTGTTTATCATATCAAGTTTTGAACTTCGCTCTGATACTAAGTTGTGGTGCCCTTCCTCGAGACCCATACTAAAAGGAGCATTATTAAGTAATATCGTCTGCGAGTGCAGAGAATAGGGATGGTTGGGAGTGACCATCCATGAGATTTTTCTTAAAGTAGTATATAATACATCAGTTGGATGCTTCGTTTTTTCCTTAAGTAGATCGACATATCCTATTCGAGTTTAATACAAAACTATGATGGATAATGAATCTATTCAGAATAAAATATAACAATGTCATGTATGCACTCATAGAACAGTAGGACGTATATACACAGATGCAATAAACGTATAACATATAAGAGTCGTATAAGTGATTGGTTCTTATGAACATATATACAGATGGGTGCGTACAAGAATATACATAAGAAGTACAACAAAATGACTACACAACACATGTGTTAGAATCAAAATAAAACCATATAGTGCATAGTAGAAGCAAGGTTAAGCGGTAATTTACCATAAGTGACTAACTTGAAAAAACTCATGTTCAACCGAATACATAAAATACACAGGTCAATCTGGCTTAAACAAGATAGATAGAGCATGTTTGGTGAAGGATAATGGCATGTGAATGGAAATTCTTCTTAGTAGAGAAGTAACAACACAAGCTCATAATGACATAGTACACATGAGGATAGTTCATCTAAATCAACATATATGGGTCTCAAATACAAAGTAACCACAACCAACACAAATATTTCCATTATCACCAAATTGGTTAAGCTCTAAGGCTAATCTATATGAAATCTCAAGCACAAAAAAAACACGAAGATGGAGATCAATTGAAATCTCAACGTATAGAACTCGTTAGGTAGTCTAAGCAACAAAAATGTAATCACAACATTTAAGTCAGTAAATAACTCTAAGGTTATGTATATAACACCAACACCAACAATGTGGCGAAAACATTTAGAAATCACAAAATATAGAAATCAAAGAATAAAGAAATCTATTAATAACACCAAAAATGGATCCATATCACTATTAGCCAGCATAACTACACCGCAAGAGCATCAAAAGAAAATGGCCAAAGCCTGCCAAGTGTTATTTAACGAATGACCCATCATTCTATTATATGGCCCACTAGTTTGATAAATGACCCACTGGTCTAATAAATGGCACATCAGCCTAATAAATGGCCCACCGGCCTACTACTAACAACAATAACAACATAATGTGATAGACATCTAAATAGTAACCTGAACAACAACAACAACAATGCATCTCATACTGCATGTTCCCACTTATCGGTTTACTACAAGTCAGTCAATTCCACATTGGTGTAGCTTTAATCGAACAAGTCTGGATTCCACCAATGTATAAAACTTGCATGTCCTATACCATGTGGTTGTCATATCTTTTAATCACTTCCTCATTCTCTCAAAGAGTGCAAAAACATGTGTAATATAGGAAAATACTTATTTCGAGAAAATGGGTTTTAAAACGATTTTCAAAAACTATTTGGAATCATTTCTTTCAAACTCTCTTTATTATGGAGAATATTCTTAGATAGCTATGGAAATATTATATTTTTTATAAATAGATTTATGCAATACTTGTTTTGAAATTTGTTTTTAAATTGAAAATTCTTTAAAATTAATTTAGAAAACACACGTACAAAATCATCAAAATCAACAGAAAATTCATTGAAATCAACATATCGAAATTCTCCAACAAACTGTCAATCCACATAGTAGATTAACATTAATATCGGCTCTTATATGTTCAAGTATACGATTTTTAAAAACAACCAAAAATAATTCACAAGAATTATCAAAATTTACAGTAGGAAATTCAAGAATCAAAGCATAAATCAGCAAGAAAATGGCTTGACCTTGTTCCATAATTTTGTGCACTCCTGGGTCGACACCTACCAAGTCACAGATTGACTTTAGTCTCGACTTGTGTTGCTCATGGGTCGACTTGTGGGATGACCCATTAGAACCATGGTCGATCTGATGGTTGGGAATGTTACAGGCAAGTTTTTCCATATTTGTAAAGTAAGATTTTTATAGTGTTTCATACGAATTCAACCGATATTTTCAACATATAGGGATAACAACACACTGACTATAATCTAGAAAAGAATTTGCATGATTCCAATGCAAAATTAAAAAGACAAAAGTTCGTAAGGATGGCCACATAAAATTTGGTTACTATAAATGTTGATGCTCAAAATTGTTGTTACACACAAAGATTCTCGATTACATAAGAATAAAGTTTCGCATACAAAAAGGTAAGCGTAGAAAGCAAAGAACACAGAAATTTATAGTGATTTGGTTTGTATTGAACCTACATTAACTTTGAAGCATTTGCTGATTTTTATTCACAATTGAAGGTTACAAGTTGTTGGCCTGCTTTTTAGTCAAAGCAGTCACACATGGAATCTCTAATCAACAATACGCTCGAGTATTAGAAGCATCGTCAGAAAACAGGCAACGATTTGGTCGAAATCGCATCACGAACAAAGGAAGGCCCGAAACTCCTATCAGACGATCTCTTTTGGGCCCGAAAACAGTAGTTTCGGAGCTAAGCTTTGTAACTCTTGTAGCCCTCTGAATTAGCTTCAGTTTGAGCTTTCGTTTGGCAAAAACGGACTTACGGTTTGAAAGTTACGCCTGTTTCCGTGAACGCATGCAGAACTGGAAACTTGGACTTTAGCTCACTTCAGTTCAGATCGGACCATCCAGACCCGACCCGCCTGAAGTATTCTGCACTGAAGTGCTTCCAATCTTCAGATCGGGGACATCACCTCGGTTCGGATCGGCTAAAGGAAGACCCGACCCGCACAAGGCTCCTTCTGCTCGTCAAGCACGCTTGGCTTTGGACACTCCGGTTTGGATCGGATGGAGAACCGAACCGACCCCCTTCGACCTACTGCTGCACTTCAGAATTGACCTATTCATGTGGCACCATTTCCTCCTATTAATCCGGATCGGCTTCCACCTGTCCTTGCACGATCTGAAGACCACTTCTTCCACTTTCTCTGAGATGGCCTCTCTACCCTCCACGTGGCCCATCCAAACCGGACAGCTTCTGGGCCTGGCGAGGCCCCACTACGCCTATAAATACACTGTGAGATGGACATTTGAAGGGATGTTTTTGGTTCTCACTGAGCATGGCTTCTACCACTACTTCACGCAAGGTCACTGCTCAATAAGGAAGCCAAATTCCACACTATAACACGAGGATTTCGTGTATAGTCTCCACTTTTCTCACTTCTTTTCATGGTAAACACGAGGATTTCGTGTATAAACCGCAAACAAACAGTATTATAATAGCTTCTTAGGATTTAAGAAACTATAAAGTGGACGTAGGCTTGGTTTGAGCCGAACCACTATAAAAATCTCGTGTGTCTCCTCTTGTTTTACTGCTTTTTCTGCAATAATATGTGATTGTGAGGTTTTCACATAGCATTTGGGTGTTAGGCCCAGATTTTGGTCTTCCAAGCACCTCATACCCTTCCAAACTCTTCTGGGCTTAATGCTGGGGCACCAGCTCTGATCTTGGCACCTTGCAACAACTTTTTGAAGGCGACCGTCTCGCCACTCTGATTGAACGCCTCTCGAGGGGCCGCACTTATCAAAATGACATGGATGATGACAACCACAATCCATTCACACTGGAAATCAGGAATTCTCGCAATCCTCCGGATTTCAAACTACCACAACTGGAGCCCTACAACGGCAGGACGGATCCTACCATGCATCTGATGCGATACAAACGGCATATGGAAGTTCAGTCGGCGTCAGAAAACATCATGGCAAATTGCTTCCCTCTCTTCTTGACTGATATTGCTGCTATGTGGATTCGACAGCTGGAATCTGAATCGATCAACAGCTGGAACATGTTGGTTGCTCGCTTTATCGAACAATTTCGGGTCCACATCGCTCGACCCAAGAACGTCATGTCGCTAACTACAATCAAGCAGGGGTCCAGAGAAACTCTACGCTCATTCCTGGAAAGGTTCAACGTTGCAGCAGCATCAGTTGATCGACCTGAGCAATCTATGGTATTGATGGCGGCAGTATCCAGCGTTCTGGACAATTCGGATTTCAAAAAATCCTTATATCGAGACCCACCAAGGAATCTTAGCGAATTCTACCTTGAATCGGATAGGTTTCTGCGTGAAGAAGACGCAACGTCCGAAAAGAAAATTCTCAATGTCAACATGCTCAGAGACGAAGAACCGTCTGATTCTGGAAAAGGCAAAGGGAAAGTTGCTGTCAAGAATGACCGCAACGCTCAGCCCCGGAGAGGGCCTAGATATGAAAAGTACACAGAGCTCAATTCGTCACTAACCGACATCTACGTGAACACAAATGGTGATATCTCCTATCCAAAGCCTCCCAGGAGGGAACCATCGCAAAGAGAACGCGATTCTGGAAAATACTGCATGTTTCATGATATGGACGGTCATGACAGACACTTGCAAGACTTGATTGAGGAACGGGTTATACGTGGAGAGCTACCCGAGTATGTGAAACAACCTACAGCGCCTAAACCCGCGCTGCCACCACCTGCTCCCCGGAGAGGGAATGACCCTGGAACGAGTTCCCGTGGGCTCATCATCAACTGATCTGGATTGGATCACTCTGCGTTTTCAGCATTTCTTAGGATTTAAGATATGTCTCTTTGCTTTCTTTAGGTTTTCCGATTGGCTAAATCGGAGTATACACGTTCGGGGTTAGGATTTAGCTCCAATACTTGCTCTGGACTCGATGACAAACCAATCAGAATTTGCTTTGGTTTTTTACTTGGAATTGAATAAGGAAGGACTTTCCGAGCATGGGTTATGTTTGGCAAATTTAAGTGTCTTGTCAGGTTATGGCAGGATTCTCAATCTCAATTAAAGTATGGCTTATACTTATCTCGGACCCCTAGGCATGGATTATGCCTAGGGACAGACTGTCTTGTCAGGTTTTGGCAAGTATAGCTCTATCCCGACATGAGTATGGATTGTACTCACTAGGATGCTTAAGTATGGATTATACTCCTGAACGACGAATGATCTTGTCAGGATTGGGCAAAGGAACTCAATAAAACTCGAGTATGGCTTATGCCCAGTTTGAACTTCCTGGTATGGCTTATACCCAGAAGGTTAGGTCCCTCGCTAGGTTTTGGCAGGATGATTCGAACGTCCCTCAAGTATGGTTTATGCTCGAACAAACGCCCAAGCATGGTTTATGCTCGAAAGTGTAATCAGTTTTGTCAGGATTTGACACGCCTTTTTTCTCTCTTTTCTTCGCAGGTATGGATTATACTTGCAGCTGGCAGGCCCGACGTGGCCTTGGATTATCCATAACACATCTTCCTTCAACCAGCAAGAAATGTTCTGGGGGGCAAAATGTTGGCCTGCCTTTTAGTCAAAGCAGTCACACATAGAATCTCTGATCAACAATACACTCGAGTATTGGAAGCATCGTCAGAAGACAGGCAACGATTAATATTGGCTCTTATGTGTCTTGTCAAGATATGTTTGTGTTCCTCAAGAAGGGGATAGGGTGTGTGCTCCTCCAGAAGGATACACCTCCTGGAACAGGAATATCTTTGTTTCTGGGTGCGTTCCCCTTCCTGTGACTTTATCCGAATTTGTTTCACTACTTCCGCCTAGCATCGATGCAGTTTCACCTGAAAGTGTATTCCTTCCTTATCGATACCTGCGCCCTTTTCAGGGAATACCTGCATATAGAACCTATTAGAGAGGACATCCGGTACCTTTTTTAGATGAAGAGATGTGCTATCGAAGCGCCTTCCCTTGTCTACTTTGAGGCATAAGCCAACACCAGGTTTATCCCCGGGACATGGAGCAGACTCGGTGTCTTTAAGCATGAGTGGTTTTATGTCCGTTGTCCCCCAGGATTATTGAGGCGATGGTTGGCCAGAAGTAATTGTCTTTCTTGCCTTGGGCTCATAGTTAATCGTCGTAAGCTCAAGACTAACTGTGTATTCATGTAACAAGCATTCCTCAAGTACTTAAAGGCAAAGTGTACCAAGAGCGACTTGAGCCATCGAAGGCTATCTCAGACGAGGCCGTTCCACCAAGAATGTTTTGAATGATCAACTTCTTCGTCGAATAGGCTTACTTCCCATGAATCACACAATAATCTAGTTGGTTGTCGCTGGAGAAGAAAGAAAGGAGGAAACTGAGGGACGAGAGAGTCCTTCGGGCCGCAAATGGAAGGTGCCCCTTATCGTGTCCAAACGACACAAGGCTGCAAAGACTCAAGGAGGATCTAGTGAGGGCGGCATTAGTGATAAGCGAATAGTTACTAGGAAAGGGGGTCTCCCTTCCACTCCCATCCCATCTACAACAGTTAGGACGATGTCAGGAGCGTTTCCTAGGCCGATTTCTCTATTTACTACCCCTGGGGCCAACAGGTCGCTGGATATGTAGGGTAGTTTAAAGACCTGGACAAGCTTCCACTTGATGCTACTTTGTCTTGGCCTAGTGGCACAGGTACCGGAAGCCTAATGTGAACGTTGGGGAGGTCAACCCTTCAAGCAGGCTTAAATCTGGTCCGTGCGGAGAACACTTACGACACGCATTCATAAACACTACATAACACAACACTTGTCTGTGTACCTGGGATAGTCTGATTCTAACCTTGAATATGTTCCTTGCAAGTGAAATGGCTCAAGATAGCGACGGAAACAGAGGTCGAGGGTGTGGTAGTCGACGGCCATAAAGGAGTGGGTTGATGCGTAATTTTTGAAGAGGAAAAGAATTATTTACACCCTCAACTCGCTCTTCTGACCACACCGGTGAGTGTCGTCATATAGACCCAATTTGACGCTCGAATATCCACCACCTCTTATTTGGTTGTCAGGAACAGATTCGAGGCTAGAGACTGTGAGTATGAGACAAAAGACTTCAAAACTTCCTCCTTATATTCCACCATTGGTGTCTTTGACAACATCTGCAATCAAAGAGTTGGCGCTGGGGGACCATAAGCACATGAAGAAAGTAGTGTCGTAGAAGGGGCCTTGGTTGCCTGATATACCAAACATCTTGGAGCTCACCCATGAACGAAGGAAATAATTACTCAAAGATTCGTCCCTGGTTTATATTTTGATGAGCTGAAGTGCTTGCCCAACATTCATCAAATACCTAGGAATATGGATAAAGATGTATGTGATAAGGTGTTCAACACCTTCCTCCAATACAGGGAAATGTACAGGTATGTGGGGCATCTCTCGGAGCTGATTTTCAGGAAAAATGTTGAGATCTAAAATTTGGAATTGGATATTGCAGTTAAGAGAGAGGGAGAGCCTCACGCAAATAGAGAACAAATTGAGTAAGACAACTCTCTAAGTTGTATCTATTTCCGCATTTATGAGTAACACTTTTATATGCTAACCCTCTGTTGCCAAAACATAACAATTGAGGTGGACGCATAAGAATGTTGAGGAGGAGGCAAAGAAGCCTGAAGATTCGTTTAAAAACATAGTAGCTTTGGTGACAACCTATAACACGGATCTCAAGGAGGATAACAAGTGTCTATCAGATGAGAACCGCCGATTGTTGGATGAAAACAAAGAAAAGCACCAGCTTCGCACAGACAATGAGGCATTGGTTGAGTAGAAACATAACCTAAAGAGGAGAAGATCAAACTCAAAGGCTCATTAAAGGGAATGCCAGGCTGAAAAGGCTCCTAGATTCGAGGAACACGGAGCTGGAGCATGCTTGGAAGGACAAGGAAGCCGTTGAGACTACAAATAAGGAGGTGCTCAACCAGATAGATGGAATAAGAGTCGAGCACCAAGTTGAGGTGGAAAGGCTTAAGGATGGATAGAAGACGTATATGCTAGGGTGGAAGAGTGTTTGGAGCCATACATCTGGGGCACGTACATCAAAGCACTTTGGTTCTGCAGAATCTCGTGGCTCGAGAATTATCCCTGGACTATGGATCTGACCTGGGATAAGCGATGTAGTTTGAGGATCAATCAAGGTAAGTGGTCTCGATCGATGAGATTGAGAATTAACTGAGAAGGAGCGCTCATTGTTGGCTGAAGGGAGGAGGTAGTTAAGATAGGATGCCGAGAAGGCGAGGATTGCGGAACTTACTACTGTAAAGGGGAAGCCAGTGACTTTCGAGAGCATGATAGTTGATCATGTGTTTATAGGAGGTAGCTCTTAGCAATAGCAAGTTGTGTCATCCACCTCTGCAAGTGGATCATGGTCGCAGCCCCCATCACCATCGAGTATGAACCCAATTTTACGAGGTTGGGGAATGGAAGATCCCTTCAGCCAACAGTTGGGAGCACTCTGCCTGCCGAAACTATATGCAAGTGTTTGAAAGTAAAGTATCATTCTCACGAGTGCTTAGGAGGATAGTAAGACTAGGTCGAAGTAGAATAATTCATATTACTTTTCATTATGCAGGTCCCTCCGTGGCAGAAGTAATAATGGGCTTCGCGCCAACACTCCCTATACTGCTTGGGATTGGTGTGGAAGGTTAAGAGGAGCAACCAGGAGAAGGAGGCGGTCACACAGATACATTCTCCAATATAGAGTTGGGAGATTTCAAAGGCTTTCTTATGGAAGGGGAAGGAAATAATGGAGATTATTCAAGTGATCGAGTCTACAGAAGCGGGAGTGCGGACAATGCACAATATAGAGGAAGCACAAAAGGCCCAGCTGCTTGCCAAGTCTAAGGAGCAGGAGGAGAAGAGAAAAGCATATGAGGCAGCCCTGCAAACAGCTCAGAAAGAGGTTAGATGGAAGGCTGAAAATGAGGCTAAGGCTAAAGTGGAAGAAAAGACGAATAAGAAAGACAATGACGAAGCTTCCAAGAAGAGGAATAACTACAAGGCCGCTAAGAAGAGGACTAACTACAAGGCCGCTAAGAAGAGGGCCGATAATGAGGCCGCCTAGAAGAGGACCGCTGATGAATTTAAGAAGCTACAAGATTATGCGGCTAAGACGATCAAAGTCGGTCGGATGGTGTAGTTGAAAGTAGCAAGGGAGGCCAAGAAGAAGGCTGAGCATGAGGCCAAGGAGGCTGAGAAGGCCGGGAAGGAGAAGGAGCGGGGTACCTCAGCGATATTTGTGCTCAATAGTGAAGTCGTACTCAAACCTTTGCAAAAGATGCCGCCCAGGGATGAGGAGGTCATTGAGATTTTGAGTGGTGATGACGATGAAGGGAAGTTCAAGGTGGTGCCCCGCGAGCCACCTACCCTGAATGAGGGCAAGAAACAAAGTGGAGGGAGTGATTCCCAGAATAATAAGAAGAAAAAGGGCGAGGAGCTGTCTAGTGCAGAGTCTGATAAGAAGAAGAACAAGGTGGGCAACTCAAGGAATGATGGTTTTACAAATCTTTTGGTTATGTAGGCCGATAGGATACGCGAGTACGGTCCTTACATTTGGAGGCGTGATGTGGTTTTCATGTACATTACGTTGTTAGAAAAAAGATAGACAAATTTAGTTTGCTTTTGATGTGAATGAAAGTTCTAGTTGACCTTGCTTATATTACATGTTGCGTTAAGTGTTCAAATGTTCGCCTACGCTTTCCACTTTCTATATTTGCATAAATATACTTGTCGTTACACTTATGCAAACGGTGTTTGCGGCTTCACTCTTGAGATTCTCAAGTCATGAAGCTTGTATGTACTGACCTTGCTCTTTGGACTTCCCTCTAAGTTGGGAACTTTGAGTCGTGCATTGTGCGAGTATGGGATCTCCCCTCCAGGGATCTCCTTGCGGTCGTTAACTCCGAGTCATTAGGAGGAAAATGGATGTTGTTAGTTCTTCCTTTAGACTCTCCCGTCGTTTTGTTTGGGTTAGTTGGAGGGCGTTATTGGTTCATCCTTTAGACTCTCCCGTCGTTTCAATTGGGTTAGAGTTCGAGGGCATCGTTGGCTCTCTAGTTTATACTCGAATCCAGACCCTGTAGAGAGGATGAAGCTAGACGAGTGGATAATTTCACACTCACCCGACTAGTGGGTTGCCACCAAGTCCGAATACCTAGGAACAAGGTTGAATACTCAAATTAATGAGCGTCCTGAGTTATTTATACTCCGCTTCGTCTGTATCAACCCAGAAATTTGACAATAAATAAATTAGTTGTTTAATTAGATTTTAAAATTTGGAATTTTTGAAAATGATGGAATTTGACCATGAAACCTTAATTGTTGCATTCTTCTCGGAATTTTGGTCAACTTTCATGTTTGGAGTTTGGCGAACGGAGTTCGTATGAAAAAGTTACGAACGAAATACGAAAACGGACGGAAATAATGAAACGGAATAAGTATAATATTTAATATCGTTTATAACTTTCCGTCACTATGAGAAATCTCTCAAGGGTGGTCGACACCCTTGACTAAAGCGGTCGACCGCTTTGGGCAGATTCATCCTAGTGACGGCTAGGGTTAATTGGTGTAGTTTAATATTTATTATTATATAAATGGACGGATGTTAATTAAAATAAATATAACGATTCAGGATCTTTTAACACATACAAATAGAGGGTTTGGCACTCATTCTTTTCCTATGACACCCCACGTCCGCTAATGTCACTCGTTAAGAGAATGCATGAAGTTTCATGAAGCGTTATAGGTAAACAGAAATAGAAACATTACAAGACCGATACAAAATAGCAGCGTAATTTAAAACTTTTATTAAGAAGAAAACATTGTGGTTCAAAACATAGTTACATCACAAGTCTAAAATGCATAAAACCCAGTACATCAATTTAAATTTTTATCTTATACTTTAATTCATCAGAGTACAATAATAAAAGAACCATAATCCCTAAAACATAGCCATAGTAGATAGATATGAAATCAAGAAGCACATCAAAGTTGCTCCAAGTAGAAGGAAAGAAGAATCCTGATCAAGCTTGAGTATTCCCACCCTGAGAACCTGGGGGAAAAGGGAAGAGAAAGAAGAGGAAACAAAATAGGTCAAACATAAAGTCTGGCGAATCCAGTTACTTTTAGCATATAAATAAGTGAAAGCATCATGACAGGCATATAAACTGGATAAGAGGTAGATAACAGCATATAAGGCAGGTATGACAAGGTAAACAGGACAAACATGATAGAATATATTGCGCTTCTCTAATACTTTCTCTGCACCAATACTAGTGTTGTATGAACAAGATGATCCCCAACAAGTATAAGATGGTAGACTTAAGCGTACTTTTAGTGAGAGGTTTTACCCCATACAATAATAGAACATACCAGAGTTATCCCTAAGGATAATAACGGGCTCCTAAACATACCAGAGTCTAGATGTACCGTAATTGCTACCCCAATCGATCGGCTCCCTACTCCGTAGATACCATGTGCTGGCCCCACAGTAGGATGTATCACTTCCTAAAGTGGCAACCCTTCGTTTTCAGGATGTGCATAACCATATCTACAAGTGTAACGGCGCCTTAATCCTCCCCTGTCCAGATCCATGCACGCACATGACCCCGTCGGAATGTGCTGCCCACACCACCCTTTCATTTGAATCTCTTACAATCAGCCCAGTAAGCGTTCCCCGACTCCGACCTAGTTCGGAGTACTCGTTTGATACCTATATGTGGGTTACTGTCTAAAACAGCTCTCATACACAAGATGATGCAAGCATCCCCCTAGGCTTGCATCCGCACTACTAGGATTTCCATAGGTTATGCCCTACCAATGTAACAAGATTGCATAACCCCACAGGTTATTCCCTACCAGTGTAAAAATATTGCATAACCCCATAGGTTAAGTTATGGGCATATATATATATATATATATATATATATCCCACCAACCCAAGATATACTTAACCATCCCACTGTTCCAAACAAGTTTACTTAACCCCTACTCGAGTTAACATGTTCGTGTAATCCCTTTGGACTCAACCAAAATAAATATTCATTACCATTTATTCATTTCTTGTTATAATGCGCTAGACCTTCCATATTAAGCCTACAACTTGTGGATGTTGGATATGCCGAGTGGGTCCAGGCAGACTTCTTCCACAAGTCAGACTTAACCTCGTGTCTTAGCACATTAAACATTTATGCACTTAGACCCCTCACATTAGATTCACCACTTGTGGTCGCTGGATATGTCAGGCGGGTCCGAGCAAACTTCCACCACAAGTGTAATCTAACCTCGTGTCTAAGTGCGATTACAGTTTCTAACTACTGTAATTCTAGGCATTTCACTATTAATAAATTATCCCTATTTCATTATAGGTTTTTATGCCCTTTCCTAAGTCATGTTCATTATATACCATATGCCCCCAAATTAAGATCTAAATCACAGTTTGATTTATGCCCCAAATCCATATTCATGTATTTAATTAAAGTTATGCCCAAATTTCCCAATACGAGTTATGCCCCAATTTTTAACGTTTTCTCCTCATTCCCAATTTAACGCGTTTGCATATTTCAACAGTATGCCTAGGCTCGAAGGTAGCATAGCTATAAAATAAAAAGGGAAAAGAAGAAAAGAAGAGAACATAAATAATCAAGATTGACATATAATGGCAGGAATAGGCATATCAACTAATAAACACATAGTGACATAAGTGGGCATAATGACAAGATAGGCATATAGGAACAATCTGATGAACATGTGATAATAAAATAGATTAGGTATAGTGTCATGGTCATAAACAGGCATGATGAGATCTAATCAGTGAATTAGATATGGAATATCTGACATGATAAATAAGCATAGGCCTAGATCCAATGCATAGTCATGTCAAAATAACTTAGATACACAGGTTATGGCAAATCAGATATGGTTCAATTAGTCATAGGCTTAGATCCAATTTATAAACATGTTAAGATTACCTTTTAAGTATTCATATCTAAAAATAACATAGACTAACTTTGATTGGATCTAAGAAATAGAAGAGTAATTGCAGATGTTGAATCACATATCTCTAAACTTGAATGACTTTATTGTTGAAGAAGAAGAAGGCTAATTTAATCTGGGTAGAGGCAGCATCTAGTTCTCCATTGTTTTTGGTGTGTAAAATCAACAGAAATGGGTCTTATTTATAACCATCAGCCAACAGATCTTGCCCAGAAATCAGTCCACGTACGAAACCATAAATGTACCTAGATATGCATGGGGGTCAACCCCCATTGGTGTGTAGACCCAAGGGTCGACATCCCCTTGATGGGGCTGACCCATGGGTCTGTGCCACCTTGATGGGATCGACACCCATGGGCGGGAATTTTCCCACCCCCTTCCGCTGTTCGATTTTAGAATTCTGGACTTGTTTCTCTCTCTCTCTCTATACATATATATATATATTCTTTTTATGCGTATACAAACTTTAAACCTTAATATCTTCTTCATACAGTGCCTATTTTACGCAAACCAGGTGTTTATTCTGACCAAAACTCCGATATGAACACGAAAGGCATAGTCTGTTTAGCTTAATTCTTAATATTTAATGAAGTATTCCTTAATTTATCATCGTAGTGTGTTATAAAATTATGAAGTGTTACATTCCCCCTACTTGTAGGATTTCGTCCCTGAAATCTCTTAGTTAAGAAGAATGTATATCCTAACATCCATCATCCATCTACTCATCCACCAATCACGAGCATTAAAGATTTCTAATGCTTATATGAACATATGCAAAGGTGTGTGTATACGTCCCTACACTAATGTGAAAGATTAAGAGGTTTACTTATTCAGTCAACCCACTTATTGCAATGTATGTTAGTGCCATGAATCCAACATATATGCAAATGGTCCTAGTATAACACATAAGTTCTACATGTATGCACAATCATTCATCCAAATACAATATCCATATGATGATACACCCACTTTCATCCATAAAAAGAAGAAAAATGCACACACATCCATATGCAGTATGAGAGTGATTGAACCGATCTAGTTCCTACTATGTGTGTATATGCATCCACGATCAACCATTAGCAAACACTTGCATCCATCAAAAATAACATGTCTCGAACACATGTTTACAATCCTGGGATTCCTACCTAAGAGTCAAAGATTTGATCGATAGGGTATACTTAAATGATAGAAACAAGCATGAATAAAAGCTTTCAAAAAAGAAGTTTAGAACATAACCTTAAAAATAAAAGGGTACGAAGCACGAATCTTGTCTTTTGTCTCCCAAGTTGCATCCTCTTGGTTATGTCCCCATTGAACTTTTATCAACTTGACTTCTCTGTTGCGTAGCTTCTTAACCTCTGATCCAAGAATATGGGTAGGAACTCATCTAATTGCCGCCTCCCGTTCCACCTTTTCTTCCTCCAGTATACTCGGTTCAACTACTTTTACGGTATCATGCAAGCACTTCCGTGAATGAAAAACGTGGAAAACATCATGAACGCCGGATAGTTTCTCTGGCAGCTTTAATCTATAGGCCATTTAGCCAATCCTTTTTGTTATGGGAAATGGCCCTACAAATCTTGGTGCCAATTTTCTTATAGATCCAAAGCGAACCACATTCCATAATGGCGATACCTTAATGAAAACCACCTCAGAGTCAAGGTCAGTCCTTCTCTTATATGCGTAGGATTTTAGCCTTTCTTGAGCTGTCTTCATTCGTCGTCTAATAAGATCATTTTTTTCCCGAGGTTTCTCTAACCATATCCAGTCCAAGTAAAAGTCTTTTTATAGATTCCTTCCAACAAGTCGGTGATATACAAGGTCGTCTGTACAATGCTTCGAAGGGTGCCATGCCAATGCTAGCTTGATAACTACTATTGTAGGCGAACTCTACTAAAAGAAGATGCTCTTCCCAAGTCCCTCCGAAGTCTAAGATAGATGGTCTTAAAAGATCTTCAAGGACTCTATTCACCCTTTCCGTCTATCCATCGGTCTGAGGTTGATAAATGGTGCTCAAACACAATTGTGTACCTAATGCTTCTTGTAAACTCCTCCAAAATTCTCTGGTGAAAATGGGGTCATGATCACTTACGATACTGGAAGGTACTCCATGAAGACAGACTATCTCATGAACTTAAATTGTTGCTAACCATGCTGACGTCCATTTACTCTTAAATGGAATGAAATGAGCGCTCTTAGTAAGTCTGTCTATTATAGCCCAAATGTTGATGTTGCCTTTCCTTGATCTAGGTAAACCATCGGTGAAGTCCATAGAGATGCTCTCCCACTTTTACTGTGGGACCTTCAAAGGATGAAGTAAACCATCGGGCTTTCTTTGCTCAGCCTTGACTTGCTGGCAAATCAAACATTGAGAAACAAACTCCGCCACATCTTTCTTCATCCAAGCCCAAAAGAAAACCCTCTTCATATCTCTATACATCTTATCACCACCTGGATGAATAGTCATATTAGAATGATGGGCTTCCTCAAGGACTGTCTTCAACAAACTCCTAACTCGGGGAACACAAAGCCTTCCATCTCGTCTCAACCACCCTCTATTGTTTATGGAATATCTACTGAGGTGACTAGAACTCTCCCCTTTACTGAGTCTACCCAAAATGTCTGAAATCTATGGATCCTCTCGCTATGAAGCTCCTGTCTGATCCATAAGAGCAGGTCGCACCTCCAGTGATGCCAATAAACCAGGTAAAAACTCAGTGGAAGGTCTAAATCAAAAGTCGATATAAGCTCCAGGCTTTTCCTTTCCACAAACAGAGGACTTAAGGCCACCCTCTGCCTACTCAATGCATCTGCCACCACATTACCCTTGCTAGGGGTGTAAGCTATCTCGAAGTCATAGGACGCTAGGAACTCCATCCATTTTTGTTGCCTTAAATTAAAATCCTTCTGCGAGAACAAGTGCTTTAGAGATTAATGGTCGGTGTACAACTCGAACTTCTCCCCAAGTAGATAATGGTGCCAAGACTTAAGCGCGAATACTATGGCAACTAGCTCTAAGTCAGGGGTAGGGTAGTTCTTCTCATGAACTCTTAGTTGTCAACCTCCATAACATACTACCCTTCCCTATTGCATTAGAACCACACCAAGCCCTGCACCACATGCATCAGTGTATACTGTGAAAACTTTGTTCCCATCGGGCAAGGTCAACACCGGGCCTGTCGTCAGAGCCCTCTTCAATCACTGGCAAGCATCGTCACAATTTACATCCCAAGAAAATGTTAGATTCTTCTTCGTCAACCTAGTGAGTGAGGCAGATATATTTGTGAAGTCCTTAATGAACTTACTATAATAGCCCGCTAAACCAAGAAAAATTCTGACATCCGTTGCATTCTTTGGAATCTACCAATCTTGAACTGCAACTACCTTTGCGGGATCTACCACTATCCCATCTTTAGAAACCACATGCCTTGGAAATCTCACTTCTTTTCTCCAAAAATGACATTTGGAGAACTTTGCCTTAAGCTGGTGCACACGGAGAGTTTTCAAAACCTCCCTTATATGTAAGGCATGCTCTTCCTCGCTCTTCGAGAAAATCAAGATGTCATCAACAATGACCATGAAAAACTTATTTAGAAACACCCTACTCATCAGATCGACAAAATAGGCGGTTGCATTCGTCAACCCAAACGGCATAATGAGCCACTCGAAGAAACCATCTGGAGTTCTAAAAGCAGTCTTGTCTATACTGTCTTCGACCACCCTCAACTGATGAAACCTCGTGATCAAGTCTAATTGAGAGAGAACAGACGCACCAACAAGCTGGTCAAACTAATCATTTATCCTCGGAAGTGGGTGCCTGTTCTTCTTGGTGAGTTTATTTAACTCTCTATAGTCTACACATAAGCAAAGCGAACCAACTGCCTTAGTTGCGAATACCACCGGAGCACCTCATTCAGATATGCTTCGCCTAATAAACCCTTTCTCAAGTAGCTCCCCTACTTTCTTTCTAGGATCCCTCCTTTCCCTTGGAGCCATGTGGTGCACAGGCAATGCAACTGGCCTTGCATTGTCCACCAAATATATATGGAAATCGATCTCATGCCTCAAAGGTAAGCCCCAAACCTCCTCAAAAACATCAGGATACTCACAAACTACTGGTATAGATCACAGATCATCGATAGATGCATCAAGTGACTCTAGGAAACTAAGCATGACAGACCCTTTTGGGTCAGAAGAAATCTCAATGGTCCTTCCATGGAAAGTCAAAAGTCTAACGACCCTCCTCTCACAATCCAGAATGGCACCATACATGGCTATCCAATCCATCCCTTAAAATGAATCCATAGCCTATGAAACCAAGCACATGCGTCGCATTCAAATTCGGCACCTAACACAAATATTCTCAAACCCCAACAAATTATAGACAGATGAGCCATATCCCCAATGGGGTTTGAGACAACAATGGGAGCCAATACCATACTAGTACTAAGATGCAGAGACTCAACCATAGAATCAGATATAAAAGAATGTGAAGCCCTTGAATCAAAAAGAGTTCTAATAGGATGATTGGAAAAAGAAATCAAACCTTCAACGAAGACTTTACTACCTCTGTTTGGCGCACTGGCCGCGAGAGCATGCACCTGCCCTCCCAAAGATCCTTCCCTTTGACCTTGTCCTTACTTCTTCGGGCACTCCTTAGAAAAGTTTCCGACCTCTCCACAATTGAGACAAGCATTCTTCCTTTTTTCTAGTCCATGACCAAGTGACCCTCGCGTCCGCAATTATTCCGCAATTATGTCTCATATATCGATGGGAGCAACTTTTGAAAGGCTCTTTTCAGCTTTATCTTCCTCATGCATCAATGCCATATCAAAGAGCCTTTCAAAAGTTGCTCCCATCGATATATGAGACATAGCTAACCCATGGAGGGGTTCATTTGGTCCTTTAGCAAGCCGCAAAGCTTTCTTATGCGGGGTATCCATTAGCTCCAACCCAAACCTCACCAATTGATTGAATTTGTTAAAATACTCTTTGACAGTCATGCCTCCTTGCTTGAGTGCCATAAACCTTTCCATTTGCATACTTTTCTCAGCTTGAGAAAGAACCTTCATTTCAAACCTCTAAAGAAAATCATCCTAAGTCTCCACTAGACGCCCTGCTTGTGTCACTTCCCACCAGAATGAAGCCTCATCTTTCAGCAGCCAAGCGGCCAACTGAATCTTCCTACGATCGTAAACTTTGAAAATTCCAAACAAATCCTCCGTCTATTTAAGCCAATTCCTTACTTCTATGAAAGTTTCGGTTCCTTGTAATGACTTTCCACCCATAGCATAGAAATCTTTGCAGATCTTAGAGAAATTATCTACTTGCAGAGGAGGAGGATGAGGAATAGCAGGTGCAGCTAGGGGAGGAACGTCTGCTTGACCACCGGTAGGCGCCATGGCCTCTAGATACCTATGGAACCAGCCTAGTATCGTAATTCCCTCAGGAATATTACTAGACATGCTGAAAAGAAAATGTAACACCATGTATTTTTAACGACACTAAAAGAGGATAAATTAAATAATAATTAATTTAATATTCAGGATTAAGGAAAATGGACTACGCCAATGCGTATGTCTCAAAATTCTAGTCGAGGTAGACATTTGATTTGCGTAAAACGGACACCATATGAAGAAGTTAAGAGGATTTTAAGTTTTTATACGCGTAGAAGAAATATGTATATACACATGATACACATATGAGTCAGATATGAGTCAGCACTTATTTAGAAAGGGTCCAAAAAATGAAAATTCATCTAGCGGCAAATTTCCCGCTCTAGGGGGTCGACCCCCCCAAAGGGGTGTCGACACCAGGGTCGACCCCTCTTAAAGGGTGCCAACACCAGGGTCGACCCACCTATAGGGGTGTCGACACCCCTAGGGCTGATGTGGCAGTCGGTTTCAGAGGGGCTGGCAACTATAAATACATGGTCATTTCTCTTGTTGTCTTCATTGAGAATCCATGGGGGCCAAACTCTGCCGGTGTCTATATTGAACTAGATCCGTTAATCTCCTACAACTATCAACCTAAGCAATTCAGTTAGAGATTCGAGATCCATTCTTCTTTTATTTTCTAATCCAAACATTGTGAGTTCCTAGTTTCTTTTAGATTTAAATATATTAAAGTAAACATGATATGACAATAGTTTGGATTTGTTCATATGCCTATATTATATTGGATCCATTGTAAATTGTGAACTTATGACCTTCTAAATTGAGTAATCTAATTCTCTATCTCGTTGGATCTATTGTAACCTTTGGGCATTCTATGATGTGGATCTTGACCTTATTTGTGTTAGATCTATTTTTAACTATTGATCTAAATCTCTATCTTGTTGGAACTACTGTAACATTCTATGATGTGGATCTTGACCTTATTTCTGTTAGATCTAATTTTAACTATTGGATCTGAATTATGTGGACATCTAAATTGCTAATTAGATCTAGTTTATCACCTTGTGCCTATCATATTAGATCTAAATTAGTTGGACATCTAAATTGTTAATTTAGATCTTATTATGCTTATTATGACATCATAGTTATGTTAGAATCAATTAACTGCCAAAAGTTCATTAGATTTATGCTTATATGTCCACCTTATCACCGTGCTAATTTATGTTTATGCCAAAACAATCACCTTTTCCATATTCCCATCCCCTTTCCTTTTATTCTTATAACTATGCTACTTTCTAGCTTAGATGCCGCTACATATAAGTGAACGCGTTAGTTAGGGAATGGGGGAAAATGTTAGAATTGGCATAATTTAAGTAATGTTTATATGAATTGGACATATAATTCTAATGGGGAAAAAGGGGCATAATCACCTATAATACATAGGTAAATTTGAATAATTATGGAATGTTTAAGATTACAATTAAAAATTGTAATTACACTTATGACACAAGGTTAGGTTGCATTAGTAGTGGAAGTCTGCCCGGACCCGACCAGCATATCCAGCAGCCACTAATGTGAGAGGTGTAAGTGCGCAAATACAAGTTGGGCTATGACACGAGGTTAGGCCCAACTTTTGGAAGAAGTCTTCTCGGACCCGACCGGCATATCCAGCATCCACAAGTTGTAGGCCTAATGTGGGAGGTCTAGCCCATTATAAACCATAATTGGATATGGTAATGAATTGGACTACTTAACCTAATCTAATCCATAGGGATTGTATGATAATGAACTAAAGTTAGGGTTAAGCAAAATTGGTTGGACAGTGGGTGGGTTAGGTAAATCTGAGGGGGTGGGTAATATTTACATATAGGCCCATAAACTTAGCCCGATAAGGTTATGTAATTAAAGACACCTAGTGGTTAGCATAACTGGTAGAAAGATTGGGGTTATATAAAATTTAAAGACACCTTTAGGGTAAATATAACTTGTGGAAAACCTAGTGGGGGATACAAGACAAAGGGGAGAGCTTGTATCATATTGTGTGGGACACGTTTCAGTCAGTAACCCGAGTATTTATCGAGTAGAGAACTCCGAACTAGGTCGGAGAAAGGGCATGCTTACTGACTGATTGTAAGAGATCCAAACGTGGAGGCAGTGTTGGTGGCGCAAACTGATCGGGCCACGTGGTTGCATAAGCCGGGCCAAAGGGGATAAGACGACATGACATCTGTATATACAGGGGTGTGCAAATCTGTGAGGGGTTGCCACTTTAGAATGGATACATCCTACTGTGGGGCCGGCACAGAGTATCTACGGAGTAGGGAGCCGATCGATAAGGGTATTAGTTAGGGTACGTTTGGACGTATGACTAAGTCTACCATCTTGAAGTGTAAGGGATCATCTCATTCTGGTTATACTAGTGATAGTGCAGAGTAATCATTAGGGAAGCGTATTCACCTTATCTTGTCTACCTTGTCGCACCTGCCGTTTATGTAGTGATCTCTCTTATCCACTTTATATGTCTGTCATGCTACTTTTATTTATTTACTTGCTAAAAGTAACTAGACTCGCCAGACTTTATATCTAACCCTTTTTGTTTCCTCTTCTTTCTTTCGTTCCCTCCCCCCCAGGTTCTCAAGGCGGGAACACTCAGGCTTAGTCATGACTTAGTTATCAGCTTGTTAGAGCTGCTTTCGAAGTATGGTTCAAGTTCTTATCTCTATTATGTCTTTGTCTCTCTTATTTGGGGAATTATGTTTTCTTTTAAGTATTTTTGTACTCTGATGATAAAAGACAGAAGTTATATGGTTGTAAGGGTTTTTGTGACTTATGGTATTTTGAACCACGGTGTTTGATTTGTGTTTGAAATAAAATTTTGAATTTTCGCTGCTATCTTAATTATATATGTCTTGTAATATTCTATGTCTATTTACATATAACGTTTCACGTAACTTAATGCATTCCCTTTATGAGTGACATTAACGGACGTAGGGTGTCACACTTGGTATCAGAACTGAAGGCTACTAGATTAGATAAAAGTTTTTGAAAACTATTTTCAAAATGGGTTTTAAAAGAAAGCATTTTCAAAAAGAAAAGTCTGTTTTGAAAAACACTCCCCAAAAAGCCATATGGAATATCTTTTGATCCTTTGTTTGAATTTCTTTCCTCTTCTTTTCTACATGTCTTGGGAACCTTATATTCTGGAGGGCGTTAAAGTACCGGATTGGTTCCGTATGTATCTTAAGGCCAGGCACCAACCGAGAGCCAAGGAGACATCCCTCCCCCAGCTGCAATCATTATTCCTCAACCTTTGCGAGTAGATGATTTCTCTAAAAGGAAAGAAGCTAGGTTTGAGGAAACATAAAACAGGAAGGTATGGTCCAAGAAAGGATAACAACAACAAAAGAAAGGCAGAAAGAATAAGGATAAGAGGAAGTGTCACAGTTGTGAAATTGAGGGTCACTTGGTAAAAGACTGCAAAAGAAGGAAGAATACTTACTTCAGTTGTGGAGAAGTTGGACACTTTGCTAAAGAGTGCCCGAAGAGGCAAGGACAAAGCCAAAGGGCAGGATACCTTGGAGGGCAGGTGTATGCTCTCGTGGCCATCGTACCGGATAGAGGTAAGAAAGTTTTGTTGAAGGTTTGATTTTTCTTTCCAATCAACATGTTATAACTCCTTTCGATTCCGGTGCTACGCATTCGTTTATATTTGATTTTGTAGTTGAATCTCTGCACTTAATTACTAATATGGTAGTGGATCCCGTAGTTGTTTCAAACCCTATTGGTGGTTCGGCTCATTTATCTATGATTTGCCGAGGTTTGAAAATATCTTTATTAGGCATCAAGTTTGAGTGTGACGCGTATGTGCTCGGGTTTATGGGCTATGGGTTGATTTTAGGGATGGATTGGCTTACCACGTATGGTGTCATTCTAGACTGTGAGAAGAGGGTTGTTAGGCTCGAGATTTCCTGTGACCCGCAAGGGTCATTATGCTTAGTTTCCTAGAGTCTCTTGATGCATCTATCAATGATCTACAATCTGTTCCAGAAGTCAGAGATTATTCTGATGTTTTGATGAGGTACGTGGTTTACCTCCGAGGCGCGAGATCGATTTTCGTATATATCTGGTGGACAATGCAAAGCCAGTTGCATTACTAGTGCTCCATATGGCTCTAAGGGAAAGAAGGGAGCTGGGTAACAAAGTAGTGGAGCTACTTGAGAATGGATATATCAGACGAAGCATATCTGAACAGGGTGCTCCAGTTGTATTTGCAACTAAGGCGGATGGTTCGCTTCGTTTGTGTGTTGACTATAGAGAGTTGAATAAACTCACCAAGAAGAATAGGCACCCGCTCCCGAGAATTGATGATTTTGTTTGATCAGCTTGTTGGTGTCTCGGTATTTTCTTAGTTAGGCTTGGCCATGGGATTTCATCAATTGAGGGTGGCTGAGGACAGCATAGATAAGACTGCTTTTAGAACTTCGGATGGTTTCTTTGAATGGCTAGTTATGCCTTTTGGGTTGACGAATGCACCCGCCTACTTTGTTGATCTAACGAGTAGGGTGTTTCAGGAGTTTCTAAACAAATTTGTCATGGTCTTTGTTGATGATATCTTGATCTTCTACAAAAGCAAAGAAGAGCATGCCCAATTCTTGAGAGAAAATTTTGAAAACTCTCCGTGCGCATCAGCTTAAGGCAAAGTTCTCCAAATGCCATTTTTGGAGTAAAGAAAGTGATAATCATAGGGCATGTGGTCCCAAAAGTAGGGATAGCCGTAGATCCCGCAAAGGTGTTTGCAGTGCAAGATTGGTAGATTCCTAAAAATGCAACCGAGGTGAGAAGCTTTCTGGGGTTGGCAGGTTATTATAGGATGTTCACTAAGGACTTCGCAAAGATATCAGCCCCACTCACTAGGCTTGACAAAGAAGAATTTGGTATTTTCATGGGATATAGATTGTGATGTTTCTTTCCAACGACTGAAGAGGGCTCTGACAACAGCCCTGGTCTTCACCTTGCCTGATGGGAGTAAAGTGTTTACCATTTACACTAATGCATGTGGTAGAGTGCTTAGTGTGGTTCTAATGCAAGAAAGAAGGGAAAGTAGTGTGTTATAGGGGTAGAAAGTTGAGATTTCATGAGAACAACTACGCCACCCATGATCTAGAGCAGCTGCCATATATTCGCGCTAAAGACGTAGCGCCATTATTTACTTGGAGAGAAGTTTGAGTTATACACTAATCATAAATCTCTCAAGTATCTGTTCTCACAGAAGGATTTTAATTTAAGGCAACAAAGGTGGATGGAGTTCTTAGCTTCTATTGATTTTGAGATTGCTTATACCCATGGAAAGGATAATGTGGTGGCTGACGCACTAAGTAGGCAGAGGATGGCCTTAAGTTCTCTGTTTGTGGAGAGGAAGAGCTTGGAGTTCATCTTAACTTTTAATTTTAAACCCTCCATCGAGATTTTTCCTGATTTGTTTACATCCTTGGAGATACGACCAACTCTTATGGATCAGATAGGAGCTTCGCAGCAAGGTGACCCACAGATTTTAGACATCATGGAAAAACTCAGAAAAGGTGAGACTTCTAGTCACCTCAGTAGATATGTCATAGGTGAAAAGAGGTGGTTGCGACGAGATGGAAGGCTTTTTGTTCCTCAAACTGGAAGCTTGATAACGGCAGTCCTAGAAGAAGCCTACCATTCTAAGATGGCATTCATCCAGATGGTGATAAGATGTACAGAGACATAAAGAGGTTTTTTTGGGCTGGGATAAAGAAAGATGTGGCCGAATTTGTTTCTCAATGTTTATTTTTCCAGCAAGTTAAATCTAAGCAAAAGAAGCCTGGTTGCTTACTTCAACCTTTGGAGGGTCCTTAGTAGAAATGAGAGAGCATCTCTATGGATTTCATAGATGGTTTGCCTAGATCGAAGAAAGGCAATACCAGTATCTGGGTTGTGGTAGATAGACTCACTAAGAGCGCTCACTTTATTTCAGTTAAGAGCAAGAGGATGACATCATAGTTGGTAGCAATTAATGTTCGTGAGGTAGTTCGTCTTCATGGAGTGCCTTCCACCATCGTAAGCGATCGTGACCCTATCTTTACTAGCGAATTTTGGAGGAGCTAGCAAGAAGCATTAGGTACACAGTTGTGTTTGAGCACCGCTTATCATCCTCAGACCGATGGGCAGACGGAGAGGGTGAACAAAATTCTAGAGGATCTTTTAAGGCTGTGTATCTAGACTTCGGAGGTACTTGGGAAAACACCTTCCTTTAGTAGAGTTTGCCTATAATAACAGCTATCAATCCAACATCGGCATGGCACCTTTCAAAGCATTGTACGGACAACCCTACAGATCACCAACTTGTTGTTGGGAATCTACAGACTTGGACCAAATATGGTGAGAGAAACATCCGAAAAGTTTGACCTTATTCGACGACGGATGAAGACAGCTCAAGATAAGCAGAAGTCCTATGCAGACAGGAGTAGGACTGACATTGAATTTGAATTGGGAGGCTTAGTTTTAATCAAAGTATCACCTCTGAGGAATGCGTTTCGCTTCGGATCGGTAGGGAATTTGGCACTTAGGGTTATGGGACCATTTCCCATAACCTAGAGGGTTGGCCAAATGGCCTATAGAGTAAAGCTCTAAGAAAATCTATCCGACATTCATGATGTTTTCCATGTTTCTCATCTGCGAAAGTGCCTGCATGACACCGCAGAAGTAGTTGAGCCAAGTGTATTGGAAGAGGTAGAAGTGGAACGAGAGGTGACAGTCAGGCGAGTCCTTACCCGTATTCTTGGATCAGAAGTTAAGAAGCTACGCAATAAAGAGATCAAGTTGATAAAGAATTCAATGGGGAGATAACCCAAAGGATGCAACTTAGGAGACCGAAACCAAGATTCATGCTTTATACCCATTTCTTTTTGAGGGTATGTCCTTAACTCCTTTTCGTAAGTTTTATCTGTGCTTGTTTCTATCATTTGAATATATCCTATCCATAGTATTTTTGACCTTTACATATGATTCCTATTGTAACACCCCGTAATTTTATAACATTAAGTATACTTATTTTTAGAAGAAGAATTAAGTGAAATGGGTTGCGCTATTATGTTCGTCTCAAAATTTTGGGTCAAGATAGACATTTGGTTTGCATAAAACGGATAACTTATGAAGAAGTTATTAAGCCTTGAAGTTTGTATGCATATGAGAGAAATATATATATATATATATAAATTCAAAAAAGTTCAAAACAGCAAATCGGGAGGTGGAATAGCCGAACCGCACCATTTTTGGAGTCGACCCGAGCTTCGCTGGGTCGACTAGGGGTCGATCCAAGGTGTTTGGCTATCAACTCGTGGCCCGATTCGCCCTAAGGGCTGATGTGGCATCTGAGTGGTTCTGATGGTTCTGGTTATCCCTAGGTTAATCCAACGGCTCTTATTAAATTAAACTTCTATAAAAACACTCCTAAACCCCTAACCCTAATCACATTAATTCATAACAAGAGCCGACATGCCGTCAATGGAGAACCTAGAGTAGCCGCCATATACTTTCAACCCTAAAGCAAGATAGAAGCTTGAATCAAAATCAAATCTAATCTAAATAACGATTAGTCTACATCAAAGGCGAGCAATTCAGTTTCAGAATATAGATCCCAAAAAGACAAGACTATTCTTTTTAGTTATGAGTATGATAGCTTTCACAAAATAATTAGTTAATTAATTTATGATAAGATATAATTGGGATTATGAGAATATGATTTTGAATCATGTGATGTAAATTATATGTATGTTTGTGGTGTTGAATCATATGTTAGTCTTATGCAAGTTGGATCATATGTTAGTTCTTATGTGAATCTTATGCAAGCTGAATCATATATCTTATGCAAGTTTGTGATGATTGGATCATATATTCATGAATGAATCTTATGCAAGTTTGGGTTGTTAAAATATATGTGAGACATGTATATGAATATGATAGTTTATGTGACATTAACCTTTATATCTAGATCCATATGCAAGTTTACATCTTTATGTTTAGATCCATATGCAAGTTTACATCTTTATGTTTAGACCCATATGCAAGTTTACATCTTAATGTTTAGACCCATATGCAAGTTTACATCTTTATGTTTAGATCTATATACAAGTTTACATCTTTATGTTTAGATCCATATGAGAGTTCACACCTTTATGTTTGGATCTATAGCAGTACATAAGTTATGCAAGTTTATGCCCATTACCTATGCTAGTTTTTTATCATATGCTAGTTTGAATGAAATTCGTATGCAAGTTATTGGCTATGTAATCTTATGTCATGATCCTCAAATCTATTTTATGTGTTATGTGATGTTGTTTTTCTTTTTATAAGTTAGATTATTTGTGAGTCTAACATTTGTCATATGAAAACGTACGAATAGCGTGGGGATGATGGGATAATATTGAATATACATAAATTGTGAATTGGCATAAAATGGCCTTAAAAGGAATATAATTAATTTGAGACATTAATTGGTATTTATGGACATAATTTCAAGAGACAATTATGGACATAAATAAATTTGGAATTTATTGACAAATTTGAATAAGGATATTAATCCAATTTGGGTTTAAATAAAGATGTGTAATAATTAACCGCCTAAGACACGAGGTTAGACTCTTTTGTGGTGTAAGACTGCCCGAACCCACCGGAAAATCCAACAGCCACAAATGCCAGTCTAATGTGAGAGGTCAAAGGCACAAAATAAATGCGTAACAATTGTAAAGACACGAGGTTAGGCTCATTTGTGGTATAAGACTGCCCGGACCCGCCCAACAAATCCAGCAACCGCAAATGTCAACCTAATGTGGGGGTCTTTACAAGGTTACGGTTCTAATGAATTAAGTAACACTTAACCAGATAAACATGTGGTGGGACATGGGGGTTAAGTGGGTGCCTTGGGTGGCATGTGAAATTAAGTGGGTGCCTTGGGTGGCATGTGAAATACAATTAGATGCACAACCAAGATTGAAACATGTAAGAAGACATGAATAAGAATGGGGTTAAGTGGGGAAACCTTAGTGGGGACCAAGCATAGGTGGAAGGCTTGTGTCAAGCATGAGGGCCCTTTTCAAACCAATAACCCATTAAGTATGTTTGTGAGCTCGACCCAAGTCGAGGACGGGATACGCTTACTAGATTTGATTGTAAGAGGTCAAAACGGGTTAGCGATGGCAACGCAAGTCCAATGGGGTCATGTGCGTGCGTGGGCCCAGGCTGGTAGGTAAGACGTTGTTGCGTCATGTAGATATAATTCGTGCATCTTTGGTGGTATCGAGTTGCCACTTCGGGGAGTGATACACCCCACCGTGGGACCAGCATGGGTATATACGAGTTAGGGAGCTGATCGAATGGGGATAGTAGGTACAACTAGTGGAGATAGGGGCAGACGACACCTATGAAGGCAGCTAGGGGTACATGAAACTACCATTACCATTATTAAGTTCTGTAGGCAGGATCAACTTTTAGGGTGACTAGTGGTGGTGCAGTATAGTAATTATCCTATAGTGATTAGGAACGAGATTAGCGCCGGAATATTCCTCTTATTTGCATTGTCATGCCCACTTGTTTCATGGTCATATCTTATCTTACCAGTTTATGCCTTATCCTAGTTACTTTAATAATTATATTGTTAAAGTTATTATACTCGCCAGACTTTATGTCTGACCCCCTTATTTTCCCCTCTTTTCTTCCTTCGCCCCCCTCCCCCCAGGTTCTCAGGGTGGGACTAGTACTAGTGGAGCTTGATCTCATATCTCTTTCTCTCTCTTTTGGAAGTGCTTGGATTGCTGAAAGTAAAGTTCAGCTCATCTCTTTTATGGCTACTTGTGTTGGGGTTTATGCTTTTTATTTTATGTACTCTGAAACAATTTATCAAGATGGATATTATGTGCACTTGATTTATGAAGTTGTTGTAATCAAACTATTTCTCCGCTGCAATAAAAGTTGTTTTAAAATTTTCAATTACCATTATTTATATATGTCTTGTTATATTCTGTTCTATACACTAAATATGCTCCATGGAAGTTAATGCATTCCCTTTGTGAGTGACATTAATGGACGTGGGTATTACACGTGGTATCAGAGCTGAAGGTTACCAGACCAGATATGAATTTTGAAAAACTATTTTTCAAAAAGCATTTTATAAAGAAATACATTTAAAAGTATGTTTTAAGGAAAGTATTTTCAAGAGAAAAGTTTGTTTTAAAAACATTGTCCCCAAGAGCCATATATCTTTCTTTTGAATTCTCCGTTTTAAATCTCTTCATTTTCTTTTCAGCATGTTTGGAATTCCCGAGATACCCAAGGTGATACCGATATCAAGATGGTTAGAAGGTATCTGGAATCTAGGGCCAATGTCGCAGGCCCAACAAATGCTCCTCCTCCTCCTCCCGCTCCTCCTCCTCCTCGTGTTGATACTTTTGCAAAGATATGCAAAGATTTTAGGGCAATGGGCGGGAAACCTTTTCATGGATCAGAGACGTTTGTTGAAGCTCGAAATTGGCTTAAGGAGGTGGAAGATCTATTTGGTATTTTCTAAGTAGAAGATGGAAGGAAGGTCCAATTAGCTTCTTGGTTAATGAAAGACGAAGCCTCTTTTTGGTGGGAGGTCACGAACGGAAAGCATCCGGTGGAGACATGGATGGATTTCAAGCGTAGGTTCAAAATGAAGTTTCTCTCACGAGCAGAAGAGAATTTATATATGGAAAGATTCTTGGCGTTGAAGCAATGAGGTTTATTAGTAAAGGAATACATCAACAAGTTCAATCAGTTGGCAAGATTTGGCTTGGAATTGGTAAACACACCAGAGAAGAAGGCTCTGAGGTTCGTTAAAGGTTTGAATGAGCCGCTACATGGGTTGGTGATGGCCTACATTCCGATGGGGGCTAAGAAACTGGTTGACATGGCGCTTATGCATGAGGAAGAGAAAGGTGCGAATGCTAATAAGGCACCGTAGAAGAAAGGAGATCAGAAGAAGCCACAACAGCAAAACAAGAAAGGCAGGAAGAATAATAATGGCAAAGGAAAGAATAAGTGCTTTAATTGTGGGACACCAGTCCATCTGAGCAAAGACTGTAGGAAAAAGAAGAAGACTGGCTGTTTCCACTGTGGACAGGCAGGTCATCTAGTTAAGGACTGCCCAAGGAAACATGGGTAAGGGAAAAGAACTTCTAGAGAGCAGCTTCAGGCTCTCATGGCACCAGGACAGGAAAGAGGTAGAAACATTTCTTTTGAAATTTTAGTTTTTCTGTTTGATCATCCTGTTCGTACTTTGTTTGACTCTGGAGCTTCACACTCGTTTGTATCTGCTTCGTTAGTTGAAAAACTGCACCTAAATACTAGTCTAGTTACGGATCCCATAGTAGTCTCAAATCCTATTGGTAGTTCGGTTCATCTTTCTATGATTTGTCGAGATTAAAGAGTGTCTATCTTGGGCATTGGGTTTGAATGCAACGCCTTTGTTCTTGGCTTCATGGGCTACGGCTTGATTCAAGGTATGGATTGGCTAACAAGATACGGTGTCATCCTAGATTGTGAAAGAAGGGTAGTTAGATTGTTGACTCGTTGTGGAAAGACCCTTGATATTTCTTGTGATCTTAGAGGTCCGGTAATGCTTAGCTACCTAGAATCCCTAGACGCATCCAATGATGATTTGGAATCTGTTCGTGTGGTCCGTGAATATAGTGACGTCTTCGATGAGGTTCGAGGTTTACTCCCGAGGCGCGAGATAGACTTTCGAATATATCTAGTAGATAATGCAAAGCCAGTTGCTTAGCTACAGGGTTTTATCAGCTAAGGGTGGCTAAAGATAGCATCGATAAGACTGCCTTTAGAACTCCTGACGGTTTCTTTAAGTGGCTCGTCATGCCTTTTGGTTTTACGAATGCACCCGCATACTTTGTTGACTTAATGAGTAGGGTGTTTAGGGAGTTTCTAAACAAGTTTGTGGTAGTCTTTGTAGACGATATTCTGGTTTTCTCTAAAAACGAAGAAGAGCATGCCCTACATCTTAGGGAAGTCTTAGAGACCCTACGAGCGCATCAGCTAAAAGCTAAGTTCTCCAAGTGCCATTTTTGGAGAAAAGAAGTGAGGTTCTTAGGACACGTGGTCTCTAAGGAAGGGATAGCTGTGGATCCCGCCACGGTGGTGGAAATCCAAGATTGGAAAACTCCTAAGAACGCAACAGAAGTAAGAAGCTTTTTAGGGCTGGCTGGCTATTATAGGAAGTTCACTTAGGACTTCGCTAAGTTATCAGCCCCTCTCACTCGATTAACGAAGAAGAATTTGACTTTTACTTGGGACATTGACTGTGATGATGCTTTCCAACGACTGAAGAGGGCTTTGACGACAGCTCCAGTTTTAGTTTTTCCAAACGGGAGTAAGACATTCATTGTATATACCGATGCTTGCGGGACAGGGCTTGGCACAGTTTTAATGCAAGAGGGACGGGTGATATGCTATGGTGGAAGACAGTTGAAAGCCCACGAGAAAATTTACCTTGCCCACGACTTAGAGTTGGCAGCCATAGTTTTTGCACTTAATTCATGGCGTCATTATTTGCTTGGCGAGAGGTTTGAGTTGTATACAGACCATAAGTCGCTAAAGTACTTATTCTCTCAGAAGGAACTAACTTGAGGCAACAGAGATGGATGGAGTTTTTGGCATCCTACGATTTTGAGATTACATATACCCTTGGCAAGGGTAACGTTGTAGCCAATGCCTCAAGTAGAAAGAAGTTAACTTTAAGTCCTTTGTTCGTTGAGCGACAGAGTTTGGAGCATTTATCTTCCTTTGACTTCAGACCCTCTGTCGATTATATACCCGAATTATTGGCATCGTTAGAGGTGCAACCTACACTTTTGGGTCGAGTTGGAGAGGCACAGTGAAATGACCCACAATTGGTTGAGATAGTAGGCAAGTTTATAGGAGGGGAGTCCTTAAGTCATCTTGATAGATATGCTATAGATAAGAGAGGTTGGCTACGTAGAGATGGAAGACTTTGTGTACCACAAGACGAGAGTTTGAAGAAGGCAATTCTTGAAGACTTGCATCGCTCTAAGATGACCATACATCCCGGTGGTGATAAGATGTATAGGGATATGAAGCGAGTTTTCTTTTGGGCTGGAATGAAGAAGGACGTGGCCGAGTTCGTTGCTAGATGCTTAGTATGCCAACAAGTCAAGGCGGAGCAAAAGAAGCCTGGAGGTTTGCTCCATCCCTTAGAGATTCCGCTTTGGAAATGGGAAAGCGTTTCCATGGATTTTGTAGATGGGCTACCAAGATCAAGGAAGGGTAATACGGGGATTCGAGTAATTGTGAACAGACTTACCAAAAGTGCCCATTTTATTCCCGTTAAAAGTACAAGGACCATCGCGTGGTTAACATCTGTTTACCTTCGAGAGATAGTTCGTTTGCACGGCATACCCTCTAGCATTGTGAGCGATAGAGATCCCATTTTCACAAGCGAATTTTGGAAAAGCTTAGAAGAGGTTGTTGGAACGCAATTATGCTTAAGTACCGCTTATCACCCTCAGACGGACGCCAGACCAAGAGAGTAAATCGGGTTCTAGAAGACCTTCTGAGACTATGCATCCTAGACTTTGGAGGAACATGGGAAGAACACCTTCCACTAGTGGAGTTCGCCTATAACAATAGTTTTCAGGCTAGCATTGGCATGGCATCTTTTGAGGCTCTTTATGGACGACCGTGCCGATCACCTACATGTTGGTGGGAATCCACTGATAAGGTTTTGCTTGGACCCGACATGATTAGGGAGACTTCGGAGACGATAGATTTGATTCGACGACGAATGAAGACGGCGCAGGACCGACAGAAGTCATATGCTGATAGGAGACGAACCGATCTTGAATTCAATATTCGGGACATGGTTTTTGTTAAGGTGTCACCGTTAAGAAATGTAGTCTGTTTTGGATCAATAGGGAAGTTGGCACCGAGGTTCGTAGGACCCTTTCCAATTACGGAGAGGATTGGCAGATGGCGCATAGAGTAAAGTTACTAGAGAAGCTCAGCAGAGTTCATGACGTGTTTCACGTTTCACATTTGCATAAGTGTTTACACGATACAGCGGAAGTGGTAGAGCTGAGCAAGCTCGAAGTAGTGGAAGTAGAGCACAATGCCACGATCAGACGAGCTCCTACACGCATTCTTGGATCGGAGGTCAAAAAGCTTCGCAACAAAGAGGTCAAGTTGGTCAAAGTGTAATGGGGAGATGATTAAAGAGACGGAACTTGAGAGACGGAAGGAAAAATGTGTACGTTGTACCCTTTCCTTTTTGAGGGTATGTTTTAATTTCTCCTTTTTCTACCGCTTAGTTGACACTTGTCCTATCTTTTAGTATTATCTTTGCGATGACATCTTCGATCTTTGGTTAGGAACAACCCTATGGTTGCAAACATGTATTTGAGACATGTTATGTTTGGTGGATGCAAATGGATGCAAGTGGTTGCTAGTGGTTGCTCGTGGATGCATGTACACACACATTAGGCACTAGATCGGCTCAATCACCTTCATGTTGCATATAAATGTGTGTGCATATCTAAATTAATGGATGTATAATGGTTGTGTTATCATATGAATGCTGCATTTTGATGAATGGTCGTGCACACATGTAGAAATAATATGTATCGATAGGATTCATTCGCACACATAATGGACGCATGGCATTATCATGATTTTCATTAAGGAGGTCAACTGAATCAGTGGACCGCCTGATCTTTGCATTAGATAAGGAACATATACACACATTTTTGCATAAGTTCATATAGCACTAGAAATTTCTTTAAGGACAATGGATGCTTGTGGAAGATGGTTGAGTAGATGGATGATTGGTTGGTAGGATACATTCTTCATAACTTAGAGATTTCGGGGACGAAATCCTTTAAGGAGGGGAGAATGTAACACCCCGTAATTTTATAACATTAAAATTAATAAATTAAAGTATACTTAATTTTTAGAAGAAGAATTAAGTGAAATGGGTTGCGCTATTATGTTCGTCTCAAAATTTTGGATCAAGATAGACATTTGGTTTGCATAAAGCGGATAACTTACGAAGAAGTTATTAAGCCTTGAAGTTTGTATGCACATGAGAGAAATATATATATAGATATATATATATATAAAAATTCAAAAAAAGTTCAAAACAGCGAATCGGGAGGGCAAATAGCCGAACCGCACCATTTTTGGAGTCGACCCAAGCCCTGCTGGGTCGACTAGGGGTCGATCCAGGGTGTTTGGCTGTCAACCCGTGGCCCGATTCGCCCTAAGGGTTGATGTGGCATCTGAGTGGTCCTGATGGTTCTTGTTATCCCAAGGTTAATCCGACGGCTCTTATTAAATTAAACTTCTATAAAAACACTCCTAAACCCATAACCTTAATCACATTAATTCATAACAAGAGCTGCCATGCCGTCAATGGAGAACCAAGAGTAGCCGCCATACACTTTCAACCCTAAAGCAAGATAGAAGCTTGAATCAAAATCAAATCAAATCTAAATAACGATTAGTCTAAATCAAAGGCGAGCAATTCAGTTTCAGAATACAGATCCCAGAAAGACAAGACAATTCTTTTTAATTGTGAGTATGATAGCTTTCATAAAATAATTAATTAATTTAATTATGATAAGATATAATTGGGATTATGAGAATATGATTTTGAATCATGTGATGTAAATTATATGTATGTTTGTGGTTTTGAATCATATGTTAGTCTTATGCAAGTTGGATCATACGTTAGTTCTTATGTGAATCTTATGCAAGTTGAATCATATATCTTATGCAAGTTTGTGATGATTGGATCATACATTCATGTATGAATCTTATGCAAGTTTGGGTTGTTAAAATATATGTGAGACATGTATATGCATATGCTAGTTTATGTGACATTAGCCTTTATGTCTAGATCCATATGCAAGTTTACATCTTTATGTTTAGATCCATATGCAAGTTTACATCTTTACATTTAGACCCATATGCAAGTTTACATCTTTATGTTTAGATCTATATGCAAGTTTACATCTTTGTGTTTAGATCTATATGCAAGTTTACATCTTTATGTTTAGATCCATATGCAAGTTCACACCTTTATGTTTGGATCTATAGCAGTACATAAGTTATGCAAGTTTATGCCCATTACCTATGCTAGTTTTGTATCATATACTAGTTTGAATGAAATTCATATGCAAGTTATTGGCTATGTAATGTTATATCATGATCCTTAGATCTATTTTATGTGTTATGTGATGTTGTTTTTCTTTTTATAAGTTAAACTATTTGCGAGTCTAACATATGTCATATGAAAACGTACGAATAGCGTGGGGATGATGGGATAATATTAAATATACATAAATTGTGAATTGGCATAAAATGGCCTTAAAAGGCATATAATTAATTTGAGACATTAATTGGCATAATTGGTATTTATGGACATAATTTTAAGAGACAACTATGGACATAAATAAATTTGGAATTTATTGATAAATTCGAATAGGGATATTAATCCAATTTGGGGTAAAATAAAGATGTGTAATAATTAACCGCCTAAGAAACGAGGTTAGACTCTTTTGCGGTGTAAGACTGCCCGGACCCACCCGGCAAATCCAGCAGCCACAAATGCCAGTCTAATGTGAGAGGTCAAAGGCACGAATTAAATGCGTGATAATTGTAAAGACACGAGGTTAGGCTCGTTTGCGGTATAAGACTGCCCGGACCCGCCTGGCAAATCCAGCAACCGCAAATGTCAGCCTAATGTGGGAGGTCTTTACAAGGTTACAGTTTCAATGAATTAAGTAACACTTAACCAGATAAACATGTGGTGGAACATGGGGGGTTAAGTGGGTGGCATGTGAAATTAAGTGGGTGCCTTGGGTGGTATGTGAAATACGATTAGATGCACTTAACCAAGATTGAAACATGTAAGAAGACATGAATAGGAATGGGGTTAAGTGGGGAAACCTTAGTGGGGACCAAGCATAGGTGGAAGGCTTGTGTCAAGCATGGGGGCCCTTTTCAAACCAGTAACCCATTAGGTATCTTTGTGAGCTCGACCCAAGTCGAGGACGGGACACGCTTACTGGATTTGATTGTAAGAGGTCAAAACGGGTTAGCGGTGGCAATGCAAGTCCAACGGGGTAATGTGCTTGCGTGGGCCCAGGCTGGTAGGTAAGATGTTGTTGCATCGTGTAGATATAAGCCGTGCATCTTTGCTAGTATCGGGTTGCCACTTTGGGGAGTGATAACCCACTGTGGGACCAGCATGGGTATCTACGAGTTAGGGAGCCGATCGAATGGGGGTAGTGGGTACAACTAGTGGAGATAGGGGTAGACGACACCTATGAAGGCAACTAGGGGTACACAAAACTACCATTATCATTATTAAGTTTTGCAGGCGGGATCAACTTTTAGGGTAACTAGTGGTGGTGCAGTATAGTAATTATCCTATAGTGATTAGGAACGAGATTAACGCCAGAATATTCCTCTTATTTTCTTTGTCATGCCCACTTGTTTCATGGTCATATCTTATCTTACCAGTTTATGCCTTATCCTAGTTACTTTAATAATTATATTGTTATAGTTATTATACTCGCCAAACTTTATGCCTGACCCCTTTATTTTCGCCTCTTTTCTTCCTCCCCCCCTCCCACCCCAGGTTCTCAGGGTGGGACTAGTACTAGTGGAGCTTGATCTCGGATCTCTTTCTCTCTCTTTTGGAAGTGCTTGGATTGTTGAAAGTAAAGTTCAGCTCATCTCTTTTATGGCTACGTGTGCTGGGGTTTATGCTTTTTGTTTTATGTACTCTGAAACAATTTATCAAGATGGATATTAAGTGTACTTGGTTTTTGAAGTTGTTGTAATCAAACTATTTCTCCGCTGCAATAAAAGTTGTTTTAAAATTTTCAAGCACCATTATTTATATCTGTCTTGTTATATTCTGTTCTATACACTAAATATGCTCCATGGAAGTTAATGCATTCCCTTTGTGAGTGACATTAATGGACGTGGGTTGTTACACCTATGGATGTAAGCATGTATTTGAAACATGTTATGTTTGATGGATGCAAGTGTTTGCTAGTGGTTGCCTGTGGATGCATATACACGTACATTAGGCACTAGATCGGCTCAATCACTCTCATACTGCATATGGATGTGTGTGCATTTTCTTTTCTTTTATGGATGGAAATGGATGTATTACCATATGGATGTTGCATTTGGACGAATGAGTGTGCACACATATAAAACTCACATGTTATAATAGGATTATTTGCATACATATTGGATTCATGGTACTAACATATATTGCATTAAGGAGGTCAACTGAATCAGTAGACCGCCTGATTTCCACATTAGTGTTGGGACATATACACACACCCTTGCATATATTCATATATGCATTAGTAGTCTTTAAGGACAATGGATGCCAGTGATTGATGGATGAGTAGATGGATGATGGATGGTAGGATATGCATTCTTCTCAACTTAGAGATTTCAGGGATGAAATCCTTTGAGTAGGGTGAATGTAACACCCCGTATTTTTAACTACACTAAAAGAGGATAAATTAAATAATAATTAATCTAATATTCATGATTAAGTAAAACATACTGTGCCATTGCATCCATCTCAAAATTCGGGTCAAGATAGACATTTGGTTTGCGTAAAACGGACACCATATGAAGAAGTTACGAGGATTTTAAGTTTGTATATGCGCAAAAGAAATATGCATATCCACATGAGTCAGATATGAGTCAGCACTTATCCAGAAAGGGTCCAAAAATCGAAAATTCATCTGGCGGCAAATTTCCCGCTCTAGGGGGTTGACTCCCCTAGAGGGGTGTCGACACCGGGGTCGACCCCCCTTAAGAGGTGTCGACACCGGGGTCGACCCGCCGGTAGGGGTGTTGACACCCTTAGGGCTGATGTGGCAGTCAGTTTCAGAGGGGCTGGCAGCTATAATTACATGGTCATTTCTCTTGTTTTCTTCATTGAGAATCCATGGGGGCCAAACTCTGCCGGTGTCTGAATTGAACTAGATCTGTTAATCTCCTAAAACTATCAACATAAGCAATTCAGTTAGAGACTCGAGATCCATTCTTCTTCTATTTTCTAATCCAAACACTGTGAGTTCCTAGTTGCTTTTAGATTTAAATATATAAAGGTAAACGTGATATGACAATAGTTTGGATTTGTTCATATGCCGATATTATATTCGATCCATTGTAAATTGTGAACTCATGACCATCTAAATTGAGTATAACTTGGATCTAAATCTCTATCTTATTGAATCTATTGTAACCTTTGTGGCATTCTATGATGTGTATCTTGACCTTATTTGTGTTAGATTTATTTTCAACTATTGACCTAAATCTCTATCTTGTTGGATTTGTTGTAACATTCTATGATGTGGATCTTGACCTTATTTGTGGTAGATCTAATTTTAACTATTGGATCTGAATTATGTGGACATCTAAATTGCTAATCAGATCTAGTTTATCACTTTGTGCCTATCATATTAGTTCTAAACTAGTTGGACATCTAAATTGTTAATTTAGATCTTATTATGCTTATTATGACATCATAGTTATGTTAGAATCAATTAACTACCACAAGTTCATTAGATTTATGCTTATATGTCTACATTATCACCATGCTAATTTATGTTTATGCCAAAACAATCACCTTTGTCATATTCCCATCACCTTTCCTTTTATTGTTATGACTAGGCTACTTTCTAGCCTAAATGCCACCAAATATAAGTGAATGCGTTAGTTAGGGAAAGGTGAAAAAGGTTAGAATTGGCATAACTAAAGTATTGTTTATATGAATTGGACAGATAATTTAAATTTGGAACATGTAGTAACGGTAGAAAATGTCCAGTAACACTTATCCCTATTAACATGGGTTCATACCCTCTTTGAAACAACTCATTCACTTTGCTTTTGGATCTGATATTTTGGCTTCTTCCTTAAATTATGGCAACGACAAAAAACTTTCCTTGTCAGCAACCAAATATTTGAAAACAATGTTCAGGATCTTTGAAATCTTCTGTTGTCGGTAGGAAATATTTGGGCACTGTTCATGAATAGAGAATCCACTGCTACGCTTGAAAAGTACGCAAGATTTCAAATCTTTTTCTATCAGTACCTGCTTCCTTCTTCAACTTTAAAAATGGAAGACATACCACATCAATCTCCTGACACTTGAAATCGCTCTCACCACCTTCCCTTTATATTATTTAGCCGTGTGCCTCAAAGCTGGGAATTTCATTGCTCCTTCTCCCCACTTATCAGCATGACGCTTCCTCATCCTCTTCGATTTCAAATCCAAGCGGAAAAAGGGGCGAGGTCCTTTTTGCAAATCGCTTAACCACCAAACCGAGGCACAAACATCATCGGAGGCACATCACTATCTGCATCGGCCAGCGATCCCTTTCCGACGCTTCCTCCTTTCGTCGTCCTTCACGACAGCACCACCAGACATCATGCAAGACCTCCTCGTGGATTTGACCACCAAAAACCTCCGTTCAACCTTCCAAGAAGAGAAGAAAATGAAGCTTCAATGTCATGTGCTTCAGAGGGAAACCCAACGATCCTCACTTACAACCTGGCGTAAATCGCGAGCCGCCACCTCCAGACTAGCGACTGACTTTGAGTTTTCTTGTTCCATATGCCATCCAACTGCACTAGTGGCTCTCCGTCCTGCTGCAAGGTTGTATTCAGAAAACGTGTACCTCAGATGCTTGGGGAAATGCCTATGAGAAGATTGCTGGGTCGGTTGGAGCTCACAGTTTTGAGCTCCAAGTTGAATTTGTTTCAAGTCTTCGTCGGGTTTAGTTTCTGGTTAATCGATCCTTATGGTGAGCTTTACTTTGGTTATTAAATATATTCGTTGCATGTCATCATCCCTTTCCAAATATCGATTTTAATTGCCGTTTTGGTTAACTATAGTTGAAACATCGTTGGATTCACTAGTTCTGTTCAGCAAGGACCAAGTTTGTGATGTGCTCGTATGTTTCAATATTTCAATTATGTACAAATATACATATGTATGTGTGTATGCAAATTAAATGAATGTACGGTTGTTGTTTGGCCATCAAGTATCATCCTTAGTTTTTTTTTAAAATTTGGAATTCGTCTTCTTTACCTCGAAGGTGAGTTTCCCTTGCTCACAGACTAATATTTTTATTAAGTGAATTAAAGATTTGAAATGTTGAGTGAAATGTTAGGGTACTCTAGATTTGTTTGCTTCATGATTGTGCACATGTGACACACACTATTATTTCATATGACACTATGTATGCTTGACAAGCTATGTTTATTTTGCTCACCATGCTAGTTTCCCTTTTGATTAGAAACCATTACGGGTAGAAATGATACATACACGAACCTTTTTGTACTCGAATCGATTTGGGAAGCGGGTCGAAGTGATACATACACGGGATTCGAATATTTTAAAAACGGATTGAAATGATAAATATCTGTATCACTTGACCATAAGGTAGAAAACTTTATACAGACACCGTGGTCAATAAAATAAAGTATAGTAAAACATTTTATCAAAATTTATAAGTAGAAATTTTAAAGAAATCTCTATATAGCGTAAAGAAAGCTTTAGAAGTAATTTGGTTCAAATATTTACTTGAAATTTTATGAAATCCAATTTGTATTAAAATAAGTTTAAAGTGATTTTTGCAAGTTAACACCAAGTTTAATTTATTTAAATAAATTTTTATAACTTCATGTTCTTATAATAAATTTAATAATACGACAAACTTTGGATTTCATGCAAGGGATTTACAAAGATTTGATAAATTTTTCCCAAACTTATTTTGATATATGCTTTGTTAATGAGTTTTTCGCCATGAAAATATAAGAAGGATTTTGTCAAAATGGAAAGTATTTAAGTTCAAATATAAAAGGGTATGGTTTTCTAAGTCATGATGAATACAAGTTTAGAATTTAATAAATCACATTTTGATTTAACAACTAACATTAAAGGTTGTTTTGGAATTTATTATATCAAACTAATATGTGGAATCCAAGGTAAACATTTCGAAATTTTTTTTTAACCATGAAGTATTGAAATTGCACCAAATAAATGGGAATTTGTTTAAATGTGAAATTTTGATGGGAAAAGAAATTTTGAGACATGGATTTGGATTAAAATTATTTGAATAGAATTCCAATTTCATAAAAGTAATTTTTCCTTATTACTTGATTTTTTAAACTATATGAATTATGGTTTCATTTCTTTAACTATATGAATAATACTTTTCCAACTATATATGTTTATACATTACTTTCAGTTTAAGCTACATATATTTTTCCAACTATAAATATTTATACATTACTTTCAATTTAATATACATATAACTTTTCTAACTATATATATGTAATACATTACTTTCAATATACATAGACTATTTTCAAACTTAACCTTTCTTAATATATTCTATAATCCGAAATAAAAATTTATGTCCAATCCAGTCTTTATGAATCCAAGGGTGGAAAGGGGATTCCGAGCAATAACAATGTCTCATGGAATTTGAAACTTAAAACAATGGTTGACGAAAATGGAGAATATTGATTTTATTATCAAACCAATGATAAATGATTTGAGTAATTGATTTAGGGCAACACTTAGAATAAATCGAATTGCGATTCAAGAAATATGATTTCAAATATAGTGGCCATGGTGTGAAAAGAAAATGTAAGCGTTCGGTTGTTAAAGAGACCGGAGTTGGTAAGTGGCATACTCTATGACAGTGCTGATACCACTTTAACAACTGTATATGTGGTGGATTTCAGAACGAAGCAGGATGACTGGGCGGCGACTACTGGATTGAAGAAGGTGAACGATGACAAATGGCCTGGACCTTCGGGTCATAATTAAAATGACTAAAACAGGAGCTATACCATGACTAATTGAGGTCGCACCTCATATCGGACACGCTTCTTTGATACCATCTCTATTACTATGTGATTGATTTGGGGCGCCCTTTTGATTTGGGAGTGTGTTTTGAGGTGGGCGGTAGTTGCTGTTATGCGTTACCACCGGTCCGGGAGTGCAACTGGTAGAATCCTACCCTAGGTATTTACCTCGAGTGCCTTGTCATATTCATCCTATATGACCCCAAACATCCTTTAAGTTATTGTACATTTCAATTGACACTTCATTTGAGTTAATACACTTATATAAGACTGTTAGTCCTAACTCGTGTATTTTGTTTGTTTTATTCCTTGCAAAATGCCCAGGTCAGACCAAGTATTTCAGCTTGGAGATATATTTGTTAGAGCTTGAGATTCGTTGGAGATCCAACTATCCATTTGCTGTGTCATATATAGTTGTGCCTATTTGTGCTTATCACCGAATATCAGTAGGTTCTATATTCATTCTTCCGGTGTATCTATATTTATTTATGCACTCTGATATTATGTAAATTTAAAAGATTTTGCAATATTTTCTAAATTTTACTTCCGCTGTGATATTTTGTGTTCTGAATTTGTGATTCTGTGATGATTTGTATTTCAACTTCATAAGCAATAAACAATCTGTCCTTTTGAACGGTTTGAGTTGGTTTAATTACTGACTTAAGGCAGTCAAAAAGCCAGGTCGTTACAGTTGGTATCAGAGCTTTGGTCCATACAAAGCTTAGCAGATGAGGTTGAAACACTCATTAGAGATGGAATAGAAATACTCTAGAATGAGTGAAATCATCTTGGAATGATACCTGAGAGAGCGTATTGTGAAAAGAAGAATATTTTAAATAATTAAGAGATTTTAAAGGTTTTTCTATATATAAAAATTCGAAATTTTCGCCTTTTTTATAAAAGCATCCTTGTTTAAATCTCGTTCCTCCGAATTCGTCCCGTTGGTTGGATCCCCCTGGAGTAGGATTTTCCGAATCCGAGTTACGATCGTGTTTTATCCTAGTTTAGGAAAATTTGGATTTGTCATTTTCTAAATCCTAAGTCTTCAATTTACTTGACCTCTCCTCGGTAAAATCCTATTGATTTGTTCGTTTGTTCAGCCATTCACTTATATTTCCAATGTAGCTCAAAACTAAGTTAGATGAGTTTAAAATTTGAAGAAAACTTGAATAAACTAATAAGTGTCAAACAGTGGACTTAAAAAATAAATAAATTAATAAATCAAAAGATCAAATGGAAATGGGTTATATGTAGATATATATATATATAACACCATGGCTATATTAAGAAAATTTCAATAATCTTTGAATTTATAAAGTTGTATTGAAGTAATTATATTTGGAAAATAAACAACTTGATTAAATTCTAAATAATAAAATGATAAGTATAATAATTTGTAATTTAAATTCTACACTAAATTGCAAGTGTGTTAATATAAATTGATTTTAGAAATGTATCGAGTATCCTTGGAGAAATGATAAAATAGCATAAATAAATAAACAATTATAATCAAAATATGACAAATCAAATAAGTGAGGGAGAGGTATAAATTTCTCTATTTGAATCTTATAATAAGGAACATCTCAAGATATATTATTTTGTCAAATATATATATATTTAGAAATTTGTGTATATATATATATAACTTCGAAGAAAATTTTAAATATGGGGTACGTCAAGATTTCAAATATACGCCTGGCCAGCGTATGTACTAAATCCTAGATGTACTGGATAGATATGGAATTACACTCTAGATTCTCGGAAATAAATCTTGTGATGATAGCAGCATCATTCGAATTTATTCTCGGGTTTCAAATGTGAGATAGATATATATTTCAAATTAAAACGTTAAATTAATGTTAAACTCTTATTTTGTTAATATCTAAGAAAATGGAAATTTGAGTAAGAAATTTGGTTTTGAATAAATGTTCAAACTAACTTAAAATGAAATAAAATGAAATTTTAAAATGGAATTTAAATAAATGGGCTGATTATGAAGATGTAAATTAAATATGAGTGATTTTTTTGTAAGATTCGAATGCATTATAAAGAAGACGTAAGCTTTAGAATGTTTAAAAGAATATGAAATGTAAGTTTGATTTTTAAGCAAATCTATTGGAAATAATGAGTCGACTTTGTAAATATATGGGAATACATTGAGATATTTGTAAAAGTCATTATGAAAATGTAAAGACTGACTTTGTATATATATCAGAAAAGTAAATGAGTTTATAAGTGTAGGAAGAAAAAATGTTTTTGGAACGGAAATAAGAAATTGAGTTTGAATCAATGAAAGCACAATATTAATATGATACCCGTATGGTTATGCGTAAAAACATAAGGATTCCCTTATCGAACAAGGAAAATTTGTTTGAGAAGTTTACACAAATTAAACTCAAGGAAGACAAATGAATGTTTTAAGAATACTTATTTATTTTGGGGTATTAAAATTTATTTTAACATCATTAATAATATATATAAGGTTATCTAACTGAAACATAAATTAATTAACAGTTCAACCATTGAATTGAATGTAATCAATGAAATTTGTGTGCTCGGACAATAAAGTTAGGAACCTACAAAGTAGTATGTATTATGTAGTATCAATTACAAATAATGACAAAACGAATGGGAAAATAATTGAACATAATTTGTGGGGCTTGTTTTATTGTTGTTTGGTTTATTCCCATATGGTACTAATTGAAATCCGGTCACCTGGACACATAAATAAGCCCATGCAGTTCAAGACTCTTGTTTTAAAAGTTGCAGTAACCGCTTGCTCGCCTTACTCACACTACATATAGCCCTCACCTTAGAAATGTATGTTATTTCTCAGTTATGCATATGGATTTCTATCCTTAACCAGAACGTTTTGCCAGCTACATATCAACTTTCCTTACTTTGTTGCCTTATGTACATAGACCTTCCCAGTTACTGCAAAGCATTAACAAGTGTTGGCAGCCCTATCATCATATCTTCTTTACACCTATTGTCTCCATGGTACATGTTTTGATACTGGGAACAAATATCCTGCATAATTCAACATGGATGTATTTAAGTGCTTGTCCTCCTTTGCATGACTCACGCATGAAGGCCTCGCTGAGATAAATGAATATATATAAGTGTGAATCCTATATGAACTTGGGAAAATAAAATTAATTTTAGAAAAGGTGAACATCCTTATATTTTGTCCTATGTAGATGTAACAAAAAGAGTCTGCATTCCTGTATCTTTACCCTGCTAATAAGTTGCACGTGAGTCCCATTATATGAACAGTTCGTTTTCCTATTGGTATTTGTGGGTATGCTTGCCTCATAGACACTGTGCACTCCATTTTGCTTGTCTATTTTGGCGCAGTTGCTTAGTTCTACCTTTACATGATAGCAAAATTTCAATTTGAAGTACATGCATCCTGGTTAAAGAAAGAAGAAAAGAAAAAAACTGAAATAAGAAAAGAAAAAGAAAAAAACCTGCAATATGTGTTTGCGCGATATCACGAAATATTTGACCGTGCATCGTACAGAGACTACTACCTCATTTATAATCTTTTAATGCAACCAAATGGATCATTTGAGCCGTGATTAATGGTAATTACGAAACAAATATTTAGCCACTTACCAGAATTGAATTTTATAAGCCGCAAACTGTTATTTGTTGCACCATTAGCTATTATATGTCAGTATTAAAATGCTCATAAATTTGAGAAATAATTGGAAGAAAAAACATGAATCAAAAGAAACTTAAATTTAGCCAACTAAAATTCTAAGTGACTTAAATGACCAATAAGAGTTGATTCCAATAAAAAGGGAAAGAATGAGTATAAGAAGGTGGTTTGCTTATTGTTACCTACATACTAGAAGGAAAAAAGGGGAGAAATAAAGGACCACGTGGTTGATTTCATTTCATTCACATAATCAAATATTATTTCAGTCCATGTCATATTTGACGTACATTGTTTATTTCACTCACATTTTGTCAAAATGTTGAAATAAGTTAGACATAAGTTGCAAGTTACTATAAGCAAATGTGGGAAAAGTCGAAAGGAAGCAATAGCACAAAAATGTTCTCTAAGCAATCAGAATGAAAAGAATAGAACATTTTCAAAAATTGAGGACATGTAAATGAAAGAAAAATTAGATTTGACTTTGTATAGTGTTTCAGTTTTGTGCTTGATATTGTCATACATGCTTACTACATGTTGTTTCACTTTATTATATAATATCATGATTCTCACCTATATTTGAGTATCTTAGTAGGTTGCAATGATGCGCTCTGCTTACGGAGCTTGCTTTTGCGAAAAATGCTAATAATATAAGCAAATTTGCTTTAAAACGCTGAATAAGGTACGTAACTTGGTTTACATATCGCTCTTGGGTTGTTTTTATTTTGTTTCCCCTATACTGGGATGCCTCATCATGCGAATGAGATGTATATTGAAATTATAAATTTTTCCGGGCAAGCCGTACAAAGGAGGTGCTGCCGAAATTTTCCGTAAATCCCGAGTGTTAGAAAAATTTTGAGTTTTAAAAATCTATAACCCATATTTCTTCTTAACGAGTTTTAAACAAAGTAAAGTATTTGTAATGTCATATGTGTCAACTTAAATTCATATGACGTTCCCTTTTCGAGGACGAAAAGCGCTAAGTGAGGGAGGCTGTAATAAACTCGGAGATTTTAAAGAATGAAAGAATGTATTAACAATTTTAAAACTTTAAAAGGAGAAATAAAATAAAAACAAATATTCAAAACAAATATTTATTTTAATTACATTACTAAAATTTAAACATCCTGAATTTTTAACAACATTAAAGAGGATAAATTAAATAATAATTAATTTAATATTCAGAATTAGAGGAAAGGGACTGCACCACTGCGTCCATCTCGAAATTCCGGTCAGGACAGACATTTGGTTTGCGTAAAACAGACAACTTATGAAGAAGTTATGAGGGTTTTAAGTTTGTATATGCGTAGAAAGATTATATATATACGCATGAGTCAGAGATGAGTCAGAATTTTATCCAGAACATTTCGAATTCGAAAAATTCGATAAGGCGACAAAAATCTCGCTCTAGGGGGTCGACCCCTTAGAGGGGTGCCGACCTAGGGGTCGATCCCCCATAAGGGGTGTCGACCCACCCACAGCGGTGTCGACACTCCTAGGGATGACGTGGCACTCGGTTTCAGGGGGTCTAGAAGCTATATATATATGTGTGTCCTATTCTACAATTTTCTTCATTGGAAATCATGGAGGCCATATGTTACAGGGATACGAACTGAGACGGAACCGTTTTCTACAACAACGTACTTTGCAAATCAAATTCAGAAATTCAAGATCCCTTCTTTCTCAATTCTATAAACCTAACGCTGTGAGTTTCTAGTTGCTTTTAGGTTTAGATAAATAAAAGCAAATAGTGAAAGACTGTGGATTAGATATGTTGTAAACTATGGATCTATGAAATTGTTAAATCTTATACTATGTCATAATAGATCTACACTTTTAGATCTAATGCAACTGTGATTATTCTATTATATTACCTATGTGGATCTTGACTTGTAACTATATTATGGAGAATGTAAATTTGTTAATTTGGATAGTTGCAACATTGGTTAGATCCAATTCTGTATGTAAATCACCTTTCACCTGTCATATTGCGATCAATATAGATAAGTTGTAAATCGGATATGTGAACCCATATTTAAATCTAAACATGCTATTATGTCATTCTAATGGTGTTAGATCTACTTTAACCTCTAGATATGAATTATGTGATCTAGTTTGTCACCTTGTGTCATCATGTTAGATCTAATCCAATTGGACATTTAAATTGCTAATTGAGATCTTATTATGCTTATTGTGACATCATAGTTATGTTAGAATCAATTAACTGCCACCAGTTCATTAGTTTTATGTCCACCTTGTTATGATGTTAATTATATGTCCATTCACCTTATTAACATGCTAGTTTATGTTTATGCCAAGATGATCACTTAAGTTATATTCCCATTATTTTCCCTATTATCGTTTATGACTAGGCTATTGTCTAGTCTAGGCATGCTGCCAGTTTATGAGTACGCTGGTTAGGGAACGGGGGAGAAGGGTTAATATCAGCATAATTTGAATATGAACATTTTTGGACATATAATTCAAATGGGGATAAAAAGAGAAATAATCATCTATAATGACATTGGTAGATTTGGATGAAAATAGTAGTTACAATTAGGAAATGTAATTGCACTTATGACACAAGGTTATGTTGCATTAGTGGTGGAAGTCTGCCTGAACCCGACCGGCAAATCCGGCAGCCACTGATGTTGAACCTAATGTGAGAGGTCTAAGTGTGCAAATATGTATCGGGCTAAGACATGAGGTTAGACCCAACTGTGGAATAAGACTGCCTGGACCCGACCGACATACCCAGCATCCACACGTTGTAGGCCTAATGTGGGAGGTCTAGCCCATTATAACCATAATTGGACATGGTAATGAATTTGACTGCTTAACCTAATTTAATCCATAACGATTGTATGATTATGAACTTAAGTTAGGGTTAAGTAAAATTGGATGGGTAGTAGGTGGGTTAAGTAAATTAGAGAGGGTGGGTAATATTTACATATAGGCCCACGAACTTAACCCGATAAGGTTATGTAATTAAAGACCCCTAATGGTATACATAACCAGTGGAAAATATAATAAAGTTATGCAATTAAGGACACCCTTTAGGGTAAGCATAACAGACATAGGGCTATGTAATTAAAGACACCTAGGGGTATACATAGTCGGTGAAAAACCTAGTGGGGATACCAGACAAAGAGGAGAGCTTATATCATATTGTGTGGGACCCATTTCAGTCAGTAACCCGGAGTAGGTATCAAATAAAGTACCCCGTGCTAGGCGGTGAAGGGGCATGCTTATTGATTGATTATAATAGATCCAAACGAGACGGATGGTGTGGGCAGCGCAAACCGACCGGGCCATGTGCGTGCATGAGTCGGGAAGAGGGGGATAAAACGACCGTGACACTAGTAGATATGGTTGTGCACATCTTGGGAAATGAAGGGTGGCATAGGAAGTATACCTCCTACTTTGGGGCCAGCACAGGATATCTACGGAGTAGGGAGCCAATCGATTAGTGTAGTGGTTAGGCTCCACTCAGACGTATGCCCTAAGTCTACCAACTTATAGTGGAAGGGATCATCTCATTTTAGTTATACTAGTGATAGTGCAAAGTAATCATTAGAGAAGTGTATACACTTTACCCTGTCTACCTTGTCACACCTGCCATTTATGTAGTGATGTCTCTTATCCACTTTATATGTCTATCATGCTACTTTTATTTATTTACTGGCTAAAAGTAACTAGACTCGCCAGACTTTATGTCTGACCCGTTTGTTTCTCCTTCTTTCTTCTGTCCCCCTCCCCGGCCACAAGGTTCTCAAGGAGGAAACACTCAGGCTTAGTCAGGACTCAAATATCATCAGAGCTACTTCTGAAGTATGGATCGAGTTTTTGTCTCTACTATGCCTTAACTCTTTCAATTGGGGAATCATGCTTTTTATATACATATGTACTCTGATGGTGGAAGACAGAAGTTATTTTATTGTAATGGTTTTTGTGACTTATGGTATTGTGGACCACGGTATTATGATTTATGTTGAAATAAAAATTTAAATTTCCGCTGTTATCCTATTTATATCTATCTTGTAATTATTTTGTTTTTGTTTACCTATGACGCTTCATGAAACTTAATGCATTCCCTTAGTGAGTGACATTGACGGACGTGGGGGTGTCACACTTGGTATCAGAGCTGAAGGTTACTAGATTAGATGAAAATTTTTGAAATTTTATTTTTCAAAAAGATTTTAAAAGAAAGTATTTTCAAAAAGAAAAGTTTGTTTTGAAAATATTCCCCAAGAAGCCATATGTAATATCCTTCGGTTCTTTATCTAAATTTCTACCTTTTTTCTTTTTCAGCATGTCTAGGGAACAAAACATTCCTAATATCCCAGAGGGCATCACAATACCCGGATGGTTCCATAGGTATTTGGAGGCCATGCCGCCTGCCGAAGGCCAAAGAGACGTTCGTCCCCCAGCTGCACCAGTCATTCCTCCTCCTCCTCCCCCAAGAGCAGATAACTTCGCCAAGATCTACATGGACTTCCGTGCTATGGGAGGGAAGCCATTCCATGGGAACGAGACATTCGTAGAAGCTAGGAACTGGCTTAAGGAGACCGAGAACTTGTTAATAATCTTTGAAGTAGAGGATCGAAGAAAGATTCAGTTAGCTGCTTGGCTATTAAAGGACGAAGCCACATTTTGGTGGGAAGTTACCCAAGCTGGACATCCGGTGGAAATTTAGGAAGATTTTAGATAGAGGTTCAAAATGAAATTTCTTTCCCTATATGAGAGAAGCATGCAAATGGAGAGGTTCTTATTACTCAAACAAGGAAACTTCACGGTGAAGGAGTGTGTGAACAAGTTCAACCAACTGGTATGGCTCGGGTTAGAGTTGGTGGATATGCCACACAAAAGGGCTTTGTGGTTTGCTAACGGGCTAAATGAGCCATTGCATGGGTTAGCCATGTCCCATATTCCAATGGGGGCCACTTTTGAAAAGCTTGTTGATGTGGACATAATGCATGAGGAGGACAAGGGAGAAAAGAAGGAAGCAAAGTTTGAGGGGACATCGCAGAATTAGAAGGTGTGGCCCAAGAAGGGGCAGCAACAATAGCAGAAGAAAGGAGGGATTGACGACAAAGGCAGGGAAAAGAGAAAATGTCACCATTATGGGAAGGAAGGTCATCTGGTTAAAGACTGTAAACGAAGGAAGAACTCTTGCTACCACTGTGGAGAGGCTGGATACTTTGCTAAAGAGTGCTCGAAGAAACAGGGATCGCAGGAACAAGGTCAAAAGGCAGGAACTTCTAGAGGGCAGGTGCATGCTCTCACGATCAGTGCTCCCGAAAGAGGTAGAAAATTTCTGTAGTAAGTTTAGTTTCTCTTTCAAACCATTTAGTTAGAACACTTTTTTATTCTGGCGCTTCACACTCGTTTATATCTAGTTCTGTGGTTGAATCTCTGCACTTAATTACTAGTATGGTAGTAGATCCCGTAGTTGTTTCAAACCCCATTTGTAACACCCCATGTCCATTAATGTCACTCACAAAGGGAATGCATCAATGTCCATGAAGCGTTATTGTTGTATAGAACAGATAAATTACAAAAATAAATAAATAAAACAACACAGCGGAAGTTAAAACTTATTTTATAGCATCATAGATTTGCAACATAGATAATAACATCATAGAATTACAACATAGATAATAACATAATGGTCAATGATTCACAACATAACCATATAATCCAAATCATATCTCAACCCAATTAAATTGTTAATTATCTTATTAAAGAAATCGAACTCACAACTCAAAGAAGGTCTTGAGTTCTAGAATCTGTGTTCTGAAATTGATTTAGCTCGCCTTTGTAGTAGATTCGTTATTGTTTAGATTAGAGTTGAATATAATTGAGTCGATTAGCTTCGTTTTCCCTTTAGTTGGTGGCGGCTACTCTAGGTTACAAGATGACAGCAACACGGCCATGATTCCAGTTTTTATTTGATTTTAGGGTTTGAGTCTATGCATGTTTATATAGAATTTCAATTTAATTATAGCCGTCGTATGATCTTAGGGTTAATCAAAACCATTCAGTTGGGATAGGGTGACACCTCAGCCCTAATGACTAAGCAAGGAGTCAGAAAGGACTCAGCAATGAGTCACAATATGGATCAGATTACACCAGAAAGTTGTGCAGGCTTTCTGCTCGGCCTGGGCGCACTTGGCAGGTGCGACAGTTCAATTTTTGTACTGGCACACTTCCCAAGTGCGCCAGTGCATCTTTTTTTTTCTTCTGGTTTTTCCGCCTAACTTCGTTTGTCCATATCTCCTTCATCCGGTATCTATTTTACGCAAACTCATATTCTATCTCAACCAGAATTCCGAGACGAACACAATGGCACAACCTGTTTCCCTTAATTCTCACATTTGAGATTAATTATTCTTGAATTTAATTAATTCGATCATTCAAAAATTCGGGGTGTTACATTCTCCCCTACTTAAAGGATTTCGTCCTCGAAATCTCTAAGTCAAGAAGAACGTATCCTACCATCCAATCTTCCATCTACTCAACCATCAACCACTTGCAACCATGGTCCTTAAAAGATTTCTAATGCTTTTCATGTACATATGCATAGTGTGTGTATATGTCCGTATGCTAATGCTAAATCAGGCGGTCCACTGATTCAGTCGACCTCCTTAATGCAAATAATGATAGTGCCATGTATTCATCATGTATGCAAAGAACCCTATACATATCATTACTACATGTGTGCACAACCATCCATTTAAATGCAACATCCATATGATACACACATTCAATGTACATTCATTTTACTAAATACGTCCATTTATATGCAATATGCAATATGAAGGTGACTGAGCTGATCTAGTGCCTAAAGTGTGTGTGTATGCATCCACGAGCAATCACTAGCAAACACTTGCATCCACATGCATCCACCAAACATAACATGTCTCAAACACATGTTTCAACCATAGGACTACCCTATCTAAAGGTCAAAGATACTAGCGAGAGGACATACTAAGGATAAAACGAGTACAAGCTAAGCGATAAAGGAGAAATTAAAATATATACTCTCGAAAAGAAAAGGATACAATGAACGCATCTTCTCTTCCGTAGATTCCCACCATCATGTAGGCGAACGACACGGTCGTCCATAAAGAGCCTCGAAAGTTGCCATGCCAATGCTAGACTGAAAGCTATTATTATATGCGAACTCCACCAAAGGAAGATGCTCCTCCCGTGTACCTCCGAAGTCTAAAACACATAGCCTCTAAAGATCCTCTAGAATACGATTCACCCTCTCGGTCTGGCCATCCGTCTGAGGATGATATTTGGTGCTCAAACATAACTGAGTCCCTACCGCCTCTTGCAAGCTCTTCCAAAACTCGCAAGTAAAGATAGGATCGTGATCGCTCACTATGCTAGAAGGAACACCGTGTAAACGAACTATCTCTCGAATGTATACGGAGGCTAACCATGGAGAAGTCCTCTTACTCTTCACTGGAATGAAATGGGCGCTTTTAGTAAGTCTATCTACCACGACCCAAATCCCCGTATTACCCTTCCTCGATCTCGGTAACCCGTCAACAAAGTCCATCGAGACACTCTCCCACTTCCATTGTGGGATCTCCAATGGGTGAAGCAACCCACCGGGCTTCCTTTGCTCTGCTTTTACTTGTTGGCACACCAAGCATCTAGCGACAAGCTGAGCCACGTCCTTCTTCATTCCGACCCAAAAGTAAACTCGTCTCATGTCCATGTACATCTTGCCCCCGTCGGGATGAATGATCATCTTCGAATGATGTGCATCATCAAGAATGGTCTTCCTCAAGTTCTCGACTCGTGGTACACATAGTCTACCGTCCCTACATAACCAACCCTTATCATCTAGGGTATACCTACTGAGATGGCTAGATGACTCCCCCCTTATGATCTTCTCTACTAACTCAACCAACTGTGGGTCATCTCGTTGTGCCTCACCAATCCATCCCAAAAGCGTAGGTCTGACCTCTAAGGATGCTAACAAACGGGGTACAAAGTCAATGGAAGGTCTAAAGTCAATCGTAGAGATGAACTCTAAGCTTCGCCGCTCAATAAACAACGGACTCAAGGACAACCTTTTCCTACTTAAGGCATCTGCCACCATGTTACCCTTGCCAGGGGTATATGCTATCTCGAAATTGTAGGACGCTAAGAATTCCATCAACCTTTGCTACCTTAAGTTTAAGTCCTTCTGAGAAAACAAGTATTTTAGTGATTTGTGGTCAGTGAACAACTCGAATTTCTCGCCAAGAAGATAATGGCGCCAAGACTTAAGCGCGAAAACAATAGCGACCAACTCTAGGTCATGCGTTGGGTTGCTCTCATGTACTCTCAACTGCCTTCCTCCATAGGCTATTAACCTTCCCTTTTGCATTAAGACTGCGCCTAGTCCTGTCCCACAAGCATCGGTATAAACGGTAAATGGCTTACTCCCATGTGGCAACACTAAGACTGGGGATGTGGTCAAAGCTCTCTTTAAACGTTGGAACGCATCATCACAATCTACGTCCCACGTTAAAACTAGGTTCTTCTTCGTCAAGCGCGTTAATGGGGCTGATATTTTTGTGAAGTCCTTGATAAACTTCCTATAATAGCCAGCCAACCCCAAGAAACTTCTCACCTCGATAGCATTTTTAAGGACCTTCCAATCTTGAATGGCCACCACCTTTGCAGAATCCATAGCTATCCCTTCTTTGGAAACTACGTGCCCTAAGCATCGCACTTCCTTCCTCCAAAAGTGACATTTAGAAAATTTAGCTTTAAGGTTATGTGCTCGAAGGGTCTCTAACACTTCCCTAATATGTAGGGCATGCTCTTCCTTACTGTTAGAAAAGACCAAGATGTCATCCACAAAGACCACCACGAATTTATTAAGGTACTCCCTAAACACCCTACTCATCAAGTCAACAAAGTATGCGGGGGTGTTTGTAAAACCGAAGGGCATCACAAGCCATTCATAGAAACCGTCCTAAGTCCTAAAGGCAGTCTTGTCTATGCTATCCTCAGCCACTCTCAACTGATGGAAACCAGTGGCTAAGTCCAACTGCAAAAACACTGATGCGCCAATTATCTGATGGAAGAGATCGTCAATCCTCGACAGTGGGTGCCTATTCTTCTTAGCAAGCTTATTAAGTTCTCTATAGTCCACACAAAGTCTAAGGGACCCATCCGCCTTCGTGGCAAATACTACTGGAGCACCCCACTCCGATGTACTACGTCTTATGAACCCTTTCTCAAGCAACTCCCCTACTTGCTTATTGAGCTCCCTCCTCTCACGAGGATCCATGTGGCGTAGTGGCAGAGATACTGGTTTTGCATTGTCTACAAGATAAATATGAAAGTCTATCTCACGTTTTGTGGGTAGACCCTTCACCTCATCGAAGACATCAACATATTCACGGACTATACGAACAGAATGTAAATCATCATTGGATGCGTCAAGTGACTCAAGATAACTAAGCATCACCGATCCTCTAGGGTCACAAGAAATATCAACGGTCTTTCCACAACGAATCAACAATTTTACTATCCTTCGTTCACAATCTAGTATAGCACCATATTTGGCTAGCCAATCCTTCCCTAGAATCAACCCATAGCCCATGAAACCAAGCACAAAAGCATTACATTCAAAACCAATGCCTAAGATAGACAATCTCAAATCGCTACAAACCATGGATAAATGAGCCGACCCACCAATAGGATTTGAGACTACATGGGATCCACAACAAGACTAGTATTTAAGTGCAGTGTTTCAACTAATGATGTAGAGATAAATGAATGTGATGCACCAGAATCGAATAAAGTACGGACAGGATGATCAAACAGAAAAACTAAACTCTCAACGGAAATGTTTCTACCTCGTTCTTGCAGCGGTGGGACCGCGAGAGCCTGGACCCGCTCCCTTGCCTGCCCTGGTGCCATGAGAGCCTGAAACTTCCCTCCAGAAGTTCTTTGCCCTTGCCCATGTTTCCTTGGGCAGTCCTTAACTAGATGACATGCCTCTCCACAGTGGAAACAGCCAGTCTTCTTCTTTTTCCTACAGTCTTTACTCAGATGGCCTGGTGTCCCATAATTAAAGCACTTCTTCTTTTCTTTGCCATTATTGTTCTTCCCGCCTTTATTGTTTTTTTTTGTTGTTGCTGCGGTTTCTTTTGATCCCCTTTCTCCTCGGGTGCCTTATTAGCATTGGCGCCTTTCTCCTCTTCTTGCATAAGCGCCATATCAACTAGCCTATCAAAGGTGGCCCCTATAGGGATGTGGGTCATAGCTAACCCATCTAGTGGCTCATTCAAACCCTTAACAAATCTCAGGGCCTTCTTTTCGGGTGTATTCACCAAGTCCAAGCCAAATCTCGCCAGCTGATTGAACTTGTTGACGTATTCTTCCACTGATAGATTCCCTTGCTTCAACGCCATAAATATTTCCATATATAAATTCTCTTCAGCCCGTGAGAGAAACTTTGCCTCAAACCTACGCCTGAAATCCAGTCATGTATCAACTGGACGCACTCTATTAGTGACATCCCACCAAAACGAAGCTTCGTCCTTCATCAACCAAGCAGCCAATTGGACCTTCTTACAATCATCCAAATCGAAAATGCCAAACAGATCCTCCACTTCTTTCAACCAATTTCTAGCTTCAATGAACGTTTCAGACCCATTAAAAAAATTTCCACCCATCGAACGAAAGTCTTTACATATCTTGGAGAAAGTATCTCCACGCGGAGGAATGATTGGAGCTGGGGGAGGAGGAGGAGGAACATTGGCTGGACCCGCGGCAACGGCCCTAGCTTCGAGATATTGACGAAACCAACCAGGTACATGAACACCCTCTGGTATCTCAGATGCTCCGGACATGCTGAAAAGAAAAAAAGAGTTTTAAAACAAGGGAAGCGAAAGAGAGATGTATGGCTTGCAGGGATTGTGCTCTTTATAGTAAACTTTCCTTGAAAACAGCTTCTTTAAAACAAGTTTTTGAAAATACTTTCCAGGAAAATAATACTTTGAAAACACTTTTCAAAACTTTTTATCTGTTCATGTAACCATAGCTCTGATACAACGTGTAACACCCCATGTCCATTAATGTCACTCACAAAGGGAATGCATCAATGTCCATGAAGCGTTATTGTTGTATAGAACAGATAAATTACAAGAATAAATAAATAAAACAACACAGCGGAAGTTAACACTTATTTTATAGCATTATAGATTAACAACAAAGATAATAACATCATAGATTTACAACATAGATAATAACATAACGGTCAATGATTCACAACATAACCATATAATCCAAATCATATCTCAACCCAATTAAATTGTTAATTATCTTATTAAAGAAGTCGAACTCATAACTCAAAGAAGGTCTTGAGTTCTGGAATCTGAGTTCTGAAATTGATTTAGCTCGCCTTCGTAGAAGATTCATTATTGTTTAGATTAGAGTTGAATAGAATTGAGTTGATTAGCTTCGTTTTCCCTCTAGTTGGTGGCAGCTACTCTAGGTTACAAGATGACAGCATGACGACCATGATTCCAGTTTTTATTTGATTTTAGAGTTTGAGTCTACACATGTTTATATAGAATTTCAATTTAATTATAGCCGTCGGATGATCTTAGGGTTAATCAAAACCATTCAGTCGGGATACGGTGACACCTCATCCCTAATGACTCAGCAAGGAGTCAGAAAGGACTCAACAATGAGTCACAATATGGATCAGATTACACCAGAAAGTTGTGCAGGCTTTCTGCTCGGCCTGGGCGCACTTGGCAGGTGCGCAAGTGCAATTTTTGTACTGGCGCACTTCCCAATTGCGCCAGTGCATCTTTTTTTCTTCTTCTTGTTTTCCCGCCTAACTTTGTTTGTCCATATCTCCTTCATCCGGTATATGTTTTACGCAAACTCAGATTTTTTCTCAACCAGAATTCCGAGACGAACACAATGGCGCAAACTGTTTCCCTTAATTCTCACATCTGAGATTAATCATTCTTGAATTTAGTTAATTCGATCATTCAAAAATTCGGGGTGTTACACAATTGGTGGTTCGTCTCATTTATCGATGATTTGTCGGGGTTTGAAAATATCAGTGTTAGGCGTCGAGTTTGAGTGCGACGCGTATGTGCTTGGGTTTATGGGCTTTGGGTTAATTCTAGGAATGGATTGGCTTGCTATGTATGGGGCCATTCTGGACTGTGAGAGGCGGGTTGTTAAACTCCGGACTTGTCATGGGAAGACCCTCGAAGTTTCTTGTGACCCCCAAGGGTCTGTTATGCTTAGCTTTATAGAGTCTCTAGATGCATCCATAGATTATTTGCAATCTGTTCCAGTGGTTTGAGATTATTCCGATGTTTTTGATGAGGTACCGGGTTTACCTCGAAGGCGCGAGATCGACTTCCGCATATGTCCGGTGGATAATGCAAAGCCAATTGCATTACTAGTGCGCCACATGGCTCCAAGGGAAAGGAGGGAGCTGAGTAAGCAAGTAGGGGACCTACTTGAGAAAGGGTTTATCAGACAAAGCATATCTGAATGTGGTGCTCCAGTAGTATTTGCAACTAAGGTGGATGGTTCGCTTCGTTTGTGTGTTGACTATAGAGAGTTGAATAAGCTCACCAAGAAGAGTGGGCACCCGCATCCGAGGATTGATGATTTATTTGATCATCTTGTTGGTGCCTCAGTATTTTCTCAGTTGGACTTGGCTACGAAGTTCCATCAGTTGAGGGTGGCTGAGTACAGCATAGATAAGACTGCTTTCAGAACTCTGGACGATTTCTTTGAATGGCTAGTTATGCCTTTTGGGTTGACAAATGCACCCGCCTATTTTGTTGATTTGATGAGTAAGGTGTTTTGGGAGTTCCTAAACAAATTTTTCGTAGTCTTTGTTGATAATATTTTGATCTTCTCGAAGAGTGAAGAAGAGCATTCCTAGCATTTGGGAGAAGTTTCGAAAACTCTCTGTGACCATCAGCTAAAGGCAAAGTTCTCCAAATGCCATTTTTGGAGAAGGGTGGTGAGATTCTTGGGGAATCTAGTCAAAAGAAGGTATAGTTGTAGATCTCGCGAAGGTGGTTGAAGTGCAAGATTGGCAGATTCCAAAAAATGCAACCAAGGTAAGAAGCTTTCTTGGGTTGGCAGGTTATTATAGGAAATTCATTAAGGACTTCGCGAAGATATCAGCCCCTCTCACCAGGATGACAAAGAAGAATTTGGCATTTTCATGGGATATAGACTGTGACAATGCTTTCCAACGACTGAAGAGGGCTCTGACAACAGTCCAAGTCTTGACCTTGCCTTATGGAAGTAAAGTGTTCACTGTTTACACTGACGCGTGCGGTACAGGGCTTGGCGCGGTTCTGATGCAAGAAGGGAAAGTAGTAAGTTATGGGGGTAAACATTTGAGAGTTCATGAGAAGAACTACCCCACCCATGATCTAGAGCTAGCTGCCATAGTATTCGTGTTAATGACGTGGCGTCATTATTTACTTGGAGAAAGGTTCGACTTATACACCGATCATAAATCTCTCAAGTATCTATTCTCATAGAAGGATCTCAACTTAAGGCAACAACGGTGGATGGAGTTTCTAGCTTGTAACCCTGGCAAGGGTAATTTGGTGGTAGATGCACTAAGTAGGCAGAGGATGGCCCTGAGTCCTCTGTTTGTGGAAAGAAAGAACTTGGAGTTCATATCAGCTTTTGATTTTAGACCATCCATCGAGTTTTGCCTGATTTGTTTGCATCCTTGGAGATATGACCAAATCTTATGGACTTAATAGGAGCCTCGCAACAAGATGACCCACAGATTTTAGACATTATGAAAAAACTCAGAATAGGGGAGACTTCTAGTCACCTCAGTAGATATGTCATAGATGAAAAGGGGTGGTTGCGACGAGATGGAAGGCTTTGTGTTCCTCAAACTGGAAGCTTGATAAAGGCATTCCTAGAAGAATCCCACCATTCTAAGATGACTATTCATCCAGGTGGTGACAAGATGTAAAAACATAAGAAGAGGGTTTTCTTTTGGGATGGGATGAAGAAAGATGTAGCCGAATTTGTTTCTCAGTGTTTAGTTTGCCAACAGGTCAAAGCTGAGCAAAAGAATCCCGGTGGATTACTTCGTCCGTTGGAGGTTCCACAGTGGAAATGGGAGAGCGTCTCTTGGATTTCATAGATGGTTTACCTAGGTCAAAGAAAGGCAATACCAGTATCTGGGTGGTGGTAGATAGACTCACCAAGAGCGCTCACTTTATTCCAGTTAAGAGTAAGAGGACGGCATCGTGGTTGGCAACAATTTATGTTCATGAGATAGTTCGTCTTCATGGAGTACCTTCCAACATCATAAGCGATCGTAACCCCATCTTTACTAGTGAATTTTGGCGGAGTTTGCAAGAAGCATAGGTACATAGTTGGGTTTGAGTACCGCTTATCATCCTTGGACCGATGGGCAGACGGAGTGGGTAACAGAATTCTTGAAGATCTTTTAAGACTATATATCCTAGACTTCGGAGGGACTTGGGAAGAGCATCTTCCTTTAGTAGAGTTTGCCTATAATAACGGTTATCAAGCTAACATCGACGTGTTACCCTTCAAAGCATTGTACGGACGAACCTGTAGATCACCAACTTGTTCGTGGGAATCTACAAAAAGATTACTTAGACTAGATATGGTTAGGGAAACGTCCAAAAAGATAGACCTTATTCGACGGTGGATAAAGACAGCTCAAGATAGGCAAAAGTTCTATGCAGACAAGAGAATAACTGACATCGAATTTGAAGTGGGAGACTTAATTTTTATCAAAGTATCACCTCTGAGGAATGTGGTTCACTTCGGAGCAGTAGGGAAGTTGGCATCTAGGTTTGTGGGACCATTTCCCATAATCGAGAGAATTGGCCAAATGGCCTATAGAGTGAAACTCACAGAAAATATATCCGGTGTTCATGATGTTTTCCGTGTCTCTCATCTGTGGAAGTGCCTGCATGAAACCGTAGAAGTTGTTGAGCCGATTATGTTGGAAGAAGTAGAAGTGGAATGGGAGGCGACAGTTAGACGAGTCCCTACCCGTATTCTTGAATCAGAAGTTAAGAAGCTGCGCAATAAAGAGATTAAGATGCTAAAGGTTCAATGAGGAGATAGACCAGAGGATGCGACTTGGGAGACCGAAGACAGGATTCGTTCTTCGTACCCTTTTCTTTTCGAGGGTATGTTCTTAACTCCTTTTTCAAAGTTTTATCAGTACTTGTTTCTGTCAAATGAGTATATCTTATCCATAGTATTTTTTCGGCCTTTAGATAGGAATCCTATGGATGTAAACATGTGGTTGAAACATGTTATGTTTGATGGATGCAAGTGGATGCAAGTGTTTGCTAGTGGTTGCTTATGGATGCATATACACACACATTAGGCACTAGATCGGCTCAATCACTCTCATACTGCATATGGATGTGTTTGCATTTTCTTTTCTTTTATGGATGGAATGGATGAGTTAGCATATGGATGTTGCATTTGGATGAATAAATGTGTACACATATAGAACTCACATGATATAATAGGATTATTTGCATACATATTGGATTCATGGCACTAACATGCATTGCATTAAGGAGGTTAACTGAATTAGTAGATCGCCCAATTTTTGCTTTAGTGTTGGGACATATACACACACCTTTGCATATATTCATATAAGCATTAGAAATATTTAAGGACAATGGATGTCGGTGATTGGTGGATGAGTAGATGGATGATGGATGGTAAGATATGCATTCTTCTCAACTTAGAGATTTCGGGACAAAATCCTTTGAGTAGGGGAGAATGTAACACCCTGAATTTTTAACAACATTAAAAAGGATAAATTAAATAATAGTTAATTTAATATTTAGAATTATAGGAAACGGACTGCACCATTGCGTTAGTCTCGAAATTCTGGTCAGGATAGACATTTGCTTGCGTAAAACGGACACTGTATGAAGAAATTATGAGTGTTTTAAGTTTGTATACACGTAGAAAGATTGTATATATACGCATGAGTCAGAGATGAGTCAGAATTTTATCCAAAATGGTTCGAATTTGAAAATTCGATAAGGCGGCGAAAATCTCGCTCTAGGGGGACGACCCAGAGGGGTGTCGACCCCCCCAAGGGGTGTCGACCTACGGGTCAACCCACCCACAGGGGTGTCGACACCCCTAGTGGTGACGTGGCACTCGGTTTCAGGGGGTCTGGTAGCTATATATATGTGTCCTATTTTCCTATTTTCTTCATTGGAAATCATGGAGCCAATATCTTACCAGGATATGAACTGAGACGGAACCGTTTTCTACAACAACGTACTTTGCAAATCAAATTCAGAAATTCAAGATTCGTTCTTTCTCAACTCTCTAAATCTAACGCTGTGAGTTTCTAGTTTTTTTAGGTTTAGATAAATAAAAGTAAATAGTGAAAAACTATGGATTAGATATGTTGTAAATTGTGGATCTATGCTATTGTTAAATCTTATACTATGTCATAATAGATCTACACTTTTAGATCTAATGCAACTGTGGTTATTCAATTATGTTACCTATGTGGATATTGACTTGTAACTATATTGTGGTGAATGTAAATCTGTTAATTTGGATAGTTGCAACATTGATTAGATCCAGTTCTTTATGTAAATCACCTTTCACTTGTCATATTGCGATCAACTTAGATAAGTTGTAAATTGGATATGTGAACCCATATTTAGATCTAAACATGCTATTATGTCATTCTAATGGTGTTAGATCTACTTTAACCTCTAGATCTGGATTATGTGATCGAATTTATCACCTTGTGTCATCATGTTATATCTAATCCAATTAGACGTCTAAATTGCTAATTTAGATCTTAATATGCTTATTGTGACATCATAGTCATGTTAGAATCAATTGACTGCCACCAGTTCATCAGTTTTATGTCCACCTTGTTATGATGTTAATTACATGTCCATTCACCATATTATCATGCTAGTTTATGTTTATGCCAAGATGATCACTTTAGTTATATTCCCATTATTTTCCTTATTATCGTTTATGACTAGGCTATTGTCTAGCCTTAGCATGCTGCCAGTTTATGATTACGCTAGTTAGGGAACGGGGGAGAAGGGTTAATATTGGCATAATTTGAATATGAACATTTTTGGACATATAATTCAAATGGGGATAAAAAGATAAATGATCACTTATAATGACATAGGTAGATTTGGACAAAAATAGTAATTATAATTATGAATTGTAATTGCACTTATGACACGAGGTTAGATTGCATTAGTGGTGGAAGTCTGCCCGGACCCAACCGACATATCTAGCAACCACTAATGTTGAACCTAATGTGAGAGGTCTAAGTGTGCAAATATGAATCGGGCTAAGACACGAGGTTAGACCCAACTGTGGAATAAGACTGCCCGGACCCAACCGACATATCTAGTATCTACACGTTGTAGGCCTAATGTGGGAGGTCTAGCCCATTATAACCATAATTGGACATGGTAAAGAATTTGACTGCTTAAACTAATTTAATCCATAAGGATTATATGATTATGAACTTCAGTTATGTTTAAGTCAAACTAGATGGGTAGTAGGTGGGTTTAGTAAATTAGAGGGGGTAGGTAATATTTACATATAGGCCCACGAACTTAACCCAATAAGGTTATGTAATTAAAGACACCTATTGGTATACATACCCGGTGGAAAATATAATAAAGTTATGCAATTAAAGACACCCTATAGGGTAAGCATAACTAACATAGGGCTATGTAATTAAAGACACCTAGGGGTATACGTAGTCAGTGAAAAACCTAGTGGGGATACAAGACAAAGGGGAGAGCTTGTATCATACTGTGTGGGACCCATATAAGTCAGTAACTCGGAGTAGGTATCAAATAAAATACTCCATGATAGGCGGAGAAGGGGCACGCTTACTGATTGATTGTAAGAGATCCAAACGAGATAGATGGTGTGGGCGGCGCAAATCGACCGGGCCATGTGCGTGCATGAGCCGAGCAGAGGGGGATAAGATGATCGTGACACTAGTAGATATGGTTGTGCACATCTTGGGAAATGAAGGGTTGCCACTTTAGGAAGTGATACCTCCTACTATGGGGCCAGCACAGGATATATACGGAGTAGGGAGTCGATCGATTAGGGTAGTGGTTAGGGTACACTCGGACGTATGCCCTAAGTCTACCAACTTATAGTGGAAGGGATCATCTCATTTTAGTTGTACTAGTAATAGTGCAGAGTAATCATTAGAGAAGTGTATACACTTTACCATGTCCACCTTGTCACACCTTCCATTTATGTAGTGATCTCTCTTATCCACTTTATATGCCTATCATGTTACTTTTTTTATTTACTGGCTAAAAGTAACTAGACTCGCCAGACTTTATGTCTGACCCTTTTGTCTCTCCTTCTTTCTTCTGTTCCCCCCTCGCCCCCCCCCCCCCCCCCCCAAGGTTCTCAAGGAGGAAACACTCAGGACTCAAATTTCTTCTTGCTAGGAGCTACTTCTTAGTTATTTGTCTTGTAATTATTCTGTGTCTGTTTACCTATAGCGCTTCATGAAACTTAATGCATTCCCTTAGTGAGTGACATTAACGGACGTGGGGTGTCATATTAACACTCTAGTAGTTTGTCATTTCATGTTAATAATATTTAGCATTGCATAAATGTAACGTGCATAGTTGAAATGTGCGTGAAACAGGTAAATGTTCATTAGCACGTTGTCCATTCATGTTTATACGAATTAATAACTAAGAAGAAAAAAGAGAAAAAGAAAAAGAAAAAAAGAAATTAAATTTTATTTCCTTAACCGCGTTAATTAAATAAGGAAGAAATTTAACAGTGTGAACTCAAATTTGGAACATGTAGTAACGGTAGAAAATGTTCAATAAGTCTTATCCCTATTAACATGGGTTCATACCCTCTTTGAAGCAATTCATTGATGTTGCTTTTGGATCTGATATTTTGGCTTCTTCCATAAATTATGGCAACGACAAAAATCTTTCCTTATCAGTAGCCGAATATTTGAAAACACTGTTCAAGATCTTTGAAATCTTCTATTGTCAGCAGGAAATATTTGGGCACTATTCATGAACAGAGAATCCACTTCTACACTTGAACAGTATGCAAGATTTCAAATCTTTTTCGGTCAGTACTTGCTTCCTTCTTCTACGTTAAAAAGGGAAGACATACCACATCAATATCCTAACACTTGAAATCGCTCTCACCACCCTTCCCTTTATATTATTTAACCGCATGCCTCAAAATTGGGAATTTTATTGCTTCTTCTCCCCACTTATCAGCGTGACGCATCCTACTCCTCTGCAATTTCAAATCCAAGCGGAAAAAAGGGAGACTTCCTTTCTGCAAATCGCTTAACCACCGAACCGAGGCATAGAAATCGTCGGAGGCGCGTCACTATCTGCATCGGCCTGCGATCCCTCTCCGATGCTTCCTTTTTTCGCCATCCTTCACGACAGCACCACCAGATATCGTGCAAGACCTCCTCGCGGATCCGAGCAGTAAAAACCTCTGTTCGACCTTCCAAGAAGAGAAGAAAATAAAGCTTCAATGTCTTGTGTTTCAGAAGGAAACCCAACGATCCTCACCCCACAACCTGGTGTCAATTGCGAGCTGCCACCTCAAGACTAGCGACCGACTTCGAGTTTTCTTGTTCCATACGCCATCCATCGGCACCAGTTGCTCTCCGGCCTACTTCAAGTTTGCATTCAGAAAATGTGCACCTCAGATGCTCAGGGAAATGCCTACGAGAAGAGTGCTGGGTCGGTTGGAGCTTACAGTTTTGAGCTTTAAGCTGAATTTGTTTCAAGTCTCTGTCGGGTTCAGTTTTCGGTTATTCAATCCTTATGGTGAGCTTTACTTGGGTTATTAAATATATTCGTTGCATGTCATCATCCCTTTCCAAATATTGATTTTAATTGTCGTTTTGGTTAAATATAGTTGAAATATTATTGGATTCACTAGTTCTATTCTGCAAGGGCCAAGTTTGGGATGTGCTCGTATGTTTCAATATTTCATTTGTGTGCACATATACATATGTATATGTGTATGCAAATTAAACGAATGTATGGTTGTTGTTTGGCCATCATGTATCATCCTTGGTTTTTCTCAAAATTTGGAATTCATCTTATTTTCCTCGAAGGTGAGTTTCCCTCACTCACAGACTAATATTTTTATTAAGTAAATTAAAGATTTGAATGTTGAATGAAATGTTAGGGTGCTCTAAATTTGTTTTCTTCGTGATTGTGCACGTGCGACACATACTGTTATATCATACGACATTATGGATGTATGCTTGACATGCTATGTTTATTTTTCTCACCATGCAAGTTTCCCTTTTGATTAGAAACCATTACGGGTTGAAATGATACAAACCCGAACCCTTGTGTATTCGAATCAATTTGGGATGCGATAAAAATAGATTGAAACGATAAATATCCATATCACTTGACCATAGGGCAGAAAACTTTATATAGACAGCGTGGCCAATAAAATAAAGTATTGTAAAACATTTTATCAAAATTTATAAATAGAAATTTTAATGAAATCTCTATATAGCACAAAGAAAGTTTTAAAAGTAATTTGGTTCAAATATTTACTTGAAATTTCATGAAATCCAATTTGTATTAAAATAAGTTTAAAGTAATTTTTGCAAGTTAACACCAAGTTTAATTTATTTAAACAAATTTTTATAACTTCATGTTCTTATAATAAATTTAATAATATGATAAATTTTGGATTTAATGCAAGGGATTTACAATGATTTGATAAATTTCTCCCGGACTTATTTTGATATATGCTCTGTTAATGAATTTTTTGCCATGAAAATATAAGAAGGATTTTGTCAAAATGGAAAGTATTTAAGTTCAAATATAAAAGGGTATGATTTTCTAAGTCATGATGAATACAAGTTTGGAATTTAATAACTCACATTTCGATTTAACAACTAAAGTTAAAGGTTGTTTTGGAATTTATTATATGAAATGAATATGTGAAATCCAAGGTAAACATTGGTTTGAAAAATTGTTTTAACCATGAAGTATTGAAATTGAACCAAATAAATGGGAATTTTTTTAAATGTGAAATTTTGACAGGAAAAGAAATTTTGAGACGTGGATTTGGATTGGATTAATATTATTTGAATAGAATTCCAATTTCATAAAAGTAATTTTTCCTTATTACCTGATTTTGTAAATATTTTTCTTTATATATATACATATATAAAATTATGGTTTGATTTCTTTAACTATATGAATAATACTTTTCCAACTATATATGTTATACATTACTTTCGGTTTAAGCTTACATATATTTTTCCAACTACTAATATTTATACATTACTTTCAATTTAATATACATATAACTTTTCTAACCATATATACGTAGTACATTACTTTCAATATACATAGACTATTTTCAAACTTAAACTTTCTAAATATATTTTATAATCCGAAATAAAAATTTATGTCCAATCTAGTCTATGTGAATCCTAGGGTGGAAAGGGGATTTCGAGCAATAACAATATCTCATGGAATTTGAAACTTAAAACAATGGTTGATGAAAATGGTGAATAATGATTTTATTATCGAACCAATGATAAATTATTTTAGTAATTGATTTCGGGCAATACTTAGAATAAATCGATTTGCGATTCTTGAAATATGATTTCAGATATAGTGGCCACGGTGTGAAAAGAAAATGTAAGCATTCGGTTGTTAAAGAGACTAGAGTCAGCAAGTGGTGTACTCTATGTCAATGCTGACACCACTTTAACAACTGTATACATGGTGGATTTTGGAATGAAGCAGGATGACTGGGAGGCGACTATTGGATCGAAGAAGGCGAACGATGACGAAACGGCCTTGACCTTCGGGTCATAATTAAAATGACTAAAACAGGAGCTATACCATGACTAATTAAGGTCGCACCTCATATCATACACGCTTCTTCGATACCATCTCTATTACTATGTGATTGATTTGGGGCGCGCTTTTGATTTGGGAGTGTGTTACGAGGTGGCCAGTAGTTGCTGATATGTGTTACCATCGGTCCGAGAGTGCAACTGGTAGAGTCCTACCCTGGGTATTGCCTCGAGTGCCTTATCATATAAAACCTGCACGAGCCCTATACGATTTTGATTTAGTGTTGCATTCTATGAAGTGCCCTCTGATAAAACCAGTGCAGTGAATTTATGGTAGTGTATAGACTATGATGCCTATAAACTGCGTAAGGGTAATACGGTAATCCCGCTTACGCTATTTTCATTATATTTACTTTACTGAATAGACATTACAATAATAGCGTACTATTATATATGTATTAGTTTCACGGATCTTTAGAGGATGGAAATCCCAAACATCCTTTAAGTTATTGTACATTTCATTGGACACTTCACTTGAGTTAATTCACTAATATAAGACTATTAGTCCTGACTCATGTATTTTTTTTGTTTTATTCCTTGCAAAATGCCCAGGTCAGACCGAGTATTTCAACTTGAAGATATATTTGTTAGAGCTTGAGATTCATTAGAGATCCAGCTATCCATTTGCTATGTCATATGCAGTTGTGCCTATCTGTTCTTATCACCGAATATCAATAGGTTCTATATTCATTCTTCCGCTGTATCTATATTTATTTATGCACTCCGATATTATGTAAATTTAAAAGATTTTGTAATATTGTATAAATTTTACTTCCGCTGTGAGATATTTTGTGTTTTGTGTATGTGATTCTGTGATGATTTTTATTTCAACTTCATAAGCAATAACAATCTATCCTTTTGAACGGTTTGAGTTGGTTTAATTACTGACTTAAGGTGGTCAAAAAGCCAGGTAGTTACAAACTTGGGTCAAGGGGTCCACTTAGGAATTGGTCCTACAGTTAAGGGTCTTAAATAGTGTATGAATCCTACCTAAACCTGGAGTTAAAAATGACCGGTGTGGTCATTCCATATGGCTACCTATCCTACGAAAAGTATTAAGCGTCTATGAGATTATCCAATAAGGCCAAGTAGATTGTAATGGCCCTTCACCAAGTGGTCCTAAGTGGTTGCTTACTATTTCTTGCCTTATGCGGGGCATGTGTTTATATGCAGGAATAACGAACGCCTTAATTAGTGGGACCCGTAGCTAGTGTCCTCTATCTTATAATAGCATTGAGTAAACCATCTGGAGTATTAAATACCAATAGGTTGGCCTAGGGTCATAAGTGATCGAGAGAATCCACCCTTATCTATTATTCGATAGTGAGGCGTTAAGTGGCAAAATATGTGTATACGCAAATCACTAAACTCTGTAGTTGAAAGCCAACCTCTTTGTTTTAGTAATTGGTTAAATGCTGGTTTAAAAGCTTCATAAATATACGCGTAAATGTTCTATTTTGGTATCATTATCATTGGGAATGCTACATTGGATATGGTAGTTACAGTCGTGCATAAATGTTTACTGAGTTAGGTTAGAATCACTAGCCTTGGTAAGCATATATATTTGGTTGAACCAAATAGGATGCATTTGTGTATTGTAACTGTGGTGTACTTTTCCTGTTCACCAGGACTTATTGTCCTAACCCCCTCCTCATTACAACCTCCTAGGTTTTCTAGAGAAGGTTTGGTTCTCACATGTGTCCAAGCTTGGCTTTTGGTTCTCGTTCTCGTTCTCTCTCATACTTGGTATTGACATTGTGACTCACTTTTATAAGGTAGTTACTTGAGTTAATGCATGTCTATCCTATTACGTTTTCGTTGTGAGTTATTTTACCATGCTACGATTATGCTTATGCTCATTTATTTGTAGGCACTAGATTTACATCCTCCATGCTTGGATGTGTTCGAGTTTCGATTTTTGTTGAAATTTAGGCTCAGATAAGTGTGGGGTACTACATTTGGTATCAGAGCATATGTTAGACGATCACAGGAATTAATTAAATTAGGATTCGTAAGAGAACGTAATTCGATTTTCTTTTCTATTTCTTCGTCTTTCTTACTCGACTTTAATTTATTTTGATGATGAAATAGTCGCGGGTCAATATAAATGGGTCTTAAGCGACTAAGAGTTGAAATATGTTGAGTTCGGGTTTCTAGCCAATTATGTCTTATCCTAGTAAGTTGGAGATTTCTTTGTAAAGAGGATAAGGACAACATATGGTGGATTCCGTGGATTCAAGTTTGGAGATTAGACAAAAATCTAGCTACAACAGAGATAGTTGCGATTTCTAGTTTTTGGTTTCATTTGGTAGCTCCAGACAAAGACCTTTTCTTGGTCTGAAATGGGAAATCCATGTTAATATGTCATATCCATTCAAAAATATAATTATGAGGTATATCAATTCGATAATTCATTAAAATTCCGGATATCCTTTCGTTGGAAGTATTCATTTGAGTTCTTGGCCATATATTCGAGGGAATTTTATTTTAAAAAAGAGCCTTATCATTTCAAAGTTTGTATTTTTTTACTAATTTATTTTGATTTATTTCGGTTTACGCTAAAATGCAGAGTTTGGTTACGGTAGTTTGCACGTGTTTAAAGCATCATTTTATATTGAAATAGACGATTTGAATGACGTAAAGCGCATCTTACCAAAATTTTGATTTTTATTTGAATCTCATATGAAAAGTGAAACGATATTGAAAGGAAATTTTCAATATATATATAAAGTTTTAAGGAGAAAAATTATTTTTGTGAAGTTTCGATTTTTGGTTACATGAAAGGCTTAAGGAAGATTTTTGGATGGTTTGTGTGCATGTTTTAGCGGTGCAATAGGAACGATGATGTGATAGAAATGTTAACGATAACAAGGAAAATGCCATTTTAGCCTTGGAAACGTTGTTTCCATCCCTTGTTAGCGGTGCGTGCGAGTTGCTAATGAACTCATTTTATGTTTCAGAGCTCGTTTTAAGCCTCTTTTACAGTCAGTAGACGGGAAATTTTAGAGTATATTGGGAGCTGAGGTAAACTTTCCATTGTAGGATGGGACGTGGAATACTTATAAACGAAGGGAACGTTAAAATTCTCCGCTTTGATTTCCTTTTTTGGGTTTAGGAGAAATTCAGTAGCAAGCGATTAGATGCATTGACATTTTGGATAGTAGGATTTGGATGCAAAATTTATTGCTTCACATAACTATTTATAGTCGTGTGAGGGTTATGGACGATTTTCAAAATTTCATTCATATAGAACTACCGGTATATTTACGATGTTTTGCATCATGTTTTCAAAAGTATTCTAAAGATTTAATGAATACATATAGGAGGATCCTATTTAGAATCATTGTGCATACATGTTTTGTAGTTGAAATGAATTATGTACACCATGCACATGTGCACTTGGTTGCAAAGTGGATGTACACAAATTGGTTGTGTAAGATAGGATAAGTAAGTGTTAGAATTTCGGGATGAAATTCCTTTTAAGGAGAGAAGAATGTAACAACCCGGAATTTGAAAATAAATAAATTAGTTATTTAATTAGATTTATAAATAGTAATTTCAACAAACGATGAAATTTGACCATGAAACTATAACTGTTGCATTCATCTTGGAGTTTTGGTCAACTTTCATGTTTGGAGTTTTACGAATGGAGTCCGTATGAAAAAGTTACGGATGAAAAACGAAAAATGGACGGAAATAAAAAATAGTATTTAACACCTTTTATAACCTGCCTTCACCGGGCAAAATCACTCAAGGGCAGTGACACCCTTGACCAAAGATGTCGACTGCTTTGGGCAGATTCAACCTAGTAACGGCTAGGGTTAATGGGTGTTGTTTAATATATATTATTATATAAACGAATGTATGTTAATTAAAATAAATCTAACAGTCCAGGGTCTTTCTTACACCTATAAATAGAGGGTTAGGCCCTTATTCTTTTCCACACAAATCTGTAGGTAGCGGCGAAGCTCTGCCATTTCCCTTTCTCTTCAAATAAATTCTAAATCAAAAATAGATTCATGTATAATCAATCAAACATAAATCCATATGGATTTGAAAGGGATAACCAGATTCAAGTGGAAAAGGGTATGAATTGATATCTAAGCTATTCTTCATCAGATTCTTCCCTATTTTCCTATTTCCTAACAAAACTACAAATCTGAATGTATCCCGTTTTTAGAATAATTGTAGATCTATAAGAATTTGGGAATTGTTGGCCTAAAAAACTATTCAGATTTCAGATTTGGATGCTTAGGCAGCCAAGTTTCATTTTGGGATATATTATATATTCATATTTGGTAGCTTCGTTTTGGTGCAGTACAAGCACTTAGTTTATATTTGGGAGCATGATATCATTTTTTAGACCGCTTCAAGTATGTAGTACATGCTTAGGTTGGTTGGTATATATGCATATACATGGCTTATACCTTAAGTGGCACTATACACTAGGGTATACGTTATGTCTGTGATATAGTTGATGTTTTAGTTATGATATATAATATATGATATGATATGATATGACATGACGTCTTTTGGTTATATATACTGTTTCAGTACTCTGTTCTTTGCTTCGTCTTCAATTTCGAGGATAAAATATTTTTAAGTATGGGAGAATGTAACGACCCAGAATTTCTGATATTTTGAAAATTCGAGTTTTTAAGAATTTCGAATAATCACGCACGGTTCTGGATACTTACACTCATTTTTGAATATGATCTCAAAAAATATAACGATCACATAAGTTATTTATATCAGTTTTATCAACTTACTAGTTCAAACAATTTACTGCTATTGTAAATTTTTAGATTTTCAGAAAGTATTTGAATATGACTCATAAAATAGTTAAAATAAGGTTATTGGATTTTTAAAATAATAATAAAAAGGGAATATTTTTAAAATCGATAACTCTTTGTTATTTTAAAAAGCTAGAAAATTTGATATTTTGCAAATTATCTTGGAATTCGACGAAACCAATTTTATTTAATCCGTAATGGTAAATTATTGTAAGGTTCAAAATTTCAAGTCAATCGGAGTTAGTGTGTGAGCGTGCGTAATATAAACCTAGGTGGAAAAAGTAGTTAAATTTAAACAATAACATAAAGAAATACCATTTTGCAAACGGTCTCCGAATTCAATGAAACAAGGACCATTACAACTGTACTTGAAAAATAGAGCAGTTTTAAATTTTGTAGCATTCGGAGTTAGTATGTGGTCATACGAGTAGAAAACGCATAGGTAGATTTCAATAGAATTTGATTTAATATGGTCGAATTAATTAGTTTTGGGCCAATAATTAATATTTAAAAATATACTCAAAATTAAACATATTTTTCAAAGATTGGTAAATGTTTTTAGAACATTAATTAACTTTCATGAACATTGACGATTAGAAGTGTTAAAAGTAGTTAAATAGGCTAAAACAATGCATTAGCGTAGAAGTTATACTTTTAATGAGGTGTCACCACCCTAACAACCCCTTTTGTGTTTCTTTTGACATGTGACTCCGTCCTCCTAGATCGCTGAAATTTCACCTATCCGCGTGCTATTTTATTTTCTATAAAAGGAAACCTCCCCCTTCTTTTTCACTTTGCTTTCCTTCCTTTTTCTTAGCTCTCTCCTCTCTCCTTGCTTCATTGCCCTCCCTTACAGCCCACCTGCACGGCCAGCACTCCCTCCCTCTCTGACGAACTCCTCCGGCCATCCCAAACCACCGTTGTGGGCCTCCCTTGTAATAACCCGGAAAATCAGAACCAATTTAAAAAAAATATTTTAGCTATTTTAATGGATTTTGAATATTTAAAATGATTTATTTTATATAATCACAACTAAAAATTTATTTAAATCGTAGTTAGAATGAATAAATTTATTTTAATTATAAAACGAGCCTGAAATGGCACGGTAGTTTGAAAATTCGATTTCAAATTTCAAATGAATGTACATGATTCAAAATAAATCGAATTCAGTAAAACCAGAAATATTTGAATCGGTTGGAAAATATCTTTCCAATAAATGTGAAAAATCCAAATTTCATAATGGGAATAAAAAGTTATGTCCAGTTGAAAATTCAGAATAGTCGTTATGGAATTTTATATAATATAAAGCCCTTAAAAATAGCCATTTTGCGAACGATCTCTGTTTTCGATGAATCCACTTTTGTTGGATTCGGAATGTCAAATTATTGCTGGATTCCAATTTTCATAATTTTTAGAATTAATATGTGAGCATGGCAAAAGAAATCTTGTTTTGTCAATTCCAGTCAAATTGGATCGACTGGGAAATGACAATTTTTCAAACGGTCTCCAAATTCAACGAAATTAGTTTTGTTAGGACCGTATCATCAAAACATAGCTAGATTTATTTTCCTGGAATTTTTAGAGTCAGTATTTGGCCCTAGTAAATTAAAATGTACGTTTAAATTCAATATATATTGATTTATATTTTAATTTCTAGGAAAAATTGATCGAAACAGTAGAATTGGCTTACGAAACATATTCCATTGTGTTCGGGATGGGCGTATTTAGCTAGTGGCGACAGTCGTTGGGTTTGGTTTAGAGTTCGTTAAGTTAAACTTCAAAATTTTGAAATAAATGAATTAAATAATATAATATATATATATATATATATATATATACATATATACATAGCCATATTCAGAAACCCTAGCATTAGGAATCTGTCGCCACTCTCTCAACGAACGCGATGTTCATTCAAAACTTCCCCTTCAGTTTTCGCAAAATCCACACTGTGAAATTCAAATCTGTATGAAGCAAAAACGTAGTGCTAGGAGAGATCTTCATTTTGGTACAAGTATGGTCATCTCAAGCTGCGTAAACCGTGAGAATTTCTAGTAAAAGGGTGCGCCATTCAATGCCATTTTCGAGGCTCAAGGCGCCACCGAGTTAGGCCCCACTCCCGGTGTAGGGAGGCGCCGCTCCCCAGCTTCTGATGATGCCCTTCGATCAAGCTCTGGTGCCTCCGTTCGTCGCGCGCAGGGGAGGTTTAAAGGTCGAGATTGGATTTCGACGTTGGCCAGTAATTTGAACGAGGGGATGAAAGAATTAGCAAGGGTAATTAAAATTTAATTATTATTCAAATAATCTAATTATGTAATTAACTTTTAAAAACCCGTAAACTTGTCATACGAGGTCCCAATCGCGCGAAACTGGATCCGTTGCGATCGTGGGGACGAGAGCTTCACAACAAGACTAACTGGGTCCAATTTGGAGCATGTTAGAATTTCGGGCAAATTCGAATCCAGACTGTTCAGCAAATCAGAAATAAAACTAGCGGAGTGGAAACCGACAGTGAGAACACCTTCTCACTCTATTTATTTTCTAGTAAAATATATACTAGGATGCAAACGATGCTTAGCAGCACCCGACACCATTTATAGTACAAACCATGATTGTTTGTTTGGATTGAATTGACTGTGTTGTGTTTATTGGATGTATGAACTGTATAAAATATTTATGTGTTGAATAAATTGTTTGAGCAATTAAAATATTATTTTTATTGAATGTATGAACTGTATAAAATATTCTGGTGTTGAATAAAATATTTTATCGTCAAAAATATAATTTTTAACATACAGATGAACAACATAAAATTCTTCTGAAATGAAAATAAATATTCATTTACAAATCGGATGATTTGTTTATATACACCCATTTGACTAATATGGATGGGGACGACAAATTTTACACATCGTCCAACGGCATAAATAATAATCAGTATTTGTTGTTTGAAAACCCCATACGAGTATTGGGATGATATTGGACATACAGTAGTCCCAATATTTAGTTGTATGTCAATCGATGGGTTAACAGGCTGTGATGAGCGTTAATTATTTGTTTTTAACGCTTATGCAGTTGTATAATGCACTCTGGATGATGGTTGATTGCATATCGTTATTGTTGTGTACATGTATGCATGATATCCATATAAATAACATTATATGGTAATTGACTGTGTCTGTTTCCAATTCAGAAAGAAAGAATATTTTAAAATAACGAATATTTTAAAATAATGAATATTTTAAAATAATATTCAGAAAAGAATCAAAATATGATTTTGATGTCCGATTTTGGATAAACACGAAAATATTTAAATATATGAAGTCGTGTTGATTAGATTTGCGACATTTTGATGCAAAAGATATTTATATCGATTTTATTCATTTTTATAATAAATATTGAAAAGAAAACTATTTCAAAATCTAACATTTTGAAAATATTATCATTTATATATTATAATGATATGGAATATTCAATTTTAATTTAAAATTGAAAATGAAGTTGAAATCGTTTTTAAAACGATTTTTAAAATACGATTTAAATGGAAATCTATGGAATATATGTAATATATATATTATATATTTAAATGGCCTGAATAGAACTCGTCGCGCCGCGACCGTTCGCGAATTTCGACCTTTGACTTTGAATTGACATTACGGGAGATCCGACCGTCGGATTCTCCTAAAACCAGAACCATTGGGTTCATATCGAAAAGAGCTTTCCAACAATATCAGAGATTTGAAATCTAATGGTTAGATTTGGAATTATTTCCAAATCAAATTTGGAAAAGGTCGTTGTAAGTGCAGTTCGATGACCGTTTATGGAAATCGACTGAAAGGGCCTTAATAAAATTACTAAAAATATCAATAATTTATGTAAAATCATAATAAATGATTTGGAAAGAATTGGGATGAAAAATTCCATATTTGAAAAGATAAAAATATATTTTTATTGAAATGAACTAGTTATTAATTAGAATTATAATCCAATTATTTTTAAATAAATAAATTGGATAGAGAATGGTTTTAATATAACCAGAAATTTCAAACGAATAATTTGGAATGGATTGGAATAGGAACAATCTTCGGAATATTTCGATATTGGATTCCGTTATTATACGGATATTGTTATGGAAACTTGGAAGATATATTTATATCGTTATTTCCAATATGATATTTGTTGGCTTCAGAATTTGATATTGAATATAAGCCAATATAATTTCTAATCAGAGTCTTGTATTTGATATCAAATTGGATTTTGGGTTTGTCGTGAATGGTGTCTTCAGTAACATTATTCTTAAACCCAGTTCAGAAAAGAATAAATCTTTTAAGTAAAATTTTGTGAAGTTTTCCAATTAATTAATATTTAATTGGAATTGAATAAAAGAATTGGATTTTGGGGTAGTCATGAATGGTGTCTAAAATAACAGTGTTCTTAAACCCCGTGTGAAAAGAATAAATCTTTTAATTAAGATTATTTGAGTGTCCAGTTATATTTATTAATTGGAATTAAATGGAATGGGAACTGGGTTTTTAGTGAACTATGTTTTTAACGACATTCATTCTTTAACCCAATTAACAGTGAAATGTGATTTTGAATTTATAAATCTTCTTATTAAGATTTAATGGAAATTTTCCAAAGTAAAGTTTTCCAATTTAATAAAATAAATTAGAAGGGAATGGAATTCGATTTGGTAATAATCAAAGTGAACTTCTATGGAGGAAGACCGTTACTATATATGTAATTTAAAAGGCTTTGTCGTTATTCCATTTGTATTATTGGTTGGAAATGGTAGTTTATGTCGATTATATATATTGATCTGTTTTCCGTGAAGATTCCATAATTAATGGAATGTGATTTTGGGTTTATCATGAACTGTGTTTTAAATGACATTGGGTCTTTAACCCAGTTAAAGTCAGGATTTATTTCTAAATTTGAACAATCATTATATAATGATTTTTGGGGATTAAAACTAAGTGGAGTTTTAATGAATCTTTAATTAGATTGAAAAGTGAATGTGATAATTCAAACTACCAAATTTGGGACATGATCGAGAATGGAGTATCACCAGTTTTGCTCCAAGCGATAGTTAAATCTTTAATTAGATTCGAACGGGAAATGGTAATTAAATTTACTAATAACACTGTGGTGTTAGATATGGAGTATTACCGGTTTTGCCCCATAGGATGAATAGGTTAGGACTGGGAAATAAAATAAATGATTACTTCGGTAAGGTTCGCTAATCCCGACTAATTTAGATAAACCTTAATTTGGTTTGAATTGATATCCAATGGAAGATTAAACAATAAATTTAAAGAATTTATCTTCGATTAAATTAATGGAAACCTTTCCCAAAAGGATATGAATATTTAAATAAAAGAATATTCAGAATTGCAATGAGGCGTATGTTGTGTTTTTATAGCACTTGTTTATAAGATACGCGAATTATTCAAAAAGACCGGGTTTATCCCATTCTGAATAAATGAATCAATGATAAGTCGACGATGAAGACGGTGGTTGAAGACTGGAGGTCTTCACATCGTTTGGATGATTACTGATGTCTTGATTGGGCTATACACCCAAGACAAGGTAATAAGTGGTGATCGTCCAGACGTACTTGGAGATCGATCGGATATGTGAGGACCTCTCTCCTATATTGGACATATGGGACGAGGAATAAGGTGCCTCCGGTTTCGTTCAAGCCCAGAACGGACTTGTAAATGGATGTGTGTCTGAAACTGGATTTGATTCTGTGTGATTGATAGACATCAGTTGCAAGGCGTGAATTGTATGTGTGGCATGCTGAGATGAAAATGATCAAGGCTTATGTTGAAAAGCAGAGTCTTGTGGTTAATGATCAAAGCACGACTTTAATATAGCATAGCTTTGTGTATAGCGTTAATTCGCGAGCCTCACACCCCGGTGTGAACCAGAAACGGGAGAGAACCTCAAGAAGGACATGCGTTTCTTTCTAGCTAGGAATGGTGTCATGGTATGGAGCCCAGACATTTTACTTATGTGTATGATGGATAGCGAGGCGCCTCGGATATATCGGTCGCTACGGGGCCGATGGATGACATGATCAACATACTGACCAGACTTATACACCATAGGGCGGGGAAACGCATTGTTCAGGTATTATTAATCCACTTTGTGTGGACCGGCCTGACGATCCAAGGCTTGACTAAGTACTTGGCTGAGACATGGTAGGCTAGGTTGTCTCGAAGTCGGGAAGGACGATCCCTTTCCTTGGTTCACAGATCGAATCCAATTTACAATAGGTGACATTTCGGTTTTTGAATGTGGTGCCTAGTATGGCGACATAGTAGCATGAGATACTATGCCGTCTATGATTGATATATCTATATTTGAAGTTGTTTTATACACTATACACTTATAATAGTATCAAAATGATTTGTTTTAAACGTACCAAGCATGTTTGGCTATTATAAGGGAAAACTCTATCCTCCAGCTTGCGTTGCATTATGTGATGGGACCTGAGCTTATAATAGCTTCATTTTTCCAAAACGCATTGTGATGTTTGTTATATGCACTGGTATTCTGGGAGAAAACCCGTTCTGTGTTATACGGCGTGGTCCCTTGATTTACTCTATTTTAAAGTAAATTTTTAAATAACTGTTTTAGTTCTCACACCAGTCATATGACTGACCTGGAGTTTATTGTTTTAACCTAAACTTTGGGTGCCCCTATTTTCCACATGGGCAGCTAGTAGTTGGGTTTCTACAGATATTATATTCACAGGATCCTGGATTTACAGCTGGAACTACACTCGGAAAGCTCTGTATCCTTGTATTTCTTTCAGTTGTGTTATGTATTATTTTTCCGCTGCATTGTAATTTTAAATCTCTGATATTTATCAAATGTATATTATTATTCATACTCTGTTATATTATTGTACTCTGATGTAATTGTTGTAATAAGCAATGAAATGTTCTTCTGTTTGCGTTCTGATTTGTCATGTTCTCAATTCAATCCGGGCTTTCCTACAAGGGAGAGTTTGGGTCGTTTCACCCCTCCTCCTTAAAAAGCTCATATTCCCTCTAAAACCCAATTAAAAACACCACTCCCCTCCCCATTTTCACCCACACCTGCCACACTTGGCCCTACCAGACCCCCTCAGGTCGTACTCCCGGCCTTATAGGCCCCACCTCCTCGAACCCATTTGGACCCAAACCCCCTTCCCGTTTTCTCCTTAAACCAAAAATATACGTCCATTTATTCGCCTATGTTTTATAAAACCAAATAGCGTTGAACCTCCATCCCTTTCATTTTCAGGAAATTTCGACGAGCCAGAAGGTTGCCAAATTTTTTCGAAATCATTTAGATGTAAAAATCCTTGCTTTTAAAAGTTAGACGGAGTGAAAACCATGATGAGTAATTTGTTGCTCACCTTTGAATTTATATGTGGTAGTTGATGTCATATGTGGTTGTAAGCAAGCAAATATATGCAATGTATGTTTAATGTTGCATGAAATTGAAGTTTGGGTATGAAATTTGAAGTTAGTTAGATTTTAATATGGTATTATAAGTGTTTGGAAGTTAAACCGTAAACAAAATGATAGGTTGAACTGGATTATAACTCAGTTGTAATATTGCATAAACATTGGTTGAAAAATAAATATTAGCAAGTTTGTTTGGATTGTTAAGCGATTAAACAGTTAAAAATGGGGTTTGGATAATTTACCTTATCCAAAACGACTATGTGTAGTCAAAATTGTAGTTGAAATACATATACTTGAACAACAAGCATATGGAATGAATAGTAAATGTTTATGTATATTAACACAACTTTTGTCAATATAAACCTGACATGGGTAAAACAATATTCTATGTTGTATGTTGGTATGTTTTGGTATGGGTTAGCCAGAAAAATTATAGCTAAATAGTTATTAACTACAGTTAATAATTTATTTGAAAAATAGTTTGGAACGACATTTGAGTGTTAACAATTTTGACACTTAGGCCAGTGATGCCATATTATGGTGTTTGGTAATTGATAAATATTAATTGGACGTTATTAACATATTGGATCCATATAAGTTGAATTATATAGAAGTTAATTGAGTTTTATTCCAAAGTGGGAATTAACTGAATATTAAAATAATAAAATATTGGGCAAAAATAAAAGTTTGAACTAGATATCTGATTTTTGATGGATGCAAATTCTAAGTCATTACGATGTACCTTCATAAAGAAAAGAAAATGATTTGAAATATTTTTCAAACCATTAAGGCATGTTTTAAATTTTAAATGAATAGTAATTGGGAAAAGTGAAATTCGGTCAGGGTATCTGGGAAATGTTTTAATAAAATTTCTTTCTCAAAACTATCTTATTTATTTTTATTACGAGCATCAGGAAAGTTTGGGCCCAAATGGACATGTTTTGAAAAATAATATTATTTTAGTAATAAAATAATATTATAATATCCATTTAATGGAAATATTTGAAATTGAAGATTAAAAATGGAAAATATAGTTCTGAAAATTATTATATAATAAATAATAAACTATTTTAAAACGAATTCGATTCGATTTTAAAATATAATCGAAGGATGGTTTGAATAGTATTAGTCGCGCAGCGATAATTCGCGAATTTCGACCACTAACTTCAAACTAACGTACCGAGAGATTTGACCGTTGGATTTTCCCAAAAAGAAAAATATTTGGTTGGAAATGAAAAGAGCTTTCAAATGAATATAAGAGCTTTAGAATCCAATGGTTAGATTTTGAAATAAGTTCAAATCAATTTTGAATAAAAACAACCAAAGTGTCGTTAGTGACCCAAAAATGGTTTTTAAAGAAATAAACTATTTTAAATTATTAAAAATATGGAAAAATTATGATAAATAGTAATTAGTGATTTCAAAGTGATTTGGAAAAGAAATACGAAGTTTCAAACTATATTTGGGATATTGGTAATTTCAGCCTAATTGGCTGAAAACGGTTAAAAAACGTTTTGAGTATTTAAGTTAAATAAGCTTAAATTATTTGGTTTATCAGATATAACCATGCATTGAAAGAAGTGTTTAGATAAAAAAAATTAATTTATACCAATTTTCCAAATTGAGTAAAAAATGGATTTGGATGAAAATGATCTTCGATATTTGGAATTGATTATCGTTGTGTAGACGTTTACTATTAAAGGAATTTGAAAGATATACTACATCGTTATTACATTTATAGTATTCGCTGATTACGAGAATTGGCATTGAATATAAGTTGATATAATGCTGTTTGAATTCTTATATTCTATGTCAATTAATTAGGGGTTTATCGTGAACGATGTTCTAGATAACGTTTGTTCTTTAACCCGGTAAAAGGAGAAGATGATTTCTCGAGATTAGTTGAAAATGGATTTTTATTTAATTCGAATATAAGGATTAAATGAATAGTTTTTCCTAATAAACAAGTAACGGGAACGAGTTTAGGAAATCACTTAAAAGTAGATAAGCGAGTTTTGTGCGTAAGAGATAAGATTAAGAAATCGTAAACACGATTTTAGGCAAGTGATATGATGAATAAATGATTTAAACAAAAGTTTAAGGAGTATAAATCTTTTATAAGATTTAGGGGAATAATTCCTGAATGTACAAGAAGATTTCAATAAAAGAATATTCTCGAAATGGAATAAGACTCGGGATGTCTAGTATATCTTTTTTGATTTTAAAGATGTGATACTTATCGAAATGACCAGGTTTCGACACATTGTGAACAACTAAATGATGTAATAAAATGGCGTTGACTGTGATTAAGGACCGAAGACATTCACAACGGAAGGATTTCTCGTTGATGCCTCGAGTGGCCACCCAATTATGGGGTTATATTGTGACGGTGGTCCAACCGTACTTAAAGTTATTTGGATGCAAGGGCTTTCGCACCTAGGCGGGGTCGTGGAATAAAGTGCCTTCGATTTCGTTCAAAACCAAGAAAAAACTTGTAAATGGATGTATGGATGACTTTGTAGTTTAAGGTATAACCGATTGGTTTCTATTGATGTTATATCAGTTGGTGGCAGAGAATTTATTTAGCTTAACATCCTCCTCCAAGACTGATGTACTCAGAGAGGTATATATTAATAGAAACCGATTATATGTTGCGAACTGATAATGTGGCATGCTAAGTGCTGAGCCGATCAAAGCCTTTGTTGAAAAGCAGAGCTTTGTGGATGATGATCAAAGTATGGCTGATATTGCATAACTTTGTGTTAAAACGTGGCCTTAGAACCTCACCACCCGTGAATGGATGAAACCAGGATGATGGACCGCAGAGATAAGGGCATACGTTCCCTTCTAGCTTAAAAGTAATGCAATAGTATGAATCCCAGGCAAGTTTACTTATATGGATGATGGATTGAGGCACCTCGAATGACGGTCAAATACGACTGGGTAATGTTCTATTCAGGAAAGATTGCAATCAGCTCTGTACAATGCTGGCGGGCTCTACCGCTCCGAAGGATTACATGCATGTGAGTCCTGGACATTTTGCTAGATATGGCCTGAACGATTAAGGAAGATCCTTTGCCTTGGTCATTAATTGAATCCAACTTCCAATACGAGCTTACGCTTTCATTTGAAACCTAATATCCAACATAATGGGATGAGGGGTTATGCGAGCTAATATTGATACATTTATTTTCAAAAGTGATTTCCACACCTAGACATTAATAATAATATCAAAATGTTTTGCTTTTAAGAATATCAATCATGTTTCGTTATTATAAGGTAAAACTCTATCCTCCGGTATGCGTTGCATTGTGTGATGGGACTTGAGTCTTTTAATAGCTTCATTTGTCAAAAGCATGAATTTTGAAACCTTTGAATCTTGACTGATGATTATACAATATGAGTTATGGTTTATTATCTCGTTTAAACTGGTTAATTGTAATGTCACGTATTTTTGGTAGTCAAATATTTAATTTAATTTATTATTTTAAATATTAATTTGGAATTTTAAATAGATTTAAATATGTATTTTGATTATATAACGAAGTTTGAACATTTAACTTATAAATAAATAAAATGAGCTCGGAGTGGCACGGTAGTTCGTAATAATGAGTTTTGAACTTCAGTTGAATATACAGAATTTGTTTTAAGTCGAAATTCCATGAAAGAAGAAACGTTTGAATCTTGTTGGTTATACTTTTCATATGAAAGATAAAACACCAGATTTCGTGTTATAGATGGTTAGTTATGTCTAATTTTTTTTTAATAGTCGCTATGGAATTCGTTAATAAACGATAACGTTTATTTAATATATTTATAATGGTTTTTATATAATTTGGATAACGTTTAACTTGATATTGATGATATCGAGTTGTATAATTTATATTTGAAGCTATATGATATTTCCAGTGGGTATTTATGATTATAATAATTTACTATTATTTAATTTGATTATTTTTGAATTTATACAATATTTTATTAATATTATATAAGCCTTAAAATAGCAATTTTTGCAAACAGTCTCCGCTTTCGATGAAATTAGTTTCATTGGAACTGTAATGTTAAATTATTGTACGGTATAAAATTTCGTGGAAAACCGATGTCGTATGTGACAATGATAGCCATAAACGCTCAGACATTGTGTATAACACGCAATTAAATATTTTTTAATTTAATAAAGAGATATTTGAGTATAACTTGAGCAAATGATCGAATTAAGCTACGAAACCAATTCCGCGGAATTCGTATTGACGATTAGAGTCAGGAAATGTATATAGTTTGTTATTTTTGAAAACTGAATAATTTGGTGTCCAAAATAACATTATGGTGCTTATAAAAATAGCGTACAGGGAAATGATCTCAGAATGCGATGAAACTTGTGTCGTTGGATTCGTATTAATTAATTTTTATAAGATTTTGATTTTCGTCAAAATCAGATTTACCGTTTGATCATGTAAACGATAAACGGATCTGTTTTTATTTAATTGTTCATATCATTAGATAGGGGTAACTTTAAAGGAATAAATAACCGGCCAAATGAACTTCGTTTTTAACAAAACAAATTTCATTGGATCCGTAAGGAAAAGATCTAGTAGAATTTTTAAGCTTCAAGTTAATTGGATTTATTTTGTAATCATGAAAAATTTAAACACGTGATTTTTGGTTTGTGAATTATAAAGAGATTTTCACAGACGACATTGGAATTCGACGAAACTTGTCCCATCGGGTCCGGAATAGTTTTTTATGCTAGGATTAAGAGTTTCATTTAGATTGGAGTTCATATGTGGTTATTTTACGCATTACTTCAGTGTGAATTTTGAATATAAATATTTTATTAATAAACGTTCACTATATGTACCCCTTATGGACCAGTCAAACCCTAAACTTGGCTAATGCGTGGTCTAAGAAAAATTTAGCTGACTCCACTCTCTAATGAACAACTGAAATCATACATCTTTCTCCCAATTTTTAGCTAAATCTTGTAACAGCAACATGGCAGGGGTGACGAGATCTAGACTTCGACTGGTGGCGATCGAGTCTAGGGCGCTGTGCGGATCGGAAATGACTTAGGAGCACGTGGCGTTTGAGCTGAGGTGGCAGGCAAACGGGGAGTTCTAAATGCACGAGTTTTGAGGCACGGGCTGAGCTAACTGAGGCGCCGGAGGTGAAAACCTCCGATCGAGGTTCGGTGGACTGTACAAGCGGTGGCAGCAAATCATTGAAGTGGAGCTGACGGAGTACAAACGTGAAACAGGGATATGAAGGGATGGAGAAGCAATATCAGATTGGCTTATGATAGCCTTATAGATGTAATTTACGTGTATAGTTATATAAATAAACTAAGTAAGAAATTAGTGAACAAATTCATATTAACATAGAACATTAATTAGGTGCTGTTGGGTTTTGAATGTGAGCTATAACAAGGAGGAGAGAAAGCATTTAGTCGGCCTGATAAACCAACTAGGAACTAAATCAACATTTGCTAATCTCTAATTAATGAATAAATTATATGACTAAATATGTTGATTTAAATATTGATGTCGGCCTTTTGTAAAATGCAGGAATCAAAGAGATAAAAAGATTTTTCCTATCTTGTTAATTTGTCAAACCAATGAATTAGTTAGTCGGCCCAGAAGTTTTTAAATCATGTAATTAGTTTATAATTATGGTAATTAAGTAATAGTAAATTATTAATTTAAACTTAAAACTGAATAACTAAAATAATTATAACCTGCTCATTTTTTATCAGAATTCAAGAAACAAGGTACCGTCGGAATCGTTGTAACAAGCACTACAGTTTTTACAGGAACTGGAAGCGATTGGGATTAACTGGATTTTTCAGTTAAACTGAACGTTGAATTAATTTAACCAAAACAGACCGTTTAAACAGCGAATCAAACCAAGGTGAGTTAAACTCACTCAGTTCTCCCACTTATATTTTATATAAGTTGGTTTTTTTTTAAAATTGTGTTATGGTTGTAAACGATTGCTAATGATTGACTGTTTGTTAAATATGTATATTCATATATTGATTGAACCGATGAAATTAAACATTGTTTAATTTCAGTGAAACAGCAAATCATTATTTTAATGGTTAGAACCAATGAAGGTAACTTACCTTATCGGTCACGTTTATTTAATAAACGTGTTTGAATTGGTTTGTTAATTGACTGATGTTAAATAATCATTATTTATTGTTATAGAAATTATCATTAAATTGAATTGAAATGGATTTATGTGAGATAATCTATTTAATGCAGGGAAGTACATGTTGGAGGGATCCAACGGGATTCCTCAAATATGTTTAATGATATTTACTTGCATATTATTATTACATGAACTGTTCTGATAAAATGATTGATTTGATTGTTAGCCGTTGACTTGTAATTCAATGGTTGGTTTGTTTTTACCAATGGGTAATATTGGTTGAGTAATTAGCAGTATATGGCCTATAAATCAATCGGTTTTCAAATATTGATTTACCATCATGTAAATCGGTAGTAGTGAAGTTATAAAATTTATTTTATAGCTGAAGATAGACTTTAAATATACTACTTTGAATAAAAGTTTATCTAATGAAAATAAATATTTATTATTTATTAATTAATTTTATAATTAATTATTAATTGATTTTATAAAGTAAATTCTTATGTTAAGAAGATTCATAAGCAAACGAACAGAAGTTAACCTAACGGTTAAGAGTTGGATAATTACTTTTGTTAAGAAACAATTAAATGAAATCATATAAATTAATCAAATTATTAATTAATTTAAAGGAAGGACTATAATTGGAATTGGTTAATGAATTAATCATGCTTTGAGTTGACTAAGTCGACCATTTTAACTGGCATTGATTATTAAATAAATTCGTTTTGAACTAATCTAATGAAATAGTTTAACGAACATTTGTTTTAATTTCAATAAAATTTTAAAAAGGAATTTACTATTTATTTTAGTTAATTAAGAAATTAACTACTGCTATTGTAGTTAAAGATCGAAGTAAATTATTATTTTAATTACTAATAATTTAGGAAATAACTTTTTAATTGAAATTCAATTAAAAGTGATTGAAGTTGAAATGGTTCTAATCGAAATGTGAGAGGAGTTTATGAATGGGTTTTATATTAAAACCCGAGCTTTTATAACAATGTTATAAATGGAAGTTTAAGCGAATACGATAGCTTAAATTAATTATTTACTTATATTTGAATTAAGTAAAGGGAATTTGAGAGAAAAAGGGTTTGTATTAAACCACAGTTGTATATACAAAGTTATAAAAAGAAATGAGTTGTTAAAGCATTAATATTAAATTAACGTTATTTAATAATGGATTTAAGTAAAACAAAGAAAATTGAAATAAGATTTCCAAAGCGAGAAATGGATAAAATGAATTAGAAATAGAGATTGTAAAAAGTGAATTTGGTGAAGAAGTGAGTAATGGGATATTTAACAAAATCCGTATTATAAAGGAATGGTTTAAAGAAGTAGAAGTTTTGTAAAAGTATGAAAGTTTTGTAAAACTATATTTTAAATAACATAGTTAAAAGGGATTTATTTTGATAATTGAAATATTGGATTTTAAAATTACAACTCATTTCTATCTTAAGATAAGAACGTTGTTGATATAGGTCTGAGAGGTAATTTAAATACCCCAACTAGAATGACTTCAGGATTATCTGAGAATGATATTAGTCTGTAATGGTAAAGAGGCAAATGATAAATTTATTATTTCCATTAGAGAAATAATAATGCAATGTTATTGGCGAAAATTTGAAGAATATATAATGAGGGTTTCGAAGTAAAGGAAATTAAAAAGATATGAGGATATATTATGATGTTTCAAAGTAAAGGAAAATATAAGCGGATTGCAGGAAAATATAACGATATTTTCGATTTAAAAGGAAATGAAACATTAAGTTTTGAAATGGGTTTATTCTATAAGAATAATAATTGGTTATTGTTTCCAAGTAATGAAACAAATGAAATTTCGTAACATTGTTTTACGAGTGATAAGTTGAATTGATTTTTCCTATTAAAGTTAATGAATAATGATGGACCAAATGTTTAAAAAGAGAGTTAAAAGTGAATTTGAATATAGTTGTAAGGTATTTTTCTAAGTATTATAATGAAATGGTTTTGAGAACATTAGTATATTAAAATAAGAAATAAATACCGTAATTTAAAATATTGAAAGATTTAGAATGTCAATTAACCAGCCGTTTATTATTTTTAATTAAAGAGGCCAAGTGTTGCTGAATACTGAACCAGCGAACTCATTTTATTTTCATGGTTGAATGATTTTTATTTTATTTATTTGATAGTTAAATAACCGACTATCAAATTTGGCTGATATGATTGTTAATACAGAAAGACTAGAATCGAATTTATATTTGAAAACCATTCCGATCAACAAATACACGTGGATATCAAAAGATGATCGATATGGAGCATTGAAGATCATAGATCTTCATAAACGGAAGAACTACTAATAATCTCTGGTTTAGCGGCCGTAGATATACTGTGATTTTGTCATGGTTGGAATCTATGGATTGCAAGGACTACTTACTACTGATCTATAGGGTGATACATAGGATGTGGTAGGAGGGTGTCTTCGGTACATCCTATTCCTAGACGATTTATGTGGGCAGATGTCTGACAAATATTTCCAAAGGAATCGCATATGTTGATTTCTACAAACGTACCATAGTTGGGTCGCTTCCGACCAGGGTATTTTTGTGGACGTCAACTAGTGATTTCTGGCTGATCTGACGATGTGGCATTCAAAGTGGATGGGAATGTGCTATTTTGAATGATAAGCTTAACCTCTGGCCTCATCAATCAGGAAATGACACAAAATCGGGTACGTCGCATTGTTGTGTGGGTCGCACCCATCAAAAGGGTATATCATTACATGATATGGAGAAATCAAATGCCTTCGGTTGTCCCTTTTTATTTTTGTATGTATGCTATCGGTTCGGTTGGCTGGCCCCCAACCGTGATAATGATATACTCGGTACTCTCAAGAGAAAGTGAGGGACCGGTCATGTTTACCCTGGGTTGCAAGATGTTATTGTTGAACCCCCAGCGTATTCATATTCAGAGGTACATTGTTGGGAAGGTGGTCCCATACCTTGCCAGGAAATTCATTCTCCAATAAGAGCCCGCGGTTTTGATTGTATACTATATATGTAGAGCGTGAGATGCAAGCGTTCTGCTAGATTGATATTTATTTGTCTTTAGACATTATTATATTATCTTTAGATATTGATTTCAAAAAAAAATTATTTTGGGTTATTGTAAGGTAAAAACGGTCCATATTTATGTGTGGATTTGGTCTTACGATTATCCTTTTCTTTCAAAAAGATTTTCACGTTAAAATCAAGTTATGTGATACCTTTAAACTTAGTGTCTTTTCTCTTCCTTTGGTTCACCGGACTGACCTAGTGTTTGTAATGCTCGAGTTATACCAGGTTGTACAGGTTCAGGTTATCAGATGCTATGAAGAGACAAATGGATAGGTTCAAATGTATAATATGATACAATTTTCCCGCTGTGTGATTGTATATAAGGACAGGATATATAACGGTCAAGATGTGTTGATGTACTCTAATGATTGTAAGTATTTTGAAAAGCTCTCAATAAAGATTTATTTCTATATTATATTTTGTTCCGCAGCGATGTGAGACCCTGTGTTGTGTTCTTCTTCTTCTATTCTCATATTTCTTTCTTATCTCACCCTCTATGTTCTTTCTAGTAGCTATCTGCTTTTTAGTATAATTTGAGTTGATATGGTTTGGTAAATGTCGGCTAAATTGTGTTGAAAAGTGGGTCGTTGCATTTGGTATAAGAGTTATTGATTTAGTAACAACCTTGGCTCTATGGCGTAACTCGATAGAGATGGGATTAGTAATATCCTAGATTGAGTTGAGTGTATATATATGAGAGCGTATTTGTAGATTTTATATACAAATGTTTTGTATTGTGTTGTTTGATCGGTTCAAGCATTGAGAAGCATTGAACTAGCAAATGTACACGATATTGTTTTGTAAAGAGGGTAAATGAAATAATTTTACCCAAAATATATTATTGTATAGAAGGAAAATAATTTTATCGAATTATTGAGGTATTGATTTGCTTGTTTGTTGGCTGATTTGAATAAAATTCAACTTGGATTGGAAAATTGAATTAAAACTTAACTTGGTTAAGTGTAATTAGATTTAGAAACGATTTTGAAATTGAATAAAACAGATTTGGAAATTGAATTGATTATAATTAAATAGAAATTAATCGGTTGATGTTCTAACAAGTTAAGCCAAATTAAATATTAATATCGCATGTAAATTCAGTTGATTTGATTGAGTTAGTTGTGTACTGGTTGTTGATTGATCATTGATTGTGTTTTAGATTGGTTGAACATAACACATCAACGGTTAAAAATAAAGTTGAATGAATGAATTATAAAAATTAAGCAATAAGTTCCAGTATTGTGAAATAGGAATGAAACCGCATATGAATTGAAGTTAATGATTTAAACATGTATTTGCAAATAAATTGATGCTACCTGTTTGATTTTGGAAATTTGTATAGTTATACTCATTAATAAATGAAGTGTTATTCAAATATTTCATATATTGGTTACTTACATGTTGAACTGAGTGAGTACAGGTGCTAAAGGCCATGAGAATTAAGTTTGGTTGCGTAGATTGCACGTAGATTGAGCAAGTATGCTCAATAGCGCTTGTAAAGGGTACTCCTATGCGAAAATATAATTTTTGGGTTTTGTTTTTTGACCTTGTGGGTAGATGTATATATATTATTTGATCCTGCGATATCGCAGATGTCACTCCATATAGGAGAGACTCTGCCGAATTTTTCCGGGAATTTAATATGTTAGAAATTTTTCGATATTTTGAAAAGTTTCATTTAGAATAGTGAATTAGTTTTCGATTTAATATAAAATCGATTTTTTAAAGTGGATAGGTTCATAACATTTTTCTTACCTTAGTAATTTCGGGGACAAAATTCTTTTAAGAGGGAAGATTGTAATGTCCTAAATTTTTGGTAGTCAAATATTTAATTTAATTTATTATTTTAAATATTGATTTGGAATTTTAAATAGATTTAAACATATATTTTGATTATAACGAAGTTTGAACGTTAAATTTATATATAATATAAAATGAGCTCGAAATAGCACGGTAGTTCGTAATATTGAGTTTTGAACTTCAATTGAATATACAGAATCTATTTTAAGCTGGAATTTCGTGAAATGAAGAAACGTTTGAATCTTGTTGATTATAGTTTTCATATGAAAGAGAAAAGGCCAGATTTCGTGTTATAGATGGTTAATTATATCCAAATCAAATTTTAAAATAGTAGCTATGGAATTCGTAAGTAAACAATAACGTTTATTCAATATATTTATAATGGTTTTTATATAATTTCGATAACGTTTAACTCGTAATTGATGATATCGAGTTGTACTATTTATATTTGAAGCTATATGATATTTCCAGTGGGTATTTATGATTATAATAATTTATTATTATTTAATTTGATTATTTTGGAATTTATAAAATATTTTATTAATATTATATAAGCCTTAAAATAGCAATTTTTACAAATGGTCTCCATTTTTGTTGAAATTAGTTTCATTGGAACCGTAACATTAAATCATTATACGGTATAAAATTTCATTGAAAACTGATGTTGTATGTGACAACGGTGGCCATAAACGCTAGACGTTGTGTATAACATGCAATTAAATATATTTAATTTAATAAAGAGATATTTGAGTATAACTTGAGGAGATGATCGAATTAAGCTACAAAACCAGTTCCAGTGAATTCGCATCGACAGTTAGAAACAAGATAGGTATATAGTTTGTTATTTTTGAAAACCAGTTAATTTGGTTCCCAAAATAGCATTGTGGTGCTTATAAACATATCGTACCGGGAAACGATTTCGGAATGCGATGAAACTTGTGCCATTTGATTCCTATTAATTAATTATTATAAGATTTCGAATTTTGTGTCAATCAGACTTACCGTTTGATCATGGCAACGATAGATGGCTTATACAGGGGTAACTTTAAAGGAATAAATGACTAGGCAAACGAACTCCATTTTTAACGAAACAAATTTCATTGGATCCGTAAGGAAAAGTGTAGTAGAATTTTTAAGTTTCAAGTTAATTGTATTTATTTTGTAATCATGGAAAATTAATACGTTTGAGTTTTAACATGCGAATTATAAAAGGATTTTCACATACGACCTCGGAATTCGACGAAACTTGTTCCATCGGGTATGGAATATTCTTGTATGCTAGGATTAGGAGTTTCATCTCGATAGGAGATCAAATGTGATTATTTTTACATGTTACTTCATCGCGAAGTTTCAATATAAATTTTTTATTAATAAACGTTCACTATATATACCCCCTTATGGATCAGTCAAACCCCAAACTTGGCCAACGCGTGGTCAACGAAAAATTTAGCCGCCTCCACCCTCTAATGAAATCTGAAATTTACGCATCTTTCTCCCAATTTTTAGCGAAATCATATTACTGCAACATGGTAGGGGCGACGAGATCTAGACTTCAACTAGTGGCGATCGAGTCTAGGGCTCTGTGCTAATCAAAAATGATTCAGGAACACGTGGCGTTCGAGTTGGGGTAGTAGGAGAACGAGGAGTTCTTGAGGCATGAGCTTTAGGGCGCGGGATGAGCTATCTGAGGCGCAGGAGGTACGACCTCCGATCGAGGTCCAGTGAACAATACAGGCGGCGGCAGCAAATCGTTGAAGCGGAGCCGGCGGAGTACAAACGTGAAACAGGGGTATGAAGTAATGGAGATGCAGTATCAGATTGTCTTGTGATATCCTTATAAATGTAATTTACGCGTATAGTTGTATAATAAGCTAAGAAATCAGTTAACAAAATCATATTAACATAGAACGTTAATTTGGTGTTGCTGGGTTTCGAACGTGAGCTATAACGAGGAGGAGAGAAAGCATTTAGTCGATCTGATAACCCAACTAGGATGTAATAATTAGCATTTGCTAATCATTGGTTAAGGAATAAATTATATGACTAAATATGTTGATTTAAATACCAATATCAGCCTTTTGTAAAATGAAGGAGTCAAAGGAAACAAAAGATTTGCCCGTCCTGTTAAATTTGCCTAACCAATGAATCAGTTAGTCAACCCAGAAGTTTTTAAATCATATAATTAGTTTATAGTTATGGTGATTAAGTAATAGTAAATTATTAATCTAAACTTAAAACTGAATAACTAAAATAATTATAACCTACTCATATGTGATCAAAATTCAAAAAACCAGGTACCGTCGGAACCATTTAACAACCACTACACTTTGGACTGGAACTGGAAGCGACTGGGATTAACTGGATTTCTTAGTTAAATTGAACGCTAATTTAATTTAACTAAAATGGGTCGTTTAAACAACGAATCAGATCAAGGTGAGTCAAACTCACTCAGTTCTCCCACTTATATTTTATACAAGTCAGGTTTTTTTTTAAATTGCGTATTATGGTTGCTAATGATTGGTATGATTGCTAATGATTGACTGTCTTTTAAATATTTGTATTCATATATTGATTGAACCGATGAAATTAAAAGTTGTTTAATTTCAGTGAAACACTAAATCGTTATTTTAACTGTTAGAACCAACGAAGGTAACTTACCTTTTTGGTAATATTTATTAAATAAACGTGTTCGAATTGGTTTGTTAATTGATTGATGTAAAATAATCATTACTTATGGTTATAAAAATTATCAGTTAAATTGAATTGAAATTTATGTGAGATAATCTATTTAATGCAGGGAAGAACATGTTGGAGGGATCCAGCGGGATTCCTCAAATACATTTAATGATATTTACTTGCATATTATTATTACATGAACTGTTCAGATAAAATGATTGATTGAATTGTTAACCATTGACCTGGAATTCAACGGTTGGTTTGTTTTAACCAATGGGTAATACTGGTTGAGTAACTGGTAGTATATGTCCTTTAAATCAATCGGTTTCCAAATATTGATTTACCGTCATGTAAATCGATAGAAGTGAAGTTATAAAATTTATTTTATAGATGAAAATAGACTTTAAATGTAACAACCCGAACTTCCCCGTGAAGGAAGGAACAGAATGAATTGAGAACACGACAAATCAAAACACAAACAGAAGAACATTTCATGGCTAATTACAACAATTTCATCAGAATACAAGAATATATAGAGTATGCATAAATATTACACAACAGAAAATTATCAGAGATTACAATACATTACATAGCAGCGGAAAAATAATACAAAACACAACTGAAAGTAATACACGGATATAGAGCTTTCCGAGCATCGTTCCAGCAAAAAATTAGGATCCTGTGAATATTAATATGCAAAACCAAAACTACTAGCTGCCCGTGCGAAAAATGGGAGCACCCAGAGTTTAGGTTAAAACAATAAACTCCAGGTCAGTTATGTGACTGGTGTGAGAACTAAAACAGTTATTTAAAACTTTACTTTAAATCAGATATATCAAGGGACCACCCCGTATAACACAGTACGGGTTTCCTCCCAAGAATACCAGTGCATATAACACAACAGCGCAATGCTTTTTGGAAAAATGAAGCTATTATAAGACCCAGGTCCTATCACACAATGCAACGCAAGCCGGGGGATAGTGTTTTACCTTATAATAGCCAAATATGCTAGGTACGTTAAAACAAATCATTTGATACTATTATAAGTGTATAAAACAACTTCAAATATAAATGTATCAATCCTAGACGGCATGGGTACCATATATCATGTCGCCAATACTAGGCTCTACAATCAAAACCGCAAATGTCACATATTGGAAGTTGGATTTCCATATGTGAACCAAGGCAAGGGATCGTCCTTACCGCTTCGAGACGCTCTAGCCCGTGTCTCAGGATCAGAACGCATCGACCCTTGGAGCGACAGGGCCGGTCCACTCGATGTGGATTGAAATGCCTAAACACTACGTTTCCCCGCCCTATGGGGCATAAATGAGCCAAATGACTCTATCGGCCCCGGATCGACCGATATAACTGAGGCGCCTCCTATCCATCATCCATATAAGTAAAATGCCAGGGCATACAAAACGCTGACACCACTCCAAGCTAGAAGGAAACGCATGCCCTCTCTGAGGTCCTCTTCCGTTTTTGATTCACACCGGTGCGTGAGGCTCGCGAATTAACGCTACACAAAGCTATTCTATATTAAAGTCGTGCTTTGATCATCAACCACAAGGCTCTGCTTTTCAACAGAAGCCTTAATCATTTGCATCTCAGCATGCCACATAGGAAATTCACATTATGCAACCGATGTCTATCAATCGCACAGAATGAAATCCGGTATCAGACATACATCCATTTACAAGTTCGTTCTGGGTGTGAACGAAACCGGAGGCACCTTATTCCTCCCCCATACGTCCAATACAGGGGAGAGGCCCTCGCATATCCGTCGATCACCAAGTACGTCTGGACGATCACCACTTATTACCTCGCCTTGGGTGTACAGCCCAATCAAGACATCAGTAATCATCCAAACGATGTGAGGACCTCCGGTCTTTAACCACCGTCTTCATCCTCGTAACATCGTCGAATCAGTTATTCAGAATGGGATAAACCCGGTCTTTCTGAATAACTCGCGCATATAATAAACAAGTGCTATAAAAATGCAACATACGCCTCATTCCAATCCAGAATATTTCTTTATCCAAATATTCATATACTTCGCGAAAGGTTCCCATTAATTTTATCAAAGATAAATTCTTTAAATTTATTATTTAATCTACCTTTGGATATCATTTCAATCTAATTAAAGATGCATTAAAACTCCACTTGGTTTTAATCTTCCCAAAAATCAATATCCTGCCTTTAACTAGGTTAAAGAACCAATGTTATTTAAAACACGGTTCACGATAAACCCAAAATCACATTCCATTCCATCATCCTTTAACCGTAAATTAGCAAGTGAACATTTCCCTAAGTATTAACCCCGAAGGCCGAAACCAACATGAGATCAATACCCAGGAAACCATTCAACTTAACTAATCTCCAGTTAGTTTCTAATTTTCTTAACTCCGTTGGGTCTAAGAATAGTATTATTAAAGATACCATTCACGACAACCCAAATCACATTCCATTAATTATGGAATCTTCACGGAAAAACAAATCAATATATAATCGATATCAATTTCCATATCCGACCAATAAGATAAATGGAATAATGGCAACACCTCTTAAATTCCATATGTATTAACAGTCTCCCTCCACAGCAGTTCACTTCGATTATTATCAAATCGAATTCCATTCAATTCCAATTTAATATATTAAATTGGAAAATGTTACCTTGGAAAATTCCCGTTAGATCCAAATAAAAAGATTTATAAATCCCAAATCACATTTCACTGTAAATCGGGTAAAAGAACGAATGTCGTTAAAAACACAGTTCACAATAAACCCAGTTCACATTAGCCTCTAACAGTAAATTAGTAAGAGAACAATCCCCTAAGTATTAACCCCGAAGGCCGAAACCAACATCAGATCAATACCCAGGAAACCATTCAACTTAACTAATCTCAAGTCAGTTTCTAATTTTCTTAACTCCATTCAGTTCAAGAACAGTATTATTAAAGATACCATTCACGACGAACCCAAAATCCAATTTGATATTAAATACAAGGCTCTGAATAGAAAACATATCGGCTTATATTCAATATCAAATACTGAAACCAACAAATATTGTAATGGAATAACGATATATATATCTTCCAAATTCCTCCACGATATCCGTATAATCACAAAATCCAATATCGAAATATTCTGAAGATAATTTCAATTCAAATCCATTACAATTCATATATTGGAAATTCCGGTTATTTTAAAAACCATTTCAAATCCAATTTATTTATTTGAAAATATTGGAATATAATTCTAGTTCAAAACTAGTTCATTTTGATAAAAATCTATTTTTATCTTTTCAAATATGGAATTTTTCATCCCAATTCTTTCCAAATCATTTCTTGTGATTTTACACTAATTGTTGATATTTTTAATAATTTTCTTAAGGCCCGTACAGTCGATTTCCATAAACGGCAATCAAACTGCAATTACAGCGAACTTTTCCAAATTTGATTTGGACATAATTCCAAATCCAACCGTTAGATTTCTAATTTATTGTATTCATTAGAAAGCTCTTTTCGATACGAACCCAGCGGTTCCGGTTTACGAGAATCCGACAGTCGGATCTCTCGTAATGTCCGTTCGAATTCAATAGTCGAAATTCGCGAACTGCCGCAGCAGGGCGCATTCTATTCAGGCCATTATATATATAATATATATATTATACATATTTCGCTTATTTCCTTACAAAACGTATTTTATAAATTGTTTTAAATTCATTTTCAAAACAATTTCAACTTGATATTCAATTTCAAATCAAAATTGAATATTCCATATCATCGATATATAAATGATAGTGTTTTCAAAACATTAGATTTTGAAATCATTTCCTTTTCGATATTCATTATAAAAATGAATAAAATTGATATAAATATCGTTCACGTCAAAATGGTGTTAATCTAATCAACACGGCTATATATATTTAAATATACTCGTGTCCATCCCAAATCGGACATCAAAATCAGATTTTGATCTTTTACTGAATATTATTTTAAAATATTCGTCATTTTAAAATGTTCGTTATTTTAAAATATTTATTCTTTCTGGACTGGAATCAGACACAGTCAATTACCATATAATTTGATTATATGGATTTCATACAATACATGTATACAACAATAGTGATAAATAATCATCCATCATCCAGAGTGCATTCTACACTGCAGAAGCATTAAATATAAATATTCAACTCTTACACAGCTTGTCAATCAATTGATCGACATACAGCTAATTATTGGGATTAGTGTATGTCATATTTCATCCCAATACCCGTATGGGGTTTCAAACAATCAAACACAGGTTTTATTTGTGCAATTGGGCGATATGTAAAATTTATCGTCCCAATCTATATCAGTCAAATGTGTATACATAAACAAATCGCCTGATTTGTAAATGAATATTTATTTTATTCATATACACATTAAAAATTATATTTTTAACGATAAAATATTTATTCAATTCATTGGCAAATAAAAATTATATTTTTATTGTTCTAACATATTTTAGAAAATTTTGGCAGCATAACGGCGCGATATCAAAATCGGGTAATGCCTAGCATTACCCCTCTCCTGATATTGGCTTGCGCCATACACACATAACAATTCTAATCAATCCATTTCACCCTAAACAACCAAATTCAACCAAATAATCTAATCAACCAAACCAAACAATCAAACAAGCCGACGATGGTCTGTGGACAACGAGGGAACAATTCATATATGCAGTTATAAAATAAATAATTGTATAAGAAAATTATAGTGAGGAGTTCTCACCTTGATCGGCTTCAGGAATTGTTTTATTTCTGAATTTCTAGTACCGTTCTGTTTCAGTTTGCTTCCTCTCGTAGCGTTCTTCACCGTGTTTCCAACGCCATCTGTTTCACACCGTTTATATTAAAAATCATATTATTATATTGAAGTTCATATTATAAAAATCCCATCTTTATAGCGAAGTCCATATTATAAAAATCCCATCTTTATAGCGAAGTTCATATTTTATTTTTCTATTCAAATAATAAAGATCCAATTTATTCCATGCCATTCATGTAAATAAAAATCGTATTTTTATTTGCCATTTTCATATGAAAAATCATATCTTTTACCAATCAAAAATCATTTCTTTTCACATAAAAATCTATACTTTCTATCATTAAAAATCTAACATTTTTTATCATTAAAAACCACACTTTCTTGTTCATTAAAATCTTACTTTCTTGTTCATTAAAAATCATACTTTCTTGTTCATTAAAAATCTTACTTTCTTGTTCATTAAAAATCATTCTTTTTACAATTAAAAATCGTATCTTTTCTTATCGCATAAGAGCGAACAAAATCAGAAAATTTGGTAAAATGAAAATCAGCAAATGAAAAGAAATAAAATTCTTACATTGAAATTGGGGTTCCAGGTGGAAGGAGGGGGTGTTCGCCTGCGCGGTGGCGGCTGCCATCGGAGTGGCACAGCGGTGGAGCTCGCGCCTGAGCTGAGGAGGGCGTCGGTCTTAGAAGGAGTGGGGTTTGGGTGGCGTCTCTCGTTTCGGGGAGAGGAGATGGGTTGCGGAGGAGACGGGAGGAGGAGAGGGGCCGGTGGTGGTAGAGGGGCGCCACTGGTGGCGCGACGACGCCCTAGGCCAGGCGGCGGTGGAAAAACGGAGGGGGCGCGGTTTTATTTTGTTTCTTTTTTTTTTGATCGATTAAGAAAACTGAACGGGGAGGAATGTTTGAGGAGAGAGAGAGGACAAAAGGAAGGGTTGACCAAAATAATTGAATATATTTTAATATTATATTTAGTTCCAAAAAGTAACTTTTTATTTCGAATTCCGAATCGAACCCACCGATTGTCATCTAGTTACCCCCATTCCGAACACAATGGGATATATCCCGCAAGCCAATTCGATCGTTTCGATCAGTTTTCGTCAAAATCAGAATATAAATCAATATATTGAATTTGAACGCACATTTCAATTTACCGGGGCCACATACGGACTCTAAAAATTCCCGAAAAATATTTTCTAGCTTCGTATTGATGATACGGTCCTAACAAAACTAATTTCATCAAATTCTGAGATCGTTTGAAAAATGGCCATTTTCTGGTCGATCGAAATTAACTTAAACTATTAAAACAAGTTTTCTTTTGCCACGCTCTCATATTGATTCAGAAAATTATGAATTTTGAAACCTAGCAATAACTTGACATCCCGGATCCAACAAAAGTGGTTTCGTCGAAAATGGAGGTCGTTTGCAAAATTTCCATTTTTAAGGGCCAAAATTCCATAGCGACTATTCTGAATTTTCAACTGGGCATAACTTTTTATTCCCACTATGAAATTTCAATTTTTCGGATTCGTTGGAAAGATATTTTCAAATAGATTCTAATATTTTTGGTTTCGCTAAAATCCGGTTTATTTTGAATCTTGTAAATTCATTTGAAATTTGAAATCGAATTTTCAAACTACCGCGCCATTTTTAATTCCTTTTATAATTAAAAATAAATATTCATATTCTAACATCGATTCAAATAAATATATACGTTCTAATTCTATTCAAAATAAATTTTTCATCGTTATTATTCAAAATAATTCATTTTAAATATTCAAAATCCTTTAAAATTGCCAAAATAAATATTTTAAATTGGCTCAGATTGTCCGGGTTATTACAATCTCCCCAACTTAAAATCTTTTCGTCCTCGAAAAGGAATGGAGCTGAAAGTTGTTTTACAAACCAACTCAACTTTCATTATTTTCATTATGGCTTAAGTTCTTCAACTTTTCAGTTTCTAAGAACTTTTCAAACTTTTGAAAATTTAGGGTAAAAAATTTGGCTAACACCCTAAATTTTCTAAAAATTTCGCCACAACCTCCCCTGCACGGGAGCACCGGGAAAATCCCGAAATTTCCATACAGGCCTCTCCAATCAAAAAAAAAGAAACAGCCAAGCGACTAGCCAATCGGCTCATAAAATCATCAAAAACGCCAAGAAATACAATAAACGTGTACCTATTTGTCGGGCAAACAATTTTATTCCTCTACTTAGCTTCCCTGCTATGACCTGTTCAATGGATATGGATACACATGTATATGCATGCAATTTCCAACCATTTTCAATACAGTTCAATATTTGGTTCAATTCGGCCTAAGTTACTGTTCATTCACTTGTTGATTTAAATAAATAATCACACAACACAATCATCAATCAATTAGTTGATTAGGTTTTCAAATTCATAACTTTGATACATAGTCCAAAAATCAGATTTTTGATGCCAAATCACAACAATAAGCCCTATCTAGTTTTGGTTCTCACACCAGTCTAATGGAAATATACAGATATCCCACTTTTGAAACTCGAATATAAATTCTGATGATACTCGAGTAATCATCAGAATCATCTTCGGGCGACTAGAGTGTGATTCTATATCTATCCAGTATATTAAAACTTCGAATACACATGGATTAGATGTATACGCAAAATCTTTATATACTTGATTGTCCAAATCGATATAAAATAAATATTCAAATACGAATAATAAAGTTTAAATTTTCAAACCAAAACTTGTTTTCATTTTAAAAATATACTCTTCCAACACATTCTAGGATACTACTGATCATATCTCTAACGAGTCATTCCCATTGGATATTACTAATCCAATCTCTAATGAATTCTTTCGTTTGGTTCTAACGGGTCTTGTTCTCGGAGCTATGTAAACCAAAGCTCTGATACCAAACTATAACAACCCGAACTTCCCTGTGAAGGAAAGAACGGATTGAATTGAGAACACGACAAATAAGAACACAAACAGAAGAACATTTCATTGCTAACTACAACAATTTCATTGGAATACAAGAATATACAGAGTATGAATAAATATTACACAGCAGAAAAATATCATAGATTACAATACATTACATAGCAGCGGAAAAATAATACAAAACACAAGTGAAAGTAATACACGGATACAGAGCTTTCCGAGTATCGTTCCAGCTATAAATCAGGATCCTGTGAATATTAATCTGCAAAACCAAAACTACTAGATGCCCGTGCGGAAAATGGGGGCACCCAGAGTTTAGGTTAAAACAATAAACTCCAGGTCAGTCATGTGACTGGTGTGAGAACTAAAACAGTTATTTAAAACTTTACTTTAAATCAGATATATCTAGGGACCACGCCGTATAACATGGAACGGGTTTCCTCCCAAGAATACCAGTGCATATAACACAACAACGCAATGTTTTTTGAAAAAATGAAGGTATTATAAGACACAGGTCCTTTCACATAAAGCAACGCAAGCCGGGGGATAGGGTTTTTCCTTATAATAGCCAAACATGCTTGGTACGTTAAAACAAATCATTTGATACTATTATAAGTGTATAGTGTATAAAACAACTTCAAATATAAATGTATCAATCCTAGACGGCATGGGTACCATATATCATGTCACCAATACTAGGCTCTACAATCAAAACCGCAAATGTCATGTATTAGAAGTTGGATTTCCTTCTGTGAACCAAGGCAAGGTGTAACCACCCGTATTTTTATAATATATTAAAACAAGAAATCAAGGAAGAATCAAATTTTAAAATCATAATCAGGGGAAACGGGTTATGACATTACATTCGTCTCGAAATTTTACATGAAATAGAGTCCGAGTTTTCGAAAATCGGAGTCCGGATGAAGAAGTTATGGCATGTACAAGTTTCTGCAGTTTTCAGGCAGGACTGGACCAGGGGGTCGACCTACCCCCCCCCCCTCCCCAGGTCGACCATAGGGTCGACCGTAGGGTCGACCTACCCCCCAGGTCGACCATAGTGTCGACCTCCCCCCCTTACAGGTCGACCTGGTCGGCCTATTTTGACCCAGAACTCATTTTTGAAGCCTGAGACGTGTTTTGATGGTCCGGATTGATTCTAGGGTTAATCTAAGGGCCTAAACTAGTTGCTACACCTATAAAAACACCCTTAGACCTAACCTAATTCATATCAAATCATTCTTACACCATTATGCTGCTAAAATACCTCTTGAACCATGGCCGCCATCTCCAAATCAAAGTACAAACATTCAAACTCAAATCAATCCAAAGAACAAGGCTTCTACAATGATTCAAGACAATAAATTAACAACGCCGCGACATTTTTACATCAAATTCAGCTCTTAATTCATTAGCCATGCTCTGTAAGTTCTAGTTGTTTTTATATTTAAACATTTAATTATAATATGGTGATGGAATAAAGTGGAATTGGATTTAAGTATGTTTATCGATTCTGATCTATTTTTGTTGCTCCTTGAATCTTGTGTTTTGGGACTTGTCTATCTTTATGCTCATGACAAGTTTATGATCTATTCAGCAGTTTTCTTGATTCATAATGGCGTAATCATCAAGTTGTAATATTTATGCCTATGATGATGTTTTCCTCTGATCTCATTTTTATTCAATTTCTATCTTCCCCAATTTATTTTCTTTCATGAACCTTGGTCAATTTCGGACCTTGGCCTAAAATCGCGATTTGCGTACGATATATATACGGGGGAATTATGGGATTATTGCCTATATGAATATGATGTAATAATTGGCAACATGAAATTGGATATTATCATTGTATTTGCAAGTTTGGGCGTGATCTGTAAATTTTGGTATAGTCTTGTTATGAAAAAAATTGCATAAATATTATATACATGGAATTTGGCACAAACAGGATCTATGTATTATAACATGAGATTTGGTATATATAACATGTAAATAATTTGGCATGAAGTGGGCATACATGAATTAGAATGTAAATTAAATCACGAGTTTGGGACTATGTAAGCTTAAATCAAAATATTGGGCTTATGTTAATTAGGCATATGTAGAATTGAGAATTTGAACATGAAAGCGATTGTAAACTTGATAATTGGCATAAACATGTATTATGAACTTGGGTTACTGACATGTATTGAAATAAAAAGATTATAGTATGGGATAACTGCATCATGAATCATGATTTGGGTTATTGGGTATAAAACTTAATACATGTAATCTTGGCTAGAACTTGATATGGGTAAAATGGCATAAACCTGGCATACGTGTAATAGGCAAGAATTGGGCGTATGTTAACTGACTAGGATTTGGTGTGTGTGTGTATATATATATATGTGTGTGTGTGTATATATATATATATATATTGGCATGTAATTTTGGAACTTGGGCATATGTTTATTAATATGTAAAGTTGGGAATTTGAAACATGAAAATGACTGTGTATTGGATAATTGACTTGAACACGAACATGAACATTTCTATATGTTAAACACATGAACTGATATTGGGTTTTTGGGTGGAATACGACCATTAATGAACCTTTGACACGAGGTTAGACTCAGTTTGTGGTGTAAATCTGCCCGGAACAGCCCAGCAAATCCAGTAGCCACAAAGTGTCAGTCTAATGTGAGAGGTCGAAGGACGAATTGTAGGCGTAACGATTTATGACACGAGGTTAGACCCAGTTTGTGGTGTAAATCTGCCCGAAACCGCCCGGCAAATCCAGTGGCCACAAAATGCCCGGTCTAATGTGAGAGGTCATGGTTCGTTCGTCATAATGAGTGAATTAAGGAATACTAACCATAATAAGACGTGGGTATGGTTAGAGGGTTAGGTGGGATGACATGGAAATTTGACATGTAAATGTAGACCTAACCAGTATGAGTTAAGAACATGTAAAACTTACAAATGTAGGCTTAAGCAACATAATAGTTAATCAAACCAATGGGTGGGTTAAGTAATATGGCTAGATTAATGACACTTAGCCAATATAACATGACACGTGGCAGGGTTAAGTCAACTTGAACATATAGATAATACTTAACCAACTTAGCATGATAAGTGGGTGGGTTAAGCCATGAACCGCTTGAATATACTTAACCAATTGGACACAATGATATGATAGGGTCAAGCCATGAACCGCTTGAATATACTTAACCAATTGGACACGATGATTTGATAGGGTTAAGTCATGAACCGCTTGAATATATGTAACGACCCGGATTTTTAGTCGATTTATTTTAAATATTTAATAAGGGTTTAAATATTGAATTTATAATATAAATGGTATTTTATTGGGTTATTGTTTAAATAATCGAAATACGATGTATTTTGATAATTATCGAAATATGAGAGGTTTGAAATAATTCAATTCGAAGATAAAACTGAACCATGATAATAGAAATTCATTGATGAAGAATTTATTTATTTTGAATTTAAAATGATTTAATATGGCTATTTTAAATATACGTTCAAATTAGATTGTATAATCTATTTCATTGAATTCAGAATAGTGAATAACGTTGGAAACATCGGTCGTCACGGTTGAATAGTGGTTCGGGATTACTAGTTAAGGACCGCGAAATATTTTAATTATTTAATTTAAATAAATAATAAAAGAAAAATCAGAGCCGACCTACACATTCAAAACATCAGCCACCCTAAATTATATTTGCGCAGGCTCTTTTCTCCTCGAGCAGTAAAATCTGTCTCTCCCCCTCAATATCAATGAGACAACAGATTAATGGCCTTAGTACGTTTGTCTCAGTTCACACCTATATAAATGACCGTGCTTTCTTTTTCCATCCCATTCCAGACCTTCAATCCTTTGCTCTCGTTCCTCTTCTAAGTCACGAAAATCAAAGTCGTGCATCGCAATCGAAGCCGTGGAGTTCCCGGAAGCTTGACCAAGGACTGGCAGCACTCGCGATCGAAGTTACCTCCTGAAGCTCGAAAATCTGAAGTCGCGGTTTCCTCAAACCTGGTAATTAATGAGTACTTGCGATTAAGGGTAGAGGTGTGTGGTCGACATGATTTCAGAAGGGGTTCCAACGTTGTGGGTTTGTTCTAGAAGGGTGTGATTCCTGAAAACTCAATTGGGCATTGAGAGCACTTGCCGATTAGGACTTGGACGGTGAAGTCGCGAGGGAAAATAAAAGGGGAGGCGAGTGCGATCTGATGTTGAACTGGAGGGTTGTGTTGTTGATGGGGCAGATGTTCGATTTCTGATGATGACGCAATGTTGTGCTAACTGGGGAAAAAGCATGGAGAAGTTGGGTATGTTGGATTTTGGAGGGGTGATAGTTGATGCTGGGAAGAAGGAATGAATGGACGAGCTATGAAAGTGAGAGAGCTCGATTGGTGACTGGAAATGCTGACAGTGAATGGTCGTTGCCTGGTGGAGGATTGGTCTGGACATGATGACTGATGGTGTTAAGACATAGTAGGGGATTGATGTTGCAACAATGCACAGTGGTTGTGATGATGATCATTTCGATGGTACTATTGCAGAAATGTGTTGATGGTATTGCTGTTAGGGGGAAGAGCAGAGCGATTGGAAATAGGCACGGATGTTGAAGTCAGTTTGAGTATTGCAGCAACAAGGTATACTTTTACGTGGTTTAAAATAGATAGAATAATTTACTTATTCGTCTAAGTAGTTAATTTAAATTTATAATAGTTTAATCAATGAATGAAATAAATAAATTGTAGATGCGATATGGATTTATTCGGGACAGTTCGTAGGCGCAACATTTTTGGAATTTAAATGGATATTCAAAAAGGGAAATCACGGTGAGTAAATCTCACTCACCTTTTATTTATAATTATTTTACTTCGTAAAAATAATTGTTGTTGCTTGTTTGGATTTTTCTGCTTGTTTTATATATATTAGTTATTTAGGCTATTATATATATATTGGGTTGATTGATTGGTTGGATTCCCGCAGTCTCATTAGCGGATGCCCGCAGTTTCATAGCGGATGATTACCCTATACGCCCCACGCTATGATTAGTGGATGACCTTCTATACCACGATATTCTGCCACGAAGCAGAATGGGTATTATTTATGTGCTAACATCTGTGGATGCAGGTAAACAGGTTGGAGGAATCCAACTGGATTCCTCAAAAATATATTATCTGTTTGTTTGTCGGTTTCATATATTTTCTCATATATGATGTGTTAAAAATTCCGTGATTGATAACTGATTGTTTTGGGGTGTTTAAATATCACTGGGGCTCGAATATTGATTTATAAAAATATCGGAAAAGGATAATAGAGATTTGAAATGGAATACTATTTTTATAAATAGAATTTGAATTTTTAATGAAGTATAGAAAATATTAACTGTTTTAAATATATAAAACAAGTGAATTTATAAACTTGGTTTATAAATTAAAATACGGGGTTTGAATTGGATTTATAAACTTTATTTATAAGTTTATAAATGTGAAAATTTAAGGGAAGTTATAAACGTTGTTTATAAATTAAATAATACAAATAGAATTTGAATATGAGAAATTAGAATGAAATTTGAATTCAAAGGAATTAAAATAAAATTTGAATTCAAAGGAATTCAAATGAAGAAAATTCAAATAGAGACTTTGATATAAAATTTGAATAAAGAAATTCAATTAGAGATTTGAATGTAGAATTTCAAAATAGAATTTGAAATAAACTTTGAAAATAGGATTTTCGAAGTAGAATTGGAAATAGAATTTCAAAATAGGATTTCAAAATAGGAAATCCAAATGGTTTCGAAATGGAATTTGAATTCAAGGGAATTCAAATGGATTTGAGTGAAGAAATTCAAATGGGATTTAAATAATGGGTTTTAAATAAAGAGGATTCAAATATAAGAATTCAAATAGTATTAGAATGGAGTTTTGGATATTGAATTTAAAATAGAAATTCAAAATGGAGTTTGATTATTTAAATTCAAGTATGAAATTTCAAATATAACAATTCAAAAGGGAGTTGATTATTGAAATTAATGTGGTATTTAAATTCAAGGAGATTAAAATGTGGTATTTGAAATCAAGGAAATAAAATATGGTATGTGAATTCAAGAGAATTAAATTTGAATATTAGAATTCAAATGGTGTTAAAAATGAGTTTGAATATTAGAATTCAAATGGTGTTAAAAATGAGTTTGAATATTAGAATTCAAATGGTGTTGGAAATGAATTTGAATATTAGAATTCAAATGGAGATGGAAAATGAAATTTGAATATAGGAGATTCAAATTGAATTCAAATAGAATTTAAACTATGGGATTTGAATATTGAATTCAAATGGAATTGAAACTATGGATTTGGATATATTGAAATATATCAGAATGGAGTTGGATTCATTTTAACGAAAGTTTAAAAGTTTATATATATAAATATAAATAAAACGAACTCGCCGCAGCGCTGCAGTTCGTAAATTTGTGACTCGAACTTCAATTGAGTATACAGGACTCAATTGAAGTCGGAATTCTTTGAAACAAGAATCGTCAGGGCCGGTTGAACAATAGTTTTCTAATAAAAAAGAAAAATCTGGATTTCGTCGAATAGATTTTGAGTTATGTCAAAATCAAATTTTTAAAAGTGCAGCGCCAGAAACCAGTAAAAACCATAATGGATTATATATAAGTATAAGGGTTTTTAAGCAAATAAAAATCCGAATTTCCATTTAAAAACCTAGTCTTGAGTTAAAAAATAAATGCGAGCTCAAGTGAAGTAACTAAAGTGATTTTTGAAGCAATAATCATATTTTTGATTTTTGAATAGAATTAACTAAGTTAAAGAAAAATTAGTTAATCGAGGTGGATTTGAAGTCGAACTTTGAAAGGTGAATTGGAATGGTAAATATATACTCAAAATCGAGTATAGAACTTGAATTTAAATTTGAATTCATGTAGTTAACCAGCAAGTTAAAATATGTTTGAACGTGTCATGTCCAAATATTAAAGTGAAATAGACCAAAGAGTTAATTAACAAGTTAATTAACGAATTGAGTTAAAGCAATTGGGAATAGTTGAAATCAATTGGACAGGTATAGACATACAGGAGACAGGTATGGGATGAAGTATATGAAGATTTAAATTTATGTGCTCGACAAAAAGGTACATGTTTAATTCATATATGAGAGTTTATGCGCCGTATCGGCTAGCCGCTTGGCTTTTTCTTTTTCTTTTTGAGATAAGAAGGACCGGGGAAGCTATTTGAAATTTCCCGATGCTCCCGGTGCAGTGGAGGTTATGGCGAATTTTTCCGGGAATTTAAGGAGATAGAATATTTTTCAGATAATTTGATAGTTATAAATCAAGGTATCGATATATGTAGAATTCGATAAGGAAATGAAATCAAAATAGAGTATTGGAAACAGAAAGGGAAATCTATAAATTGGAAATAGAAAGCGAACTTTATACATGTTTTAAAAATAAATAATTGGATTGTATAGTGTGTTTATTCGAGGTAAGGGGTTTTGCCGTTTTGAAGTTGAGGATGTTTTCAGTTAAGGTCTGAGAGGTAATTTTACCCCAACTTGATTGATTTCATTTTAAATGGATAAATAGCAAGATCCAGTCTCGAAGAGAAGTGTTTGAAAAAGAGTTAGTTGAATAAAATATTTTGGGTTGTTGTAACCATGTTTTACACAACATTCGTTTTAAACCCAAGTGAGGAAATTTTGGAAATATAACAAGTAAATATTTCCTGAGTATAATTAAAATAGTCGGGATAGAGATAAGTGATTGGAATTGTTTCCAATTGCAAATAGAGATATTTTCTAATATATAGAAAATAAAAGAAGTTGATATTGGGAAATGCTTTCCAAATAGCGTAAAGAGCCAGTATGGTTATTGAAAATATTTGGGTAACAAATATTGATAAGGAAATGGAGAAGAGATTTAATTAATGAAATATTAATTAAAGAGCCCAGTGATTTGTTTGATATGTTGGATGAACACTTGTTTTTATTCGATAGTTAAATCACAGACTATCGAAGTTTTGACCATCGTTGTCAATATGGAGAGACCGGTTGGATTATTATCCGAAGAACCACTCTGTATCGGCATAAGCGTTGCGAACCAAGTATGCTGAATATATTGAAGACGGTGTAAAGTGCAAGGACTCTTTCTATTAAATAGAAATAGTGCCTTCGGTTTCGTTCAATCCCAGAACGAACGTAAATGGACGAATGTCTGACAAAGTATTTCCAATAATCAAATGGGTTGGTCTGTATGAATATATATGGTTGCAACGGATTTATCCCTTAGCATAATATCCAGAATATTTGTGCAAACTCAACTAGTGATTAACGGATCTGACAATGTGGCATTCAAAGTGGTTGTGCTATCAATGAATGGTAAGTATTCGTAGCCTCAGGCCTCAACAACCGGGAAAGGACAAAAATCGGGCAGGCAGCATGGCTATGTGGGTCGCACCCATTAGGATGTATAATCACCTATCTAGAGGTTCATTTAATTTCTTATTCTATTCGATGCTGTCCCAGTCGGGAGACGGTTGCTGATCCCAACCGTTGGTGATATACATTCGATACACTCAAGCGAAATGAGTGGTCGGTCATGTGTGGGCCGGGTTACAAGATGTTCTTGTTGAACCCAGTGTATTCCTCTCTAGAGATACACTAGCGGAAGGTGGTTCCATACCTTGTCATGTGGGAAATCCAATCTCCAATAAGCGCCATGCGGTTTTTGATTTTATACTATGTATGTGGAGCGTGAGATGCAAGCGTTCTGCTATTTGGTTATTTACTTGATGTAGACATTATTATAATATCACTGGATTTTCGTATCAAAGTGTTTTGGGTTATAGTAAGGTAAAAACCGTCCATGTTTATGTGTGGGCTGGTCTTACTATTATCTTTTCTTTCGAAAAGGGTTTTGAAAGTTAAACAAGTGGTTGGAGTTTACTCACACCAGTCCCATGACTGACCCAGAGTTTATTTTGTTTTGTTTTCCCTAAACTCTTGGGTGCCCAAATTTGTACGGGCAGTCAAGTAGTCGGGATTTCACAGATTTATTTGAAAGAGCTGGAAGCAGGAGGCTTCACCAGTTAGCTATAGGCTATCATATATTCCGCTGTGGACCTTGTTTGTATCTGGAAACAGGTGTTTATAACTGTTCCAGAAATGACTGTTGTGCTCTGATGATGGTATGTATATAAAGTTACCGATTTGTATTTCAAGAGTTATATAATATATTTTATTCGTTCCGCTGTGAGTTTGTGATCTTCGTTTTTCTTCTATTCTAATATTTCTTTCTTTCTATTTCTCATCCTCTAACTTCTTTCTAAAAATGATTCGTATTTCTGTACAATTTGGGTTGGACGTGTGGTGTTTTTAGTCAACTCAGATAGCACGGATTTTCGGGCCTTTACAGTTGTTATCAGAGCTTAGGTTGAGCGAACACCTAGGCTTGTGTGGCATGTGCTCATTAGAGATAGAGTCAGTAGTACCCTAGAATGATTTGAGTGTATATATATATGAGAGAGCGTATTTGTACATTGATATAAAATTATTTTATATTGTGTTGGCTAGTCTGTTGAGTGGTTTATGGATTCTGATCGAATCGTGGGACGCCACGACGTCGATAGGAGTTTCTAAATACTTGAACAGAAAAATTTGACACGATATTGTTTTAAAATGGGTAAATGAAATAATTTTACCCAAATTTCTATTTTTATATAGAAGGAATAATTTTTTTGAAATTATTATATTATATGGATGTGTTGATTGTTAGGATTATAATCAAACGAGATTATAAAATTGAAATGGTTATTTATAACCAAAATAGAATTTGTATAGAAATTAAATATACAAATGAGATAAATTAGAATTAAATTCAAACCAGAATTAAGAATTCAAAATCCTGGGAAGTAGAAAATATTTTCTAAAAGTATATTAAAATAATATAGATTTGTTTTAGAAGGATTTGAAAGAAAATCATTTTAGATAGATTTTGAAATTGTTAAGCACTGAACCCACTTCGGTGGCTGGGAAATAATTCTGATGATGGTCGCGACATCATCAGTGTTCATTTTCGAGTTTCTAAGTGATGGATTGCTTACCTTAGAAAAGTTTTGTTGGAAAATTGTTTGAAAGAAAATAAGTTGATTTGAAAATTCAAAAGTTTTTGAATTTGAAATGGAAATAAATATATGTATATATTTATTGATTTCAGAAGGATTCGAAAGGAAAACCCTGGGATTTGGATTCTGGAAGTGGAATTCAACTTAAGCTAGTTAAATGGATTGAAGTGAATCAATTGACTAGAATTGATTTGAATAGATTTAATGGCATATAGATTAGATATAAATGGATTGATCATAGATCATTCGAATTAAATGAAAGAAGACTAAAAGTTTTGATGGAATTAAATTTGTTGAAATATAAGGAGTTGAGTTCAACATAAGTGAGATTTTGAAAAGTAATGAGTTTGTACCATTTTTCCTATCTTAGCAATTTCGAGGACGAAATTATTTTAAGGGGGGAAGAATGTAACGACCCGGATTTTTAGTCGATTTATTTTAAATATTTAATAAGGGTTTAAATATTGAATTTATAATATAAATGGTATTTTATTGGGTTATTGTTTAAATAATCGAAATACGATGTATTTTGATAATTATCGAAATATGAGAGGTTTGAAATAATTCAATTCGAAGATAAAACTGAACCATGATAATAGAAATTCATTGATGAAGAATTTATTTATTTTGAATTTAAAATGATTTAATATGGCTATTTTAAATATACGTTCAAATTAGATTGTATAATCTATTTCATTGAATTCAGAATAGTGAATAACGTTGGAAACATCGGTCGTCACGGTTGAATAGTGGTTCGGGATTACTAGTTAAGGACCGCGAAATATTTTAATTATTTAATTTAAATAAATAATAAAAGAAAAATCAGAGCCGACCTACACATTCAAAACATCAGCCACCCTAAATTATATTTGCGCAGGCTCTTTTCTCCTCGAGCAGTAAAATCTGTCTCTCCCCCTCAATATCAATGAGACAACAGATTAATGGCCTTAGTACGTTTGTCTCAGTTCACACCTATATAAATGACCGTGCTTTCTTTTTCCATCCCATTCCAGACCTTCAATCCTTTGCTCTCGTTCCTCTTCTAAGTCACGAAAATCAAAGTCGTGCATCGCAATCGAAGCCGTGGAGTTCCCGGAAGCTTGACCAAGGACTGGCAGCACTCGCGATCGAAGTTACCTCCTGAAGCTTGAAAATCTGAAGTCGCGGTTTCCTCAAACCTGGTAATTAATGAGTACTTGCGATTAAGGGTAGAGGTGTGTGGTCGACATGATTTCAGAAGGGGTTCCAACGTTGTGGGTTTGTTCTAGAAGGGTGTGATTCCTGAAAACTCAATTGGGCATTGAGAGCACTTGCCGATTAGGACTTGGACGGTGAAGTCACGAGGGAAAATAAAAGGGGAGGCGAGTGCGATCTGATGTTGAACTGGAGGGTTGTGTTGTTGATGGGGCAGATGTTCGATTTCTGATGATGACGCAATGTTGTGCTAACTGGGGAAAAAGCATGGAGAAGTTGGGTCTGTTGGATTTTGGAGGGGCGATAGTTGATGCTGGGAAGAAGGAATGAATGGACGAGCTATGAAAGTGAGAGAGCTCGATTGGTGACTGGAAATGCTGACAGTGAATGGTCGTTGCCTGGTGGAGGATTGGTCTGGACATGATGACTGATGGTGTTAAGACATAGTAGGGGATTGATGTTGCAACAATGCACAGTGGTTGTGATGATGATCATTTCGATGGTACTATTGCAGAAATGTGGTTGATGGTATTGCTGTTAGGGGGAAGAGCAGAGCGATTGGAAATAGGCACGGATGTTGAAGTCAGTTTGAGTATTGCAGCAACAAGGTATACTTTTACGTGGTTTAAAATAGATAGAATAATTTACTTATTCGTCTAAGTAGTTAATTTAAATTTATAATAATTTAATCAATGAATGAAATAAATAAATTGTAGATGCGATATGGATTTATTCGGGACAGTTCGTAGGCGCAACATTTTTGGAATTTAAATGGATATTCAAAAAGGGAAATCACGGTGAGTAAATCTCACTCACCTTTTATTTATAATTATTTTACTTCGTAAAAATAATTGTTGTTGCTTGTTTGGATTTTTTTGCTTGTTTTATATATATTAGTTATTTAGGCTATTATATATATATTGGGTTGATTGATTGGTTGGATTCCCGCAGTCTCATTAGCGGATGCCCGCAGTTTCATAGCGGATGATTACCCTATACGCCCCACGCTATGATTAGTGGATGACCTTCTATACCACGATATTCTGCCACGAAGCAGAATGGGTATTATTTATGTGCTAACATCTGTGGATGCAGGTAAACAGGTTGGAGGAATCCAACTGGATTCCTCAAAAATATATTATCTGTTTGTTTGTCGGTTTCATATATTTTCTCATATATGATGTGTTAAAAATTCCGTGATTGATAACTGATTGTTTTGGGGTGTTTAAATATCACTGGGGCTCGAATATTGATTTATAAAAATATCGGAAAAGGATAATAGAGATTTGAAATGGAATACTATTTTTATAAATAGAATTTGAATTTTTAATGAAGTATAGAAAATATTAACTGTTTTAAATATATAAAACAAGTGAATTTATAAACTTGGTTTATAAATTAAAATACGGGGTTTGAATTGGATTTATAAACTTTATTTATAAGTTTATAAATGTGAAAATTTAAGGGAAGTTATAAACGTTGTTTATAAATTAAATAATACAAATAGAATTTGAATATGAGAAATTAGAATGAAATTTGAATTCAAAGGAATTAAAATAAAATTTGAATTCAAAGGAATTCAAATGAAGAAAATTCAAATAGAGACTTTGATATAAAATTTGAATAAAGAAATTCAATTAGAGATTTGAATGTAGAATTTCAAAATAGAATTTGAAATAAACTTTGAAAATAGGATTTTCGAAGTAGAATTGGAAATAGAATTTCAAAATAGGATTTCAAAATAGGAAATCCAAATGGTTTCGAAATGGAATTTGAATTCATGGGAATTCAAATGGATTTGAGTGAAGAAATTCAAATGGGATTTAAATAATGGGTTTTAAATAAAGAGGATTCAAATATAAGAATTCAAATAGTATTAGAATGGAGTTTTGGATATTGAATTTAAAATAGAAATTCAAAATGGAGTTTGATTATTTAAATTCAAGTATGAAATTTCAAATATAACAATTCAAAAGGGAGTTGATTATTGAAATTAATGTGGTATTTAAATTCAAGGAGATTAAAATGTGGTATTTGAAATCAAGGAAATAAAATATGGTATGTGAATTCAAGAGAATTAAATTTGAATATTAGAATTCAAATGGTGTTAAAAATGAGTTTGAATATTAGAATTCAAATGGTGTTAAAAATGAGTTTGAATATTAGAATTCAAATGGTGTTGGAAATGAATTTGAATATTAGAATTCAAATGGAGATGGAAAATGAAATTTGAATATAGGAGATTCAAATTGAATTCAAATAGAATTTAAACTATGGGATTTGAATATTGAATTCAAATGGAATTGAAACTATGGATTTGGATATATTGAAATATATCAGAATGGAGTTGGATTCATTTTAACGAAAGTTTAAAAGTTTATATATATAAATATAAATAAAACGAACTCGTCGCAGCGCTGCAGTTCGTAAATTTGTGACTCGAACTTCAATTGAGTATACAGGACTCAATTGAAGTCGGAATTCTTTGAAACAAGAATCGTCAGGGCCGGTTGAACAATAGTTTTCTAATAAAAAAGAAAAATCTGGATTTCGTCGAATAGATTTTGAGTTATGTCAAAATCAAATTTTTAAAAGTGCAGCGCCAGAAACCAGTAAAAACCATAATGGATTATATATAAGTATAAGGGTTTTTAAGCAAATAAAAATCCGAATTTCCATTTTAAAACCTAGTCTTGAGTTAGAAAATAAATGCGAGCTCAAGTGAAGTAACTAAAGTGATTTTTGAAGCAATAATCATATTTTTGATTTTTGAATAGAATTAACTAAGTTAAAGAAAAATTAGTTAATCGAGGTGGATTTGAAGTCGAACTTTGAAAGGTGAATTGGAATGGTAAATATATACTCAAAATCGAGTATAGAACTTGAATTTAAATTTGAATTCATGTAGTTAACCAGCAAGTTAAAATATGTTTGAACGTGTCATGTCCAAATATTAAAGTGAAATAGACCAAAGAGTTAATTAACAAGTTAATTAACGAATTGAGTTAAAGCAATTGGGAATAGTTGAAATCAATTGGACAGGTATAGACATACAGGAGACAGGTATGGGATGAAGTATATGAAGATTTAAATTTATGTGCTCGACAAAAAGGTACATGTTTAATTCATATATGAGAGTTTATGCGCCGTATCGGCTAGCCGCTTGGCTTTTTCTTTTTCTTTTTGAGATAAGAAGGACCGGGGAAGCTATTTGAAATTTCCCGATGCTCCCGGTGCAGGGGAGGTTATGGCGAATTTTTCCGGGAATTTAAGGAGATAGAATATTTTTCAGATAATTTGATAGTTATAAATCAAGGTATCGATATATGTAGAATTCGATAAGGAAATGAAATCAAAATAGAGTATTGGAAACAGAAAGGGAAATCTATAAATTGGAAATAGAAAGCGAACTTTATACATGTTTTAAAAATAAATAATTGGATTGTATAGTGTGTTTATTCGAGGTAAGGGGTTTTGCCGTTTTGAAGTTGAGGATGTTTTCAGTTAAGGTCTGAGAGGTAATTTTACCCCAACTTGATTGATTTCATTTTAAATGGATAAATAGCAAGATCCAGTCTCGAAGAGAAGTGTTTGAAAAAGAGTTAGTTGAATAAAATATTTTGGGTTGTTGTAACCATGTTTTACACAACATTCGTTTTAAACCCAAGTGAGGAAATTTTGGAAATATAACAAGTAAATATTTCCTGAGTATAATTAAAATAGTCGGGATAGAGATAAGTGATTGGAATTGTTTCCAATTGCAAATAGAGATATTTTCTAATATATAGAAAATAAAAGAAGTTGATATTGGGAAATGCTTTCCAAATAGCGTAAAGAGCCAATATGGTTATTGAAAATATTTGGGTAACAAATATTGATAAGGAAATGGAGAAGAGATTTAATTAATGAAATATTAATTAAAGAGCCCAGTGATTTGTTTGATATGTTGGATGAACACTTGTTTTTATTCGATAGTTAAATCACAGACTATCGAAGTTTTGACCATCGTTGTCAATATGGAGAGACCGGTTGGATTATTATCCGAAGAACCACTCTGTATCGGCATAAGCGTTGCGAACCAAGTATGCTGAATATATTGAAGATGGAGTAAAGTGCAAGGACTCTTTCTATTAAATAGAAATAGTGCCTTCGGTTTCGTTCAATCCCAGAACGAACGTAAATGGACGAATGTCTGACAAAGTATTTCCAATAATCAAATGGGTTGGTCTGTATGAATATATATGGTTGCAACGGATTTATCCCTTAGCATAATATCCAGAATATTTGTGCAAACTCAACTAGTGATTAACGGATCTGACAATGTGGCATTCAAAGTGGTTGTGCTATCAATGAATGGTAAGTATTCGTAGCCTCAGGCCTCAACAACCGGGAAAGGACAAAAATCGGGCAGGCAGCATGGCTATGTGGGTCGCACCCATTAGGATGTATAATCACCTATCTAGAGGTTCATTTAATTTCTTATTCTATTCGATGCTGTCCCAGTCGGGAGACGGTTGCTGATCCCAACCGTTGGTGATATACATTCGATACACTCAAGCGAAATCAGTGGTCGGTCATGTGTGGGCCGGGTTACAAGATGTTCTTATTGAACCCTGTGTATTCCTCTCTAGAGATACACTAGCGGAAGGTGGTTCCATACCTTGTCATGTGGGAAATCCAATCTCCAATAAGCGCCATGCGGTTTTTGATTTTATACTATGTATGTGGAGCGTGAGATGCAAGCGTTCTGCTATTTGGTTATTTACTTGATGTAGACATTATTATAATATCACTGGATTTTCGTATCAAAGTGTTTTGGGTTATAGTAAGGTAAAAACCGTCCATGTTTATGTGTGGGCTGGTCTTACTATTATCTTTTCTTTCGAAAAGGGTTTTGAAAGTTAAACAAGTGGTTGGAGTTTACTCACACCAGTCCCATGACTGACCCAGAGTTTATTTTGTTTTGTTTTCCCTAAACTCTTGGGTGCCCAAATTTGTACGGGCAGTCAAGTAGTCGGGATTTCACAGATTTATTTGAAAGAGCTGGAAGCAGGAGGCTTCACCGGTTAGCTATAGGCTATCATATATTCCGCTGTGGACCTTGTTTGTATCTGGAAACAGGTGTTTATAACTGTTCTAGAAATGACTGTTGTGCTCTGATGATGGTATGTATATAAAGTTACCGATTTGTATTTCAAGAGTTATATAATATATTTTATTCGTTCCGCTGTGAGTTTGTGATCTTCGTTTTTCTTCTATTCTAATATTTCTTTCTTTCTATTTCTCATCCTCTAACTTCTTTCTAAAAATGATTCGTATTTCTGTGCAATTTGGGTTGGACGTGTGGTGTTTTTAGTCAACTCAGATAGCACGGATTTTCGGGCCTTTACAATATACTTAATCAATTGGACACGATGATTTGATAGGGTTAAGTCATGAACCGCTTGAATATACTTAACCAATTGGACGCGATGATTTGATAGGGTTAAGTCATGAACCACTTGAATATACTTAACCAACTTGACAGATGATTCGTATGGCTAAGTCATGAACTTGAACGACAACACTTAGCCAATTTGACATGACACTTAGGCGGGTTAAGTCACGAACTTGAATGACAACACTTGACCAACTTGACATGCTAGACTGATGGGGTTAAGTCTCGAATTTAAATGACAACACTTAACCTACTGAACGGAAACCCTAGTTACGCGGTCCTTTTCAGCAGTAACCCACTAGATGTATCACGGTACCTTGGAATTAGGCAGGGTGGGGCACGATTACTGGGCAGATTGTAAGCGACCGGAACGACGACTGAGTTGGTGCGCCATTGTAGGTTCAGGCGGACTATGGTCGTGCATGTAGTCCGGAGTTGAAAAAGCAGGCATTGGGCACCAGTAGGTTTAAACTGTGCGTGCTTGATTCGTGTCGGTGGTTGGCACCCTAGGGCTTGATACACCCTATGGTGGACCTAGCACAGGTGACTACATTTCGTGATTGGGCCGTATGACACAGACACATGAACGAGCTAGGACCTGTAGGGAGCCGATCGATTAATAGATCGTTACGTGGAATTCGTTAGGTAGCATAATCCCTAGTGCTCCAAGGTGGCATAAACCCTAATCGAATCTAGAAAACGTTCAATATGTAGCATAATCCTTAGTGGCCCTAGGTGGCATAAATCCTAGTTAAACACGCGATAGTTCATGATAAGGAAACCTAGCCAGAACAAGGGTGGCGGTCCAAACGATTTCAAGAATGGTGGCACTACGTTGAAGTAGTATAGAAATACGTGATGAAACCCGTACGATATACGGCAAGGGACTGTACATATACATGGAAAGGATGATACGGGTTGGGGTACTAGTAAAGTTGGTGCAGAGAATATAGGAAATCAAAGAAAATAGTGGAATGGTGAAGCTTAGAAATCTTGCGATGTTATACTTAATAGAAACCTAGCAATGTTATACTTGATTCATCATGCCTGTAGCTTACCTTGTCATCATTCTTATGTTTACTTTCAGTTTATTCATGCCATATTATCTTCACCTGTTTTTATGCTGAAAGCCACTAGAACTTACTCAGTCTTTATGATTGACCCAGTTTGTTTCGCCTCTTTTTCTTTCGTTTCCCCCCAGGTTCGCAGGGTTGAAATACAGCTTAATTCGAATTTTACCAAGCTCCAAGGCTCTTTCATGTACTGCTTGGATTTCTCTTGGCTATGGCTTTCTTTGTTGTTTTACTTGGGGAATGATTTATAACTATGGTTTTATGCTTCTTTACTATTGCAAGGCAGATTTCGATGTAATGGATTTAGTAGCATTTTGATGTAAAAGGCTTTAGACCTTTCTAGATTTTAAAGCAATGAAATTTGGTTCTTCTTCCGCTGTTTTATATGTTCTGTCTTGTAATATTTCTGTGTATGTTTACCTAGATAATGCTCCACCAAAGCTAGTGCATTCCTTTTGTGATTGACCCTAGCGGAGGTGGGGTGTTACATTTGGTATCAGAGCAGAAGGTTACCAGACTGGGCAAAAGTTTATAAAATCTTTTGAAATTCTTTTCAAAACCATTTACAGAGAAGCATTTTTCATGAAAAGTTTTATTTTTTAAAGGCTATTCCCCAAAGGCCATTAGCATTATCCTTTGTTTCCTTGTTTGAATCCTTTTTCCTTTCTTTCCTCCATCTGTAGTCACATTAGTTCCATCTGCGACTAATCTTATTTCAAGCTTTGTAGGGTTGCCGTGCGATGGAGGTAGTTCTCGAGAGACCTGTTAACACGTTATATAAGAGGGATAAGAGTGGTTAAGGCGAATGAGGCTCAGAACAAGAAGGTAGAAACGTTTCTGTAGGAAAGTCTAGTTTATCTTTCTGTCCTGTTCGTACCCTTTTTGATTATGGTACATCACATCCTTTTTATTTCTATTTCGATAGTTGAGTCTCTGCACCTTAGTACTAGCGTAGTAGAGGATCCCATTTTATTCTCAAGTCCTATTAGGGAATCGGCTCATTTATTCATGACTTGTTTGGATTTGAGAATGTATACGCTAAGTATTGAGTTTAGAAGTAAAGCTTATGTTTTTGGGCTATGGGTTGATTCTAGGGATGGAGTGGTTGTCCAGAAATGGTACCATTCTCGAGTATGAAAAGAGGGTAGTTAGACGCTCGACTTGCCTTGGTAATGCCCTCGAAGTTTAGTGTAACCCTTAGGGTTCTGCCATGTTTAGTTACCTAGAATCTCTTAATACATTTATCGATCCGTTCTTGGTACATTTATCGATCCGCTCGAGTAGTGTTCGCCACTAAGGCGGATGGTTCATTTCGCTTATGCATGAGTTATAGAAAATCACCTTAGTAAGTACATTTGGCAACATGGTTGACATTTGTTTGTTTTCAAGAGATAGTTCTTCTGCGTGGAATACCTTATAGTGAGTAAACGAGATCCAGGATTCACTAGTGAATTTTGGAGAGCTTGCATGAAACCATGAGTACGCAGTTATGTTTGAGCCGAGTATACTAGAAGGAGGATAAGGGAAAATGGGATGAGAGACAACAGTGAAATGAGTTCCAACTCATATTTTGGAAACAAGAATTAAGAAATTTTGAAGTTAAAGACGGACAAAGCATAATGGAGTTAAGCTCAAGGAAATGCGACTTAGAAGATTGAAGACTAGGTACGCGCATCATATCTCTTTTTAAGAGTATATCCTTGATCCCTCTTTTCCTGTAGAGCTAATTTGCATGCTATCTTTCAAGTATATCCTCTCAGTCCTATTCTCAATCCCATTTCTGTTAGAAACCCCAAAGGGAGGATGACTCGTCTGTTAGTCATACATTTTGGGGCTTGAGGGTGTCCGTTGGGTTGACTAAACTCTTTGGGTTTTATAGGATACGAGTTGGTTTTAGGAAGGGATTTCTTTGTGACCTAAAAGGAGTCCATCATGCTTAGTTTCCTAGAATCATATATATTGTTTGGGTTGAGTAATTCTTTGGGTGTCAGCCTGATGTTGATTTCGGTCTTCGGGGTTAGTGCTTAGGGAGTTCTTCTCCAAATCAGTATATTTGTGACATAGATTTCTAGTTTTGACATTGCCTAATGGGCACAAGTTTTTTACTTCCTTCTATCGTTCGACTATACCTTTAGGTAGGAACAATTGGGTGTAAACATGTGTTTGAGACATGTTATGATTGATGATTGCAAGTGGCTGCTAGTGGTTGCTCGTGATTGCATAACACACATTAGGCACTAGATCGGCTCAGACACATTTCCATATTGCATATGCATGAGTGTTTATGCTTGTTTATGGATGAAATTGGATGTGTTATCATATGGATGATGCATATGGATGGATGTTTGTGCACACATATAGTGTTTATGTAACTAGGACTATTTGCATACATGTTGGACTCATTGCACTAAACATATTTTATATTAAGAAGATCAATCAGGCCTGATCATTTGCATTAGACAAGGAACATATACACACACTTCTTGCATGTTCATACAGCATTAGAAATCTTTTAAGGACAATGGTTGCTTGTGAATGATGGTTGAGTAGATGGTTGATTGGATGGAAGGACACATTCTTCTTAACTTGAAGATTTCCGGGTCAAAATCCTTTAAGGAGGGGAGAATGTAACAACCCGTATTTTTATAACATATTAAAACAAGAAATCAAGGCAGAATTAAATTTTAAAATCAGAATCAGGGGAAACGGGTTATGCCATTGCGTTCGTCTCAAAATTTTACATGAAATAGAGTCCGAGTTTTCGAAAATCGGAGTCCGGATGAAGAAGTTATGGCCTGTACAAGTTTCAGCAGTTTTCAGGCAGGACTGGACCAGGGGGTCGACCTACCCCCCCAAGTCGACCATAGGGTCGACCTACCCCCCAGGTCGACCATAGTGTCGACCTCCCCCCCCCCCCTACAGGTCGACCTAGTTGGCCTGTTTTGACCCAGAACTCATTTTTGAAGCCTGAGACATGTGTTGATGGTCCGGATTGATTCTAGGGTTAGTCTAAGGGCCTAAACTAGTTGCTACACCTATAAAAACACCCTTAGACCTAACCTAATTCATATCAAATCATTCTTACACCATTATGCTGCTAAAATACCTCTTGAACCATGGCCGTCGTCTCCAAATCAAAGTACAAACATTCAAACTCAAATCAATCCAAAGAACAAGGCTTCTACACTGATTCAAGACAATAAATTAACAATGCCGCGACATTTTTACAACAAATTCAGCTCTTAATTCATTAGCCATGCTCTGTAAGTTCTAGTTGTTTTTAGATTTAAACATTTAATTATAATATGGTCATGGAATAAAGTGGAATTGGATTTAAGTATGTTTATCGATTCTGATCTATTTCTGTTGCTCCTTGAATCTTGTGTTTTGGGACTTGTCTATCTTTATGCTCATGACAAGTTTATGATCTATTCATCAGTTTTCTTGATTCATAATGACGTTATCATCAAGTTGTAATATTTATGCCTATGATGAAGTTTCCTCTGATCTCATTTTTATTCAATTTTTATCTTCCCCAATTTATTTTCTTTCATGAACCTTGGTCGATATCGGACCTTGGCCTAAAATCGCAATTTGCGTACGATATGTATACGGGGGAATTATGGTATTATTGCCTATATGAATATGATGTAATAATTGGCAACATGAAATTGGATATTATCATTGTATTTGCAAGTTTAGGCGTGATCTGTAAATTTTGGTACAATCTTGTTATGAAAAAAATTGCATAAATATTATATACATGGAATTTGGCACAAACAGGATCTATGTATTGTAACATGAGATTTGGTATATATAACATGTAAATAATTTGGCATGAAGTAGGCATACATGAATTAGCATGTAAATTAAATCACGAGTTTGGGACTATGCAAGCTTAAATCAAAAGATTGGGCTTATGTTTATTAGGCATATGTAGAATTGAGAATTTGAACATGAAAGCGATTGTAAACTTGATAATTGGCATAAACATGTATTATGAACTTGGGCAACTAACATGTATTGAAATAAAAAGATTATAGTTTGGGATAACTGCATCATGAATCATGATTTGGGTTTATTGGGTATAAAACTTAATACATGTAATCTTGGCTAGAACTTGATATGGGTAAAATGGCATAAACCTGGCATACATGTATTAGGCAAGAATTGGGCGTATGTAAACTGATTTGGATTGGATATATATATATATATATATATATATATATATATTAGCATGTAATTTCGGAAGTTGGGCATATGTTTATTAATATGTAAATTTGGGAATTTGAAACATGAAAATGACTGTGTATTGGATAATTGAATTGAACACGAACATGAACATTTCTATATGTTAAACACATGAACTGATATTGGGTTTTTGGGTGGAATACGACCATTAATGAACCTTTGACACGAGGTTAGACTCAGTTTGTGGTGTAAATCTGCCCGGAACCGCCCGACAAATCCAGTAGCCACAAAGTGTCAGTCTAATGTGAGAGGTCGAAGGTCGAATTGTAGGCGTAACGATTTATGACACGAGGTTAGACCCAGTTTGTGGTGTAAATCTGCCCGGAACCTCCCGACATATCCAGTGGCCACAAAATGCACGGTCTAATGTGAGAGGTCATGATTCGTTCGTCATAATGAATGAATTAAGTAATACTAACCATAATAAGACGTGGGTATGGTTAGAGGGTTAGGTGGGATGACATGGAAATTTGACATGTAAATGTGGACCTAACCGGTATGAGTTAAGAACATGTAAAACTTACAAATGTAGGCTTAAGCAACATAATAGTTAATCAGACTAATGGGTGGGTTAAGTAATATGGCTAGATTAATGACACTTAGCCAATATAACATGACACATGGCAGGGTTAAGTCAACTTGAACATATAGATAATACTTAACCAACTTAGCATGATACGTGGGCGTGTTAAGCCATGAACCGCTTGAATATACTCAACCAATTGGACGCAATGATTTGATAGGGTTAGGTCATGAACCGCTTGAATATACTTAACCAATTGGACACGATGATTTGATAGGGTTAAGTCATGAACCGCTTGAATATACTTAACCAATTGGACACGATGATTTGATAGGGTTAAGTCATGAACCGCTTGAATATACTTAACCAATTGTACGCGATGATTTGATAGGGTTAAGTCATGAACCGCTTGAATATACTTAACCAACTTGACAGATGATTCGTAGGGCTAAGTCATGAACTTGAACGACAACACTTAGCCAATTTGACACGTAGGCGGGTTAAGTCACGAACTTGAATGACAACACTTAACCAACTTGACATGCTAGACTGATGGGGTTAAGTCTCGAATTTAAATGACAACACTTAACCTACTGAACGAAAATCCTTGTTACGCGGTCCTTTTCAGCAGTAACCCACTAGATGTATCACGGTACCCTGGAACTAGGCAGGGTGGGGCACGATTACTGGGCTGATTGTAAGCGACCAGAACGACTGCTGAGTTGGTGCGCCATTGTAGGTTCAGGCGGACTATGGTCGTGCACGTAGTTCGGAGTTGAAAAAGCAGGCATTGGGCACCAGAAGGTTTACACTGTGCAGGCTTGATTTGTGTTGGTGGTTGGCACCCTAGGGCTTGATACACCCTATGGTGGACCTAGCACAGGTGACTACATTTCGTGATTGGGCCGTATGACACAGACACAGGAACGAGCTAGGACTTGTAGGGAGCCGATCGATTAATAGATCGTTACGTGGAATTCGTTAGGTAGCATAATCCCTAGTGCTCCTAGGTGGCATAAACCCTAATCGAATCTAGAAAACGTTCAATAGGTAGCATAATCCCTAGTGGTCCTAAGTGGCATAAATCCTAGTTGAACACGCGATAGTTCATAATAAGGAAACCTAGCCAGAACAAGGGTGGCAGTCCAAATGATTTCAAGAATGGTGGCACTACGTTGAAGTATTATAGAAATACGTGATGAAACCCGTACGATATACGGCAAGGGACTGTACATATACATGGAAAGGATGATATGGGTTGGGGTACTAGTACAGTTGGTGCAGAGAATATAGGAAATCAAAGAAAATAGTGGAATGGTGAAGCTTAGAAATCTTGCGATGTAATACTTAATAGAAACCTTGCAATGTTATACTTGATTCATCGTGCCTGTAGCTTATCTTGTCATCATGCTTATGTTTACTTTCAGTTTATTCATGCCATATTATCTTCACCTGTTTTTATGCTGAAAGCCACTAGGACTTACTCAGTCTTTATGACTGACCCAGTTTGTTTCGCCTCTTTTTCTTTTGTTCCCCCCTACCCCCCAGGTTCGCAGGGTGGAAATACAGCTTAGTTCGGATCTTACCAAGCTCCAAGGCTCTTTCATGTACTGCTTGAATTTATCTTGGCTATGGCTTGCTTTGCTGTTTTACTTGGGGAATGATTTATAACTATGGTTTTATGCTTCTTTACTATTGCAAGACAGATTTCGATGTAATCGATTTAGTAGCATTTTGATGTAAAAGGCTTTAGACCTTTCTAGATTTTAAAGCAATGAAATTTGGTTCTTCTTCCGCTGTTTTATATGTTTTGTCTTGTAATATTTCTGTGTATGTTTACCTAGATATTGCTCCACCAAAGCTAGTGAATTCCTTTTGTGAGTGACCCTAGCGGAGGTGGGGTGTTACAGAAGGGATCGTCCTTACCACTTTGAGACGCTCTAGCCCGTGTCTTAGGATCAGAATGCATTAAGCCTTGGAGCGACAGGGCCGGTCCACTCAATGTAAACACTACGTTTCCCCCACCCTATAGGGCGTAAATGATCCAAATGACTCCATTGGCCCCGGATCGACCGATATAACTGAGGCGTCTCCTATCCATCATCCACATAGGTAAAATGCCAAGGCGTGCAAAACGCTAACACCACTCCTAGCTAGAAGGAAACGCATGCCCTCTCTGAGGTCCTCTCCCATTTCTGATTCATGCCGGTGTGTGAGGCTCGTGAATTAACGCTACACAAAGCTATGCTATATTAAAGCCGTGCTTTGATCATCAACTACAAGACTCTACTTTTCAATAGAAGCTTTGATCATTTGCATCTCAGCATGCCACACAACCGATTCACGCTATGCAACCGATGTTTATCAATCACACAGAATGAAATCCGATGTCAGACACACATCCATTTACAAGTTCATTCTGGGTCTGAACGAAACCAGAGGCACCTTATTTCTCCCCCATTTGTCCAGTAAAGGGGAGAGGCCCTCGCATATCCGTCGATCTCAAAGTACGTCTGGATGATCACCACTTATTACCTCGCCTTTAGTGTACAGCCCAATCAAGACATCAGTAATCATCCAAAAGATGTGAAGACCTCCGGTCTTCAACCACCGTCTTCATCCTCGACACATCGTCGAATCAGCTATTCAGAATGGGATAAACCCGGTCTTTTTGAACAACTCGCGTATATAATAAACAAGTGCTATAAAAATACAACATATGCCTCATTTCAATCTAAAATATTTCTTTATCCAATCCCATTAATTTTATCAAAGATAAATTCTTTAAAATTATTCTTTAATCTTCCTTTGGATATCATTTCAATCTAATTAAAGATGCATTAAAACTCCACTTGGTTTTAATCTTCCGAAAAATCAATATCCTGCCTTTAACTGGGTTAAAGAACCAATGTTATTTAAAACACGGTTCATGATAAACCCAAAATCACATTCCATTCCATCAGCCTTTAACAGTAAATTAGCAAGTGAACAATTCCTTAAGTATTAACCCCGAAGGCTGAAACCAACATTAGATCAATACCAAGGAAACCATTCAACTTAACTAATCTCTAGTTAGTTTCTGATTTTCTTAACTCCGTTGGTCTAAGAATAGTATTATTAAAGATACCATTCACGACAACCCAAATCACATTCCATTAATTATGGAATCTTCACGGAAAAACAAATCAATATATAATCGATATCAATTTCCATATCCGACCAATAATATAAATTGAATAACGACAACACCTCTTAAATTCCATATGTATTAACAGTCTTTCTCCACAAAAGTCCACTTCAATTATTGTCAAATCGAATTCCATTCAATTCGAATTTAATATATTAAATTGGAAAATGTTACCTTGGAAAATTCCCATTAGATCTAAATAAAAAGATTTATAAATCCCAAATCACGTTTCACTGTAAATCAGGTTAAAGAACGAATGTCATTAAAAACACAGTTCACAATAAACCCAATTCACATTAGCCTATAACGGTAAATTAGTAAGAGAACAATCCCCTAAGTATTAACCCCGAAGGCCGAAACCAACATCAGATCAATACCCAGGAAACCATTTAACTTAATTAATCTCCTGTCAGTTTCTAATTTTCTTAACTCCATTCGGTTCAAGAACAGTATTATTAAAGATACCATTCACGACGAACCCAAAATCCAATTTGATATTAAATACAAGGCTCTGAATAGAAAATATATCGGCTTATATTCAATATCAAATTCTGAAACCAACAAATATTGTATTGGAATAACGATATATATAACTTCCAAATTCCTCCACAATATCCGTATAATCACGAAATCAAATATTGAAATATTATGAAGATAATTTCGATTCAAATCCATTCCAATTCATATATTGGAAATTCCAGTTATTTTTAAAATCATTTCAAATCCAATTTATTTATTTAAAAATATTGGAATATAATTCTAGTTCAAAACTAGTTCATTTTGATAAAAATATATTTTTTATCTTTTCAAATACGGAATTTTTCATCTTAATTCTTTCCAAATCATTTCTTATGATTTTACACTAATTGTTGATATTTTTAATAATTTTATCAAGGCCTGTACAGTCGATTTCCATAAACGGCCATCAAACTGCACTTACATCGACCTTTTCCAAATTAGATTTGGACATAATTCCAAATCCAATCGTTAGATTTCTAATTTCTTGTATTCATTAGAAAGCACTTTTCGATACGAACCCAATGGTTCCGGTTTTAGGAGAATCCGACTGTCGGATCTCCCGTAATGTCCGTTCGAAGTCAATGGTCGAAATTCGCGAACTATTACAACGCGGCGCGTTCTATTCAGGCCGTTTTTTATATGTATATATATATATAAAATATATATATATATATTATATATATATTTCGTCGATTTCCTTTCAAAACGTATTTTATAAATCGTTTTAAATTCATTTTCAAAATGATTTCAACTTCATATTCAATTTCAAATCAAAATAGAATATTCTATATCATCGATATATAAATGATAGTGTTTTCAAAACATTAGATTTTGAAATCATTTCCTTTTCGATATTCATTATAAAAATGAACAAAATCTATATAAATATCGTTCACGTCAAAATGGCATTAATCTAATCAACACGGCTATATGTATTTAAATACATTCGTGTCCATCCCAAATCGGACATCAAAATCAGATTTTGATTTTTTGCTGAATTTTGTTTTAAAATATTCATTATTTTAAAATGTTCATTATTTTAAAATATTTATTCTTTCTGGACTGGAATTAGACACAGTCAATTACCATATAATTTAATTATATGGATTTCATACAATACATGTATAATACAACAGTGATAGATAATCATCCATCATCCAGAGTGCATTCTACACTGCAGAAGCCTTAAATATAAATATTCAACGCTTACACACCCTGTCAATCAATCGATCGACATACAGCTAATTATTGGGATTAGTGTATGTCATATTTCATCCCAATACCCGTGTGGGATTTCAAACAATCAAACACAGTTTTTATTTGTGCAGTTAGGCGATGTGTAAAATTTATCATCCCAATCTATATCACTCAAATGTGTGTACATAAACAAATCATCTGATTTGTAAATGAATATTTATTTTATTCATATACACGTTAAAAAGTATATTTTTAACAATAAAATATTTATTCAAATCATCAGCACAATAAAAATGATATTTTTATTGTTCTGACATATTTTAGAAAATTTTGACAGCATAACGGCGCGATATCAAAATCGGGTAATGCCTAACATTACCCCTCTCCTGATATTGGCTTGCACCATACACACATAACAATTCTAATCAATTCATTTCACCCCCAAACAACCAAATTCAACCAAATAATCTAATCAACTAAACCAAACAATCAAACAAGCCGTCCATGGTCTTTGGACAACGGGGGAACAGTTCATATATGCAGTTATAAAATAAATAACTGTATAAGAAAATTATAGTGAGGAGTTCTCACCTTGATCGGCTTCAGGAATTGTTTTATTTCTGAATTTCTAGTACCGTTCTGTTTCAGTTTGCTTCCTCTCGTAGCATTCTTCACCGTGTTTCCAACGCCATCTGTTTCACACTGTTTATATTAAAAGTCGTATTTTTATATTGAAGTTCATATTATAAAAATCCCATCTTTATAGCGAAGTTCATATTATAAAAATCCCATCTTTATAGCGAAGTTCATATTTTACTTTGCTATTCAAATAATAAAGATCCAATTTATTCCATGCCATTCGTGTAAATAAAAATTGTATTTTTATCTGCCATTTTCATATGTAAAATCATATCTTTTACCAATCAAAAAACATTTCCTTTCACATAAAAATATATACTTTCTATCATTAAAAATCTAACATTTTTTTTATCATTAAAAACCACACTTTCTTCTTCATTAAAAATCGTACTTTCTTGTTCATTAAAAATCATTCTTTTTACAATTAAAATTCGTATCTTTTCTTATTGCATAAGAGCAAACAAAATCAGAAAATTTGGTAACATGAAAATTAGCAAATGAAAAGAAATAAAATTCTTACATTGAAATTAGGGTTTCAGGCGGACGGAGGGGTTGTTCGGCTGCGCGGTGGCAGCTATTCGCGCCTGAGCTAAGGAGGGCATCGTCTTGGGGGGGTTTTGGTGGCGCCGCTCGTTTTGGGGGGAGGAGATGGGTGGCGTAGGAGAGGGAAGGAGGAGAGGGGCCGGTGGTGGCAGAGGGGGGCACTGGTGGTGCGACGGCGCCCTAGGCCAGGCGGCGGTGGCAAATCGGAAAGGGGCGAGGTTTTATTTTGTTTCTTTTTTTTCATCGATTAGGAAAACTGAACGGGGGGCGTATGTTTGAGGAGAGAGAGAGGACCAAAGGAAGCTTTGACCAAAATAATTGAATATATTTTAATATTATATTTAGTTCCAAAAAGTAACATTTTATTTCGAACTCCAAATCGAACCCACCGACTGTCATCCCTAACTAATTACCCACATTTCGAATGCAATGGGATATGTCCTGCAAGCCAATTCGATCGTTTCGACCAGTTTTCGTCAAAATCAGAATATAAATCAATATATTGATTTTGAGCACACATTTCAATTTACCGGGCCACATACGGACTCTAAAAATTCCCAAAAAATATTTTCTAGTTTCATATTGACGATACGGTCCTAACAAAACTAATTTCGTCAAATTCTGAGATCGTTTGAAAAATGGCCATTTTCTGGTCTATCGAAATTGACTGAAACTGTTAAAACAAGTTTTCTTTTGCCACGCCCACATATTGATTCAGAAAATTATGAATTTTGAAACCTAGTAATAACTGGACATCCCGGATCCAAAAAAAGTGGTTTCGTCGAAAATGGAGGTCATTTGCGAAATTTTCATTTTTAAGGGCCAAAATTCCATAGTGAATATTCTGAATTTTCAACTGGGCGTTACTTTTTATTCCCGCTATGAAATTTCAATTTTTAGGATTCATTGGAAAGATATTTTCAAATAGATTCTAATATTTTTAGTTTCGCTAAAATTCGGTTTATTTTGAATCATGTACATTCATTTGAATTTTGAAATCGAATTTTCAAACTACTGCGCCATTTTTAATTCCTTTTATAATTAAAAATAAATATTCATATTCAAACGTCGATTCAAATAAATATATACATTCTAATTCTATTCAAAATAAATTTCTCGTTGTTATTATTTAAAATAATTCAATTTAAATATTCAAAATCCCTCAAAATTGCCAAAATAAATTTTTTAAATTGGCTTAGATTTTCCGGGTTATTACATTAAATATATTATTTTATGAAAAAGTTTGTTTAAAGAAAATATTTATTATTTATTAATTAAGTTTATAATCAATTATTAATTGATTTTATAAAGTAATTTCTTATGTTAAGAAGATTTATAAGCAAACGAACAAAAATTAACCTGATGGTTAAGAGTTGGATAATTATTATTTTTAAGAAACAACTAAATGAAATTATTTAAATTAATCATATTATTAATTAATTTAAAGGAAGGACTATAATTGGAATTGGTAAACGAATTAGTCATGCTATGAGTTGACTAAGTCGACTATTTTAACTGGGATTAATTATTAAATTAATTCATTTTGAATTTATCGAAAAAAATAGTTTAATGAATATTTGTTTTAAGTTTAATAAGATTTTAAAAGGGAATTTAATATTTATTTTAGTTAACTACTGCTACTCTAGGTAACGATTGAAGTAAATTATTATTTTAATTCATAATAATTTAGGAAATTACTTTTTAATTGAAATTCATTTAAAAGTGATCGAATGTAGCGATCCAAAACTTCCCCGTAAAGGAAAGCCCGGATTGCTTTGAGAACAGCACAAATCAGAACAAGAACAGAAGAACATTTCATTATCTATTACAACAATTCCATCAAAATACAAGAATGTACAGAGTATGAAAAAATACTATACATTCGATAAATATCAGAGATTTGCAAATTACAATGCAGCGGAAAAATAATACAAAACACAGCTAAAAGGAATATAGGGATACAGAGCTTTCTAAATATCATTCCAGCTGTAAACCAGGATCCTATGTATATAAATCTGCAAAACCAAAACTACTAGCTGCCCATATGGAAAATAGGGGTACCCAGAGTTTAGGTTAAAATAATAAACTCTAGGTCAGTCATGTGACAGGTGTGAGAACTAAAACAGTTATTTAAAACTTTACTTTAAATCAGATATATTAATGGACCACGCCGTATAACATGGAACGGGTTTCCTCCCAAGAATACCAGTTCATATAACAAAACAGTGCAATGCTTTTTGGAAAAATGAAGCTATTATAAGACCCAGGTCCCATCACACAATGCAACGTAAGCCGGAGGATAGGGTTTTCCCTTATAATAGCCAAACATGCTTGGTACGTTAAAACAAATCATTTGATACTCTTATAAGTGCATAGTGCATAAAGCAACTTCAAATATAAATGTATCAATCCTGGACGGCATGGGCCATATATCATGTCGCCAATACTAGGCTCTACAATCAAAACCGCAAAGTCACGTATTGGAAGTTGGATTTCCATCTGTGAACCAAGGCAAGGGATCATCCTTACCGCTTCGAGACAATCTAGCCTACCATGTCTCAGGACCCAGACTCACGTGGGCCCTTAGATCGTCAGGGCCGCTCTAAACAGCGTGGATTAGAATGCCTGAACACTGCGTTTCACCGCCCTATGGGGCATAAATCCGGTCTGTATAAAGACCATCCATCGGCTCCACAGAGACCGAAATAATCGAGGCGCCTCGCTATCCATCATCCACATAAGTAAAACGTCAGGGCTTGCAAAACGCTGACACTACTCCTAGCTAGAAGGAAATGCATGCCCTCCCTGATGTTCTCTCCCGTTTCTGGTTCACACCGGGGTGTGAGGCTCGCGAATTAATGCTATACAAAGCTATACTATATTAAAGTCGTGCTTTGATCATCAACCACAAGACTCTGCTTTTCAACAGAAGCCTTGATCATTTGCATCTCATCATGCCACACAGGTAATTCACGCTATGCAATCGATGTCTATCAATCACGCATAATGAAATCCAATGTCAGGCACACATCCATTTACAAGTTCGTTTTAGGTCTGAACAAAACCGAAGGCACCTTATTCCCCATCCCATATGTCCAATACAGGAGAGAGGTCCTTGCATATTTGGTCGATCTCCAAGTACGTCTGGGCGACCACCACTTATTAGCTTGTCTTGGGTGTACAGCCCAATCAAGACATCAGTAATCATCCAAACGATGTGAAGACCTTCGGTCTTCAACCACCGTCTTCATCCTCGACACACCGTCGAATCAGTTATTCAGAATGGGATAAACCCGGTCTTTCCGAATAACTCGCGTATATAATAAACAAGTGCTATAAAAACACAACCTACGCCTCATTCCAATCCAGAATATTCCTTTATTCAAATATTCTTATACTTCGGGAAAGGTTCCCACTAATTTTATCAAAGATAAATTCTTTAAATTTATTCTTTAATCTTCTTTTGGATTTTAATTCAAACCGAATTATGGTTTATCCAAACTAGTCGGGATTAGCGAACCTTACCGAAGTAATCATTTGTTTTAATTTCCCAATCCCAACCTATTCATCCGATGAAGTAAAACTGGTAATACTCATACCTAACACCACGGTGTTATCGGTAAATTCAATTACCATTTCACGTTCAAATCTAATTAAAAATTTAACTATCGCCTGGAGAAAAACTTGTGATACTCCATTCTCGATCATTTCTTGAATTTGATAATTTTAGTTATCAAATTCACCTTTCAATCTATTTAAAGATTCATTAGAACTCTAATTCAGTTTTAATTTCCAAAAATCATTACTTAATGATTATTCAAAGTTAATAAATAAATCTTATCTTTAACTAGGTTAAAGAACTAATGTCATTTAAAACACAGCTTACAATAAACCCAAAATCACATTCCATTAACAATGGAATCTTCACCGAATACAGATCAATATATGTAATCGATATGAACTTCCATATCCGACTAATAATATAAATGGAATAACGGCAAAGCCTTTTAAATTCCATATATATTAGCAGTCTTCCTTCACAGAAATTCACTTCGATTATTACCAAATCGAATTCCATTCCAATTTATTGTATTAAATTGGAAAACTTTACTTTGGAAAATCCCCTTTAAATCTTAACGAAAGATTTATAAATTCCAAATCACATTTCACTGTAAATCGGGTTATAGAACGAGTGTCGTTAAAAACACAGTTCACGATAAACCCAATTCACATTCCATTTTATTCCAATTATTAAATATAATTGGAAACTCTAACAATCTTAATTTAAAGATTTATTCTCTTCACACGGGGTTTAAGAACAGTGTTACTGAAGACACAGTTCACGACAAATCCAAAATCCTATTTGATATTAAATACAAGACTTTGAATAGAAAATGTATCGGCTTATATTCAATATCAAATTCTGAACTCAACAAACATCGTATTGGAATAACAATATATATATCTTCCAAATTCCTCCACAATGCCCGTATAATCACGAAATCCAATATCAAAATATTCTGAAGATAATTTCGATTCAAATCCATTCCAATTCATATATTGGAAATTCTGGTTATCTTTAAAACCATTTCAAATCCAATTTATTTATTTAAAAATAATTGGATTATAATTCTAGTAAATAACTAGTTCATTTCGATAAGAATCTATTTTTATCTTTTTAAATATGGAATTTTTCATCCCAATTCTTTCCAAATCATTTGTTATGATTTTACACTAATTATTGATGTTTTTAATAATTTTATAATGGCCCGTCCAGTCGATTTCCGTAAACGGCCATCGAACTACACTTACAACGACCTTTTCCAAATTTGATGTGGACATAATTCCAAATCCAACCATTAGATTCCAAATCTCTAATATTCGTTAGAAATCTCTTTTCGATACGAACCCAACGGTTCTGGTTTTAGGAGAATCCGACGGTCGGATCTCCCGTAATATCCATTCAAAGTCAATGGTCGAAATTCGCGAACTATCGCAGCGCGGCGCATTCTATTCAGGCCATTATATTATATATATAATATATATTTCATCGATTTCCATTTAAAATGTATTTTATAAATCATTTTAAATTCATTTTCAGAACGATTTCAACTTCATATTCAATTTCAAATGAAAATTGAATATTCTATATCATCGATATATAAATGATAGTATTTTCAAAACATTAGATTTTGAAATCATTTCCTTTTCGATATTCATTATATAAATGAATAAAATTGATATAAACATCTTTCATGTCAAAATGGCATTAATCTAATCAACACGGCTATATATATATATATATATTTAAATATATTCGTACCCATCCCAAATCGGACATCAAAATCAGATTTTGATCTTTTACTGAATACTATTTTAAAATATTCGTTATTTTAAAATATTCGTTATTTTAAAATAATCGTTATTTTAAAATATTCATTCTTTTTGAACTGGAATCAGACACAGTCAATTACCATATAATTTGATTTATATGAATTTCATACACACATGTACACAACAACATCAAACACAGTCAACCATCATCCAAAGTGCATTCTACACCGCATAGGCATCAAATATAAATATTTAATGCTTATAACAGTCTGTCAACCAATCGATTGACATACAACTAAATATTTGGATTAGTTTTATCCCAATACCCGTGTGGGGTTTCAATCAACAAATAATGAATTTTATTTGTGCAGTTGGACGATGTGTAAAATTTATCGCCCCAATCAATATCAGTCAAATGTCTATGCATAAACAAATCGTCTGATTTGTTTATGAATTTTTATTTTATTCATATACGCATTAAAAATTATATTTTTAACTATAAAATATTTTATTCCTTTACCCATCACACAATCAATTTTCACAACACAATCAAACAAACAAGTCGTCTGTGGACGACGGGTGTCGGGTGCTGCTAAGCACCGTCACATCCTAGTATATATTTCTAATTAGAAAATAAATTTAAAGTGAGAAGTTCTCACCTTTGGGTTCCATTCCTCCGTGCTTTGATTGTCGATCTATGTAGCATATGAAACACCCCACCTCCATTAAGGTCACTCACAAAGGGAATGCCTTAACTTTGGTAGAGGGTTATAGGCACAAGACACAGAAAATTTTACAAGATAGATAAGTATAAGCAGCGGAATTCAAATCGTTTATTGAATACGTGGTTCAATACAAAAGCATTACATCAAAATTGTCTCAAAACAACTTCCAAAAACATTACAACATAATTTATGTCTTGATTATTTAATAAAGAAGCATAAATCATAAATAAAACTGCATAAATCCCCAAGGATAATGTCCAAGAGCCATAGCCAAGATTGAGAGAGAGTCCAAATCATACATCTACTTTCTTGAAGCTTGCAAAGGGTCTGACTAAGCTACAGTGTTTCCTCCCTGTGGACCTGGGGGGGTGGAACGAAAGAAAAGAGGACGAAAGAAAACGGGTCAGACAATGAGCCTGGTAAGTTTGGTGATTACTAATATTTAAACAAGGAAAGGGATCATGACAGTAATAACAGAACATAGGATAATACCCTAATATAAGATAAGAGGAACATGTGATCGCACCCATTACTATAATCTCTGCACCTACTTAACCATTGGATCCACCAGCCCTACGTGTTTGTAACAAACGATCCCCTTAATGATCAGCTCCTACTCGCATGCATTCATATCCTGTGTCATTCTGCCCCGCTTGACTGTAGATACCTGTGATGGTCCCACCATGGGGTGTATCAGTCCCTCTGGTGGCAACCCGATACGATTCAGGATGCACAGTGTGTACTACTGATGCCTAGTGCCTGATTTTTCCACTCCGGAGTATGCGCACGCCTATACTCCGTCGGAACCTACACTGGCCCACCAACCGCCGACGTTTTGACCACTTATACTCAGCCCAGTAATTGTGCCCCACCCTGCCTAGTTTCAGGGTACCATGATACATCTATGTAGGTTACAGCTGAAATGGTCCCCGTTACTAGGGTTTTCTAATCAACATTTTATTTGGCTAAGTGTCCAAGTTTACTTAACCCCACCCATTCATTTAGTTAACATGTTGAATCGGTTAAGTGTTTTCCTAATTGACTTAACCCTACCAATACTGACTTAGCTTTAATTTGTTAAAGCACCAACCACTCACATTAGACAGGTCTTGTTGTGGTCACTGGATGTGCCGGTCGGTTCCGGGCAGGTTTACACCACAACTCAGTCTAACCTCGTGTTCTTTTTGGGCTTGATGCACTAACCACCTACATTAGACAGGTCTTGTTGTGGTCACTGGATATGCCGGTTGGTTCCGGGAAGATTTACACCACAACTCAGTTTAACCTCGTGTTAGGCATATTCGTCTTTTTCTAAATTCACATTTTCCTATATATGTCTAATTTATTTATGTAAATTTAATTTAATTTAATCATTCCATAATTTTCCTTTTATTATGCTCATCATAAATGGTATATCAAATATACCATTTTATGAACAAAATCTATGCCATGAATTTTCATATTTTTCCCATTGCTACCCCCCGTGGAACGTACGCGTGAATCACATAAAATGTTGGGCTAGTAAATTAGCCCAACCCATAAACAAGAAAAGGGGTAATACACAAGATACATGAAATAGCATAATTTCAACTTGTCATGTGTAACTTGGCATAGAGGTATCATTTAACTTTAACTAAATGGGTAAAGGTGAACTTGTGACTAAGTTGGGTCTAATTGTCATGTAAATTTGACAAGGGTCTAGCATGGAGGTTTAACATATAATCACAGTTTCAACCCACAACTTAGCATATTAACTTATGTATGTCAAAACATAAGAAAACTATTATCAACATATTTGGATCATAACTTAACATGATGACTTGTGTGTTAAAACATAAGAGGACTACAATTCCAAGTTTTTCAACATAAATAGATTCAAACTAACATGAATATACATGAGTGTTGATCTAACATATAAGCATGTGTCTAAGATCGTAAACTTGTAAATAACCACCAATTTATAACATGACATGTTCCATCATTTAATTGGTAAAATAAATCCATTACCCAATCATAATAGATTCCAATGACATACGATATGTTCATCATTATAAGCATATAGACATGATTAATATACAATATGTTCGTCACCACAAGCATGTAGACATGATTAATATGCAACATGTTCATCGCCACAAGCATATAGACATGATTAATTACAACGATACTTTATGATAAACGAGAATCAAATCTTATACATAAGCACCATTCTATATTCACATTACAACATGTCACGATTCAATTGAAAGAACGTTTAAATCTGCGTAGTAACCAACTTACAAACTAAAAGGAATTCTTGTGTTCTGAAATCTGAATTCTGAAATTGGTTAGCTCGCTTTGATGCAGATCGTTGAATTTGATAATCTTTTAATTTGATTTTTGATTCAAGTTCTTATCTTGTCTTTGAATTGGTGACGTCTACTCCAAGTTTTCCATTGATAGCATGATAGTTCTAGGATTATTTTGTGTGAATTTTAGGTTGGAGCATAGGGTTGTTTATATAGAATTTCAACTCAATTTGAGCCGTCGGATGATCCTAGGGTTAACCACAGCCATCCAGTGAAGATAGGGTGACACCTCAGCCCTAGTGACTCTGCTCTAAGTCACAAAATAGTCACCTTTCAGATCTGCCCCGGAGGGGGGCAGGTCGACCCCTAGGTCGACCTGTAGGGGGAGGTCGACACTAGGGTGGACCCCCTGGTCGACCTGGGCGGGGATTTTCCCGCCCAGCCCGTTTCTGTCTTCTGATTCGAATTTGAATTTTTCTGGAATCTTCCAACTGCCATAACTTCTTCATACGAAGTCCAATTTACACAAACTCGGACTCTTTCTCAACCATAATTCCGAGACGAACACAATGGCGTAACCCGTTTCCCTTAATTCTCACATTTTAAATTAAGTATTGTTTAATTCGTTACTATATCGTTAACAGAAAATACGGGGTGTTACAGCATACCTACTTTAAAAATTATATTTTTAACCAATCAATAATTATTTCTTGGTATAATTATTTTATAAATAACCTATATAGGCTAAAAATTGTATTTTTATCTTTCTAAAAATAATTTCATATTTTTATAACAACGCTACATAGATAAAAATCACATTTTTATACCGCTACTATATAGATAAAAATCGAATCTTTCTATCGCTAATGAATATATAAAAATCACATTATTATTTCAAAGTTATATGGATAAAAATCATATTTTTATGTCGCTACAACGTATATAAAAGATTATATTTTTTATATTAAAAATCAAATATTTGCTATAATAAAAATCTAATCTTTATATTATAAAAATCTAAACTTTTCTAAACCAAAAATCCTAACTTTATGAATTAAAAATCATATCTTTATGTGAATAAAAACATAATCTTTATCTAAGAAATAAATAAATTACTCACATTGTTTTTCTTGATCGAAGGAGGAGATCCACACGGGTGTTGTGGGCTTCAGGGGGTTATTTGCAAATTCAGAAATACATAAAAATTGGGTTTTATAGTTGAGGGGGAGTTTCCATGGTGGCGGTGGATGGCCTGAGGGGGGCGCAGGGGGTCGCTGAGGTAGTGGGGGAGGTTCGCCAGAGGGGTGGGGTCCATGGTGGTGGCGGCGGCCGGAATTTGGCTGTGGAGCTCAGGGTTTGGGCGTGGCTTCAATCGGGGTTGGAGGAGAGAGGGTGGCACGCAGGGAGGGGATCGCATCGGAGGTCAGGCGGCGTGAGGCACCGACGGTGGCAGAAGGGAGAGGCGACTGGCGCTGAAGGTAAAAGGGGAGCGGTTTCTTTATTTTGACCGAAGTTTGACTTGTTAAGGGAGAGAGAGCAAGGAGATTATATATATATATATTTAATTTCCTCCCCATAAGGTTACTTTTTCATTTGATTCCCGAATCGAACCCAACGACTGTCACCCATAGCTAATTACCCCCATTCTGAATACAATGGTATATGTCCCGCAAGCTGATTCCATCGTTATGATTAGTTTCCATCAAAATTTAAATATAAATCATTATAATTTAAATTCAAACGCACATTTTAATTTACCGGGGCCACATATTGGTTCTAAAAATTCCAAAAAAAATACTTCTAGCTTCATATTGAAGATACGGTCCTAACAAAACTAATTTCGTCAAATTTGAATACCGTTTGAAAAATGGCCATTTTCTGGTCGATCTAATTCAATTGAAATGGTCAAAACACGTTTTCTTTTGCCACGCCCACATATTGATCCCAAAAATTATGAAAATTGGAATCTAGCAATAACTTGACATCCAGGATCCAACAAAAGTGGTTTCGTCGAAAACGAAGGTCATTTGCAAAATTTTCATTTTTAAGGGCTATATTTTCCATAGCGACTATTCTGAATTTTCAATTGGGCATAACTTTTTACTCCCGCTATGAAATTTTGATTTTTTGGATTCTTTGGAAAGATATTTTCAGATCGATTCAAATATTTTTGGTTTCGCTAAAATCCGGTTTATTTTGAATCCTGTACATTCATTTGAAATTTGAAATCGAATTTTCAAACTACCGCGCCATTTTCAATTCCTTTTATAATTAAAAATAAATATTTATATTCTAACTTCGATTCAAATAAATTTATACGATCTAATTCTATTCAAAATAAATTTATAGTCGTCATTATTTAAAATAAATCATTTTAAATATTCAAAATTCATTAAAATTTCCAAAATAAATCATTATAAATCATTTAAAATAAATTTATACGATCGAATATGATAGATTAAATTAATTATTTACTTAATATCTGAATTAAGTAAAGGGAATTTGAGATAAAAAGGGTTTGTATTAAACCACAGTTGTATATACAAAGTTATAAAAGATATGAGGTGTTAAAGCGTTAATATTAAATTAACGTTACTTAATAATGGAATTAAGTAAAATGAAGGAAATTGAAATAAGATTTCCAAAGTGGGAAATGGATAAAATTAATTAGAAAAAGAGATTGTTAAAAGTGAATTTGGTGAAGAAGTGATTAATAGGATTTTTAACAAAATACGAATTGTAAAAGGAATGGGTTAAAGAAGTAGAAGTGAAAGGGTGACATTTTAGTAAGTTATTACTTAATTAATGAATTAAGGAATAGTTGTTATATTCGAGAAGAAGTTTTTCAAAGTATGAAAGTTTTATAAAACTATATTTCAAATAACATAGTTAAAAGGGATTTATTTTGATAATTGAAATATCGGATTTTGAAATTAAAACTCATTTCTGTCTTAAGATAAGAACGTTGTTGATCTAGGTCTTAGAGGTAATTAAACTACCCCAAATAGAATGACTTCAGGATTATCTGAGAATGATATTAGTTTGTAATGGTAAAGAAGTTAATGATAAATTTATTATTTCTATTAAAGAAATAATAATGTGATGTTATTGGCGAAAATTTAAAGAATAAATAATGAGGGTTTCGATGTAAAGGAAATTAAAAAGATTCGAGGATATATTATAATGTTGCAAAGTAAAGGAAAATAAAAGAGGATTTAACGAAAATGTAACGATATTTTCGAGTTAAAAGGAAATGAAACGTTAAGTTTTGAAATGGGCTTATCCTATAAGAATAAGCATTGGTTATTGTTTCCAAGTAATGAAACAAAAAAAATTTCGTAACGTCGTTTTACGAGTGATAAGTTGAATTGACTTTTTTCAATTAAAGATAAATAGTAATGATGGAGCAAATGTTTGAAAAGAGAGCTAAAAGGGAATTTGAATATAGTTTTAAGATATTTTTCTAAGTATTAGAATGAAACGGTTTTGATAACATTAGTATATTCAAATAAGAAGTAAATACTATAATTTAAAATATTGAAAGATTTAGAATGTTAATTAACCAATCGTTAATTATTTTTAATTAAAGAGGCCAAGTGATGCTGAACTAGTGAACTCATTTTATTTTAATGGTTGAATGATTTTTATTTTATTTATTTGATATTTAAATAACTGACTATCAAATCTGGCCAATAGATTGTTGGTACGTAAAAACGGAATCGAATTTATATTCAAAAACCATTCCGACCAACAAATACGTGAAGATATCAAAAGATGATCATGATGGAGCATTGAAGACTGTAGATCTTCATAAACGGAAGAACTACTAATAATCCCTGGTTTAGCGGCCAGAGATATACTGTGATTCTGTCGTGGTTGGAATCTACGGATTGCAAGGACTACTCGCTACTGATCTATAGGGTGATACCTAGGATGTGGTAGGAGGGTACCTTCTGTTCATCCTGTTCCTGGATGACTTGTATGGATGGATGTCTAGCAGAGTATTTCCAAAGGAATCGAGTACGTTGATTTCTTCAAACGTATCATAGTTGGGTTGCTCCCGACCAAGGTATTTTTGTGGACATCAATCAGTGATTTTTGGCGAATCTGACGATGTGGCATTCAAAGTGGATGGGGATGTGTTGCTCTGAAAGATAAGCTTAACCTTTGGCTTTATCAATCTGGAAATGGCACAAAATCGAGTAGGTCGCATGGCTATGTGGCTCGCACCCATCAAAAGGGAATATCATTACCTGGTACGGAGAAACCAAATGCCTTTGGTTGTCCTTTTTTATTTTTGTATGTATGTTATCGGTTCGGTTGGCTGGCCCCCGACCGTGGTAATGATATATTATGTACTCTCAAGAGAAAGTGAGGGGTCGATCATGTTTAGCCTGGGTTGCAAGATGTGAACCCCAATGAATTCATATCCAGAGGTACATTGTCGGGAAGGTGGTCCCATACCTTCCTAGGAAATCCGTTCTCTAATAAGAGCCCATGGTTTTGATTGTATACTATATATGTAGAGCGTGAGATGCAAGCGTTCTGCTAGATTGATATTTATTTGTATTTAGGCACTATTATAATTTCAGAAAAGATATTGATTTCAAAAAAAATGTTTTGGGTTATCTTAAGGTAAAAATCATCTGTATTTATGTGTGTATTCGGTTTTACGGTTATCCTTTTCTTTCAAAAAGATTTTGACGGAAAATTCAAGTTGTGTGATACCTTTAAACTTATTGTGTTTTTTCTCACTTTCGTTCAACAGACTGACCCGGTGTTTGTAATGCTCGAGTAAGGCCGGGTTGTACAGGTTCAGGTTATCAGATGTTGTGAAGAGGCGAATTGGATGGGTTCAGATGTTTGATACGATATAATTTTTTTGATGTGTGATTGTGTATAAGGACAGGTTATACAACTGTCCAGATGTGTTGATGTACTCTGATGATTGTAAGTATTTTTAAAATGCCTCAGTAAAGATTTATTTCTATGTTATATTTTGTTCCATTGCGATGTGAGACTATGTGTTGTGTTCTTCTTCTTCTATTCTCATATTTCTTATCTCACCCTCTATGTTCTTTCTAATAGCTATCTGCTTTTCTGTATAATTTGAATTGATATGGTTTGGTAAATGTCGGATTAAACTGTACTAAAAAGTGTGTCGTGACATTTGGTATCAGCGCTATTGGTTTAGTAACAATCTAAGCTCTATGGCATAACTCGATAGAGATGGGATAAGTAATATCCTAGATTGAGTTGAGTATATATATATCAGAGCGTATTTGTAGATTTTATATACAAAGGTTTTGTATTGTGTTGTTTGATTGGTTCAAGTATTGAGAAGCATTGAACTTGCAAAGAACACGATATTGTTTTGTAAAGTGGGTAAATGAAATAATCTTACCCAAAATATATTTTGTATAAAAAGAAAATAATTTTATCGAATTATTGAGGTATTGGTTTGTTTGTTTGTTGGCTGATTTAAATAAAATTTAACTTGGATTGAAAATTTGAATTGAAATTTAACTTGGTCAAGTGTAATTAAATTTAGAAATGATTTTTTAAATTAAATAAAATAGATTTGGAAATTGAATAGATTATAATTAAATAAAAATCAATCAAATAGTAATCAGTTGATGTTCTAATATGTTAAGCCAAATTAAGTATTAATATTGAATGTAAATTCAATTGATTTGATTGAGTTGGTTGTGTATTGGTTGTTCATTGATCGTTGATTGTGTGTTAGATTGGTTGAATATAATCCATCAACGGTTAAAAATAAAGTTGAACGAATGAATTGGAAACTTAAGCAATAAGTTCCAATATTATGAAATGGGAATGAAACCACATATGAATTGAAATTAATGATTTAAACCTATATTTGAAAGTAAATTGATGCTACCTGTTTGATTTTGGAAATTTGTATAGTTACACTTGTTAATAAATGAAGTGTTATTCAAATATTTCATATATTGCTCACTTACATGTTGAATTGAGTGAGTACAGGAGTTAGAAGGCCATGGGAATAAAGTATGGTTGCGTAGATTGCACGTAGATTGAGCAAGTATGCTTAATAACGCTCGTAAAAGGTACGCCTATGCAAAAATATAATTTTTTGTTTTTTGGGTTTTGTTTTCCGACATTGTAGGTCGATGTATATATATTATTTGATGCTGCGATATCGCAGATGTCACTCAGTACAGGAGAGACTCTGCCGAATTTTTCCGGGAATTTAATGTGTTCGAAAATTTTCGATATTTTGAAAAGTTTTATTTATAATAATGAATTAGTTTTCGATTTAATATAAAATGGATTTTTTTAAGTTGATCGGTTCGTAACATTTTTCTTACCTTAGTAATTCGGGGACAAAATTCTTTTAAGGGGAGAAGATTGTAATGTCTCGTATTTTCGATAGTCAAATATTTAATTTAATTTATTATTTTAAATATTGATTTGGAATTTTAAATGGATTTAAATATATTCTTTGATTACCTAATGAAGTTTGAACGTTAAATTTATATATAATAGAAAACGAGTTCGAAATGGCGCGGTAATTCGTAATATTGAGTTTTGAACTTCAATTGAATATACAAAATACGTTTTATGTCGGAATTCCTTAAAACAAGAAACGTTTGAATCTTGTTGATCATAGTTTTCATATGAAAGAGAAAAAGCCAGGTTTCGTGTTATAGATGGTTAGTTATGTCCAAATTAAATTTTAAAATAGTTGTTATGGAATTCGTTAATAAACGATAACGTTTATTTAATATATTTATAATGGTTTTTATATAATTTGGATAACTTTAACTCGAAATTGATGATATCGAGTTATATAATTTATATTTGAAGCTATATGATATTTCCAGTGGGTATTTATGATTATAACAATTTATTATTTAATTTGATTATTTTGGAATTTAAGTAATATTTTATTAATATTATATAAGCCTTAAAATAGCGATTTTTGCAAACAGTCTCCATTTTCGATGAAATTAGTTTCATTGGAACCGTAACGTTAAATTATTGTACGGTATAAAATTTCGTAGAAAACCGATATCGTATGTGACAACGATAGACATAAACGCTCAGACATTGTGTATAACATGTAATTAAATGTAACTAATTAAATAAAGTGATATTTGAGCATAACTTGAGCAGGCAATCGAATTAAGCCACGAACCCAGTTCCAGAATTCGTATCGATGATTAGAGTCAGGATAGGTATATAGTTTGTTAATTTTGAAAACCGGATAATTTGGTGTCCAAAATAGCATTGTGGTGCTTATAAAAAAAGCATACTGGGAAACGATCTTGGAATGCGATGAAACTTGTGCCGTTAGATTCTTATTGATTAGTTATTATAAGATTTCAATTTTTGTGTCAGTCGGACTTACCGTTTAATCGTGGCAACGGTAAAAGGCTCTGTTTTTACTTAATCTTTTATATCAATAGACATGGGTAAATTTAAAGGAATAAACAACTGGCCAAACGAACTTCGTTTTTAATGAAACAAATTTCATTGGATCCGTAAGGAAAAGGTCTAGTAGAATTTTTAAGTTTCAAGTTAATTGGATTTATTTTGTAATCATGCAAAATTTAAACGCATGATTTTTAGCATGTGAATTATAAAGGGATTTTCACAGATGACGTTGGAATTCGACGAAACTTGTTCCATCGGGTACGGAATATTTTTTATGCTAGGATTAGGGTTTCACCTCGATTGGAGATCATATGTGGTTATTTTTATGTGTCACTTCAGCGCGAAGTTTCAATATAAGTATTTTATTAATAAATATTCACTATATATACCCCTTATGGATCAGTAAAACCCTAAACTTGGCTAACATGTGGCCAACGAAAAATTTAGCCGCCTCAACTCTCTAATGAATAGCTGAAATTCATGCATCTTTCTCCCAATTTTTATCTCAATCCGATAATTTTTAGTGAAATCTTGTAACTGCAACATGGTAGGGGGCGACCAGATCTAGACTTGGATTGGTGGCGATCGAGTCTAGGGCTCTGTGCTGATCGGAAATGACTCAAAAACGCGCGGCATTCGAGATGAGGTGGCAGGCAAACGAGGAGTTCTGGATGCACGAGCTTCGGGGAGCGGGCTGAGCTAGCTGAGGCACAGTAGGTGACGACCTCCGATCGAGGTCCGATGGACTGTACAGGCAGCGGTAACAAATCTTTGAAGTGGAGCTGACGGAGTACAGACGTGAAACCGGGGTATAAAGGGATGGAGAACCAGTATCAGATTGGCGTGTGATATCCTTCTAGATGTAATTTACGTGCATTGTTATATAAATAAGCTAAGTAAGAAATTAGTTAACAAACTCATATTAACATAGAACGTTAATGTAACGACTCATATTTCGCCCGGACCTAATCGACCACAAAATCGACTAAGACCGTCCAAAAACCGAATATGCTAACTTTGGGAATACAACATATCAGAACAAATAACAACAGACTTTCATTACATCATAATAATGCAACATCAGAGTACAGAATATCAGAGTACATCGAATATAATAATACAACAGCGGAAGATAAATTACAATGAATTTAATACAGTGCAGGAGAACCAATAATCTGATATAGAGGAAGTTTGTCAATGCTCTAGACACAGCTTTAAGATTCGATCCAGAATCTTGCTCGATATATCTTCAAAATAAACTACTCGACTGCCTGTGTGGAAAAGAGGGCACCCAAGTTTGCAAAGTGAAACAAACTACGGGTCAGTCATGGGACTGGTATGAGAAATCTTTACTTAACTTAACAAGTAATAAAGCTAATCACAGGACCACGCCACTAATGCGGAACGGGTCTACTTCATTGGATTGCCAGTACATATTTTAAATAAAGTAAATCGTTAAACAACACAATGCTGTTTAGAAAAATGAAACAATTATAAGACTCAAGTCCCATCATACAATGCAACGCAAAACGGAGGATAGAGTTTTACCTTATAATGGTCAAAGATGCTTGATACGATAAAAACGGATTTGATATTATTATTAGTGTATATATGTTCCAAAAACATTTCAATCATAGTGTATCAATCATAGACGGCATAGCCACTGTATACTATGTCGCCATACTAGTTCTACAATCAAAACCGCATGGTGTTGTATTGGAAGTTGGATTTCCATCATGAGTTAAGGCTAGGAACGATCTCCTTACCGATTCGAGATACTCTAGGAATGTCTCAGGATCCCCCGCAGTGAACCCTTGGATCCTGCAGGGCCGGTCTACAAATAACGTTAGTGGATTAGCAATTCCTGAACACATGTTTCCCGGTCCTACTGAACCTATAAAATGGTCAAAATAGACCAATAAATCTGAGGCCTCGAAATCCATCATTCACATAAGTAAAAATGTCAGGGCTTGCAAACACTGACACCACTTCTAGCTAGAAAGAAACGTGTGCACTCCCTGCGTTCCCTTGTCCCGTTTTTGACTCATACCGGGCTGTGAGGCTCGCGAAGTAACGCTATACACAAAGCTACACCTAAATAGGTCGTGCTTTGATCATCAACCACAAGGCTCTGCTTTTCAACAAAAGCCTCAATCATTTGCATCTTGGCATGCCACATTGACAATCCATGCGATCGATAACTACCACTATATAACCTCTGAGCTCGTGCGTCTCAGAGAAGGGTGTTAAGCAAGAGAATAAATTCTCCGCCACCGCGGATATATATTAAATAGAAATCAATTTAATTTACATGGAATGAAATCCAATGTCAGACACACATCCATTTACAAGTTCGTCCTGGGTCTAAACGAAACCGGAGACACCTTATTCCTCGTCCCGTATGTCCAATACGGAAGAGTGGTGCTCGCATATCCGGACAATCAACAAGTACGTCCGGACAACTACCACTTTAACCCTTTACAGGAAGCTAATCAATGTCAGGCATCAGCAGTTATCCTTTTGATGTGAAAATCGTCGGTCTTCAATTGTCATCTTCAATGTCTTTGACTCTTAATCGTCGTAATAATTATTCAGAATGTGTTAAACCTGGTCTTTCCGAATAACCTGCTTATTTTATAATTAAAAATCAAGTACTATAAAGACACATCATACTCCTCATTCCAATTTAGAATATTCTTTTAATAAAATATTCATATTATAAGGGGAAAGATTCCCATAAATTTGATCAAAGATAAATTCTTTTAGATTTATTCTTAAATCTTCTTTTTAAAGATTTATTAAAACTACAATTTGATTTTTGTATCAAAAATCATTACTTTATGATTATTCAACTTTTAAGAACTTAATCTTATCTATAACTGGGTTAAAGAACCAATGTCATTTAAAACATAGTTCACGATAAACCCAAAATCATCTTCCATTAAATATGGAGTTTTCACAGAAATCAAATCAATGCATAATCGATATAAAGTTCCATATCGGACTGATAATATAAATGAAATAACGACAAAGCCTTTTAAATTCCATATATAGTAATAGTCTTCTTTTACAGAAGCCTATCTCGATTATTATCAAATCGAATTTCCACTCAATTCCAATTTAATATATTAAATTGGAAAAAAATTGACTTTAGAAAATTTCTTTTTAAATCTTGATAAAAAGATTTAAAAATTCTAAATCATATTTACACTGTTAATTGGGTTAAAGAAAAATTGTCGTTTAAAAACATAGTTGATGATAAACCCAATTCACATATCATTTATTCCAATTACTAAATATAATTGGAACTCTAAAAATTTTAATTAAAAGATTTATTCTTTCATATGGGGCTTAAGAACAGTGTTATTTAAGACACCATCCACATCAACCCAAAATCTAATGCCTTTATTTAATTCCAGTTAAGTATTAAATAATTGGAAGACTTCATTAAATCTCAACTTAAAAGATTTATCCTAGTTAATAACTAGTTCATTTCAATAAAAATATATTTTTATCTTTTTTCCATCCAAAAACGGACATAGAAATCATCATTTTATTCTACGTTGAATATTATTTTATTATATTCATTATTTAAAAATATTCTTTATATATAAAAAGATTCTTTATGTAAAATATTTTTTATAGTACAATATTCTTTATTTTAAAATATTTATTATATTACAATGTCCTTTAAAAATATTCTTTATTTAAAAGATATTTTGAATCGGAATATGACTCAATCATTTACCATATAATTTTGGTTATATGGATTTCATACATCGCATGAACACAACAACAATGATAAATAATCATTAAACAATCAATTCACATCTAGAGTGAAATTTATAACTGTGTGAGCATTAAAATGAATAAATAACGCTCATCGCAGCCTGACAATCCATCTATTGACATCTAACTAAAAATTGGGACTAGTGTAGGTCAAATATCATCCCAATACCCGCATGGTGTTTTCATCCAACAACAATTCATCTAAATAAATGATTGGTTAATGAATTTAACCAATTTTAATTTCTGCTAACATGTTGGCAATAATGAACAAACATGTTATTATATTCCTAATGCCGAATAAAAATGTATTTTACTCGTATAATTCTCCTACATGTTTCTGGTGTCTAATAAGATGTAATTTATTTACATTTCATTATTGCTGATGACACATGAAAAGATAATTTTCATTTTCCATTATTTGTATGCAAATTTATATTTTAAATTTTAACAAATAAAAAGAAGTGTTTTATTTGTATGTATAGTTTCAAATCATAACATATGAAATGCCTCTTTATTCTGTACACAAGTTCTAATGTAAAATTTGACAATACAAATGTCACTTGGATTTGCATACAATTTCTATTGTATAATTTAACAATAAAATGTCACTTTAATTTACATACAATTCTAATTTACATACAATTTTAATTTATGTTTTGACCAATAATACGATTCTTATATTTGCATATAATTTCTAACGTATGTTATGCAAATAAAAATGATTCTTATATTTGCATATAAATTCTTATTTATGTTATGCAAACAAAAGTGATTCTTATATTTACATATAAATTCTAACGTATGTTATGCAAATAAAAATGACTATTATATTTGCATATAAATTCTAATGTATGTTATGCAAATAAAAGTGATTCTTATATTTGCATATAAATTATAACGTATGTTATGCAAATAAAAGTGATTCTTATATTTGCATATAAATTATGTTTCAACAAAATGTATAAAAAGTGATACATCCATTTTGCTGACAATTCTATTTTATCAAAATGAATATTTTTGTTTTAGCACAAACCTATTTAACAAAAATGCTATTTGTATTTAACACTTTTATTTAACCAAGAGTGTAATTTTTATTTCATTTCAAATCTAATTAACAAAAATGTAATTTTTGTTTTCAATCATCATATTTAACAAAATGTAATTTTTTTTGTTTCAACTATTTTTATTTTGACAAAAATAACTATTTTGGTTCAACTAATCTATTTGGCCAAAAAATGTTCATTTTACAAAAATGTGTATTTTGATTCAACTAATCTATCTTGACAAAAGTGTATATTTTGACAAAAATATATGGTTTAATTCAACTGATCTATTTTGACCAAAAATGAATATTTTGACAAAATGTATTTTTTTTGTGTATTTCTACTAATGATAATTTCTATCATAATGGCATTTCTAATATAATGACATTATTTTTTTTAACATGGCATTTTATATTAACATGACAATTCTAAATAAAATGACATTTCATGTTAACATGACAATACAAGATAAAATGATGTTTTGTATTCTTATATGATGTTTCTAAATAAAATGACATTAATGTTCTAATATGACATTTCTAAGTAAAGTGACATTAATGTTCTAATATGAACTTTCTAAATAAAATGATATTTTTATCTAACATTACATTTTATAATAAAAATGATATTTTATCTAACATTACATTTTATAATAAAAATGATATTTTTATCCTAATGTAACTTTTCATAACAAAATGGTATTTTTATTCTAATGAAACAATACATAACCAAAAGGACATTTTTATTCTAATGAAACAATTCCAACAAAAATGACATTTTCATTTTAATAAAACAATTCTAACCAAAATGACATTATCTAAATAAAGTGATATTTTTTTATTGTCTCATCTTTTAAATGACAACAAAACTACATTAAAATCCAATCTTTTTAATGAGAACAAAACTACATTAAAAATGTAAATCTTTCTAATCTATTCTTTTTAAATGAACAAAAATGTACATTTTGCTTTAATTCTTTTTAATGACCAAAAATGTATATTTTGTTTAATCCTTTTTAATAACCAAAAATGTATATTTTTGCTTCATCTTTTTAAATGACAAAAATGAATATTTTTGGTCTATTATTTTTTAATGGCAAAAATGAATATTTTGTCTCATTCTTTTTAATTAACAAAAAATGTATAATTTGGTTTCACTCTTTTTAAATGATAAAAATGTATGTTTTTATTTCATTCTTTTAAATTCTACAAAAATGAACATTTTTATTTCATTCCATTAAATTTGACAAAAATGAATGTTTTTATCTACTCCTTGAATCTAATTTCCTAATTAACATAAATGTTAATTACCACCATCTAATAAACAAATGATAATATTGTTTGAATCTAATTTTATAATTAACATACATGTTAATTACAGCAATCTAATAACAATGAATCTAGTTTTATAATTAACACAAATGTTAATTACAACAATCCAATAACAAATGATAATTTTGTTTGAATCTAATTTTATAATTAACATAAATGTTAATTACAACAATCTACAGAACACACCCATCATAATTGTAATGACCCGGAAAATCTAAACCAATTTAAAAATTTTAAATTGGCTATTTTAGTGGATTTTAAATATTCAAAATAAATATTTTAAATAATAACGATGAAAAGTAAGTTTGAATCGACATTTGAAAACGAATATAATTAATTTTAATTATAAACAAGGCCTGAAAGGGCGCGGTAGTTTCAAAATTTGAATTCAAACTTCGACTGACTGTACCGGGTGCAAAACAAAACGGATTTGAGTGAAACCAAAAATATTTAAATCTGTTAGTGAATACCTTTCTAACGAATCTGAAAAATTGAAGTTTCATAGTGGAAAGCAAAAGTTATGGCTAAATGAATTTTCAGAAAGGTCGCTATGGAATTTATATAGCCCGTGAAAATGGCCGTTTTGCAAATGACCTCAGAATTCGACGAAACCACTTTTGTTGGATCCGGGATGTTAAACTATTGCTAGGTTTCAAATTTCATAATTTTTGAAGTTAATATGTGAGCGTGGCAAAGGAAAACGTATTTTGGTCAAGTAGAGTTAAATTGGATCGACCAGAAATGGGCCATTTTTCAAACGGTCTCAGAATTCGACGAAACAAGTTTCGTTGGGACAGTATCGTCAAAACATAGCTAGATTTATTTTTCGGGGATTTTTAGAATCAGTTTGTGGCCGTGGCAAATTGAAATGTACGTTCAAATTAAATATTGAATGTTTTACATTTTAATTTGAAGGAAAACTGACTGAAACAGTCGAATGGGCCTACGAAACATATCCCATTGTGTTCGGAATGGGGGTAAAACGCTAGGGATGATAGTCGTTGAGTTCGGATTGGAGGTCGTGTTGGAAAACCCCCTTTTAAAAGCTCCCGGCCAATCAGAATTTATAAAAAAAAAAAATCTTAGAAACCCCTCCCCCCCCCCCCCCCGATCGACGACGGAAGCCATCTCGTTGCTTCCTGCCCATTTTCTGGCGAATCCACGCCGAATTAGCTCGAGCTTCAGTTGAAGTTTTTGAAGAGCTCCTCCTCTCCAAATCCATACTTGATTCACCTCCCCTCGCCCTGTATTTCATTCGAACGGAGGTCACGAAGTTTCGCCGTTCGATTTCTCCTCCCCACATACCTCCGAGTTCGATGCCGTCGGCACCCCAGGCGCGCCGCTCCTAGCCCCTCAAGGTGGTGAAGGCCGATCGTTATATAGCTGCACGGATTTCACGGAAATTCTCGACCTAGTTTTGAACAAACGTGAGAGGTATACGGCTTTGTTTATTTTCAACTGTTTTAACACCTTTAAACCATTGCAAACTTTGAAAAATCATATCTTTTTCGTTTCTTGATGAAATTCAGTGAAACAAGAGACAGTGGACTCGTGCGGACGTCTTCTACATTCCAGAAGAGACCGCATAATTTTCTGAGCCTTCTGCTATTTTTGGTGGAGTGGAACCCAAGGTGAGATTTCTAATTTATAAACGATATGGAAAACGACGATGTATAAATTATATAGTCGATGTATGAGTTATATAAGCATTGTACACCTCTTGTATAAGCGTTGTATAAGTTGTACGTTTGATGTATAAGTTATATATGCGTTGTAAAAATTATATATGTGTTGAAATAGAAGTAAAATGCTTATATATATATATATATATATATATATATATATATATATATATATACGCCCCTCGTCCACAAACCATGGACGATATTTATTGGTTGTGATTGGTGTGAAAATTTGGTTGATTACGAATGGTTGATTAGAATTGTTTGTGGTTGAAATTGATTGATTGTGGTTGAAAAATACCCGTTTGTGGTTGAGAAATATTTGGTTGAAACCACATAGGATTAGTTTGTGGAAATGAAAAAAATATACATGCCGCCTGCGTGCGAACTAGATGCATGATTCCCCATTGTCAAAAGCTGCGAGGCTTTAAGGTAGAGCGAGGAGCCGTACTAGGGACGGTCCCGGTTTTAACTACCCTGCCGTTATACTGCCGAAATTTTGAATAATATTCATGTGTTAGAATTATTTTCATGTGTTGAAACTATAATCGTGTGTGGAATGGAAATTCATCTATTTAACGACATTCATGTTTTGAAATATGAAAATCACCTTTTTATCTATATATATAAACTATAAAAAACCTTCATGTGTTGAATCGAAATTCATTCGTTGAATTGAAATTCATGTGTTGAATGGTATTTGTGTTTTAAATATAAAAATCACCTTTTTATCTATATATATAAACTATAGAAAACCTTCATGTGTTGAATTGAAATTCATTCGTTGAACAGAAATTCATGTGTTGAATGGTATTCATATTTTGAAAGAAATCGTTTTATAATAAAAATCCTATTTTTATCATCAATATGAACTATATAAAATAATCTTGTTTTGAAATAAATTGTTTTATAATAAAAATCCTATTTTTATCACCAATATTAACTATATACAATAGTCGTGTTTTGAAATAAATCGTTTTACAATAAAAATCACATTTTTACTATATACATGAATTGTTAAAAATAGTGAAGTGTCGAAGTGAATGTATGTTGGATAAAACATCATTTTTATCAAATGTATGAAAAGAATAAAGCTTTGAAATCGAAGAATCGATATATATATAAATAGAATTGAAATATATCGAATAACGAAGCTGTAGTTCGTGTTTTGAAACCGTGATTTCAAACGATTAGTGCGGGAAATCCGACCATCGGATTTTCCCGAAACCGAAACCGTTGGGTTCGCTTTGGAAATACCTTTCCAACGACAACAACTTTGTAAAGATCCAACGGTTGGATTGTCTGGAATGTTTAATTCAAAACTGAAGAAAAACAGCGCTAGAATCGATTATATTTTTGTTTGTATATATATATATAATTATATTAAATCGAATAACGATGCTGCGGTTCGTATTTTGAAATCGAAACTTCGAACGATTGTACCGGGAGATTCGACCGTCGGATTTTCCCAAAACTGGAACCGTTGGATTCGTTTTGAAAAGATCTTTCTGATGATGTAAATTTTGTGAAGATCCAACGGTTAGATTTTCAGATATGTGTAAATCAAATCTGAAGAAAAACAGCGCCACGGCCGCGTTATGGCCCGAAGCGTCGTTTGAATAAATTGGCTATTTTAAAATAAATAAAAATAGCGATAAATCATTATAAAATATTATAAACGATATGTATGTGAAAAGTAGAAATTAACTGAAGGTTAGCTAAGTCGAATGGTTTCCTGGATTTTGATCTGATGTTGGTTTCGGCCTTCGGGGTTAATATTTGGGAAATCGTTCTCTTACTGATTGACGGTTAGTGACTAATGAATTGAAATGATGCGTATGTAGTGTTTGTGTAGCACTTGTTTATTATATACGCGAGTTGCTCAGAAAGACCGGGTTTATCCCATTCTGAATAACTGAATCGACGATAAGAAATCGAAGATGAAGACGGTGGTCGAAAACCGGAAATCTTCACCTCGTTTGGATGGTAAGTGATGTCCTGATTGGGAGGCATCCCGAAATATGGATAATGAGTGGTGATCGTCCAGACGTACGTGCAGATCGATGGGTTTGCGAGGTATATAGTGCCTCCGGTTTCGTTCCGACCCAGAACGGACTTGTAAATGGATTGTGTGTCTAACATTGGAATTTATTCTATGTGATTGATAGCCGTCAGTTGCATGGTGTGAATTGCCTGTGTGACATGCTAAGATGCAGTGATCAGGGCTTTTGTTGAAAAGCAAAGTCTTGTGATTGATGATCAAAGCACCGCCTGTGTGGCGTAGCTTTGTGTATAACGTGAATTCGCGAGCCTCACACCCCGGTATGAACCAGAAACGAGAGAAGGACCTCAGGGAGGGCATGCGTTTCCTTCTAGCTAGGAGTTGTGTCAGTGTTTTTACACGGCCTGACATTTTACTTATGTGGAAGATGGATTGCGAGACGCCTCGGTTATATCGGTCGATCCGGGACCGATGGAGTCATTCGTTGGCTCATTGACGCCCCATAGGGCGGGGAAACGTAGTGTTCAGGAATTTTAATCCACATCGATGGACCGGCCCTGACGATCCTAAGGCTTGACTGAGTACTTGCCTGAGACATGGGCTAGAGCGTCTCGAATTCGGTAAGGACTATCTTTTGCCTTGGTTCATGACGTAAATCCAATTTCCAAATACGTGACTGTGCGGTTTTGATTGTATATATATATATGGCGACATGATATATGGTACACATGCCGTCTATGATTGATAGTTATGATTGAAATTGTTTTCGAAACCTATAAACACTAGTAATAATATCAAATGCTTTTGTTTTATTCGTATCAAGCATATTTTGGCCATTATAAGGTAAAACTCTATCCTCCGGTTTGCGTTGCATTGTGTGATGGGAACTGAGTCTTATAATGGCTTCATTTTTATAAAAAAAACATTGCGATGTTTAAAAGAATGATTTGTTTTAAAGCCTGGCAATCCAATGGAATAAACTCGTTCCACGAAAGTGGCGTGGTCTTGTGATTGGCCATATTTTAAATGTGTTGAGTAGATTTCTCATACCAGTCCCATGACTGACTCGTAGTTTGTTTCACTTTCAAACTCGGGTGCCCCTTTTACTACACGGGCAACCTTGTATTCAGGTTTTAGCTGGCTTTCTCTGGATAGCTGGAGCAGAAGATGGATTCTATCATCTATCTCTTTTTATGTTGTTCAGCTCCAATTGTATATATTGTGTTTGTTTCCGCTGTAGACATTTATGTATAGCTGAACTGTATTTGTACTAAGTATGATCCTGTATACTGTGTAACTCTGATGATTACTTTTATCCAGTATATTCTATTGTGCATTATCTGGTGTATTTATTTAATTCTGTTCTGCTATTATCTGTTTATGTGTTATATTCCAAAGAATACCCTTGCCGTCGTCAATACGGGGTTCGGGGTCGTCTCAATAAATCAAATCACGTATGATACAAATAGAAATTAGCAGCGTATAATTTAACCACATAAATTCTAGAATAGATTACGTATCATGATTCAGCAATTTTAATTATATATATAAATAAATAAAGAAACAAAATTTCTCACAGTCGATTTTATTTCTGAATGATTCAGATCTGAAATTTGGACGAGATTTGATCTACTCAGAATTCGTTCCAGTCAGTCTAGAAACGCAGATCTCGGGGTTACGATCGAAACGCTTCGAAAATCATTCGATTCTGACATTATATGAAAGAGTTATAAAATTTTAAACATTTAATTACATAAATGAAAAATTATTTATAGTTTTGTTTTGATGATACGGTCCTAACAAAATTAATTTCGTCGAATTTCAAGACCGTTTGAAAAATGGCCATTTTCTAGTCGATTAAATTTGACTGAAATTGACAAAACACATTTTCTTTTGGTACGCTCACATATTGTGACGATCTCAAAACCCGTACGACGGTGTTAAGGATAATCATTGGAATTCAACTCTTTAATCATCATTAGCAGAGTACAGATAATAGCATAAACAACAATAATAAGGCAAATCATAGGACCACGCCACTTTCGCGGAGCGGGTTTACTCCAGTGATTGCCAGTGCATTTAAAACAAAGTAAATTCTTTAAACAACGCAATGCTTTTTTTTAAAAGAATGAAGCCGTTATAAGACTCAAGTCCCATCACACAATGCAACGCAAATCGGAGGATAGAGTTTTACCTTATAATGGCCAAAATATGTTTAATACGTGCAAAGCAAAATCACTTGGTATTATTACTAGTGCATATATGTTTCAAAAGCGAATTCAATCATAAATATCAATCATAGACGGCATAAGTGCCCCATACCACTATGTCGCCATACTAGTTCTACAATCAAATCCGTTATTTCGTATTGGAAATTGGGATTCTATCATGAGTCAAGGCAAGGGGCAAGCTCCTCTCTGCTTCGAGACACTCTAGCAAATGCCTCAGGACTACACATTCTGGGTAACCCTTGGATCCTCCAAGGCCGGTCCTCTCTTACGTTTGAGGATTAATTATTCCTGAACACACATTTCCCGGTCCTTTCAGACCAAAAATCGAGGCGCCTCACATTCCAACAACCACATAGGTAAAAGTAATATAAATGTCGGCCAGTTTAAGCAATGACACCACCCATAGCTAGAAAGAAACGTCGTGCACTCCTTGGGTCCTTATCCCGTCGCGAATCCACGCTATACACAAAGCTAGGCCACATAGGTCGTACTTTGATCATCGACCACAAGACTTTTCTTTGCAACAGAAGCCTTGATCACTGCATCTTGGCATGCCACACAGGCAATCCTCTCCACACGACTGATTTCTATCGATATATAACCTCTGAACTCGTACGTCTCAGAGAAGGGCGTTAAGCAAGAGAATAAATTCTCCGCCGCCAAACAGATATATATTTAACAGAGACCAATCAGTACAGAACAAAATCCAATGTCAGACACACAGTCCATTTACAAGTCCATTCTGGGTCTGAACGAAACCAGAGGCGCCATATTCCTCGCATATCCGTACAATCAACACATACGTCCAGACGACTACTACTCCAGTCCCTTCAAGGTAGCTACTCCAATCAGGAACCTCAGCAGCGCCCATCCATCTGATATGAAGATCGTCGGTCTTGAACCGTCTTCGTAATTTCAACTTCGAATCGTTCGATCAATTATTTGAAATGAGGGTTAGCTCGGCCTTTTCAAATAATTCACGTATATTTAGAATTCAAATCAATTCTTTCCATGGTTAAATTATTCGACATCCACATTTTAGTTCTTTAGTATAATTTTCATGTCAAACACATTCAACCATCAAATATCAAGCAAACCAAGTAAAATTGGTTTAGTTCCATTCCAGGTCGCTTAGAATATTTTATAACGATTTTTCGCCATTTTTATTTATTTAAAAATGGCCATATTTATTTAAATGACGTTTCAGGTCGTGTCGTGGCACTGGCGCTGTTTTTCCCCAAATTTGTTTTATACATATCGGAAAATCTAACCATTGGATTTCTACAAAGTTTATATCACTGGGAAGATATTTCCAAAGCGAACCCAACGGTTCCAGTTTCGTGAAAATCCGACGGTCGGATCTTCCGCACTAGTCGTTTGAAGTTACGGTTTCAAAATACGAACTACAGCATCGTTATTCGATTTAATTTAATTATATTTATATTTATATATAAATATAATCGATTCTGGCGCTGTTTTTCTTCAGATTTGAATTAAACATTCCAGACAATCCAACCGTTGGATCTTTACAAAGTTGGTGCCGTTGGAAAGATATTTCCAAGGCGAACACAACTGTTGCGGTTTCGGGAAAATCCGATGGTCGGATCTCTCGTACTAATCGATTGAAGTTACGATTTCAAAACACGAACTGCACGGCCTCGATTCATTTCAATTTTATTTATATTTATATATATATAAATATAGTTCATTCGGCGATTTCAATATCGTTTTCACTTCAAATATTTCACTAACGCCTTTATATTTCAAAAAATCTCGCCATAACCTCCTTTGTACGGGAAGGGGTTTGGAAATTTATTGGGCCGTATTAGGTACCCAATAAATCCTAATAAGCATACACATATTTATAGTGATATATTCCGGTGTCCACAGGGGAGTGTGTATAGATCATAACTCAGAGAATAAATTCTCGTCACCCTATAAATAGTTTTTGTGCCTTAATGACCAGAGAGACATGTTTATTGTCATCTCCAGACCCATGTGGGGTTTTTATTAATCTGGCAATTTACCGTTACAATTTATATAGTTCAGATCAGTATTCAGTTCAACCTGTAATATATAATCATCGCCATACAAGCCTCTCGCTCGTACGGTAAATCTTCAACCTCGTCACACAAGCTCCAAATGCTTATGTGGTATATGATGAAGTATGTTTATCGTCAAGAAGTATGCCATGTAGTGTAGTTCAAAATTAATTGTTACTATCCTATGGCGATGTTTATTATTACACACAGAATAACCAGCACTCTGCATCCAATGGCATTCACAGGAGTTGATATAAAAATAAAATTGCGCAGCCAACTCATTAAGGCTTACCTATTTGTCGGGCACGCAAATAATTTCTGTACTCAACAGCTAATCCATTTTCTCTGTTCAACACATGTGTATATATATATATATATATGTGCAGAACAAAGCTAATAATAATATTTCTAGCGAACAAATATTTATTTCAACACATTGCTATTTTTAACACTTATACATAGGATATTTGACGAACAAAAATATATTTCAACTCTTGGCTATTTTATTTAGATCCTAACCATGTTAAAAATAATATTTATAACCCCCAAACATTTATTTCAACACGTGTGTATTTTTAGCGAGGCGTATACATGATAAAAGTAATATTTTTATCATCAGAAATATTTATTCAACAAGTGAATATTTTTAGCATTTCATATTCACAATAAAAAAGTAAATTTTATTGTTAAATCAATTTATTTAAAACACGGATACCATTCAACACATGAATTTCTATCCAGCGAATGAATTTCTATTCAACACATGAATGTTCTCTATAGTTTGTATATATAATAAAAATGTGATTTTTATTGTTAAAACAATTTATTTAAAACAAGAATACCATTCAACACATGAATTTCTATTCAACACATGAATGTTTTCTATAGTTTGCATATATAATAAAAATGTGATTTTTATTGTTAAAACAATTTATTTAAAACACGAATACCATTCAACACATGAATTTCTATTCAAATAATGAATTTCTATTTAACACATGAATGTTTTCTATAGTTTGTATATATAATAAAAATGTGATTTTTATTGTTAAAACAATTTATTTAAAACACGAATACCATTCAACACATGAATTCCTATTCAACGAATGAATTTCTATTCAACACATGAATGCGGTTTCAACATATGAAAATAATTTCAACAAATGAAAATAATTCTAACACATGAATATTTCAGAAAATTTCGACAGCATAACGGCAGGGTAGTTAAAACCGGCACCGTCCCGATGTACGGCTCCTTGCTCTACCGCAAAACCTCACGGTTTTTGACAATGGGGATTTCATGCATCTAGTTCGCACGTAGGCGGCATGTCATTTCCACAATCCTATTCTAATTTGTTTCAACCACAAGAGGGTATTTTTCAACCACAAAGGTATTTTTCAACCACAAAGGTATTTTTCAACCACAATCCAATAATGTCAACCACAAACAATTATTTTCAACCATTCGTCATACCACATATTTTCACGCCAATCACAAGCAATAATTATCGTCCATGGTTTGTGGACGAGGGGAGTGTATATATATATATATTATTTATTTCACTTCCATTTCAACATAATTCAAAGCATAAATGTTTCATACAACGCTTGTATAATTTATACATTGCTCATATAACTTATACAACACATGTACGTGAGGTATACAATGCGTATATACACTTCGCTTAGATAATTTATACAACAAGATTTCATTCACATTTGAATTTAGAGTTCTCACCTTGGTTTTCGAGATGCTAAAAATCGTAGCTAGCTCAGAAAAATCCGCGGTCTCTTCTAGATGGTAGAGAGCCTCCTAGTGGTCACGATGTTTCCTGTTTCACCGAATTTCGTCAACACGATAAAGATATGATTTTTCAAAGTTTGCAACACTTAAAAGTGTTATTTTCAATTCAGAAAAATCAAAGCCGTTTACCTTCTGAATTCTTCGAAACTAGGGTTCGATCTTTCGCCTCGATCGTTGCACGATATTCAAATCCATTCGCACCACATGATAGAGCTTCGAAAGGGCTTCAGGCGTAGGGGGATTTCATCGAGATCGATGGTCGGGATTGGTCAGGGTGGCGGCGGAAAGTGCGGGTATTTGAGGGCGTGAATCTCGAGGCATAGGTGACGAGGGGGGTCGGGGATAGGTCGGATTTGAAGAGGGGAGGCGGCGCTTTCGAAATTGGGTGGTGGCGGGGTCTGGCGATGGCTGTGGCGACGGAAATTTGGTCGGGAATGTTTGAAGATGCGTCGTCGTTGAAATCGAGGGGGGCGGGTTTTCTGATGTTTTTATTTTTTTTATTTTAATGAATGGAGAAATCCTATTGGCCCATTGCTTTATTAAATTTTAAAGCAGTGTTTCTCCAAACGAACATCGATTCAAACCCAACGACTGTCGCCCCTAGCTAAATACCCTCATTCCGGACACAATGGGATATGTTTCGTAGGCCAATTCGACTGTTACAGTCATTTATTTTCAAATTAAAGTATAAAATATTCAATATTCTTTTTGAATGTACATTTCAATTTGCCAGGGCCACAAACTGATTCGAAAAATTCCAGAAAAATAAATCTAGCTACGTTTTGATGCTACGGTCCCAACAAAACTAGTTTCGTCGAATTCTGAGATCGTTTGAAAAATGGCCATTTTCTGGTCGATCCAATTTAACAGAAATTGACCAATCACATTTTCTTTTTCCACGCTCACATACTAGCTTCAAAAATTATGAAATTTGAAACCTAGCAATAGTTTGACATCCCGGATACAACAAAAGTGGTTTCATCGAATTCCGAGGTCGTTTGCAAAATGTCTATTTTCAAGGGCTATATATTCTCTATAGCAACCTTTCTGAAAATTCATTTGGCGATAACTTTTGATTCCCGCTACGAAACTTCAATTCTTCAGATTCGTTAGAAAGGTATTCATAAACAGATTTAAATGTTTTTGGTTTCACTAAAATCCGTTATATTTTACACCCGGTACAGTCAATCAAAGTTTGAATTCAAATTTTCAAACTTCCACACTATTTCTAATACATTATTTTATTGAAATATTCTATTTGAATTGTTTAAATTTCTTTGAAAATAACCAATTTAAAAATTTTAAATTGGCTCGCATTTTCCGGGTTGTTACACATATTGATTCTAAAAATTATGAAAATTGAAACCAAGCAATAATTTGACATTCCGGTTCCAAGAAAAGTGGTTTCATCGGAAATGGAGGCCGTTTGCAAAATGGCTACTTTTATTTTTAAAATATATATAAATTCCATAGCGACTATTCTGAATTTTAAACTGGACGTAGCTTTTGATTCCTGCTATGAAATTTCGATTTTTCGGATTTGTTGGAAAGATATTTTAAAATAGATTTAAGTATTTTTGGTTTCACTAAAATCCAATTTATTTTGAGTCCTGTACAGTCAGTCAAAGTTCAAATTTAAATTTTCAAACTACCGCGCTATTTCTAACTCCTTTTATAATTAAAATAAATATATTCGTTTTAACTTCGATAATAATAAATTTTTAGTTGTTATAATTTAAAATAAATTAGTTTAAATATTAAATTCACTAAAATTTCTAAAATAATTTGTTTAAATTGGTTCAGAATTTCCGGGTTGTTACAATCTCCTCCACTTAAAATCTGTTCGTCCTCGAAAAGGAACGGAGCTAAAAGTTGTTTAATTAACCAACTAAATTTTTATTTCTATTATTGTTATCAATAAATTTATTAGTTGATTAACTTTTCAAATATATATATATATCTTTCTTATATTCAAAAACCAGATTTTCTAAGATTGGATTATATATATAATCACAAATACGTTAATTATAAATTTGTTACTCTCAACTCATTCTAGGGCATTACTAACCCCATCTCTAACAAATTTTCTCATTCTAGGATGTTACTGATCCTATCTCTAATGAGTATTCTTATTGGATATTGCTAATCCAATCTCTGATGAGTCTTTTGTTCAGTTCTAACGAGTTGTACCCCAAAGATTTGAGCTAACCAGAGCTCTGATACCAACTGTAACGACCCGGATTTCGCCCGGACCTAATCGACTAAGACCATCCAAATCCCGAATATGCTAATTTTGGGAATACAACATATCAAAACAAATAACAGCAAACTTTTATTACATCATAATAATGCAACATCGGAGTACAGAATATCATAGTACATCGAATATAATAATACAACAGCGGAAGATAAATTGCAGTCAATTTAATATAGTACAGCGGAACCAATAATCTGATACAGCGGAAGTCTATCATTGCTCTAGACACAGCTTTAAGCTTCGATCCAAAATCCTACTTGATATATCTGCAAAATAAGCTACTCGATTGCCCGTGTGGAAAATAGGGCACCCGAGTTTGCAAAGTGAAACAAACTACGGGTCAGTCATGGGACTGGATGAGAAATCTTTACTTAACTTAACTAGTAGTAAGGCTAATCACAGGACAACGCCGCTAACGCGGAATGGTTTTACTCCGTTGGATCGCCAGTACATAATTTAAATAAAGTAAATCGTTAAACAACGCAACGCTTTTTAGAAAAATGAAACCATTATAAGACTCAAGTCCCATCACACAATGCAACGCAAACCGGAGGATATAGTTTTACCTTATAATGGTCAAAGATGCATGATACGATAAAAACTGATTTGATATTATTATTAGTGTATATATGTTTCAAAAACATTTCAATCATAATGTATCAATCATAGACGGCATAACTACCATATACTATGTCGCCATACTAGTTCTACAATCAAAACCGCATGGTGTCGTATTGGAAGTTGGATTTCCATCATGAGTCAAGGCTAGGAATGATCCCCTTACCGATTTGAGACACTCTAGCAATGTCTCAGGATCCCCCGTAGTAAACCCTTGGATCCTACAGGGCCGGTCCACAAATAACGTTAGTAGATTGGCAATTCCTGAACACACGATTCCCGGTCCTATTGAACCTATAAAATGGTCACAATCGACTAATAAATCCGAGGCCTCGAAATCCATTATCCACATAAGTAGAAATGTCAGGGCTTGTAAACGCTGACACCACTTCTAGCTAGAAAGAAACGTGTGCACTCCCTGCGTTCCCTGAGCCCGTTTTTGACTCATACCGGGGTGTGAGGCTCGCGAAGTAATGCTATACACAAAGCTACACCTAAATAGGCCATGCTTTGATCATCAACCACAAGGATCTGCTTTTAAATAAAAGCCTCGATCATTTGCATCTTGGCATGCCACATTGACAATTCACGCCATGCGATCGATAACTGCCAATATATAACCTCTGAGCTCGTGCGTCTCAGAGAAGGGTGTTAATCAAGAGAATAAATTCTCCGCCACCGCAGATATATAATAAATAGAAATCAATTTAATTTACATGGAATGAAATCCAATGTCAGACACACACATCCATTTACAAATCCGTCCTAGGTCTGAACGAAACCGGAGACACCTTATTCCTCGTCGCGTATGTCCAATACGGAAGAGAGGTACTCGCATATCCGGACAATCAACAAGTACGTCCGGACAACTATCACTTTGACCCTTTACTGGTAGCTAATCAATGTCGGGCATCAGCAGTTATCCTTTCGATGTGAAGATCGCCTGTCTTCAATCGCCGTCTTCAATGTCTTCGACTTTTAATCGTCATAATAATTATTTAGAATTGGTTAAACCCGGTCTTTCCGAATAACCCGCATATTTTATAATTAAAAACCAAATGCTATAAAGACACATCATATGCCTCATTCCAATTCAGAATATTCTTTTAATAAAATATTCATATTACAAGGGGAAAGATTCCCAAAATTTTGATCAAAGATAAATTCTTTTAGATTTATTCTTGAATCTTCCTTTTAAAGATTTATTAAATCTCCAATTTGATTTTTATATCAAAAATCATTACTTTATGATTATTCAACTTTTAAGAACTTAATGTTATCTATAATTGGGTCAAAGAACCAATGTCATTTAAAACATAGTTCACGATAAACCCAAAATAATCGTCCATTAAATATGGAATTTTCACAGAAATCAAATCAATACATAATCGATTTAAATTTCTGTATCGGGCTGATAATATAAATGGAATAACGGCAAAGCCTTTTAAATTCCATATATAGTAACAGTCTTCTTTTACAGAAGCTTATCTCGATTATTATCAAATCGAATTTCCACTCAATTGCAATTTAATATTGGAAAAAAATTGACTTTAGAAAATTTCTTTTTAAATCTTGATAAAAAGATTTATAAATTCTAAATCATATTTACACTGTTAATTGGGTTAATAAACAAATGTCGTTTAAAAACACAGTTCACGATAAACCCAATTCACATATCATTTATCCCAATTACTAAATATAATTGGAACTCTAAAAATCTTAATCAAAAGATTTATTCTTTCATACGGGGTTTAAGAGCAGTGTTATTTAAGACACCATCCACAACAACCCAAAATCTAATTCTTTTATTTAGTTCCAATTAAATATTAAATAATTGGAATACTTCATTAAATCTTAACTTAAAAGATTTATCCTAGTTAATAACTAGTTCATTTTAATAAAAATATATTTTTATCTTTTGTCCATCCAAAAATGGACATAGAAATCATCATTTTATTCTACGTTGAATATTATTTTATTATATTTGTTATTAAAAATATTCTTTATATATAAAAAGATTCTTTATGTAAAATATTCTTTATAGTACAATATTCTTTATATTACAATGTCCTTTAAAAATATTCTTTATTTAAAAGATATTTTGAATCAGAATGTGACACAATCATTTACCATAAAATATTGGTTATATGGATTTCGTACATCCATGAACACGACAACAATGATAAATAATCATTAAACAATCAATTCACATCCAGAGTGAAATTTATAACTGTATGAGCATTCAAATGAATAAATAACGCTCATCGCAGCCTGTCTATCCATCGATTGACATCTAACTAAATATTAGGACTAGTGTAGGTCAAATATCATCCTAATACCCGTGTGGGGTTTTTAGCCAACAACAATTCATCTAAATAAATAATTGGTTAATGAATTTAACCAATTTTAATTTCTGCTAACATGTTGGCGATAATGAACCAACATGTTATTATATTCCTAATGCCGAATAAAAATGTATTTTACTCGCATAATTCTCCTACATGTTTCTGATGTCTACTAAGATGTAATTTATTTACATTTCATTATTGCAGATGACACATGAAAAGATCATTTTCATTTCCATTTATTTGTATGCAAATTTATATTTTAAACTTTAACAAATAAAAAGAAGTGTTTTATTTGTATGTGTAGTTTCAAATCATAACATATGAAATGCCTCTTTATTCTATACACAAGTTCTAATGCAAAATTTGACAATATAAATGTCACTTGGATTTGCATACAATTTCCATTGTATAATTTAACAATAAGATGTCACTTTAATTTACATACAATTCTAATGTATGTTTTGACCAATAATATGATTCTTATATTTGCATATAAATTCTTCGTATGTTATGCAAATAAAAATGATTCTTATATCTAATGTATGTTATGCAAAGAAAAGTGATTCTTATATTTGCATATAAATTCTAATGTATGTTATGCAAAGTGTTTCTTATATTTGCATATAAATTCTAACGTATGTTATGCAAATAAAAATGATTCTTATATTTGCATATAAATTCTAATGTATATTATGCAAATAAAAGTGATTCTTATATTTGCATATAAATTCTAATGTATGTTTTGCAAATAAAAGTGATTCTTATATTTGCATATAAATTCTAAGGTATGTTATGCAAATAAAAATGATTCTTATATTTGCATATAAATTCTAATGTATGTTATGCAAATAAAAATGATACTTATATTTGCATACCAATTATGTTTCAACAAAATGTATAAAAAGTGATACATCCATTTTGCTGACAATTCTATTTTATCAAAATAAATATTTTTGTTGTAACACAAACCTATTTAACAAAAATCATATTTTTGTTTAACACTTTTATTTAACCAAAAATGTAATTTTTATTTCATTTCAAATCTAATTAACAAAAATGTAATTTTTGTTTTCGACCATCGTATTTAACAAAATGTAATTTTTTGTTTCAACTATTTTTTTTTTTGACAAAAATAACTATTTTGGTTCAACTAATCTATTTGGCCCAAAAATGTGTATTTTGATTCAACTAATCTATCTTGACAAAAGTGTATACTTTGACAAAAATATATGGTTTAATTCAACTGTTCTATTTTGACCAAAAATGAATATTTTGAAAATATGTATTTTTTTTGTATTTCTACTAATGATCATTTTCATCATAATGGCATTTCTAATATAATGACATTTTTTTAACATGCCATTTTATATTAACATGACAATTCTAAATAAAATGACATTTCATGTTAACATGACAATACAAGATAAAATGATGTTTCGTATTCTTATATGACATTTCTAAATAAAATGACATTAATGTTCTAATATGACATTTCTAAGTAAAGTGACATTAGTGTTCTAATATGAACTTTCTAAATAAAATGATATTTTTATCTAACATTACATTTTATAATAAAAATGGTATTTTATCTAACATTACATTTTATAATAAAAATGATATTTTTATCCTAATGTAACTTTTCATAACAAAATGGTATTTTTATTCTAATGAAACAATTCATAACCAAAAGGACATTTTTATTCTAATGAAACAATTCCAACAAAAATGACATTTTCATTTCAATAAAACAATTCTAACCAAAATGACATTATCTAAATAAAGTGATATTTTTTTATTGTTTCATCTTTTAAATGAAAACAAAACTATATTAAAATCCAATCTTTTTAATGAGAACAAAACTACATTAAAAATGTAAATATTTCTAATCTATTCTTTTTAAATGAACAAAAATGTACATTTTGGTTTAATTCTTTTTAATGACCAGAAATGTGTATTTTGGTTTAATCCTTTTTAATAACCAAAAGTGTATATTTTTATTTCATCTTTTTAAATGACAAAAATGAATATTTTTGGTCTTTTCTTTTTAAATGGAAAAAATGAATATTTTGTCTCATTCGCTTTAATTGACCAAAAATGTATAATTTGGTTTCACTCTTTTTAAGTGATAAAAATGCGTGTTTTAATTTCATTCTTTTAAATTTGACAAAAATGAACATTTTTATTTCATTCTATTAAATTTGTCAAAAATGAATGTTTTTATCTACTCCTTGAATCTAATTTCCTAATTAACATAAATGTTAATTACCACCATCGAATAAACAAATGATAATATTGTTTGAATCTAATTTTATAATTAATATAAATGTTAATTACGGCAATCTAATAACAACGAATCTAATTTTATAATTAACACAAATGTTAATTACAACAATCCAATAACAAATGATAATTTTGTTTGAATCTAATTTTATAATTAACATAAATGTTAATTACAACAATCTACAGAACACACCCATCATAAATCAAATCACATATGATACAAATAGAAATTAGCAGCGTATAATTTAACCACACAAATTCAAGAATAGATTAAGTATCATTATTCAGCAATTTTAATTATATATATATATATAAACAGAATTTCTCACAGTCGGTTTTATTTCTGAATGATTCAAATCTGAAATTTGGCCGAGATTGATCTGCTCAGAATTGATTCCAGTCAGTCTAGAAACACGGATCTCGGGATTACGATCGCAATGCTTCGAAAATCGTTCGATTTTGACATTGTATGAAAGAGTTATGAAATTTTAAACATTTAATTACATAAATGAAATAATAACATAATTAAAAAGTTAATTACATCATTATTTTCCACTAATCCTCCATCTCCTTTGGTCAAACCCATAACCGAAAAGAACCCATCATCGACATGAAGAAGCACCGCTCGCCGCCACCACACTTCACCGTCCTCCGATCTGAAATGCCCCTGATGTTCGCTGATCCATCCTCCGCCGCCGACAAGGTCCAACTCGCACGTGCAACGAGGGCAGGAAACGTCCCCAAACCTGCCGCCTTCAACTTGGATTCCAAACCCTACGGTGATCGAAGATTGATCATCACCTTACCAACGTGAAGGGCTTGTGATGCTCTCTAATTTTTCCTTTTAGGGTATTGCGAATTAATTTTTGGATTTGAAGATTTTAACACATATGATTCGGTAGTTTCTGGCCATTAAAACCGTAAGTGGCGGCTTTATATGTTTGGTACTAGGGTTTTGTAATTCTAACTGTATATACTAGGTATTTATAATAGTATTTAATTTATTAATTCAAGGAAAAAGCCCGTTATCTCCTGTTAGCTCCAATTCCGACCCAGCGAGAGTTGTTCCCACCCAATTGCCCCCGTTCCGGAGCTAATGGGCTAGGTCCCATCAGCCCAAACAATCATCTTTAGCATGTTTTATTTAATTTAAAATATAATTTATTTATTTATTTCAATCGTACAATTAAATTCACCGGGGCCACATACGGACTCTAAAAATTGGAGAAAAAATATTTCTAGCTTTGTTTCGACGATATGGTCCTAACAAATATAATTTCATCGAATTTCGAGACCATTTGATAAATGACCATTTTCTGGACGATTAAATTTGACTGAAATTGACAAAACACATTTTCTTTTGCCACACTCACATATTGATTCTAAAAATTATGAAAATTGAAACCTAGCAATAATTTGACATTCCAATTCCAACAAAAGTATTTTCATCGGAAACGGAGGTCTTTTGCAAACTGGCTACTTTTATTATTAAAATATGTATATAAATTCCATAGCGACTATTCTGAGTTTTAAACTAAACATAACTTTTGGTTCCCACTATGAAATTTTGATTTTTCGGATTTGTTGGAAAGATATTTTTAGATAGATTTAAATATTTTTGGTTTCACTAAAATCCGATTTATTTTGAGCCCTGTACAGTCAGTCAAAGTTCAAATTCAAATTTTCAAACTACCGCGCTATTTCCAACTCCTTTTATAATTAAAACAAATATATTCGTTTTAACTTCGATTTAAATAAATTTTTAGTCGTTATTATTTTAAATAAATTATTTTAAATATTAAATTCACTAAAATTTCTAAAATAAAAAATTTAAATTAGTTCAGAATTTCCAGGTTGTTACATTTAATTAGGTGCTGTAGAGTTTTGAACGTGAGCTATAACTAGGAGGAGAGAAAGCATTTAGTCAGCCTGATAACCTAACTTGGAAGTAAATCGGCATTTGCTAATCTCTGATTAAGGAATAAATTATATGGCTAAATATATTGATTTAAATACTGATATCGGCCTTTTGTAAAATGCAGGAATCAAAAGGAACAAAATATTTTGCCCGTCCTGTTAAATTTTCTTAACCAATAAATCAGTTAGTCGGCCCAATAGTTTTTGAATCATGTAATTAGTTTATAATTATGGTGATGAAGTAATAATAAATTATTATTTTAAACTTAAAACTGAATAACTAAAATAATTATAACCAACTCATATATGATCAGAATTCAAGAAACCCGGTACCATCAGAATCGTTGTAACAAGCACTACACTTCGGATTGGAACTGGAAGCGATTGGGATTAATTGGATTTTTCAGTTAAATTGTACACTGATTTAATTTAACTGAAACAGACCATTTAAACAGCGAATCAGATCAAGATGAGTTAAACTCACTCAGTTTTCCCACTTATATTTTATATAAGTTGGTTTTTTTTTTAAATTGTGTGTTATGGTTGCTGATGATTGACTATCTATTAAATATATATATTCATATATATTGACTGAACCAATGGTTGTTTAATTTCAGTGAAACACCAAATCGTTATTTTAACGGTTAGTACCAACGAAGTTAACTTACCTTTTTGGTCATGTTTATTAAATAAACGTGTTCGAACTGGTTTGTTAATTGATTGATGTTAAATAATCGTAATTTATGGTTATAAAAATTATCAGTTAAATTGAATTGAAATGAATTTATGTGAGATAATCTATTTAATGCAGGGAAGAACATGTTGGAGGGATCCAGCGGGATTTCTCAAATATATTAAATGATATTTACTTGCATATTATTATTACATGAACTATTCTGATAAAATGACTGATTTGATTATTAACCGTTGATCTGGAATTCAATGGTTGGTTTGTTTTAACAAATGGGTAATACTGGTTGAGTAATTGGCAGTATATGGCCTATAAATCAATCAGTTTTCAAATATTGATTTACATTCAGGTAAATCGATAGAAGTAAAGTTATAAAATTTATTTTTTAGCTGACGATAGATTTTAAATATATTATTTTGAATAAAAGTTTGTTTAAAGAAAATAAATATTTATTATTTATCAATTAAGTTTATAATTAATTATTAATTGATTTTATAAAGTAAATTCTTATGTTAAGAAGATTTATAAGCAAACGAACAGAAATTAACCTGAAGGTTAAGACTTGGATAATCATTTTTGTTAAGAAACAATAAAATGAAATTATTTAAATTAATTATATTATTAATTAATTTAAAGGAAGGACTATAATTGGAATTGGTTAACGGATTAATCGTGCTTTGACTTGACTAAGTCGGCCACTGTAACTGGGATTGATTATTAAATTAATTTGTTTTGAATTAATCGAATAAAATTGTAACAACCCACATTTTCAATATAATTAAAAATGTACAAATATGTATATATGCATAGATAGGTAAATAATGGTGATGTATAATGAAAAATTAATTCATACATTGAAGAGTAAGGAAATTAATGCGATAACAATGTGTGTAATCGAAGAGATGAGAAAATAAAAAACACTTAATTTAAATATCAGGAATTAAGTAAAACGGACATCACCATTGCGTCTGTCTCGGAACTCTGGTCAAGATAGACACTTAGTTTGCGTAAAACGGACATCGTATGAAGAAGTTATAAGCCAAGAAGTTTGTATACGCACAAGAGAAATATATATATATATATATATGTGTGTGTGTATATATATATATATATATATTTATATATACAAACAAATTAAAATATAAAATAAAGAATAAAAACGGATTGCATGTAATAAATACATGCACTGAAAAGAATGTAATGCATGCATTAAAAGAAAGAAAGGATTGGTTGAATGCAATGTAAATATGTTGCATGCACTTATTTGCAAATATAATGCATTAACATTAAAAGAAAAAGATTCATGCAACGGTTTAATTAAAGTATTGTAACTAATATGAAAAAGAGAAGTAAGGAGAGAACAATAATTATCATTGTTCTAAGACTTATTAACAAAAGACTTCATAGCTCAATTGGTTAAGACAATGGATTTGTAACATGGAGGTCGGGGGTTCGAACCTCGGCGGTGGCATAATTTTTATCTTTGTTTTAGAGAGGGCCAACTGAACATGCAAATATAGGTACGTATACAAATTCAAAATTTGAAAGGATAAGAACGTACATATAAGGAAATAAAGAAAATACATGTATATATATATGAGAATATATATATATATATGCATAAATATATGTATACAAAAGATAAAATTCAAGATAAGGCTACAGTCAATGAAATATGGCAGGAATCAAATAACGGTGCAACATCGTTTGAATTTTGAAAATAAAACAAAAATTGAGCGTATATATATATATATGCGTAAAATGGTCGGTAGAGTAATTGTATAAATATAAGAATATTTTATGTGAATAAAACAGTTAAATAAATTCCAGAAATTCAAAAGTTCAAAAATCAAATTTCTACGCCAAAACAATTCAAACATTCGAAATTCGAATTTCTGCGCCAAAACAGCTTGCGAGACCCAATGCTGACTCAGTGCTGCGTGTACGATAAGATTTGGCTAGATTCATCTGCGAACCTGGACTATTTTCTTAACTGGGTTCAATGCTGACTCAGCGCTGCGTGTACGATAAGGTCTTGAGCACCTATATAAACACCCCTAAGGCTACAGTTTTCTCTACACATCTTCATTATGCCTATACTCAGCCCTAATTCATATCAAAATAAATCAAAGAGGGGGTTATGCTGCTCAAGTTCTTCGTTAGAATTCAAGTAGAGAATCAAAGGCTAATTCAACGACTTCAACAACTATTTTTTAAGAATTAAATCTAAATTAGAGGATCGATAATCTATGTCAAGGGATAGCTTTTCAGTTTCAGAAATCAGATCCTAGAATTTAAGATCCGTTCTTAAATCAGTGAGTGGGATTACAGTACACTTCATGCATAATAGTATTATTATCGTTCGTCATTCCTCAGTTAAAATTCATGTTGCAATTTAAAATAAACTTTGTATGCTTAATCTATTCCTCTTACCTATTCTTCCTTTTTATTTTTGAAACTTTGGCTACCTTCGAGCGAAGGTCAACAGCGCGTAAATTATAGTTATTTGGGAAGAGCTTGAGAGTTAATCGATGAATTAGGCAATTTGGGTAAAAAGATTATTACACGAATGGTTGTGTAAGCAAAGTAGAAATGGGTTAAGTAGCACTTGACATATGAATAAGCTTAACCAACATATGAGGAATGATAGCAACCTGTTAGGAACACATGTATGGGAAACTGGAATAATAGGTATAGCCTATTAACGGGATTATAAGCATGAACATAAATTGGGGTTTTTGGGTAAAGCTTGAATTTGAGACTTGAAAATTGGATATGCCGTTAAGATCCTAGAAACATAATTAAAAATGGAATATGTTGGACAAACCATGTTTTTATGTAATTATGGAACTCGACACATAACACAAAATTGACAATAGTGGCATAACTTGAACATGAACATGCTTATGAATTGGTAATTGACATTTGATATCTAGAATGAACATGAACATGCTTGTAAATTTATAATTGGCCTATGACACCTAGAATAGACATGAATTGTTAATTGGCGAAACATGAAACGTGGCTAACTCAATGTTAAAATGAGTTTGCGGTGTAATCCTGCTCGGAACCGCCCGACACATCCAGTGACCGCAAACAGTAGGTTCTAATATGAGAAGTTATTCATAACGTGCTTGAAACCCGAGGTTAGATTGAGTTGTGGTGTAATCCTGCCCAGAACCGACCGACACATCCAGTGACCGCAACAATAGATCTAATGTGAGAGGTTTGGCATTAATAATTAATTAATGCTAATGACACATGCTAGTATGGTAAGGTTAAGTCAACATGAAATACTAGACAACACTTAACCAATTTGACATGATATATGGGTGGGTTAAGTCAACATGAACCGCTTGATAACAATTAACCAATTTGACATGATATATGGGTGGGTTAAGTCAACATGAACTGATAGAGAACACTTAACCAACTTAGCATGGTACGTGGGTTGAATTTAATACGTGATTGGGGGTTAAGTCAACTTGGACACATGGGAAAACTTAACCAATATAACAGTATCAAAGCTAGGAAAAGTGGGGAATGATAAGAATAAATAATAGATAAACTTATCCTAGGGATAAGAAATGGATATGACTTAAGATGTAATACAAGACTCGAAGGGTGGGACGAATTATACCATGAAATAAGTTAATCTATGCTGAAAATGTGGGAAAACACCCATACGTTATCATTTGATAAAGAGAACTTAAGTCATGCTTGAATTCATTGGTAAACCTTAGTTAAAAGGAACTAAGTAACAAACCTTAGTTAAATAGAACTAAGTAACAGAAACTAAGTATCAAACCTTAGTTAAGAGAACCAAGTAATGAACCTTAGTTAAGAGTACTAAGTTGTAAACCTTAGTTAAGAAAATGACCGATTAAGAGAACTAAGTAGTAAACCTTGGTTAAAATGACTAAGTAGTAAACCTTAGTTAAGAAAGCTAACGATTCAGGAAACTAAGTAGTGAACCTTAGTTAAGAAAGCTAACGATTCATGAAACTAAGTAGTAAACCTTAGTTAAGAGAACTAAGTAGTAAACCTTAGTCAAGAAAGCCAAGTAGAACACGAGGAGGAGCGAACGTCCATCTGATCATGAAGAAGGCTCCAACGAATTGGGTTACGAAGCTTCGAGGGGACGTGAGGGTACTCTTGGTATCCCTCTGTGAGATTGCAGATGATCCTCCTGGGCTCACAGAGGTTAAGGTCTGCGTTAGATGAGCCAAGGGTATGCCTTGGTTGCAATATAAGTAACCTAAAGACTAGGATGGGTCAGCATGAGGCGGCGATATCTTGTTTAGCCCTGTGATAGCACGTCGTCGTCCACCTTCCATCTTGCGTTAATCGCGATACGCAAGCGAAAAGGCGGAGAACTCCAAAAGACCATATACTTTGCTATCTAGTTATGGGTGAGGGTGGCCAATAGGTTTGTGGGGGCATAGAGGTCCTGCGTACAGTTCACATTCTTGATTTTCTTGAGTGTCTTTCATTAGTTGAGGGAGGGGTCAAGTGGGACCATAGCCACATACAGATAAAACAGACCTTAGCATCTGCATCGGCAGATAACATAAAGCTCCTGACCAAGTTCCGTGTTTCTTGATTAGCCCTGCCACGAGACTCGGGCTGCACATATAGAGGACATGTGCAATTATATATCTAGCACGTTTAACGACACGATCGAGACGTAAAGTCTAGGAACATATATCGCTCTGGGTAGTATGTCCTAGACTAGGGGACATTGTTCGATAGGTAGCATAAACCCTAGTGGCCCTAGGTAGCATAAACCTTGGTCGGATCTAGAAAGCGTTCATTAGGTAGCATAAACCCCATTGGTCCTGGGTAGCGTAAACCCTGATTGAATCTAGGAAGCACTGCATAGAAAACCCTAGATTAGATTTAGGTAATAATTGGAATCTAGCAATATCAAGAGTGGTTGTCCAAACGATTTCGAGAATGGTGGCACTACACTAAAGTAGTATAGATTTACATGATGAAGCTCGTACGACATACGGCAAGGGACTGTATATATACATGGAAAGGATTATACGAGTTGGGGGTATCTACATATACGTTTTATTAGGTTAATCTACTAGTGGGCCATGAGTATAGCCTAGGGAGCTAATATCGCAAGTAACCTAATAAACAATAAAATATAATTGAATGGTATATGTAGGATTATACAGTATTTTATTCTAAGTCCACTCACATAGAACTTATGTTCTAACCCCCTCCTCATTACATACTTCCAGGTTAGGTTCATGGCAGAGATGGTATAAGCTTTGGATACTGGTTAGGCAGTATGTTTTATAAGGTAAAGCTATAATTAAAGTATATTATACTTTGAATTCCTTCCGTTGTAAGATGCTTACGAATTCTGACATGTTTTCTTTATCTCTGTCTTTTTCTGCAGGATACCAGAGCGCCCAACTCAGGTTTCGATAGATTGGGTTTTTGAAAAAAACGGTCTGTCGGAATCCGGGTTGTTACATCTGGTATCAGAGCTTTGGTTTAGTGATCTTAGGGAGATAACAAGTGAACGTACTTGTATTTTCTAAAATATAAATATATTATATATATAAACCTAAATCCATAAAGTAGCCCACTAGGAATGAAAAGAGTTAGGATAGCTATTTTGTACACTAAAGGAATGAACCTAGAAATTTTAAGACCATTAGGTGGCTTGGTTGGAATGTGTACAATATGATTTGGTATTGGAGAAAGAAAGTATCCAATAAGAATTAAAACTGAAAAGTTGTTATTTCAGAGTAGTGGGTTTAGAAGTGAAACCTTATAAGTTAGAAAAAGGTTAAAATATGGAAAATGGATTAGGAATATATATAGTTGAGTGAATTGGTTTGGAAAGTGCCTAGGAAATCCTAGTTGAGTTGAAAGACCCGCTTTGAGTCTAACCCAATAATAAACTTTTAAGAACTTGAATTTGTAAAAGAGTTTGTGGTGTTTGTCAAGTTTTAATCTTAAAGGTATTTTTGATGTTTAAGAAAAATACATAAAGGACATATTCAGTGCATGTTGGGTTTTTAAAGTAAAGTGGTGTATACTTTGGTAAAACAATGATTTCATTTTTAAAAGAACTCTCTTTTTAAAAGTGCATAATATAAAGCATATATAGCTTGCTAGTTTTCATATTATAATATATGAAAGGATTGAAAAGAAAGTGTTGTGTTTTGTAAAAGAAAATTCTATTCTGTTAAAAATAAATTTTGATTATTGATTTACAAGAAATTTTGTTGGGTGGACAAAATAAGTTGTAGGAATAGAGATGTCTGCACCTTATAGCGAGTAGTTAAATTAACATTGTAATTAGAAACAATGTAAGCCCGATAGTTTTCCTTATCTACTCCAGTTTTGTGATTTGAAAAAAAAATGTTTTGCATTTTATTCTATAACATGTTTTATGGCTTAGCGAAAACAAGTTTTGGAGAAGAAAACAAAGTTTTAACACTTTTAATTTTTGAAAGAAAAAGGTAATGAGAAGAAAGGAGGCCAAACCATGTTTTAAAAAGAATGGAGTAGGTAAGGATTAGTGCCTAGAAAAGGACGAGAGAAAGTTAAAGCTATGAATTAAACAATTGGAACCAACTAGAGATTGGTTGAGTTGAGTAATTCTCTAAGTGTCAATCTGATGTTGATTTCGGTCTTCGGGGTTGATATTTAGGAAGTTGCTCTCTTGCCAATTTACAGTCATGTATTAGCTAATATTAAACTAATGGAAAATTCCCGTAGAATGCATAAGCATTGAGAAACCTAGGTTTGTTGCTTGAGAAAGAGAGAAAAAGTATAGGCTAGTAATGCATAGAAAGGACTAGTAGTGACTACTAAGTAGTAAAGGGCAAGTAAGTGGGTAGATCCTGTTGTGTGGACGCAATTGTCTGAGATGACAAAGTCCTAAGATTCTTGGCCCATAGTAGTAGCTGTGTAGGATGCTGTTTGAGTTGAAAACAGAAAAAGCTTATTTGAAATAATAAACTTAAGTAATTGGATTAAGTCAAATAAGCTGCGAAAGAGAAAAGCCTAAGCTAAGAAGAGACAATAAATTCAGTGAGGCAACAAATGTGACTGGAAAAGAAAATGGAAATCTTAAGAAAAAGATGAATAAATATGAAATTATTCCAAGATAAGATGAAAGAGAAAGGAAAGTTTTCTTATGTGGTTGTGCTTGGATAGGAAAGTAGGAAGTTTAAATAGAATAGTTATATAAAAATCTGAGTGCAATTATAAAAGGTACAACGGAAAATGTAAATTCTTCCGTTTTATATCTTTTTGTAACATAAGAAATCGAATTTAGAAAATTAGATTTTTCTAAATTTCGAATTTAATAATGGTTGGTAGGGCTTTGGATGCGACAATTGGGTAAACCATGCTCTTATTCTATAAGAGTATGGGAAAACTTGGATGAAAAATATTTTGATTTTTCAATAATATTGCATTCATATAGAACTGCAAGTATATTTAGGATGTGAGCATCATGTTTTGAAAGGGTTTTTAAAATTTGCATACATATAGGTGGATCCAAATTAGGCATATATACTTTATGATGTATCTCACTTTGCACATGTGCACAATGTTTGCAACAATTGGATGCACACTGGATGGATGGATATTGCGAGGGATTATCTATTTTACTCTTATCGAATTTCAGGGATGAAATTCTTTAAGGTGGGAGAATGTAACACCCCACATTTTTAATATAATTAAAAATCTACAAATATGTATATATGCATAGATAGGTAAATAATGGTGATATATAATGAAAAATTAATTCATACATTGAAGAGTAAGGAAATTAATGCGATAACAATGTGTGTAATCGAAGAGATGTCTAAATATCAGGAATTAAGTAAAATGGACATCACTGTTGCGTCCGTCTCGGAATTCTGGTCAGGATAGACACTTGGTTTGTATAAAACGGACATCATATGAAGAAGTTATTAAGCCTAGAAGTTTGTATACGCACAAGAGAAATATATATACACACAAACAAATTAAAATATAAAATAAAGAATAAAAAAGGATTGCATGTAATAAATACATGCACTAAAAAAATGTAATGCATGCATTAAAAAAAAGAAAGGATTGGTTGCATGCAATGTTAATATGTTGCATGCACTGATTTGCAAACATAATGCATTAAAATGAAAAGAAAATGATTCATACAATGGTTTAATTTAAGTACTGTAACTAACATGAAAAAGAGAAGTAAGGAGAGAACAATAATTATCATTGTTCTAAGACTTATTAACAAAAGATTTCATAGCTCAGTTGGTTAAGACATTGGATTTGTAAAATGGAGGTCGAGGGTTCGAACCTCGGCAGCGACATAATTTTTATCTTTGTTTTAGAGAGGGCCAACTGAACATGCAAATATATGTACGTATACAAATTCAAAATTTGAAAGGATAAGAACGTACATATAAGGAAACAAAGAAAATATATGTATATATATGAGAATATATATATATATATATATATATATGCTTAAATATATGTATACAAAAGATAAAATTCAAGATAAGGCTACAGTCAACGAAATATGGCAAGAATCAAGTAACGGTGCAACATCTTTTGAATTTTGAAAATAAAATGAAAATTGTGCGTATATATATACGCGTAAAATGGTCGGTAGAGTAATTGTATACATATAAGAATATTTCATGTGAATAAAACAGTTAAATAAATTTCAGAAATTCAAAAGTTCAAAAATTAAATTTCTACGCCAAAACAATTCAAACATTCGAAATTCGAATTTCTGCACCAAAACAGCTTGCGGGACCCAATGCTGACTCAGCGCTGCGTGTACGATAAGATTTGGCTAGATTCATCTGCGAACCTGGACTATTTTCTTAACTGGGTTCAATACTGACTCATCGCTGTGTGTACGATAAGGTCTTGAGCACCTATATAAACACCCCTAAGGCTACAGTTTTCTCTACACATCTTCATTATGCCTATACTCAGCCCTAATTCATATCAAAATAAATCAAAGAAGGGGTTATGCTGCTCAAGTTCTTCGTTAGAATTCAAGTAGAGAATCAAAGGCTAATTCAACGACTTCAACAACTATTTTTTAAGAATCAAATCTAAATTAGAGGATCGATAATCTACGTCCAGGGATAGCTTTTCAGTTTCAGAAATAAGATCCCAGAATTCAAGATCCGTTCTTAAATCAGTGAGTGGAATTACAGTACACTTCATGCATAATAGTATTATTATCGTTCGTCATTCCTTAGTTAAAATTCATGTTGCAATTTAAAATAAACTTTGTATGCTTAATCTATTCATCTTCCCTATTCTTCCTTTTTATTTTTGAAACTTTGGCTACCTTCGAGCCAAGGTCAACAGCGCGTATATTATAGTTATTTGGGAAGAGCTTGAGATTTAATCGATGAATTAGGCAATTTGGGTAAAAAGATTATTACACGAATGGTTGTGTAAGCAAAGTAGAAATGGGTTAAGTAGCACTTGACATATGAAAAAGCTTAACCAACATATGAGGAATGATAGCAACCTGTTAGGAACACATGTATGGGAAACTGGAATAATAGGTATAGCCTATTAACGGGATTATAAGCATGAACATAAATTGGGGTTTTTGGGTAAAGCTTGAATTTGAGACTTGAAAGTTGGATATGCAGTTAAGATCCTAGAAACATAATTAAAAATGGAATATGTTGGACAAACCATGTTTTTATGTAATTATGGAACTCGACACATAACATGAAATTGACAATACTGGCATAACTTGAACATGAACATGCTTGTGAATTGGTAATTGACATTTGATATCTAGAATGAACATGAACATGCTTGTAAATTTATAATTGGCCTATGACACCTAGAATAGACATGAATTGTTAATTGGCTAAACATGAAACGCGGCTAAGTCAAGATTAGAATGAGTTTGCGTTGTAATCCTGCCCGGAACCGCCCGGCACATCCAGTGACCGCAAACAATAGGTTCTAATGTGAGAAGTTAGTCATAACATGCTTTAAACCCGAGGTTAGATTGAGTTGTGGTGTAATCTTGCCCGGAACCAACCAGTACACCCAGTGACCGCAACAACAGGTCTAACGTGAGAGGTTTAGCACTAATAGTTAATTAATGCTAATGACACATGCTAGTATGGTAAGGTTAAGTCAACATGAAACACTAGACAACACTTAACCAATTTGACATGATATATGGGTGGGTTAAGTCAACGTGAACCGCTAGATAACACTAACCAATTTGACATGATATATGGGCGGGTTAAGTCAACATGAACTGATAGAGGACACTTAACCAATTTAGGATGGTACGTGAGTTGAATTGAATACGTGATTGGGGGTTAAGTCAACTTGGACATATGGGCAAACTTAACCAATATAACAGTATCAAAGCAAGGAAAAGTGGGGAATGATAAGATTAAATAATAGATAAACTTATCCTAGGGATAAGAAATGAATATGACTTAAGATGTAATACAAGACTCGAAGGGTGGGATGACTTATACTATGAAATAAGTTAATCTAAGCTGCAAATGTGGGAAAACATCCATACGCTATCATTTGATAAAGAAAACTTAAGTCATGCTTGAATTCATTGGTAAACCTTAGTTAAAAGGAACTAAGTAACAAACCTTAGTTAAAAGGAACTAAGTAACAAACCTTAGTTAAAGAGAACTAAGTAACAGAAACTAAGTATCAAACCTTGGTTAAGAGAACCAAGTAATGAACCTTAGTTAAGAGGACTAAGTTGTAAACCTTAGTTAAGAAAACGAACGATTAAGAGAACTAAGTAGTAAACCTTAGTTAAGACGACTAAATAGTAAACCTTAGTTAAGAAAGATAACGATTAAGGAAACTAAGTAGTGAACCTTAGTTAAGAAAGCTAACGATTCAAGAAACTAAGTAGTAAACCTTAGTTAAGAGAACTAAGTAGTAAACCTTAGTCAAGAAAGGCAAGCAGAACACGAGGAGGAGCGAATGTCCATCTGATCATGAAGAAGGCTCCAACGAACTGGGTTACGAAGCACGCGGCTTCGAGGGGATGTGAGGGTACTCTTGGTATCCCTCTGTGAGGTTGCAGATGATCCTACTGGGCTCACAGAGGTTAAGGTATGCGTTAGAAGAGCCAAGGGTATTCCTTGGTTGCAATATAAGCAACCTAAAGACTAGGACGGGTCAGCGTGAGGCGGCGATATTTTGTTTAGCCTTGTGATAGTGTGTCATCGTCTACCTACCATCTTGAGTCAATCGTGATACGCAAGCAGAAAGGCGGAGAACTCCAGTTGACCATATACTTTGCTATCTAGTTATGGGTGAGGGTGGCCAATAGGTTTGTGGGGGCATAGAGGTACTGCTCACAGTCTCATTCTTGATTTTCTTGAGTGCCTTTCATTAGTTGAGGGAGGGGTCAAGTGGGACCATAGCCACATACAGAAAAAACAGACCTTAGCATCTACATCGGCAGATAACTTAAAGCTCCCGACCGAGTTCCATGTTTCTTGATTAGCCCTGCCACGAGACTCGGGCCGCACATATAGAGGACATGTGCAACTATATATCTAGCACGTTAACGACATGATTGGGACGTAAAGTCTAGGAACGTACATCGCTTTGGGTAGTGTGTCCTAGACTAGGGGTATTGTTTGATAGGTAGCATAAACCCTAGTGGCCCTAGGTAGCATGAACCCTGGTCGGATCTAGAAAGCGTTCAATAGGTGGCATAAACCCCAGTGGCCCTGGGTAGCGTAAACCCCGGTTGAATCTAGGAAGCGCTGGATAGAAAACCCTAGATTAGATCTAGGTAATAAACAGAATCTAGCAATATCAGGAGTGGTAGTCCAAACGATTTCGAGAATGGTGGCACTACACTAAAGTAGTATAAATTTACATGATGAAGCCCGTACGACATACGGAAAGGGACTGTATATATACATGGAAAGGATTATACGAGTTGGGGGTATCTACATATACGTTGAATTAGGTTAATCTACTAGTGGGACATGAGTATAGCCTATAGAGCTAATATCGCAAATAACCTAATAAGCAAGAAAATATAACTGAACGATATATGTAGGATTATACAGAAGTTTATTCTAAGTCCATTCACACAGAACTTATAATCTGACCCCCTCCTCATTACATACTTACAGGTTAGGTTCATGGCAGAGATGGTATAAGCTTTGGATACTGGTTAGGCAGTATGTTTTATAAGGTAAAGATATAATTAAAGTATATTATACTTTGAATTCCTTCCGTTGTAAGATGCTTACGAATTCTGACATGTTTTCTTTATCTCTGTCTTTTTCTGCATGATACCAAAGTGCCCAACTCGGGTTTCGGCAGATTGGGTTTTTGAAAAAAATTCGATCTATCGAAATCCGGGTTGTTACAAAAATAGTTTAATGAATATTTGTTTTAAGTTTAATAAGATTTTAAAAAGGAATTTACTATTTATTTTAGTTAATTAAGAAGTTAACTACTACTATTCTAGTTAACAATTGAAGTAAATTATTATTTTAATTAATAATAATTTAGGAAATTATTTTTTAATTGAAATTCATTTAAATGTGATCGAAGTTGAAATGAATCTAATCGAAATGTGAGAGGAGTTTATGAACGGGTTTTATATTAAAACCTGAATTTTTATAACAAAGTTATAAAAGGAAGTTTAAGCGAATATGATAGCCTAAATTAATTAATTATTTAACATTTGAATTAAGTAAAGGGAATTTGAGAGAAAAAGGGATTTTATAAAACCACAGTTGTATATATAAAGTTATAAAAAGAAATGTGGTGTTAAAGCGTTAATATTAAATTAACGTTACTTAATAATGGAATTAAGTATAACAAAGGAAACTGAAATAAGATTTCCAAAGCGGGAAATGGATAAAATGAATTAGAAAAGGAGATTGTTAAAAGTGAATTTGGTGAAGAAGTGAGTAGTGGGATTTTTAACAAAATCCGAATTGTAAAAGGAATGGTTTAAAGAAGTAGAAGTGAAAAGGGTCATGTTTAGTAAGTTATTATTTAGTTAATGAATTAAGCAATAATTGTTATATTCGAGAAAAAGATTTTCAAAGTATGAAAGTTTTATAAAACTATATTTTAAATAACATAGTTAAATGGGATTTATTTTGATAATTGAAATATCGAATTTTGAAATTACAACTCATCTCTATCTTAAGATAAGAACATTGTTGATCTAGATCCGAGAGGTAATTAAAATACGCCAACTAGAACGACTTCAGGATTATCTGATAATGATATTAGTTTGTAATGGTAAAGAGGTTAGTGATAAATTTATTATTTCCATTAGAGAAATGATAATGCGATTTTATTGGTGAAAATTTAAAGAATATATAATGAGGGTTTCGAAATAATGGAAATTAAAAAGATTTAAGGATATATTATGATGTTACAAAGTAAAGTAAAACAAAAGAGGATTGCATGAAAATATAACGATGTTTTCGAGTTAAAAGGAAATGAAATGTTAAGTTTTGAAATGGTTTTATTCTATAAGAATAAGCATTGGTTATTGTTATCAAGTAATGAAATGAAATGTTAAGTTTTGAAATGGGTTTATTCTATAAGAATAAGCATTGGTTATTGTTATCAAGTAATGAAACAAAAGTAATTTCGTAATTCTGTTTTACGAGTGATAAGTTGAATTGATTTTTCCAATTAAAGACAATGAATAATGATGGAGAAAATGTTTGAAAAGAGAGTTGAAAGGGAATCTGAATATAGTTGTAAGACATTTTTCTAAGTATTATAATGAAATGGTTTTGAGAACATTAGTATGTCAATATAAGAAGTAAATACCGTAATTTAAAATATTGAAAGATTTGGAATGTTAATTAACCAGTACTTAATTATTTTTAATTAAAGAGGCCAAGTGATGCTGAATACTGAACCAGTGAACTCATTTTATTTTCATGGTTAAATGATTTTATTTTATTTATTTGATAGTTAAATAACCTACTATCAAATTTGGCTAATACGATTGTTGGTACGAAAAGACCAGAATTGAATTTATATTCGAAAACCATTCCGACCAACAAATACGTGAAAATATCAGAAGATGATCAAGATGGAGCATTGAAGACCGTAGATCTTCATAAACGGAAGAACTACTAATAATATCTGGTTTAGCGGCCAGAGATATACTGTGATTCTGTCGTGGTTGGAATCTATGGATTGCAAGGACTACTCGCTACTGATCTATAGGGTGATACCTAAGATGTGGTAGGAGGGTACAGGTTATATAACTGTCCAGACGTGTGATTGTGTATAAGACGGGTTATATAACTGTCCATATGTATTGATGTACTCTAATGATTATAAGTATTTTTAAAAGCTCTCAGTAAAGATTTATTTCTATATTATATTTTGTTTCGCTACGATGTGAGACTCTGTGTTGTGTTCTTCTTCTTCTTCTATTCTCATATTTCTTTCTTTCTCATCTCACAGTCTATGTTTTTTCTAATAGCTACCTGCTTTTCTGTATAATTTGAGTTGATATGGTTTGGTAAACGTCGGCTTAAACTGTACTAAAAAGTGGGTTGTTACATTAATCCAAGCCTGACCCAAGTGTTCATCGCTCGCGTTAGATCCGAGTGGGTGTTTCAAGTTAAGCAGGTGGATGATGAGTTTTCCAGTTGATTCAGAAAAGCTGAGTTCTTCGTCTTCGCTGTCCGAATTTATTACGGTGAATCTATGAGGTGTTGGAGAGTTTAGAGATGATATGGGGATATGAGAAGGTAGTAGGAAGGTGTAGCAAGGCTTAGAAGGAAGGAAACTATAGTTTTTGGGTGAAAGAGGGGTGCTATAGCTTGAAGGAAGAAGAGGGAAGCGGGCCTGTTGTGCGCGGGGGAGGTGGGGGGTATAGTGGCCGACGTAGGGTAGGGAATGGAGTTAGCGGCGGATGGGGGAGGGAAAGGAGGAGGAAGTTGGGGTTAGGGTTTTCATGAGGAGACCACTGATTTTAGAAAGGAGGAAACAGGAAGCGAATGAGAATGAGGAGAGAAAGAGGGAATGGAGAGTTTTATGTAGGAATCTACCCCCTCCATCTCTCCAACCGTCCGACTGCAAACGATCTCGGTTTTCTCCAAATTTCTGATACAAGATAATACAAGCCAATACGAACCCAACAAACCAAGTTTCGTCGAATTCCGAGTTCGTTTGGTCTTCCGTTTAATTTCTCAAATAGACTCAAATAAGCTCCATAAATGTGATTTTTTGCGTACCTTATCGTCTTACACGCTCACACATTAATTCCAGGAATTATGGGCTTTTGGACTTAGCCATTATTCGATGATACGAATCCAGAAAAAACGGAATCGAACTCTAAGATCGTCTCAATAATGTTTCTTTGTAAACTGAACTTCAGTTTATTAACAAATGTGTCTGCCCCGCGGCCACATGCTAACTCCGTTTGACGCGCATTTTTTGGAACTCAACAATGATTTGTTATTATGAATCCAAAAAATTTATCTCCTAGCAAAATTTCACTTTTTAAGGACTATGCGATGACTTAAAAATCAAAAATTTAAATTCGACACATTTTTCCTTAAAAATTATATTAAAAATAAATTTTTAATTGGTTCCAAAATCTCAAGGATGATACTCTCCCCCACTTAAAACTTTTCATCCCCGAAAAGGAATGAAGACGTACACAAGTTTATTATTTAAAATTTAACCTTTCAAAATTGATTTTGAAAATCTATTTCTTATTATGAATATGCTCACTCGTATACGTAATACTCTTAACTCATTCTAGGGTTTTTCTAACCCTATCTCTAATGAGTCACTCATTCTAGGATACTACTGATCCTATCTCTAATGAATTATTCTTTTGTAGGATATTACTAATCCTACCCCTGATGAATCTTTCATTCTGTTCTAATGAGTTATACCCTAAAGATTTGAAAATAACCAAAGCTCTATACCAATTTGTAACAACCCTAATTTCCCCGCCCTTCGAACTGGCCGCAAGGCCTAATCTGAAAGTCGGAAATTTTCAGATTATTAACTTTGGGCGCACAACAACATCAAAACAAACACAAAAGACCTTTTATTAACATCATATAAATGTTACATCAGAGTACATAATATATCAGAGTACATCAATAATAATACAGCGGAAGATAAATTACAGTAAATATAATAAAATACAGTGGAAATAAATAAACTAACACAGCGGAAGACTATCAATGCTCTGGACACAGCTTTAAGCTTCAATCTAGGATCCATCTCAAGATAAATATTTGCAAAATAAATTACTCGACTGTCTACGTGGAAAATATGGGCACCCGAATTTGCAAGGGAAAACAAAGTACGAGTAAGTCATGGGACTGTTATGAGAATCTTTAATGGTTATAAACAACTTATATAAAATAAGGCATATAACGGGACCACGCCGTATAACACAAAACGGGTTTTCTCTACTAGATTACCGATGCATATACAACTACCATAAATAATGAAACTTATGGATCTACAATGCAACAGACAACATGCAATTCCTCAATCTACCCATTTAGGCTTAATCCCCAAACTTAGAGTCAAAATCCAATTCACTTTACAGAAATTATTTCTTTGGACTTTATTCTGATTTCTTATTTCAAGTCATTTGAAATACATAGCTAGCTTTTATAACAAAGTAGATTTCACTTCGGGATCTCAAATCAAAATCTTTGGAAATATGAATTCCAAAATATCACAATGCATACAAACAGTATGCAACCAAATATCGGGAGGTTTCTCCCATCAACAAGGCAAAGGGTATGTTCCTTAGTCACTCGATACACACACACACACACACACACACACACACATATATATATATATATATATATATATATATATATATATATATATTTCACCCTACAGAAATAGGCATGCAGTGACCACTGACCAATTCTTAAGGTCCTAGGTCGTCTCTCCCCCATAGTTTTAGTCGTCAGGGTTACCTAAATATTTAGCCACATACTAAATCATTTCATATCCTGAAGTGGAAAAATCGTTTCACAACATAATAATCGCAAGTGCTTTCAAACTATAGTACTTCACATCAGCAATTCACACATATGATCACTCATTATTAATCATATAACCTTTCAGCTCGTTCGTCTCAAAGAAGGATGTTAAGCAAGAGAATAAATTCTGCGCCACCAAACAGATATATCATCAATAGCAACTAATCGGTTATGTAATGAACTACAATGTCAAACACATAATACTTTTCTAAATCATTTCGGAAACATCGGGTTCAATCCTCGAAATCCTTTCTGTTTATAAAACATTTTAATAAAACTTTCCCTGTCCAAAATCGGGAACATGCTTTTCTTTTCACTTAATAAAATCTCATTTCAAAAAGCATTCATTAAATTTGAAATGAACCAAACAACATCGCTAAACACCTCATAGTCAAATCAGAAAATAAATCACGAGGTGTTAGCATACAAATATTTCTACCTTACCCAATGCTAAATGTAAAAGCATGCTTACTCATAAACTGGTTGAGCACAATCCAAACAATCAATCAATCATGATCAGTATCAACAATCAAGTATATTTGATTTATACCACATTCGAATCATTTGTTATGAATTAACATAATCTTTCTTTTATTAATATAAAAATAATCCATATTAATCATCTTCCATTACAGGCTATTATTGGTTTTGGCATTATTTTTATTCAACTTGGATTTAACCTTTCTCAAAATCTAACCGTTGGATCTTAACATATCTATTATCGATGAAAATATCTTTTCGAAACGAATCCAACGGTTCTAATTTTAGGAAAATCCAATGGTCGGATCTTCAGGTATACTCGTTTAAAATTACGAGTTGAAAATGCGAACTATCGCTGCATGATTTTTTTTGTTTAATTTATATTTAATGTATATAATTGTAATTCGTTCAACGGCTTCCGAACTATATAATTCATTAAATATTTGGCTAACGCCTTAAATTTTCAGGAAAAATCTATATAACCTCCATTGTACTGAGGGCTCCAAAAAATCGAAAATGGCCTAAAAAGGCTACAATAAATCACAGTATATCCATGCAACATGTGTACACTGAGATATGTGTAAAAATAAATCATCTCAATGCCCGTGTGGAAATTAAAAACCATGGAGAACAAACATTATGCCTTACATAACTCCCCATGCGATGTGTACAATTTAATTAACCCAATCCCCATGTACCGTAACAACGCAAGAGTGACGTGTATATTTTTGTCACTTCCTGGCCTATGTAGGGTTTATCATTAAATATTGTGAATTTATTCATATGTTCAGTTCAGTCCAAATCATGTCTTCAGCCACATCTGATCAATATGCGGTTTATCTGGCCTCATTATTCTCATTGTATAGCATCAAATAAATGAATATAATAAGGTACACATCATATAAGCATCAAGCAACTACATGCTTATATGGGTATGTCCAGTTATGCTTATGTAGTGAAGTCCGACACTTGCTTTATATTCTATGGTGATATTTAGTTAATCCAAAGTCCATCACTCGCATCCAATGCACGCACAAAAATCTTGATTAAGTACTCAACATCCAATGCCATTTAAGGCGCCCCAAGTGTCCATCCACGTTGCATGTCATGCGAGTGTCACATATCCATACAACGCTTCTAGTGCAAATGATTTGTGAATAGTTTGAGTATTGAACTAATAAGATATATATGAATGTATGTATGCAATAATGAACATCAAAAAACATGAATAAATATTTTTAGTCACCAGCTACTAAATCAAACACATTTACTTGCATAACGATTAAAAATAATATTTTTACATTGTTAGTCGCTTACTAAACGTCTTAATAAATTTTATTATTATATTACTCCATAGTTGATTTTATTTATTCTAGTTACGATCTCATGATATCCATATAGTTTTATTTACATCTCGTGTGTTTCAGCTACATCGCACACATTAGTTAAAAATCACATTTTTAACTAACTAAAATTTATTCCATGTCATACACTCGTCCAAAATCATATTTTTAACTTACTAAAAATCATCGCATGTTAGTACTAGTTAAAAATCAAATTTTTAACTAACTAAAAATCATATCATATCATGCACTCATTAAAAATCATATTTTTAACTTACTTAAAATAATCTCATGTCATGTACTAGTTAAAAAATCATATTTTTAACTATCTAAAAATAATATCATGTCATGTACTAGTTAAAAATCATATTTTTAATTATCTAACAATAATCTCATGTCATACATTAGTTAAAAATCATATTTTTAACTTGCTAAAAAATTTCTCATGACGTGCACTAGTTAAAAACCACATTTTTAACTTGCTAAAAATTTTCTCATGACATGCACTAGTTAAAAATCACGTTTTTAACTAACTAAAAAATCATATCATGTTGTGCACTAGTTAAAAATCACATTTTTAACTAACTAAACATTATGTAACAATTCTATAAACCTATCTACCCCTTTTCTAAAGTGAGATAAAATTTCTCACCTCGAGTTCCACTCCACCAAATCTTTAAATGCAGAGGAATGCGACTACTCCAAGCTCCAATGCGGTTATCCGAAGGTCCGCAGCGCTCTAGCTTTGCTCAAATGCCCTCCGACACTTGATGGAGGTGAACTTAGACACAAAAGGGGTGTCTCAAATCCTATGTCTTCGCTGTCCGGATTTATTACGGCGAATCTATGAGGTGTTGGAGAGTTTAGAGATGATATGAGGCTATGAGAAGGTAGCTGGAAGGTGTAGCAGGGCTTAGGAGGAAGGAAATTGGAGTTTTTGGGAGAAAGAGGGGTGCTAGAGCTTGGAGGAAGAAGAGGGAAGGGGGTCGTCGTGCGGGGGGGTCGTGGCCGACATGGGGTAGGGGAGGGGAGGGGGTAGGCGGCGGCTAGGGGGAGGGAAAGGAGGAGGAAGCTAGGGTTAGGGTTTTCATGAGGAGGCCACTGATTTTAGAAAGAAGGAGGAGGTGAATGAGAATGAGGAGAGAAAGAGAGAATGGAGAGTTTTATGTAGGAATCTACCCCCTCCCCCATCTCTCCAACCGTCCGACTGCAAACGATCTCGGTTTGCTCCAAATTTCCAATTCAAAATAATACATGCCAATATGAATCCAACAAACCAAGCTTCGTCGAATTCCGAGTTCGCTTGGCCTTCCGTTTAATTTCTCAAACAGACTCAAATAAGCTCCAAAAATGCGATTTTTTGCGTATCTTTTCATCTTCCACGCTCACTTATTAATTCCAAAAATTATGGGCTTTAGCCATTATTCGATGATACGAATCCAAAAAAAAGGAATCGAATTCTGAGATCGTCTCAATAATGTTTACTTGTAAATTTAACGTCAGTTTATTTGCAAACGTGTCTGCCCCGCACGGCTGCATGATAACTCCATTCGACGCGCATTTTGGACTTAACAATGATTTGTAATTATGAATCCAAAAAAATTTATCTCGTCAAATTTTGAGCATCCTAGCAAAATTTCACTTTTTAAGGACTATGCGATGACTTAAAAATCAAAATTTTAAATTTTGACACATTTTTCCTTTAACATTATATTAAAAATAATTTTTAATTGGTTACAAAAACTCAGGGTTGTTACTCTCCCCCACTTAAGACTTTTCATCCCCGAAAAGGAAAGAAGACGTAAGCAAGTTTATTATTTAAAATTAAACCTTTCAAAATTGATTTTGAAAATTTATTTCTTATTACGAATACGCTCACTCGTATACGTAATACTCTTAACTCATTCTAGGGTATTTCTAAACCTATCTCTAATGATTCACTCATGCTAGGATACTACTAATCCTATCTCTAATGAATTATTCTTTTATAGGATATTACTAATTCTACCCCTGATGAATCAATCATTCTATTATAATGATTTGTACCCCAAAGATTTGAAGTTAACCAAAGCTTTCATACCAATTGGTAACAAACCGAATTTCCCCGCCCTTCGAACTGGCCGCAAGGCCCGATCCGAAAGTCGGAAATGCTCGGATTATTAAATTTGGGCACACAACAACATCAAAACAAACACAAAAGACCTTTTATTAACATCATGTAAATGTTATATCAGAGTACATAATATATCAGAGTACATCAATAATAATACAGCGGAAGAAAAATTACAGTAAATTTAATACAATACAGCGGAAATAAATAAACTAACACAGTGGAAGACTATCAATGCTCTGGACACAACTTTAAACTTCAATCCAGATTCCATCTCAAGATAAATATCTTCAAAACAAATTACTCGACTATCTGTGTTGAAAATATGGGCACCCAAGTTTGCGAGGGAAAAACAAATTACGAGTCAATCATGGGACTAGTATGAGAAACTTTAACGGTTATATACAACTTACATAAAATAAGGCATATCACGGGACCACGCCGTATAACGCGGAATGAGTTTTCTCCACTAGATTGTCGGTGCACATACAACTACCATAAATAATGAAACTTATGGATCTACAATGCAACAGATAACATGCAATTCCTTAATCTACACATTTTGGCTTAATCCCCAAACTTAGAGTCAAAATCCAATTCACTTTACATAAATTATTTCTTTGGACTTTATTCCCAATTTCTTATTTCAAATCATTTGAAATACATATCTAGCTTTCATAGAAAAGTAGATTTCACTTTGGGATCTCAAGTCAAAATCTTTGAAATATGAATTCCAAAATGTCACAATGAATACAAATAGTATACAACCGAATATCGGGAGGTTTCTCCCATCAATAAGGCAAAGGGTATGTTCCTTAGTCACTCGATATATATATATATATATATATATATATATATGCATGTATGTATGTATGTTGCACCCTATAGAAATAGGCATGCACTGACCGCTGACCAATTCTTAAGGTCCTGGGTCCTCCCTCCCTCATACTTTTAGTTGTCAGGGTTACCCGAATCTTTAGCCACATACTAGATCATTTCATATCCTGAAGTAGAAAAATCGTTTCACAACATAATAATCACAAGTGCTTTCAAACTATAGTAATTCACATCAGCTATTCACACATATGATCAGTCAATATTAATCCTATAATCTTTGAGCTCGTACGTTTCAAAGAAGGGTGTTAAGTAAGAAAATAAATTATCTGCCACCAAACAGATATATCATCAATAGCAAAAAATCGATTATGTAGTGAACTATAATGTCAAATACCTAATACTTTTCTAAATCATTTCGGAGACACTGGGTTCAATCCTTGAAATCCTTTCTGTTTTAAAAAACTTTCGCCATCCAAAATCGGGAACATGCTTTTCTTTTCACTTAAGAAAATCTCATTTCAAAAAGCATTCATTAAACTTGAAATGAACCAAACAACATCGCTAAACACCTCATAGTCAAATCATAAAATAAATTATGAGGTGTTAGCATACAAATATTTCTACCTAACCCAATGCTAAATGTAAAAGCATGCTTACTCATAAACTGGTCGAGCACAATCCAAACAATCGATCAATCATGATCAATATCAATAACCAAGTATATTTGGTTTATACCTCATTCAAATCATTTATTATGATTTAACATAACCTTTCTCTTCTTTTATTAATATAAAAATAATTCATATTAATAATCTTCCATTACAGGCCATTATTGGTTTTGGCGTTGTTTTTATTCAAACTTGGATTTAACCTTTCTCAAAATCTAACCATTGGATCTTAACATATTTATTATCGATGGAAAGATTTTTCAAAACGAATCCAATGGTTCTAATTTCAGGAAAATCCGATGGTCGGATCTTCTTAAACGCAAACCACCGTTGCGCGATTTTTTTTGTTTAATTTATATTTAACGTATACAAATATAATTAGTTCAATGGCATCCAAACTATTTAATTCATCAAATATTTGGCTAACGCCTTAAATTTTCGAAAAAAATCGCCATAACCTCCTTTTTACGGAGGGCTCCAAAAATCGAAAATGGCCTAAAAAGGCTCCAATAAATCATAGTATATCCATGCAGTATGTGTACACTGAGAGATGTGTAAAAATAAATCATCTCAGTGCCCATGTGGGAATTAAAAATCATGGTAAACAACCATTGTGCTTTACATATTGCCCCATGCGATGTGTACAATTTAATTACCCTAATCCCCATGTACCGTCACTATGCAAGAGTGACATGTATATTTTTGTCACTTCCTGACCTGTGTAGGGTTTATTATTAAATCTTGCAAATTTATTTATAGGTTTAGTTTTGTCCAAATCATGTCTTCTGCCACATCTGATCAATATGCAGTATACCTGGCCTCCAGTCATTGTTCTCGTCGTATAGCATCAAATAAATGAATACAATACGGTTCACATCATATAAGTGTTAGAGTTTGTGCCCTAGTGGCAATTCATTTGATGAGATTGATAACACTGTTGATGTTATTATTTTATTTGGAATAAAATATTATTCTATTATATTGTATTTACTGCATAATATAAATAATAATATAATAGAAGTCCTTAGAATAATAATACAGAATTATATAGTTCGAGTAAGACTGAACTTGAGATTATGTAATTATTAAGTATTATAATTCTTAAATGTCCCTAGTCGAGTTTTATTGTTCATATAGGACAACAATAAAGCATTGAGACTAGTATATCGATTGACTGATGATCACATCTCATTGATCATTAATATACGTGATATTAAAGTCAAGATATAAATACGTATTGGAGAATACCGTATTGGGCTGACCCACCGTGATATAACTCCATGGAATATAATTAACAGTATCATGAGTTATTCTCATAGTGACAGTGATGTAATGGTCCTCAGACCTGAAATCATTATAATTTTATTCTAGGATATTTGTGTTTTGATATCATCTAAAGTTATTTCGTAACAGAGTAACGATAAAGGTGGTTATTGGATACATCTCGAATCGAATGAAAATTATGAATGATCTAGATGGAATTTAACTCTACAATATATTCGTAGTGATATCCATGGGCCTCTTGATTGAGTGAGACTGTGAAATGCATGGCCGTGCTCAAATATTGATTTGTTTTAAAAAGTCTACTCATCGATCAAAAAAAAAAACCGGATTGAACTATAACGAGGATGATACGATCCATGCCTCAAGTTTAATCCTGGATATGTTGGTTAAAAGGACTATATTACATTGATACACTGGTCACAAAAGGAAGTATCGAATCGTTGATCTTATTATAACTTGGGTAGCAGTGATGTATTGCTAGATGTCGCTCACTGTTTACAGTTTAAATACGATTTAAATTGTTGCCAACGTTATAATAACCTATCGGGTCACACACTTAGAACGTTATAAAGGAAGAACATATATCGGGTAAATAAATTATCAAATTTGTTGATACTTTATATTGTATTGAAAAGGTATGCAAGTGATTCCTTAATAAATGGAGTATACTTGATTTTATAAGGGTTTTTGACTACTCCCTTTATAAGATAAAGGAGGGCCGTCAATTTTGTTTTAATAAGACAGATAAAATAAATGAAAACCCTAACCCTACCTTTTCACGATACCCTTGGTATGGCGGCTAGCACCCAAATTCCTCTTTCTTCTTCGATTATGATCGAGAAGAGAAGCGTTCGTGTGGATTACCAATAGAGGGCCGGTGATTTGCTGAGCTTTTGGATTCGACACTCCATTCCCTTTTTCATCCGATTTGAATTCGTCGGACCTTCATGGATTTGGCTTGTAAGATATGAATCTCTAACCCCAATTACTTTGTTTGTTCGATTTATAATTTCTGCATAGATCCTTCACTTTAATTTGTTAAAATGATAAATTGGATGACCGATTTGATCGATTGATTCCAACAATGGTATCGGAGCTAGTTTTTGCGAGAAATTATAAATTGAGCTGTGATTTTGGGTTTGCGTATGTTTGATTTCCTATACTATCAAAGATATTGAATCGATTGAAAATAGAATGTGATTCTGGATTTATTTATTGTCTATGATGAATTAGTTTGTTTTGAAATAAAATTGATTCTTTCAGATACGAATTGATATGAGATATCGATTCTAATAACTAGATCCATGTTTTAAGTGTTAAATCGATAGTTAATTTTAGGGTTTCGATCTGTTTTGTTACTCTAAAATTACTTGCAATGGTGTTGTATGATTTTGTTTTTGAAATAAAACGTTGCATTTAAATCAGAATTAATATCAGATATTAATTCCTTTTTAAATAATGGATTTTGATCTATTATTAAACTTGAAAACCTGGAATTACTCTCAGGCAAAATATATGTTTTATGAATAGACAGAGATGTATATGCTATTAAAATTGTTTGATTAATGAACATATATAAACTGAATTTACCACACTGTTTCTTATCCTGATCAAATGATTCTATTGATTAATAGAATCAGAAAGATGATTTTCTTTTACTGAAATTGTTCAAATGGAAATCTATTTAAAATATATTTTTTGGTTTTGTTCTTTAAACCTGAAAATAAAATCCAGATTTTGTTTGGTCCATGAACATTAAATATATGAATCTGTTATAAATTTAATTTTATGGTTTGGTTTTGAATATGAAAGTCATAATTTTGATTGATGATCAAATAGATGAATGCAAGATTCATAGTTGAAAGTATTTTGAGATTATGATGTTGATCATAACTTTATAATGGCTTTCAGACAATTATATATATTTTATGTTATATATAATTTTGTTATGACTTTAATCATTGAATGCAGATTCAAAACAGTTGTAAGGATTTCATATCAATAAAATTGATCTGTTTTTCTTATAACAAACCTGCAGTATATATATGTGTGTATATATATATATAGATATATATATACAAATAAATATACATATATGTGTTTGTTATATTATGAGTTTTAAAACGATCAGTTTATGAGTAAACTCTGAAATAAAGCAGAAAAGGGATTATGATTTAATATATGATATTTATTGAAAAACCACTTTCAGATCTTATATATATCATATCTGATGATACAAGACCTGAATACTGGGTTTAAACATTGCCTTTGTATGCACCATTTCATGATTGATTGGTTTTAAAATTATCTCTCTTGAACAATACATAATTTTAAACCAATTTGATTAGTTCTATTCACTTGTTTAAGGCAAAAAAATTGATAATGAAACCTTTCAATATAATTTAGATTAACAGATTTTGTATTTCCTTGTGGTGGTATATATATACAGATATATATAAGACAATGGATAAAAATGAAACAGGTTTCTTTATGAATGTATGATCAGTTGATATATATGTATAAATGTTAAACTGATACATAATTGTCAAGTTGTGATAATATTAGTTCATAGATAGTAAAACATATGTTTGATATGTTCACGGACTTTTCTACATCAAGCCTATTTTGTGAATTCAATTGCAAATATGATTTGCAATGATATATTCATATATAGTTTATACATATATATATATTATGTATGTCATGTTACATATACACTATCATCATACTGGATTGAACAATATATTAAATCCAGAAATGATCACGGTTTTAACATTGGGCTTGACCCAATGATTAAAACCATGTGCATGTAATATGTTTTTCACTATATTCCTTTTAATTGAAAGTATCATTTTAGTTTTGAACTCAAAATGATATATGATGTACTGGATTCACATTCAGTAAATTGATGTGTATATTGTTAACTCATTACGTGTATGACAAATTCATTGAATTTAATCTGGTTTATTTTCTTGGTTAAGTTACAATCTGGGTCACATATCTTTTATTTTTTGGCAGATATCATTATGTGGACTGTTTATATAATCTTCTTGTATTCTGGCAAATACATACATAAATTTTGTATATATGTATTTGTTAATACAATGTGTATATAGATACACTAATTGATTTTAGTTCATAAATCTGATCTGTAAAATGCTTTTTCACAGACCTTGACATTGAGATGTCATTTTCTGAAAATACCTTTAACCTTATGTATATATGTGCAGGGTATCAATAATATCTTTTCTGATATTGTTTTATGTTTATAATGCTATTTCATCTCTGATTGGATTTCTTATCTGATTAAACTATTGTTTGGATAACTCAATAAACAGTGCTGTTATCCCTTTAGTGCTTTATCTTTAAAAACATTTAAAGGTTGGTTTCATGATATTTGTTGAGTTCGGTTTAACTGAACGGAACTGATTAGTAGTATTGTGATTTTTTGAGTGGCATGCATCATTGTTTTACAAACTAAAGTTCTTTTGGTTTTAGCAAAGCTTCATCACTTGTATATTTACTGCAAATACATTTGAACTGAACACTACAGCTATTTATAAATGTTGATTTATAGTTATAGAATGCCTGGATCATGATTTAGGCTGTTACTTATATTTGTTTGCTGTTTTACCTAGCTGTAAAGCATTAAACTAATATATTGACCATTGATGAATGCATACAGATGTTGTATATACATACATTCAATGTATATATATATAAATGAAAGTATATATATTAAATACATATGATGTGTTTAATTTATACTAACTTAATAGTTTGAAAAACTGTTTTGATAGGGGATTGAAGCCGCGGCTGAAATTGTTTCAGCAAATGGGCAGATCCGTCACTCAGAGTTGGCAATAACGTCTCATTATAACACTACATATGTGATATGTCATTGTAATTATGTATATATACAAATGTATGTGTATGTATGCAATTTTAATATGTATACATTCGATGTAAATATAATTGAAGTGTGCTATCCATATATGATGTTGGTATGCACACTAATCTGCACTGTACATTGATGCAGGATGGTTTTGCATTATAGAACCAGAGGGACAAACATGTGTAATTGCTGTCTTTAGTTATTTATACTGTTCAGTTTACATTGTTATATCTCACATGAATGAACCTGTAGCTCATTATGTTTGGTCAGTAAACTTATTATCATATCTCTTGCTAATGTAAGTTGGACTGTGTTTACGAATATAACCAGCTGATGGTTTTATTGGGGTCAATACTGATGTGTGCTTATTATATGTCGCATTGGCTAATCCCTTTTAATGGACCTACATATTGTTTTACATTTGCTTTGAAATTCTATATGAACTTCAAGTATGTGAATGACATATTTGATAATTTACAATACAAAAGTTGTGTTAATTAAATTTTGAAATGTTCACAATAAATAGGTGTACATCCCATTTTCATAATATTGAATTTATATATATATATTCCATATTTTAAATTCAATTTATATTATGAATATAAAATACATATATTTTGATATATGTAAGTAACTCTGATATTGTTCGCCACTACGAGTTATAAATTCCCTTTAAAGCAAATTATTTTGTTATATTAAGTCATGGTGATGTCTTCCAATAATATACTCATCACTGTCCAAAATCACTGGTTGTAACTAACGCCAAAGCGTTGTGCACCTTTTATTTTGGTTATATGCGATGGAGTAAAATGTGGTGCTCCAACCTATTATTGGGTCTGACTTAACTAGGCTGCATAATACGATTATGGCCTTAGAGACAAAAGCATGAATTATTCTATATATATTTTGAGCAAATGAATAATACTGAACAAAATGTTCAACATGCGATCCAAGAATTATATAGACGATATAATTGACATAATATGTCTACCTAAAAAGTTGTGTTTTAGGGATTTGCCAAAGCAGAGTCAAGACATGACTAGATATGGATCTTGGAACACCGTTATATATATATATCGATATGTATATATAAACAGAGGGATGTTAATTTGAGTGGGAGCGTATTTTAGTTTAAATTATATATTAATATTAATATAAATGTTGATTGTCAAAATTTGTATTTATATTAAATAAATATTAAAGAATCAGTTATTATTATCTATTGTAGATATTAAATAATAAATAACTCGATAATTTAATTTAATCCTTAAGAAGGATAAATTGAATTAAATCAAATTTCTTGACTGACATTGAAATTTGAGGATTGTCCTCAAACAATTAAAATGTAATTGTTCTAACAAATATAGAGGATCTAAAACCAAAGTTAAAGTATGACTTCGACTGAATAATATATAATTGTTATAATAATCTACTTGTACGTTCCTAATATTAGATACTAGATATAAATCACATAAATGTATGTTGATTTACAGAAATTGTAGAATAAGTAGAAATCTGATAAGAGAACAAATGGACTTACAATTGGAAATGAAGCAAATGTTGATAGATTATCCATACTAAGTTGATTTTATTGAATATACTGGCTTAATTAAATAAATGAAATAATTGTTATTATGAAATTCCATTTAAAATAAATGTTATTATAAATCTTGTTCTGATAGATTTGAATTTCATTTGTAATAAAAGAATAATTGTTATTCATTTTGTTTAAATGAAATATCGTATGGAATTTCGCAAATAGTTAATGATATTTATAAATTGTTAACTATAATGTACTTGACATTAATAACAAATGGATTAAATTTAATAATTTAAATCCAACATACCTGTAGCATTACCAGTTAGCCCGTATAAACAAGAGAGTATATAAAAACTCCATAATGATGGAATTTTGAGACCATTTGATTTTGAATTATATGAATAATGCAAATCTTGTTTTATAGGCAAAATAAATGAATCACCTTTCACTTGACACAGTGAATGCATGATATGTATTGGGCCTTATACATAATGATGTATATGGAGCAATGAATACATAAGCTGGAGGCAGGACTTATTACTTCATTATACTTACTATTGGTATTAGTAGATATAGATATGTATATCTTATGAAATACATATCAGAATCCTTTGAAATGTTCAAAGAATTCAAAATGAAGTTAGAAACAAAATTTAGTAGAAAATAAAGACTTTTCGAACAGTTCGAAAGAGAATATTTAAGCCAATTAATTAATGACTGTCCATATAAGTTTGAAATTGTTTCATAACTTACTCCATCTAGAAGACCATATTGGAATGGTGTGTCTGAAAGGAGTAATCACACCTTATAAGAAATGGTACGACCAAGATAAGTCATATTGATCTTCTAATTAATTAAATTTAGAAGAACTGCGTAAGATCCTACCAAAATGATTTTAGAGACGCCATATAAGATATGGACTAGGAAATGTCCTAGTGTGTCTAATGCGAAGATTTGGGATGCAAAGACGTTTATTAAACGTCCTTCTTCTGATAAGATTGGATCCAAATCAAATAATCATTTTGTGGAATATCCGAAAGAACCAAATGGATATTATTTCTATATATCCTCTGAGAATAAAATGTTTATTACTCGAATTGGTATCCTTAATAAAGGAGAGCCATTCTCTAAGATACCATGGGAATGAAATAGAATTCAAGACGTTTCGAAACCACAAAATGCCACTGAATCTTGTATAGACAAGAAATTGAGTGGGAGTGATACAATAATTCAAATGTTATTTGATAACACATTAATTATTGCAAATAATGTTAGTTTAAAAACCAAGAAATATATTCTAAGAAATAAAATGTTTGGATTAAGAAGTTCATGATTGAACTTAATTCATTGTTGATCGAATGATATACATTGCGATAACAATATGGCTGTTGCTCAGGCCTAAAACATTAAACTCATCATCAATCCAAACATATATTTTAGAAATATAATCCATATGTGAAGTTGTTCACAGAAGAAATAAACATATCTGCAAAGTTACAAAAGTTGTAATATTGCAGACCTACAGAATTAAACTCTGTCGCAGCAGAAGTTTAATAATCACACTAGTTTCATAAGTATACGATACATAAATGATTGACTCTAGTGCAAGTGGGAGATTGTTAGAGTTTGTGCCCTAGTGGCAATTCATTTGATGAGATTGATAACACTGTTGATGTTATTATTTTATTTGGAATAAAATATTATTCTATTATATTGTATTTACTGCATAATATAAATAATAATATAATAGAAGTCCTTAGAATAATAATACAGAATTATATAGTTCGAGTAAGACTGAACTTGAGATTATGTAATTATTAAGTATTATAATTCTTAAATGTCCCTAGTCGAGTTTTATTGTTCATATAGGACAACAATAAAGCGTTGAGACTAGTATATCGATTGACTGATGATCACATCTCATTGATCATTAATATACGTGATATTAAAGTCAAGATATAAATACGTATTGGAGAATACCGTATTGGGCTGACCCACCGTGATATAACTCCATGGAATATAATTAACAGTATCATGAGTTATTCTCATAGTGACAGTGATGTAATGGTCCTCAGACCTGAAATCATTATAATTTTATTCTAGGATATTTGTGTTTTGATATCATCTAAAGTTATTTCGTAACAGAGTAACGATAAAGGTGGTTATTGGATACATCTCGAATCGAATGAAAATTATGAATGATCTAGATGGAATTTAACTCTACAATATATTCGTAGTGATATCCATGGGCCTCTTGATTGAGTGAGACTGTGAAATGCATGGCCGTGCTCAAATATTGATTTGTTTTAAAAAGTCTACTCATCGATCAAAAAAAAAAAAAAACCGGATTGAACTATAACGAGGATGATACGATCCATGCCTCAAGTTTAATCCTGGATATGTTGGTTAAAAGGACTATATTACATTGATACACTGGTCACAAAAGGAAGTATCGAATCGTTGATCTTATTATAACTTGGGTAGCAGTGATGTATTGCTAGATGCCGCTCACTGTTTACAGTTTAAATACGATTTAAATTGTTGCCAACGTTATAATAACCTATCGGGTCACACACTTAGAACGTTATAAAGGAAGAACATATATCGGGTAAATAAATTATCAAATTTGTTGATACTTTATATTGTATTGAAAAGGTATGCAAGTGATTCCTTAATAAATGGAGTATACTTGATTTTATAAGGGTTTTTGACTACTCCCTTTATAAGATAAAGGAGGGCCGTCAATTTTGTTTTAATAAGACAGATAAAATAAATGAAAACCCTAACCCTACCTTTTCACGATACCCTTGGTATGGCGGCTAGCACCCAAATTCCTCTTTCTTCTTCGATTATGATCGAGAAGAGAAGCGTTCGTGTGGATTACCAACAGAGGGCCGGTGATTTGCTGAGCTTTTGGATTCGACACTCCATTCCCTTTTTCATCCGATTTGAATTCGTCGGACCTTCATGGATTTGGCTTGTAAGATATGAATCTCTAACCCCAATTACTTTGTTTGTTCGATTTATAATTTCTGCATAGATCCTTCACTTTAATTTGTTAAAATGATAAATTGGATGACCGATTTGATCGATTGATTCCAACAATAAGCATCAAGCAGCTACATGCTTATATGGTTATGTCCGGCTATGCTTATGTAGTGTAGTTCGACACCTATTTTCTGTTCTATGGTGATGTTTAATTAATCCAGAGTCCATCACTCGCATCCAATGCACGCACAAAAATCATAAATAAGTAAGTACTCAACATCCAATGGCATTTAAGGCGCCCCAAGTGTCCATCCACGTTGCATGTCATGCGAGTGCCACATATCGTACAATGCTTCCAATGCAAATGATTTGTGAATAGTTCGAGTGTTGAACTAATTAGATATATATGAATGCATGTATGCAATAATGAACATCAACAAACATGAATAAATATTTTTAGTCACCAGCTACTAAATCAAACATATTTACTTGCATAACGATTAAAAAGTAATTTTTTTTACATCGTTAGTCGCTTACTAAACGTCTTAATAAATTTTATTATCATATTACTCTGTAGTTAATTTTATTTATTCTAGTTACGATCTCATGATATCCATATAGTTCTATTTACATCTCGTGCGTTTCAGCTACATCGCACACATTAGTTAAAAAACACATTTTAAACTAACTAAAATTTATTCCATGTCATACACTCGTTAAAAATCATATTTTTAACTTACTGAAAATCATCTCATGTTATGTACTAGTTAAAAATCACATTTTTAAATAACTAAAAATCATATCATGTCATGCACTCATTAAAAATCATATTTTTAACATACTAAAAATAATTCATATCATGTACTAGTTAAAAATCATATTTTTAACTATCTAAAAATAATCTCATGTCATGTACTAGTTAAAAATCATATTTTTAATTGTCAAAAAATAATATCATGTCATACATTAGTTAAAAATCATATTTTAAACTTGCTAAAAATTTTCACATGACATGCACTAGTTAAAAATCACATTTTTAACTTGCTAAAAATTTTCTCATGACATGCACTAGTTAAAAATTACATTTTTAACTAACTAAAAATCATATAATGTCATGCACTAGTTAAAAATCACATTTTTAACTAACTAAACATTATGTAATAATTCTATAAACCTATCTATCCTTTTCTTAAAGTGAGATAAAATTTCTCACCGCGAGTTCCACTCCATCAAGTCTTTTAATGCGGAGAAAAGCGACTATTACAAGCTCCAATGTGGCTATCCGAAGGTCCGCAGTGCTCTAGCTTTGCTCCAGTACCTTCCAACGCTCGATGGAGGTGAATTTAGACACAAATGGGGTGTCTCAAATCCTATGTCTCCGCTGTCTGAATTTATTGCGGTGAATCTATGAGGTATTGGAGAGTTTAGAGATGATATGAAGCTATGAGAAGGTAGTAGGAAGGTGTATCAAGGCTTAGGAGGAAGGAAATTGGAGTTTTTGGTGAAATAGGGCTGCTAGAGCTTGGAGGAAGAAGAGGAAGGGGTTGTCGTCCACTGGGGGAGGGGGTAGTGGCCGACATGGGGTAGGGGAAGGAGTAGGCGGCGACCGGGGGGAGGGAAAGGAGGAGGAAGCTAGGATTATGGTTTTCATAAGGAGGCCATTGATTTTAGAAAGAAGGAGGAAGTGAATGAGAATGAGGAGAGAAAGAGAGAATGTAGAGTTTTATGTTACCCTTCCCCCTCCTCTGCAACAGTCCGACTGCAAACGATCTCGGTTTGCTCCAAATTTCTGATATACCAATACGAATCCAACAAACCAAGTTTCGTCGAATTCCTAGTTCGTTTGGCCTTCCGTTTAATTTCTCAAATAGACTCAAACAAGCTCCAAAAATGCGATTTTTTGCATATCTTTTTGTCTTGCACGCTCACACCTTAATTCCAAAAATGATGTGCTTTTGGATTTAGCCATTATTCGCTGATACGAATCCAGAAATAAAAAGGGAATCGAATTCTGAAATCGTCTCAATGATGTTCTTTTGTAAACTGAACGTCAATTTATTAGCAAATGTTTCTACCCCGCACGGTCACATGCTAACTCCTTTCGACGCGCATTTTGGAACTCAACAATGATTTGTCATTATGAATCCAAAAAAATTTATCTCGTCGAATTCTGAGCTTCCTAGCAAAATTTCACTTTTTAAGGGCTATGCAATGACTTAAAAATCAAAATTTTAAATTCTGACGCATTTTTCCTTAAAAATTATATTAAGAATAAGTTTTTAATTGGTTCCAAAATCTCAGGTATGTTGCTAGAATGGCTAGCTATAGGCCTTTACGTAGTGTAGATTTAGGAGATAAAAGAGGAGGAAAACTAAAATGTAACGTGTCCTTGAAATCTGTCATGTGTAAATGGTTCTGTCCACCGTGTGTAGTAGCAACTAGCTGATATGTATCATGTATATCACCTGTCCTCTCATGTATTATCCTATTTTTTAAATAAAAAATGTTACGGAACACTCTAAAAACTGGCCAGCCTTGCAAAAAAAAAACGCTTATCTTCTTTTATTAAACTTTGTTTCCATTATCGTTTGCTTAGGCGAAACTCTTTGATTAAATCTTTCTATTCAAAGTAAATATAGATTACTCTTCACCTTAACTTGGAAAATCATCTTTCCTTTAAGTGGGTTACAGAACAAATGTTATTCAAGACATCGTTCACGATAAATCCAAAATCATTCTTTCATTTTCAATGAAGTCTTCACAGAAATCATATCGACTCATAATCGATATAAGTTCCCATATTGGACTAATACTATAATCGGAATAACGGAAAAGCTTTTTAAATTCCTTAAATATAAAGATCTTCATCCATAGAGACTTATCTCAATTATAACCAAATCGATTCCCAATCAATTCCTATTTATATTGGAAAAACTTAAGCTTGGTTTCATATTCTTTAAAATCCCCAAGTATCTAAATTCCTCATTTAAATCCTTTGGATATGTTTGCAGAACCTTTGGATACCATTGGTTATATCAAACCCTTTTATTTCAACTCGTTCTAAAAACCCAATGCAAATAACGCTGCTAAAATGGCTCATTTTCATAATTTAGCTTTTCAAAATTTGGAATATTCAATCCAAATCACTGTCAAACCATTTATTATGATATATCATTAATTATCCCTATTTTTAATAATTTAAAAATAGCTCGCATACATAAAATCCATTTTTGGGTCTTAAACTGCACTGGCGCTGTTTTTATTCGAATTTGATTTGAAATTATTTCAAATTATAACTGTTGGATTATAAAAAAAATAAATCTTTGCATTTGAAATCTCCTTTCAATTCGGGAAAATTCGATGGTCGGATCTCCCGGTATGCCAGTTTGAAGTTAACGGTCGAAATTCTACCGCTATGCGACTAGTTCTATTCAGACCAAACTTCGGCATATATTTATAATCGAATCGAATTTCTTTCAAAATAGTTTATTAATTATATAATAACTTTTGGAATTTATATTTCCAATATTTAACTTCAAATTCAAATATTTAATTATTTAAATAATATTTAAATTATTAAAAGGGTGAGTTTGGCTCAGGTCCCTAATAAGTTTCAAAATACAAAAAAAAAACTCCCGGTCTAAAAACTTTATAAAGTAGGACCCTATTTTTCAAAAATTATCAAAAAAAACAACAAGTTTTCTTTTACGAAAAATCAAAATTAAATTCAACACATGATCATAATCATATTCATGCATTAAAACTACAAAAATATGATTCAAAAACAAGATTAAAAAAATATACATGCTCCAGTATATTGCAGTAATTAATTCAACTATTTGGGATTGTTGATGATATTTCAGTAGCATTTCTAAATATTTGCATCAGCTATAAAACAATTGCTGATATATCAACGTTGTATAGTAATAATTGCAGCCTGCAATTTTTCATCCTGCATTATATTCAGTCATTTTTTCATCAAGTATAAAGTAGTTGCTGATATATTAGCAAATATATACAATAATTGTTGATATATCAGCAATTATTTATAAGCCTTCCATCACCTTTCACATAATTGCTGATATATTAGCAATTACATACAATAATTGTTGATACATCAGCAAAAATTCATAAGCCTTGCAAAAAAATTAAGTATAATTATTGATATATCAACAATTATTCATCTGATTTTCAACTAAAATTGTAGGCGAATAATTGCTGATCTATCAGCAATTATTCATTATAATTGCTGATTTTGCAGTTTTTTTTAGAATACTTCCATGAATATTTGCTATTTTTGAATTTTATTTTTATACAGCAGCGCCAAAAAATGATGAAAAACATGAAGCCAACAAAAACAGGGACCTGCTTTGTATCAAACTTTAGGGAGGGAGTCGCTTTACATGAAACTTGAAAATAAGGATGCGTGCCTAATTGCCACTTATTAAAATAATTTTATTTTTTAAAATTCATCTTTTGAAATCCAAATTTTCCTGAAACCCATTATAAAAATAAATAAGGTAGTTTGGATAATAAAATCTAGTTAAAACATTTCCTAGATATCCAAACCGAACTTTACCTTTTAAAATTACTGTTCACTTTTAAATTCAAATTAAAACATGCCTTAGTTACTTGAAAACTTGTTCAAATAAATTTCCCACCTTTATGAAAACTATTCATAATTATGTAAACTATCTTTCTAAATTATTTCGGATTAAAAATTCAAACTTTTATTTTTCTCTTATTATTTAATTAATAAAATATTCAATTAAATTCCGCTTTGGAATAAACCTCAATCAGTCACCATATAATTCAAGTTATATGAGTTTAACACATCATTAAATCTGTTAACGATCATTAACAACAATAAACTTACAATTGTCACATAATGACATCATTAACAATAGTGCCAAGGTCATTAACATTTGATTACTATTTCAAATCACTTTAACTTAATTATTAACCATCGTTAATAATTTATTTTCTATTATTAGCAAATCCAATCATGTCTAATTAATGTCAACATGCATCACATCAAGTTGTTAATCAATGTCACATCAAAATTAATTGATGTCACTATTCATCCATAACATAACAATCACGTTATCAACCAACTTAACTGATCATTTATTTACGGTTTAACTTTGTAACAATTTAGGTGTTCACTTTAATTACTATACCTCCAAGTAATTAACATTTCTAACTTCCACTTACATCATTAAATCCAAAATTGCTCAACATATTAGCAATTTCTAAGCATAACATAATTAACTACACCTGCTATGATAATTAATAAAGACGTGAGCAAAGTTAGCTCACCATAGGTTTTCCACTCTGTCATTCTTTAAAGGTAGGACCTTTAGGCTACCAAACAACTCCAAACTTCCACTTAGCGACCAAGTTGTCACCTTTTCAACTTAAACACTTCACGAATTCAACGTATACTAGTATACATGTTTTTGTTTGCATTTAAGAGAAGAAATGCGGGATCTTTAAGTGTTTAAGGGTCGTTAAGGGGTGTGAGACCCACGACAAAGGAGGATGGGGCTGCCACATGGCATGCATGCACTGGTGTGGGGTCCGGGGAGGTGGTGGTAGTTGCTTAGATCTAAGGTCTTAAAATGGTTTTAAGGCATAAAAATGAGATTTTTCTAGCAAAAATGAAATCTTTAAGGGGTGGGGCCCGCTTAGAGGTAGGGGTGTTACTATGGCTGTGATGTGGGGCCTGTTGGGTGCTGCCTTAGTGGCGGTGGTGGTTGTTGAAAATTGTAGTGGTTTGTGGTGGAGTATAAAGTAAAGAAAATGGTTAAAAAAATGGAAGCTTTAAGGGTTTTTAAAGAGGGTAAGAGGTGTTTATGGCCATGGGGGACCACGTGGGGGTGGTGAGGGGCTGGTGGGGCTGTGCTGGAGTAGAGGGGGTTGCTACATGAGTGGTGGGGATAGACGGCCATTAGAGCGAAGGAGGAAGCTGGTAAGGAAGAGGAAAGGAAGAGAAAACAAAATGAAATGGAAAATGAAATATAAAAATGAAATGATTATATATCTAAGCTAATTGCTTAGGAAAGTGGCAATGTTGGAGGAGATGACATGTGTAGGGGAGAGGTGATGAGGTGTCAAAGGGAAAGAGGTTTTAGTAAAGTGTGTAAAGCTTGACTTAATTTTTTTTAATCTTATGTTTAATTAAATGACCTTCATACGTTTTCAACACGCATGACCAAACCGTAAATCCGATCGATACAAAATTTGAAATCCTACTATGTTTTATGGATATGGATCCGATGAAATATATCTCGTCGAATTCGAAGACAATTTGCAAAATGGCCACTTTCTATGTAATTATTAAATTTCAACTTATTTTCCGATACGTATTTATATTGTGCACACTCACATATTGACTACGATTGATACGAAATTTGAAACCTTGCCGATTTTTAATGTTCTGGATCCGATGGAACTAGTTTCTTCGAATTTCGGAATCGTTTGAAAAATGTCTGTTTTTAGGCTATTAAAATAATATTAAAATATAGAATTTTAATATATTTACTTTTAAATCGACTCTAACCTTTTTCTTAACTTTATTAAATTATAAAATAAAATTAGAATTCATTTTTAATTATTTTTTTCAGGTCTAGACTCAATATTTGACCATTTAAAATCAACTAAAAATCAATTTAAAATTCATATTTTAAACTGACTAAAAATATGGGTCGTTACAGTAGCTCAGTTATTTATTAGAATTTTAAATCCCCCTCATTTCAACTAAGACATTATATGGAGATTTTCTCCACTCTCCAAATTTTGAAACTATGGTTCAGACAAAATGTTATTACAAAATACTCAAGGAACAACATATAAAGATGTCCTTTGGTTTATTAGAGTCAAATTGGAAATAATACATTTGCCATTACATTCATACCGACCAAAGTACAACATATAGTAAAGAAGAACTCCACAATAGCTAGACTACCTTCTGTATGTCTTAAGAAGCTCATTTATCAGACTGAAAACATGAAGAAAAAAATCATGCTTTCGAGCTATTCAAGTGAGCATCCAAAAGTTTAAGAGGATAACAAAAACTTCGAGTTAGGAAAAAAGTTCAATGTCAGTAATAAAATGCCATAAAGAACCAAATAGATGTGTAATAGGACCACATCTTTGAGTGAAGAGTTCACCACTCATTGGCATTTTACCATAAATATTAATTGTGGACATGCACCTACAACTGTAATTGTTATAACAACATAACATAAACATAAACATATGCATATGAGTAATGTGAGTATGCCTAACTACTTTTTCAATCTTGGGTTAATCATACCTAGGGTTTATCCAAATCTCCACCATAGACCACCTTACTCACTTCATAGCTTTCCCAAGGTTACTAATACTTATTGGTTTTCACATGCCAACTAATAACCTATCTCTAAATACGGCTAGGAGATATCAGAATGGTCTGTCATACTTTAGTTCCACCAAATAAGTAAAAGTCTCTAGATAGAGTTAGGAGAAATACGTTCTCTTCTAAATCTCTATATTTGGGTAAGGGAAAATAACATCACTCCTAATGTAGTCTAGAGTTTAACAAAATTCTCCAGATGTAATTAGGACTCTTCCTTCATCAAAATTCTTTAAATACAGTTAGAAGTCTTCCTTCATCTTACATGAACATATAGAGTTATGAGTTCTTTTCTATGTGTAAACATCCTTTTACCTCACCAAGCATTACGCGTTCGAATCATGGATTTTAACCACCGAGGCAAACAGTTGATGAATATGTCATAACACTACACCATTTCCAATTTTTACTTATTATTTATATTTGTAAGATATTCTTTAATCGATCCAAGGCATCCTAATACAATTTTAATCCTTTGGATCTCCTAGATAAAATTCTACTTGTACAAAACCATACAAACTAGTAGGACAACCTAATTGGTTTTTATTCTGTTAAGACTTCCAAAATTTTAGTTATGGGTTACGATAATGTGAGTATGATAATGCTAATCATGTAAAGATAATTGATCAAATAATAACAAGAACATATAGTATCCACTAAAATAGGTTCAACTACCGATTATTGATATCTTATAATTACTTAAACTCAAGTAATATATCCTTTTGGTAATTTCATAATACTTGGGATAAATTATTATTTAATTCTTTGAAACTTTTTTATAACATATGATTTATCCCCTTAATTAATATTTTAAGAAAAGGAAATTATAGCCCACTTCTTTACCACTTTCTCTTGTAAATTTTTAATCCATTTTCATATTTGTATTATAGTTTCGATATAAAATGGGGACGACACAACTCATCTCTACCGGAATAACACCAAGAATAAGATTGTACTCAATATCAAAAACTTGCGGCATCAACAAGGTCAACATTGATTGTCGCATCCCTTGCCGCAGCCACTATGTGCGAATATTTTGATATTTATAAAGCATATGGTCACAGAGCAGATAAAATCCATGTCGCATGACAAAATACAGTTGTTGCACCTCTTTATAATAGTTCTTCATACGCAACATATGGATGCCAATATTGGTAGACTCGACATCATCATTATAAATCATCGATATTGGGTTTCTTCAAAATAGCGGTTACTATACTACATACAAGAGAGCCAAAACCATACTATAACAAAATCATTACCACCAGACATTTTATATAAAAAAGGAGGATTTGCAGCATGCGCCGTATAATAGTTTAATATCGAAAATAGTGGTTTGAGACATTGTTTAAAAGCATATGACAATGTGCGACATTGATGTCATTTAAAACATAACAAACGATTACGAGACTGATGAAGATTGGCATAGGTATATTCACAAGATTGTCATGTCGGCATGGATCTTAATGTCGAAAACATATACATGCACTCAATCTTACTAGAATCATTGCATATCAATACTATTTATATTCTAATGCTTCCCTTCAGATTATCGACGACATGGGTAACAATGACATTGATGGGCTTTCACATTGATGAGTAGCGGTATATAATCTTGTAATAACAAAAAGAATTGTTTTTTTATTAAAAGCATCTATAATTTAGCCAACTCGTAAATCTTGATAATTTCTTATTAATTAAAAAAACTTTAACGTGTATTTCTTTTTGAGTAATTGTTACATTTCAGATTTGTCATTCCCAAAATATCCGCAAATCCATAATTATTTGTATTAATAATTCATAGTAAATACTAAGCTTTTCTAGTTTACTAAATTCATATTAATTCATAAATACTTGAGGAAAATCCCTATAATTCACCAAAAATTAGAATTTGCATATTTTTTAACATATAAATTTTTAAGATCAGAATTCAAATTTAATCAGTTGTATTAATTAAAATACAAAATAAATGTCATTTTTCGTTAGGAAATGCATAAAATATTCCAATTAATTTAGAAAAACATTAAATTAAAACCCATCTCCAAAATTATATTTTACATAACATATTCAACTTTCAAAACGTTTGGAGATCATTAACAAAATTTTTAACCTTAAAACTATTATATTAAAGTCATAAAAATTGAATAATTCACCATTATATCAAATAATGGAATAATCAACCATGGCATATCATAGAATTATTAGACAAATCAAAAATCCATGAGGTCTAGAATTAACTAATAAAAATGATGGTTTTCATTATTATTCACTTTTGAATGGATAATGGAGTTGATATATGATTGAGAATGGTTCCCTAGCTTTTCCCTTTTGATTCCCTAAGTTATTTTCTTCTATCACTTTTTAGCCTCATCATCTTTTGATTATTTTAATGTTTTTAAAATGATTATGAATGAGGAGGAGAGGGTCTAGAAGATAAGAGCTGGATCTATTCCTATTTTACCTCTCTTGTATATTCATTCATACGTTAAACTTAAAGCAATCTTATTAGTTAACTAAATATGGATTAGATTTATTAATTATCAAATCTCAATCCCTTAATCACACCATAAACTATTCTGTTATATTTATCTAATTAGATCTCTTTAGTAGTGTTAATCAAAGTTAGGGATGTTACATTATTCTTGACCATAAAGGATGGTTAAGGATGAAGGGACAGATGGTTAAGGATGAAGGTGAAGGGAATTTAAAATCGAATTAATGCCCAAAATTATGTCTTAACAGATTAAAAATATAGATCTATTGCAAGAATAATAATTGAAACTAATTAAAATTATGACTCATACCTGCTGTGTCGAATTCACGAAGAGATCTAATGGATCTCGAGATAAAACCAGATCGGAGCTTCGAATCGGAAGCATGACAAGTCGCCGCGCTCTCTACTGGTATCCACGCAAACATTGTCTTCGATCGGATCGAAATGGAAAGGAAGTAAGCAGTGCTAGCCGCCATTCCCAGTTTTAATCTAGGGTTTCGGTATTTGTAAAAGGTCTGCACCAAATAAAATGAATACCCGTGTATTTATATAAAAGAGGTAGACCCTTTTAACTAAACACATGTATTTATTAAACAAGGAACATTTCCATTTACCATTTCAACCGAAAAATATCAACGATTGATATTTAATTTATGTTACCCAAAATCAAAAACAGTCTTCCCCTTGCAATGTTCTAAGCGTATGACCCTATAGGTTATTACAACGTTGGCAATAATTCAAACAGTATTTAAATCATAAACAGTGAGCAGTATCTAGCAATACATCATTGTTACCCAAGTTATAATAAGATCAATGATTCGATTCTACCTTTTCTGTGACCAGTGTCTCAATGCAATATAATCCCTTTAACCAATATATATCCAGGATTAAACTAGAGGTATGGATCGTATCATCCTCGTTATAATTTAATCTGTTTTCTTGATTGATGAGTGGACTGTTTAAAACAAATCAGTATTTGAGCACGGCCATGCATTTCACAGTCTCACTCAATCAAGAGGCCCGTGGATATCACTACGAATATATCGTAGGGTTAAATTCCATATAGATCATTCATTATTTTTCATTCGACTCGAGATGTATCCAATAATCACCGTTATCGTTACTCTGTTACGAAATAACTTTAGATGATATCAAAACACAAATATCCTCGAATAAAATTATAATGATTTCAGGTCTGAGGACCATTACATCACCGTCACTATGAGATTAACTTACGATACTGTTAATTATATTCCATGGAGTTATCTCACGGCGGGTCAGCCCAATACGCCATTCTCTAATACGTATTTATATCTTGACTTTAATATCACGTATATTAATGATCAATGAGATGTGATCATCAGTCAATCAATATACTAGTCTCAATGCTTTATTGTTGTCCTATATTAACAATAAAACTTGACTTGGGGCATTTAATAATTATAATACTTATTACATTATATAATCTCAAGTTCAGTCTTACTCGAACTATATAATTCCGTATAATTATTCTAAGGACTTCTATTATATTATTATTTATATTACGCAGTAAATACAATATAATAGAATAATATTTTATTCCAAATAAAATAATAACATCAACTTTGTTATCAATTTCATCAAATGAATTTCCTCTAGGGCACAAACTCTAACAATCTCCCACTTGCACTAGAGTCAATCATTTACATATCGTATACATATGAAACTAGTGTGACTATTAAACTTCTGCTGCGACAGAGTTTAATTCAGTAGGTCTGCAACATTACAACTTTTGTAACTTTGCAGATATGTTTATTTATTCTGTGAACAACTTCACATAAGAATTATATTTCTTAAAATATATGTTTGTATCGATTATGAGTTTAACGTTTTAGGCCTGAGCAGTAGCCACATCGTTATCGCAATATAAATTATTGGATCAACAATGAATTAAGTTCAATCATGAACTCTTTAATCCAAACATTATTTTTCTTAGAATCAGTATTTATTTCTTGTTTTAAAACTAACATTATTCACAATAATTAATGTGTTACCATAACATTGTAATTATTGACACTCCCACTCAATTTCTTGTCTATACAAGATTCAATGGTATTTTGTGGTTTCCGAGACATTTCGATTTCTATTTCATTCCCATCGGTATCTTAGAGACTGGATCTCCATAAAATGGATACCAATTCGAGCAATAAAATGTTTTATTCTCAAAGGATTTATAGAATTATTATCCATTTGTTTCTTGTGGATATTACACAAAATAGTTATTTGATTTGGGTCTGATCTTATCAGCGGAAGGTCGTTTAACAAATGCCTTATATCCCAAATCTTTAAATTAGACACACTAGGACATTTCCTAGTCCATATCTTATATGGCTTCTATAAAATCGTTTTAGTGGGATTTAATATAATTGTTCTAAATTTAATTTATTGGAGGATCTATATGACTTATCATTAATCGTATTTTATCTTATAATGTACGATATCTCCTTTCAGACACACCGTTCCAATATGGTTTTCTAGATGGAGTAAGTTATGAAACAATTTCAAACTTATATGGACAGTCATTAATAAATTGGCTTAAACATTCTCTTTGATTTGTTCGAAGAGAATTTATTTTCTATTAAAATTGGTTTCTATCTCTACTTTGAATTCCTTGAACTTTTCAAAGGATTCTAATATGTGTTTCATAAGATACACGTATATTTATCTACTGATATCATCAGTAAATCTAATGAAATGATAAAATCTACCTCTAGTTTATGTATTCATTGCTCCATATACATCATTATGTACGAGACCCAAAACTTATCACGCATTCACTGTGTCAAGTGAAAGGTGATTTAGTTATGTTGCCTAATGAACAAGATCTATATTCTTCATATAATTCAAAACCAAATGATCTCAAAATTCCATCATTATGGAGTTTTGATTTACTTTCTTATTTACTGGGCTAACCGGCAATACTAAAGGTATATTGAATTAAATCACTAAATTTAATCCAGTCATTATTAATGTCAAGTACATTATAGTTAATGATTTACAGATATCATTAACTATTTGTGAAATTCCATACGATATTTCATTTAAATAAAATGAATAACAATTATTCTTTTATTACAAATGAAATTCAAACTTGTCTAAACAAGATATATTATAACATTTATTTTAAGTGGAATTTCGTAATAACAATTATTTTATTTATTTAATTAAGCCAGTATATATAAAAAGAATCAACTTACTATGGATAATCTATCAACATTTGCTTCATTTCCAATTGTAAGTCCATTTGTTCTTTTATCAGATTTCTACTTATTCTACAATTCTGCAAATCAACATACATTTATGTGATTTATATCTAGTATCTAATACTAAAAATGTATAAGTAGATTATTATAACATTTATATTTTATTCAGTTGAAGTCATGCTTTAACCTTTCTTTTAGATCCTCTATATCTATTAGAACAATTACGTTTTAGTTTGTTTGAGGACAGTCCTCAAATTTTAATGTTAGTCAAGAAATTTGATTTAATTTAATTTATCCTTCTCAAGGATCAATTTAGATTATCGGAGTTATTTATTATTTAACATCTGCATTAAATAATAAAATAATAACTGATTCTGTAATATTTATTTAATACGGAATTTTGACAATCAAAATTTATATTAACATAAATATGTAATTTAAACTAAAATATGCTCCCACTCAAATTAACATCCCTCTGTTTATATATACATATCGGTATATATATATATAATGGTGTTCCAAGATCCATATCTAGTCATGCCTTGACCCTGCTTTGGCTGAACTCAAAACACAACCTTTTAGGTAGACATCCTATGTCAATTATATCGTGTATATAATTCCTGGATCGCATGATGAATATTTTATTCAGTATTATTCGTTTGCTCAAATATAGAATAATTCACGATGTTGTCTCTAAGGCCATAATCGTATTATGCAGCCTAGTTAAGTCAGACCCAATAATAGGTTGAAGCACCACACTTTACTCCATCGCATATAACCAAAATAAAAGGTGCACAACGCTTTGGCGTTAGTTACAACCATTGATCTTGGACAGTGAAGAGTATATTATTGGAAGACGTCACCATGACTTAATATAACAAAATAATTTGCTTTAAAGGTAATTTTATAATCCGTAGTGGTAAACAATATTAGAGTTATTTACATATATCAAATATATGTAACTTTTATATATATATATTCATAATATAAATCGGATTTAAATATAATATATATATGTAACAAATATATATATACTTAAATTCAGCAATATATATAGGAATCATGCCTATGTTTGTTTTGAACATTTCAAAATATCGGTTATTTCAATCTCTAGAATCAAAGATTATATCCAATTCTTACATAAATTTTAATTAACCAATTCAAAATATATATACATATATGTATATATCTAATTGGGTATAATCACATGATCATTAAAACTTATTTAACAATGTCCATATGTTCACAAGCAAGTTCCTTATCCACAGTTTCATTAACATCACATAACAGATTTATGATTACCATCAATGAAGACCAGCTAAAACTTAACAATAATTTCAGCAATATACAAACATGCATAGATAATTAATAATGAAAACTATATTGACACATATGGTCTTAGGGTCATTACAGAAACAAAAGGTATAACACAAATAAATGGCCATACTTTAATTCACACATCACAATATATAACAGTTATATCTCAGATGTTTGCTTTTAGCATCATTGTCCCATGTTACAAAACATAAACATATATATATATATATATCAACCTTTCAAGTCAAACTTGAAAAATGTTTTACATATATACATGTTTATCGCATCCCCACCGAGCCGAAACGATTTCAGCAAGCTACACCATTTCCCTGTCAAAACAGATTTAAATCATAGTGTTAGTTGGATTTAAATACATCAAATGTATTCAATATCTATGTATGCAACATCTCATATATACAAACATCAAATGTATACATATTTATATGCTCTAACTTATACACACATCAAATGTGTATATAATCAATTAACAGTTGCACATTTAAGTATGTTTATGAAATTCTTTATATATATGCATATCAATATATGCAGTATATATAAATTCGTATGTATATACATTTATACATATATATATATATATATATATATATATATATCAATATAAACATATCACACAGAACCTATACATATACAGGGTTGTTAGATATCCATGTAAAAGGATTTTATTCAATTCATTTTCAGAGTCATACTCAGTCTTATATAGGTTGGAACAAATTGTCCATATGTTAATGTATTAATTCATGGGACAATTAACCAGTCATACTCTAACATAAGGTGATAAAATATTATCTGCATTGAGTCAACAATATTGAACATAAATACAACTGCAAACATTTTTGCATTATATTTATACATTTTGTATATTCAAAGCATACAAAACTGAATCCATTTAATATCTCATGTGTTACAAAATGAACTTATAGTTCAGATCTTATAATCAATTCATATTCAAACCCAATACTTGAATCCATGATTCCCTTTTAACGTATAAAACCATTATAATGATAGAGCATATTTTAAAAACATATCTCTTCCAGCATTTTCAGGTATATGTAAGCAAAATGTAGAAATTATCATATCAGAGTATCACAACACTGATTATAAAAAGGGCCAATCATACATATATGTATATATGTATGCAGTTTTAAATATTACTACTACTTGACATTCAAGCAACTTATATACATGTGTGTTTACATATAAATAATTATAACCCCGTTCTATTACAAGTAATATACTAGTTTATATTATCCAATATAATATGGTAGCAGGGTTTTAACTTTTGAAAACTGCTTATTAAAACAAATATTTCTTCAAATATCGATTAATCAACCCAGAATACAGATTCAAAATCATGCATCTTGTAACATACATTATGTATATATATCATATATTATCTAATAATTAGGATCCATATTTTATTAGTTTTCATAAAACTAAATGCAGTATCTCAATTAAACTTAAGAGATTAATAAGTCAGATCAATCTCTTCAATTTGATTCATATCAAAAGATCCTTAAACATTGCGAGGATGATATTGAACCAGTTTCAAAACTGGAGTAGATTCATATATATATAATGATTTTCAATACAGCAGTCAATTACATTGAGTCATAACATGAATGAATTCATACAAGCCCAAAATTATGTATTCAGAACATAGTGGGTTAGTGAAAACACTATGTTTAAACATAGTTAACATCTTGTATTATTATGATTCTAACTCAAAATTTCAACAAATATTAAATCTCATTTATGGTAAAATAATCATATATTCACTGTATCAAATACAGATTTAACAATATCAAAACATTTTCATTTGTGAGATGATCTCACCATAAATGATTATATCTGAATTTCAATATAGCTATTAATCATTTGACAGCATATTTCATCATGATCCAAAAGATCAAATCTTAAGGAATTTAACACATGATAAATCAGATTTAAAAGGTTTTACATAATCTACAGTCAATTGTAACATAAAATATATGCATATGTATATCACATACATAGACCCATCCATAAGATCAGTGTCTCATAGCTTTGACTATTGCCAAGAATATAAGTCATACTTATATTAACTAAACAGGTTATTCTTGCCAGAGATTTTTAAATATATATACATGTAGTATGTATGTATGTATACATGCAGATCCATGTACAAAACAAATCAGAAAATTTGTTTTAACAAACTTTCATTTATGTGTATGATTTCAAAAGAAAATCAAAATTAATTTGAAATCAACCTTTCAGATTTTCAAATCAAAATTTTGAACACAGGAAAGAAAAATTATTAGAGTCTGATCAATATAAACTTCTCAATCAAACATTTTGATTATTGGATTAGGATTGTTAATTGCAGATAATAAAATACCAGTTCAGATCAAATCTATATATAAACAGATCAATTTTGTTTGTTGTCAATCAAACAAATTTGATTTTATTTTCACGTATAATGAACAAATCTGAAATTTGTCTAAACAGATTTCCATATGACCAATTTCATTAAATCAAAACCATCTAATTGATTCTTTTAATCAGTAGACTAATTTTAATCATAATAAGAAACTGTGTGATAAATTCAATCTATACATACTTATTAATCAAACAATTTTGATAACAAGTTCTTCTCTGTTTATTCATAAGACAGATCAATATTCTGCTATGGATCAAATCCATGTTTCAAGATTTAGCAGTTTAACTTAATAAAATTCAAATACAATTAATATCAGATGTTAATTTGTATTTGAATAAAACATTTTGTTCCAGAAACATAATCCTATATAAGAATCCTAAAAGGGGAAACTCATAAATTTGTCCTAATATATATATACATATATATATATATATGATTTCAATAAATCAAAACTAATTGAAAAACAACTTACTTGTCTACCAATCAGTAATACAAATCTTAATTAGGATTATAAAAGCAAAATAAAATCTGGTTTCAATTACTTATCCGTCAAACAATTTGATAATAAGTTTGATGATTTCAATTGATATAAACAAATTTATACTCTGTTCAGATCCAAATCCAATTCCTGATTTAAAATTGAGTAATATTCAACATATAAAATCAATATCTGATATTGATTCATTTTAGTTAAATTACCTTTCTATCAGTAATCAATTTATTCTACAGTCCATACAGTTCAAATAAGAATCAAAACCCTGGAATTAAAATCAAATCCCTATAGCTCTGTAATGAATCACGTATTCATAAATTAAAAACACAGTTCAATATATTATATCTTGCAAGCCCATGGCTCTGATACCATTGAAGGGAATTCACAATCGAATTAATTCCCAAAATTATGTCTTAACAGATTAAAAACATAGATCTATTGCAAGAATAATAATTGAAACTAGTTAAAATTATGATTTATACCTGTTGTGTCGAATTCACGAAGAGAGCTAATGGATCTCGAGATAAAACCAGATCGGAGCTTCGAATCGGAAGCGTGACAAGTCGCCGCGCTCTCTACTGGTATCCACGCAAACATTGTCTTCGATCGGATCGAAGTGGAAAGGAAGTAAGCAGTGCTAGCCGCCATTCCCTGTTTTAATCTAGGGTTTTGGTATTTCTAAAAGGTCGGCACCAAATAAAATGAATACCCGTGTATTTATATAAAAGAGGTAGACCCTTTTAACTAAACACATGTATTTATTAAACAAGGAACATTTCCTTTTACCATTTCAACCGAATAAATATCAACGATTGATATTTAATTTATGTTACCCAAAATCAAAAACAGTCTTCCCCTTGCAATGTTCTAAGCGTGTGACCCTATAGGTTATTACAACGTTGACAATAATTCAAACAGTATTTAAATCATAAACAGTGAGCGGTATCTAGCAATATATCGCTGTTACCCAAGTTATAATAAGATCAATGATTCGATTCTACCTTTTCTGTGACCAGTGTCTCAATGCAATATAATCCCTTTAACCAATATATATCCAGGATTAAACTAGAGGCAGGGATCGTATCATCCTCGTTATAATTTAATCCGTTTTCTTGATTGATGAGTAGACTGTTTAAAACAAATCAGTATTTGAGCACGACCATGCATTTCACAGTCTCACTCAATCAAGAGGCCCATGGATATCACTACGAATATATCGTAGGGTTAAATTCCATATAGATCATTCATAATTTTTCATTCGACTCGAGATGTATCCAATAATCACCGTTATCGTTACTCTGTTACGAAATAACTTTAGATGATATCAAAACACAAATATCCTCGAATAAAATTATAATGATTTCAGGTCTGAGGACCATTACATCACCGTCACTATGAGATTAACTTACGATACTGTTAATTATATTCCATGGAGTTATCTCACGGCGGGTCAGCCCAATACGCCATTCTCTAATACGTATTTATATCTTGACATTAATATCACGTATATTAATGATCAATGAGATGTGATCATCAGTCAATCAATATACTAGTCTCAACGCTTTATTGTTGTCCAATATTAACAATAAAACTTGACTAGGGGCATTTAAGAATTATAATACTTATTACATTATATAATCTCAAGTTCAGTCTTACTCGAACTATATAATTCCGTATAATTATTCTAAGGACTTCTATTATATTATTATTTATATTACGCAGTAAATACAATATAATATAATAATATTTTATTCCAAATAAAATAATAACATCAACAGTGTTATCAATTTCATCAAATGAATTGCCTCTAGGGCACAAACTCTAACAGAAGGGACAGTTATGTGTACTAGATGTTTGTAACTAAGGAAGGCAATACTTAGGTATTGTTATCGATCAAAGTTTACAATTCAACTTGGAAGAACAAAAATGTATTAGGACATGTAAAATGGTTTATTCTAGGTTGAAGTAAGAACAAATGCAGGTGTACAGGTGAAGCAAGGTCTGAACTGCAAAAAAGTAAAAGTCGGACATTAGAAACAAGGTGGATTGTTTTAACCCTCAATATTGGCACTTTAGAAATGAGATTCTATGTTCATGGATTTTATTGGTAGTTTTCAAGGTCGAATAAGGTGAACAAGTTTTTCTGGATCATGGTAGACAAACTGGCCAAGAGTGCACAATTTACTCTCGTTAAGTCGACAAAGACGAAACCTACCCTTGGCAAGGTTATTCATAAAGAATATTGTAAGACTACAATAAGATTCCTAGTAGTATACTTAGGAAAGTAGATACTTTGTCCACTAGTGAATTCTAAAAGAGTCCACAAAAAGTGTTAGGTCCTAAGCCGAAGATGTGTACTACTTAACATGCACAAACATATGAACAAATGGAGGAGTTAACAAAATTCTTGAAGGTTGTTAAAGGTAGATAGGATATACTTTATAGGGTCGTAGGAATTTTGTTTGCACTTATTTGAGTTTTTTATAATAATAATTTTTAAACTAGCATAAGAATAAAGCCTATCGAAGTTGTATACAGAAAGTCATGTAAGTCACTGATATGTTAGCTGGAGATCAAGGCCAAATTGATTCTTGATCCAAAGATGGTGAGAGGAGCTATAGAAAAGAGTAATTTTTGCTGGCCGAGGATGAATAAAAATTAGACTAGGAAGAAAAATAACACATAGAAGAGGTATGGACTTAGAGTTCTCATTTGGATACCAGATTTTTGTTGAAGCATCAACGATAAAAGGTATGGTACAATTCAAAGAATTAGGAAAATTGGCATCAAAATATTTGGTTTGCTTCTTATCATATAAGGGTCGGGAATCTCTCTTATCCGATGGAGTTACCGAATAGTTCGGCAGTAATCCACGATGCTTTTTATGTTTTCCATCTTAAAAAGTGTGTGCATGATTTGGAGAATACAATTGTAATGACTGCATTAGAAGATTTAGTAATGGGACCAGGTATGACCTTTGTTAAATAATTAGTTTGTTTTGTAACAAGAGATGAGAAGAAATTAGTAAACAAGGAGTCAAGTTAATGAAAGTCTAGTGGAGTAATGGTAAGAAAGAAATTGTTTAAAATACAAAGGATATAACCAAATAAAATTATCCTAAGTTATTTGATAGTATATTTTTTCCGTCATATAGACTTTTAGCTAGTAGGATATGCCAATATTGTAATTTTGTTTAAAGTTATTAAGAAAATTTAATTAGATAAATTAACTAGAATATTATAATGTGACAAGGGGAATGAGCTTTGGTAACAAATGTTTTGATAAACTATGTACTAAGACTGTTTTAAACAATGAATAGAAATGGAATGATGAGAAAGGCATAATGAGAATAATTTCTTAATTCATTACCTAAACCACTCCTCTCTCATTCATTTTCATTTCAATTTAAAAACTAGAACATAAAGGAAGCCGGCCATAACCTAGAGAAAAAGAAAAGGAAATCAATGGAAAGCTTAGGGAGTTAATCTACATCAAATATCAATCTATATTACCAATATGAGTTGAGTAATAGTTAACATATTATGTATTTATGATCGTTTTCAAATTGGTTGTGATAATACTTCATGATTTGGTTGATAATATCATTATTAAATTGATTGATGGTTTGTTAAAATTCTATGAGATTGTTCTAATGGGTTTTAAAAGGGAATACCAAACTTTTAATCTTTTATTGACTTGAAATTTGAATAAACTGTAAATAAAAAATAAAAATAAAAAAACATTGTTTTGAATATTAGTTTTCAATTTCATTATTTCCCAAGTTCGTATGACTATTTTAAGGAATTCCTAAAAGGGAAAATGTGTATATTCTAGAGTTTGTAATTAAAAAACATAATTAAACTAATATTTTAATCTCAAAACTTTTGCACATCGATGAAGAAGGAAATTTGATTTTTTTTTAGCGATTTCAAGGTAGTTTTCCCTATTATTTTATGCGAAATTGTTTTTTTAGAAAAGTTTTTATTAATATTACTACAACAAATTGACCATATTACAACGTTGGAAAACAGTTATAAAAGACTTTTTACAACGGTGGGGCAACCGTCGTTAATTAAGAAGTTGTAACAGACTAAAATCTTTACAACTTTTGTGCACGGTTGTAATATGTATATTTTACAACTATTTTCCACCGTTGTAATAAACTTTATTACGACTGTCATACACCGTTGTTATTATAATTTTTTACAACTGATTATAATGGTTGTGATATATTTTAGTACAACTATTATTTTTCAGTTGTAATACATCCACAAATTATATGTATAATAATCTATATATATTATAAATGTGCAACAATAAACAAATAAATAACATAAGAAATATATGTAAGTTTAAAGGCATCATGATCCATTCATTAATAAAAAGCACAACTTTATATCCAAAATACAAATTACAAATGATATACCATATAAAAATGTATAAAAATACAACTGTCTTCCTAATTTGTCTCTGAAAGTCTTTAACCCAATTAGAAAGCTCATTTGCCTATGAAATCTACAAAGCTCATTTGCATCTGAAATGTAATTGGCATCCACCTAATGCTATCATCGTATCTTCTATTCACGTCAGGAATTGCCTCTAAAATCTACAAAGCTCATTTGCCTAACCTATGAAACATACAAAGCTGAATTATACATACAAATAAATATCTTGGTATTTTTATTCAACAAGAATCAAAAAAAAAAAAAAAAAAAAAAATGTTTGAAAGATATGTAGACAAATGTGGCTGTGTGAGAGAAGATATGAACATTAAATCTTTAATTATTATTTTTTTTAAGTAGACAGAAAAACAAGTTACCTGTAACATTAGTGATGCTTTTGCAATCTTCTGAGCTGCAAGTGCTTTTAGTTTATTTTCAGAAGCCACCTGAAGCAGGTTCCTCATAAGTTGTTTTTTCTCCTTTGGCTGCTTGTATTTGAAACAATTTCATAAATTATGATTCTTAGTTCGATCCCATATAACTGGCGCGAAGAATAACACAATCCTTATCGTAACGATGATAGACATGACACAAGTATAAATTTAATTAATATATGCCAAATAGCACCAATATGGTGTCCAGTATACTGTCATTTAACAAACACTTTACATGCCTAATATATAAACTGTTAGGATGATGGATATTATTTGCTAATCCTATTAACATGTATAACTTATGTTATATGGACTTAACAAGCAGAAAACCCTTCATGCTTCAGGAAATAGGTTTACCTTTAGCAAGAAGAAAACTTCATAATATTGAAAATATAAACTAGATGAAACGCAAACATATTTAATATCTTGCATTACATTATATATAATTTTATCTTTTAGTCTCAGGTAATTATGTAAAATATTTCCAATTGAGTCTTTTCTCAGATAGCTTGAGTCTAAAGAAATGTGCACATTTGAAATTAGTCAGCTCAACCAATATTTTGTGTCATTTTGAAATCATACATTTATTTCACCTAAAGCATTGAATATAAATTAACATTGCTGCACAAATTCAGACCATAAATGAAACAAGTTTTATATTTTTTCATTTTGTATGAGATAGTTACCAGCATAACACCGCATTAGAGTGTTTCTAGCATAAGAAAAAAAAAGTATAACTGCAGCAATCTTGTGTAGAATTTGAAGTGTGTGTGTCCACACACGCGCGCGCGCGCACACACACACACACACACACACACACACACATATATATATATATATATATATATATATATATATATAAGATCAAAGAGAATATTTTTACCTTAAGAAATAGTGACCAGTCCTTCCCTTTTGCAAAAATACTTTAGCATTCACTTGTGGAATTCCATGAACATGGGCAAGCATTGCAGTATGAATTCTTTTTGGATAATTGGAAACATGAGCCTAGGATTTTCTCTAGTTTGATGCCTAATCTGAAAACATGGTTGAAATAGTTCAAGTACAGTAGAACAAACTTGTACATGAATGCTATCAAATTACAAGAACAGTCTGTGAATACCATATAAAATTTTAACCAGATCTATTTCTAACGTACACGAAGTTTAGAAGTAAGCCTGTAAAGTATAACTACACAAACTTGAGAATAAAAAGCAAACTTGTGTTTGGTGATGTTGGAACACCTTTGTATATATTTGAAGGTCACAAAGCTACCATGTTATCTGTTCAGGCTAGTAATTTTTACTTAGCATGCGCGCTCGTTTTTCCGTTCTATGTATTGCCTTGTACCTTTCGCGAAAGGCTTCTAATGATGCAAATTGTTGCTCCAGTGGTGCCTAACAGAAAATCTGTTTTTGGTAGTGCTGCAGAGGATGGTTTCTTAAACATCTGGGATCATGAAAGGATAAATTCTTCAAATTGTTGTTAGAATATAATATTGTATGCATCAGGTCATTAAAAATGCAATACTGGCAATGCATGCATTTGTGGGCCTTCTTAGTTTTTTGACAATCAATATTTGTGCTCCCCTTCCCCCTTCCTTTTTTATTTCTCTGTTGATCTGTAAATTTGATAATATATTGGCAAAGAAGATCCAGCTAGGCCAAGGCGGAAGAAAGGACCTCCAGGTCTATTTTTTCAGCATGCTGGACATAGGTAAGCACTGCATTTTGGTTATATGCTTTTCAAGTTTGAGTTGGAACGTTTTTCTAGTAGCATCGCACTATTGACGATTTTTGCATATAGGAATAAAGAAACAAAGTAGTTGATTTTACCTAGAATTCAGAAGACCCATTGATTGTTGTTAGTGCATCCAACGACTGTGAATACCATAATTACATGACGACTGCAAGTACTATAACTGGACTTCCAAATCCGTAAACCTGCACAATGATTTCTGGAGAAGATTTCTTTTCAAGCTGATACTGGGTTTAACATGCATCCATAACTAGACAGAAAACACAAAGAAAAAAAGAAAATCCTGGGTTTAACATGCTGATTCAAGTATCTGTTGTAATGTTTAATCTGATATTCATAAATGTTAAAGCGGATACCCAGTATTTGAACCCCAAAAAAAAAATATTGGGTTTAACATGCGGATATTGCTGACCCGAAAAAACCTGAACTATTGCTTTATTGAATTACAAAAGTTGGAATATGCTCAACGTTTCAAGTGGAAGCATATTCCAACTTCTTGCCATATGCATATTCCATTTCCAGTTCAGATTGTAGCATGCGTCCCTTAACATATCTATTTGGTGAATTTTTTTGAAATTTACTGCTTGAAGCATAACGTAATTATGAACTTTGCGTAATGCAAATGTTGAATTCAAAAGAGCCGTGGACTATTGTTAGTGTATCCGACGACTGTAAGAGTACTAATGGCAGTGGGACATTGCAGGTGATTTCTTCTTTTCAAAAAAAAAAAAAAAAAAAAAAGGTGAACATATCTCTAAATTCTGCAAGCTACAAGAGCATATAAATGCATTACAAACCAAAATACAGTAACCCAATTCAAACAAAAATCAGGCTACAGATACCAAATCTTCTGGAACTTCCAACCTAGAGAACAGTAGACACTAAAAGAAAAGTTAGAAACCGCCACAATAAGGTACAATAACCAAACCATCAAAAAATCTACCATCCTCAAGACGAAACACCTACCTTATCCCGAAGAACCACGGTCACAGATAAACCAACTGACACCAAAGCAACACTGAGGCGAGCTCATGTTAAGAACAAGGACCAAGAACGAAGCAGAGGAAAAACAGCAGCATAGCAAAGTAAAAGCCTAAGAGCAGCAAAGCTTTGAACAAGAATTCGACAAATGCTTGTAAAAATTTCACAGGGCATAACCAGCCCAAATATAAAAACCCATTGTCAATTAATGCATTATGATTACCTGATTGGAGACAAAAGTTCTCGCCACCAACCACAAGTCGGACCCTGCATTCTACACCAAGCAGTAACCAAAGGACCGAATCAGAAACCACATAAACAAGCAAATCCAGCTCATCGAGCAATTCTCAATCCAAAACCAACACCGTGAACTTGGGATATCTCTGCAAATTCAGAGTGAAAAGACAGGTAGTGTGGCCTAGCTAGAAAGTTTGAAGTGGGGCTCAAAATCGGAGAAGGCAAAACGATGAGGGTAGGAAAGCAAAGAGGGAACGTAAAAGATTGTCACAAAAGGAAATTGCACAACCACTCAGGCGATTGTCACCGAAAAATTGGATCTGAAAAGGAATCTTCCAATCATCAAAAAAGGAATTGGAAAATTGAAAAAGAGCAGACTAATGAGGATGAGGGAAGCTAGGGCGGAGGAAAGGGAAACGGGGAAATGAGGAAGAGAAATGGACGAGATTCAGAAACAAGAAATTAGGGATTAGGGTTTTGTTTCTTAACGGGTTTGGGTTTGGATTTGGTGAAAGAGCTTTTCAAGATTGGTGAGAGAGAGACACTGAAAAATTACACGATAAAATACCGATCTGTAGCGCAAAAATTTGGTTTTGGAGCCAAGAGGAATTTGAGTTTGGAACCAAAAGAGAATTTGTATGTTTCACTATATAACATTCTATATTAAATATATATTTTAAAAAAAATCATACGTATTTGAAAAATAAAAATTACTTAATATTGGAAAAATAAGTACAAATACGGATATGGTCACACTCGCATCCGATGATTCTTCTTTTGAGTACAATTAAAATTATACTTAATTTTTCGTGTAATTTAATGGATAAAATTATTGTCATTTATTATTTCATATAATAAAATATCTTAAAACGTATTGTTATTTTTATCATTTTTAATATTAAAATTTAATTTTAACTAGTATTATTTACTTATCATCCAATTACTCAACATTTGTTAAGTCAGAATTAATAAGTAAAAATTATATTAAATATAATATGATTTTTTTGAGAATTATATTTTATTTAAACATTAAATGTTACTTATAATAATAGCTATTATTAACTAGTACTTATTTCTTTTTAGTAATCGTTGAGTATCAATTATTACAAATCAATTACTATGTACATGTTACTGGGTATTTACTATTTATTAGTTACTTCGTATTTAAAATTATAACTACTATTTATTAGTTATTATTATTATATATGTTATTAATTATTTGATGTTAGTTATTTTGTATCTAAAATTAACTGTTATTATTTAATAGTGATTATATTATTTATTATTATTTGAAAATGTAAGGTTTTAATAGACATCAATTACAACTGGCAAAATAAAAAAGATGTTAAAAATACGTTTATTACAACTTTTAGGAGATCACAGTTGTAAAAATTCTTTATTACAACTGGAATTTTGTGATAGTTGTAAAACTAAAGTTGTAATATGGTATTTTTGTTGTAGTGGTATGAGTTAAAATATTAATCATAAGGGTTTTACAAAGTGGATTCCTACCAGTAGTTCAACAAGGAAATATGAAAAGTATTTTATTATCTAATAAAAATCTAACATGATGCAAGAGTTTATGGAACGTTTTGTTTAAAAGAAAACAAATTAGTTTTTAACTTATCTACAGAAATACCGCTAATACAATAACTTATAGGCTTGATACCTCTAAAATAATACATACTCTCATAAAGACTCGGCAACCATAAGGGCTATTGTAATGCGATAGTTACTCTATAGTTATGAGATGTATCCACTGTCATGTCATAGAGGCTTGAAGTCTATAAGCGTTGAGAGCTATATGATGTATCTACTTTCATAAAAACTTGACATCTTCAGTTTTAAGGGTTCAGTATCTCATAGTTTATTGAGGCTCGGCAAACCTATGGTTTAGTGGCTCAACAACTATTTTTTTTTTAGCTAATTCCCTGACACCCTCAAGTATAGTGGTTTGATAACCCTATGCATTATTAAGACTCGATACCTTATGTCTTATGGTGATTTTATATCTTTCATGTAGCCACTCGACAACTATATTTTTGGCAGCCTCAACAATATTATGTTTTACGAACAAAATAGCTATGTTTTAGAGGCTTGCTAGCTCATGTTTTCTAGAGACTTGACAATCCTATTTATATAAAAAGATATTTAAAAGCTATGCAAGGATGATAGTGCTTTGGCACAAGATTTTGGCTAAGTATATAGTCATGTATTATTTTTTTCAAATGGTTTCAAGTGGTTTACCATTTCGTAGACAAATGTTTTCTAGGAAATGAAATGGTGTTTTAACTCAATTTTATAGAAATTTTCCAAGGAAATTATTACCTAGGGTTGTTATGGTAATGATAAATTTCAAATTATCATACCATTACCAGTTGATCGATAACAATTTCCAATTGAAATCGATATACCTATTTAATCGGTATGATAATGGTAAATTTACCATTTTCCATGGTAAATTATCGGAATTAGTTTCTTCAGCACCAGAGGTAAGGTGGTTTACTAGTCAATTTAAAACAAAATCATATCCATTTGATATACTTTATTACATGCATTTAAAACCAAATAATGATTAAATTTTGTTTGTAATCATGTGAAATAATTTCAAATTCACATTTTTTGCTTTCTTATTTATAGCCTTTACTAAGTAACACTACAAATAGTATAGTGAAAATTATAGTGTAAAAAACATGTCAAGATACAAGCTTTTATGGACAAACTATTGGAAATGAATGAGCAAGCGAAAAAGGAATTTGGGAAGAAGAAGTGATAGCAACCTATAGTCCCACATCATCGAAATATAAACACAACCTCTCCTAATATATTAGGAGCCAATAGGCCAATACAAAATAAAAGGCAGAGGCTTGTAGAGGAATGTGGGCTAGGCCATGACACAATATATATATATATATATATATATATATATATATTAAATGTCAAAGATTGGGCCTTGGGCCATAGGGCTTTTGGGGTCTCTTGATTGAATAGGGCCGACAATTGCTGATTGGGCCAGTGTGCTGAAACGATAATTTTTTCTTAGAATTTGAAAGACATGTCGGTTCAGTCCGGAATATGAAAAGGCATGTCTGTTCAGCTGAAAGGGTACAACCATTTGAATTCTGAGTGCATGTGCATTAATGACCACGTGGTTAAAGGGTCGCAACGTTTCCAATTCCAATGGTTACTAATGGCCAAATAGGCACCTCCTCCCGCCTATAAATACATTGCCCAAAATAAGACATAATTCACTTTTTAATCTGCTTGCATTACTTTTTCTTCTTCAAAGTTATCCTCTGATCTAGTTTTTGTAATCTACTTCAGTTTCCCAAAGCTTCGTGGCACTACACTGCGGGGTTAGTCCATTTTATCCTGGGAAACAATTTGCTATTACGTCAATCAGTGCATACGACGACAATATTGTTTTAAGGAAACAGAATCATTTCTGGACTCGGACATTACTAAAATTTTCTTCTTATTGTCTGTAGGAGATGGTTCTGTACTGCTCCAATCTAGTGCATAATCGGCCACGCTTTCTGTCTTTGCTGTAAACACAGTTTGACGTGAAAATTGCTGCATAATTGAGTAACATAGATTTTGTTACCGTCTGTTTGTTATACAATTGTGTATTTACAAAAGAACAATCTTGAAACAATATTTTATGCTGATGACAACGAATAGCAATAGTGATTCTGCACCGGTTCAGACGGTGACAAACGCTTAACCAACACCTATGCTTCCAACAATGACTTTGTCCCATAGAGAAAGGCCAAAGAAGTTCAACAGAATTAATCTCAAGTGTTGGCAACAGAAAACGTTGTTTTATTAAACAACATTGAGCCTTGCCAAGTTTCTGACTGAAGATGCTCCTGTGGTAGTAGAACTCGAACCTGATGCTACCAAAGTAGAGGCTCTTACTATTTGGAATAACTCAGTATGTAACACCCCACACCCGCTAAGGTCACTCACTAAGGGAATGCCTTAACTTCGGTGGAGTATTTTAAGTGAATATAGAACAGAAAAATTACAACAAGACAGATATAAATAATACTTGAAATCTAAAACATCATTTCATTGCAGCAGAAGATAAACATGTTTGGTTACATATCAAAACAACCTAAAACAAGAGTCAAGTACTAAATATCCATCCTGATAAAACATAAGTACATAATCCCACTACATAACTAATAGCCATAATAGAAAAGATAAGTTGGGCTTTACATCACGGTCCAAGCTCCAAAAGATAGATAAAGCAATCTGATCAAAGCCCACTAGTGCTAGGCCCACTCTGAGAACCTGAGGGTTGGGAAAAAGATAAAAACAACGGGGTCAGACATAAGTCTGAGTGAGCCCTATAACTTTAACAATACAATCATTAAAGTAATTAGGGTATGATATAAACTTGGTACGGTGATGACTGGGGATAAATGACTACACTAAGCAGCCAACTAGACATAGGATGAACTAAGATAACGGTAAAGACGCATCTACCCACCCAAGGGTAATTACTACACTGCACCACACCAGTCATTCCTACTTAAAGGTTGATCCCACCCAAGGACTTAGAAAATTTAACTAGTAGTTTCGTGTACCCCTAGCTGACTACATAGGTGCCGTCTGCCCCTATCTCCACTAGGTGTACCCACTACTCCCCAAGCGATCGGATCCCTACCGTAGATACCCGTGCTGGCCCCACAGTGGGGTGTATCACTTCCCAAAGTGGCAACCCGATACAATCAACGGTGCACGGCTTATACCTACACGATGCAACAACGTCTTACCTACCAGCCCGGGTCCACACACGCATATGAAACCCGTTGGACTTGCGTTGCCACCGCTAACCCGTTTTGGCCTCTTATAGTCAAGCCCAGTACGCGTGTCCCGTCCTCGACATGGGTCGAGCCCAATAAGATACATATGGGTTACTGGTTGAAATGGGCCCCCACAAGCTACCCACCTAAGCTTGTCCCTTTTTCTAGTGCATCCCACTTAACCCTTTAATCATGTTTAATTACATGTTTCCACTTGGTTAAGTATTCTAATCGTATTTTCTATTGCCACCCAAGGCAACCCACTAGATTTCCACATGCCACCCAAGGCACTTACATGATTTCCACATGCCACCCAAGGCACCCACTTAACCCCTCATGCCCCACTACATGCTTATCTGGTTAAGTGTTTCTTAATTGATTAAGAACATAACCGTTGTAAAGACCTCTCACATTAGACTATCTTTTATGGCAGCTGGATTTGCCGGTCGGGTCCGGGCAGCCTTACACCATAACCGAGTCTAACCTCGTGTCTTTACACTTGTCACGTATTTAGTTTATGCCTAAGACCTCTCACATTGGGTCAATCATTTGTAGCTGCTGGATTTGCCGGTCGGTTCCGGGCAGTCTTATGCTACAAAAGGGTCCAACCTCGTGTCTTAGTCGATTAATTACACCTAATTAATCACCCCCATAATTTGTATTAATTATCCCTAATTAATTACAAATTTAACGATGCACATAATTGACTCAATTATGTCCATCCACTTTATGGTATGCATAATCATACCAACTTCACACCATTTCATTAACATGAATATTAACCCCATCGTTCCCCACGTAATACGTTGACATGACATACTTAAAAGGGAAGATTCATCACAAACACAATGGGTTCAACTTGCATAACATTAGCATCAACATGGGTTTTAAAGGTGTCAACATGCATATATGACCATGGCATCAAACCCAACTAGCATAAATAATCAACCCAAACTTGCATGAATCACATATGTCATAAAGAGGGTAACTTGCATAAGTTACTTATGTCATACAAAGGGGTAAACTTGCATATGTATGTATGACATACAAAGGGGTTAACTTGCATATGTATGCATATCATACAAAGGTGTAAACTTGCACATGTTACTTGCATATAATCAAACACAAAACTTGCATAACATGTCATATATGAACTTGCATATAATCAAACACCAAACTTGCATAACATGGTGTCATAATGGATCAATGTTTATCATAGTGATTTGCATAACTAGCATCATGAGCACATAGCATAAAACTTGCATAACTAGCATCATGATCATATAGCATAAAACTTGCACAACTAGCATCATGAACTCATAGCATATGACTTGCATAACTTGCATAACACCATGAACACATAGCATATGACTTGCATAACTTGCATAACATCATGAACACATAGCATATGACTTGCATAACTTGCATAACATCATGAACACATAGCATATGACTTGCATAACTTGCATAACATCATGAACACATAGCATATGATAACATAACTTGCATTGATCCACATTCACAACCATAACCTCATTATATCCTATCATAATTAGTTTAGCAATTGCTTGCTAAAGGCATAGAAACTCACAACTTGTTGATTAGCACTCCTATGAAGAAGATTAAGTTGCTAGAGTTGATTAGAAGTTGATTTGAGAAGCTATCTTCTTCTACAATTTGATGGAGGCTCCTTCAAGTTGCATTTTGACGGCATAACGACGTTGTATCTATTTTTAGTATGGATTAGGGTAGTCTTAGGGTGTATTTATAGATTTAGGATGTAGTTTAGGCCCTTAGATTAACCCTAGATTAGGTTAGAGCCGTCAGATTTCGTCACAAGCCCCAAAACATAGCCCAAACCCCTTCAGATTGCACCCAGGCCAAACTGGCCGACAGGGGGGGTCGACCCCTGGGTCGACACATGGGTCGACCCCTTGTAGGGGTCGACACCCATGTCGACCCCTGTGTCGACACCCACTGTCTGGCGGGAATTTTCCCGCCTCTTCTGAAATCTGAAATTTGAATATTTTAAATCTGTTTTGAATTTTCTGAAACTTCTTCGGGCCTTAACTGGGTCATATGGACTCCGATTTTCGAAAACTCAGACTCTATTTCGCGTATTTTTCCGAGACAAACGGAATGGCATAGCCCGTTTCCCCTGATTCAGATTTTAAAATTTAATTCTGCCCTGTTTTATATTATAGTAAGTTATTCAACATACGGGGTGTTACATTCTCCCCTACTTAAAGGATTTCGTCCCCGAAATCTCTAAGTCAAGAAGAACGTATCCTACCAACCAAACAACCATCTACTCAAACCAACAAACACTGGCATCCATTGTCCTTAAAGTTTCTAATGCTGTATGAACATATGCAAAGAGTGTGTGTATATGTTCCCTATCTAATGCAAAATCAGGCGGTCTACTGATTCAGTTGACCTCCTTAATGCAAACCATGATAGTGCCATGCATCCAATATGTATGCGAAAGAACCCTATCGACACATACTATTTCTACATATGTGCACAACCATACACCAAAATGCATCATCCATATGATAACACAACCATTATACATCCATTAATATAGCTACCTACACACAATTATATGCAATATGCAATATGAAGTAACTGAGCCGATCTAGTGTCTAAAGTGTGTGTATATGCATCCACGAGCAACCACTAGCAAACACTTGCATCCACACGCATCCATCAATCATAACATGTCTCAAACACATGTTTCAACCATAGGTTTACCCTATCTAAAGGTCAAAGGTACTAATGAGAGGACATACTATAGATAAGATAAGTACTAGACAAACGATAAAGGAGAAGTTAAAAGACATACCCTCAAAAAAGGAATGGGTACAATGAACGCATCTTCGCTTCTGTCTCCCAAGTAGCATTGTTCTCATCCTCTCCCCATTGCACTTTGACTAGTCGAACCTCTCTGTTCCTCAACTTCCTAATCTCTGACCCAAGGATGCGGGTAGGAGCTCGTCGAATAGTCGCATCACGCTCTACCTCCACTTCTCTAAGCAAGCTCGGGTCTACCACCTCTGCGGTCTCATGTAGGCACTTCCTCAAATGTGACACATGGAATACGTCATGTACACCACTAAGTCTCTCGGGCAAATCCACTCTATATGCCATCCGTCCAATCCTTTCCTTAATAGGAAACGACCCTACAAACCTTGGTGCTAACTTCCCAACGGACCCAAAGCGAACAACATTCCGTAATGGAGATACTTTAATAAAGACCATGTCCCCAACATCAAACTCAAGATCCGTCCTCCTCTTATCCGCGTAAGATTTCTGCCTATCTTGCGCTGCTTTCATCCTTCTTCGAATCAAATCAATCTTTTCCGAAGTCTCTCTAACCATATCAGGCCCAAGCAAGATCTTATCCGTAGATTCCCACCAACATGTAGGTGATCGACAAGGCCTTCCATAAAGAGCTTCGAAAGGAGCCATACCAATACTAGACTGAAAGCTGTTATTATACGCGAACTCCACCAATGGAAGATGCTCTTCCCATGTACCTCCAAAATCTAAGATACATAGCCTCAAAAGGTCTTCCAGAACACGATTCACCCTCTCGGTCTGGCCGTCCGTCTGAGGATGATATGCGGTGCTCAAACACAACTGAGTCCCCACTGCTTCTTGGAAACTCTTCCAAAACTCGCTAGTGAAGATAGGATCTCGATCACTCACTATGCTAGAAGGTACCCCATGCAATCGAACTATCTCTCGAAGGTAAACTGAAGCTAGCCATGGAGCAGTCCTCTTGCTCTTCACGGGTATGAAATGGGCGCTCTTAGTAAGTCTGTCTACCACAACCCAAATTCCCGTATTACCCTTCCTCGATCTCGGTAACCCATCAATAAAATCCATCGAGACGCTATCCCACTTCCATTGCGGAACTTCCAATGGGTGAAGCAACCCACCGGGTTTCTTTTGCTCCGCTTTCACTTGTTGGCACACCAAGCATCTAGCGACATACTCGGCCACATCTTTCTTCATACCGGCCCAAAAGAAAACTCGCTTCATGTCTTGGTACATCTTGTCCCCACCGGGATGAATGGTCATCTTTAAACGATGCGCATCCTCAAGAATAGCCTTCCTCAAACTCTCGTCTTGCGGTACACAAAGTCTACCGTCTCTACGCAAACACCCCCTATCGTCTTGGGTGTACCTACTCAAATGGCTGGACGACTCCCCTCTTATGAGCTTCTCTACCAACTCAACCAACTGTGGGTCGTCCCGCTGTGCCTCACCAATCCGTCCCAAAAGAGTAGGTCTGACCTCTAAGGATGCTAGCAAACCGGGTATAAAGTCAACGGAAGGTATGAAATCAAACATTGAGATAAATTCCAAGCTTCGTCGTTCCACGAACAATGGACTCAAGGACAACCTTTTTCTGCTCAAGGCGTCCGCCACCACGTTACCCTTGCCAGGGGTATACGCTATCTCGAAATCATAGGATGCTAAGAACTCCATCCACCTTTGCTGTCTCAAGTTCAAATCCTTCTGAGAAAACAAGTACTTCAATGATTTGTGGTCAGTGAACAATTCGAACCTCTCTCCAAGAAGATAATGGTGCCAAGTCTTAAGCGCAAAAACAATAGCGGCCAACTCTAAATCATGGGTAGGGTAATTTTTCTCATGCTTTCTCAACTGCCTTCCCCCATAGGCTATTACCCTTCCCTCTTGCATTAAGACTGCACCTAGTCCTATCCCACAAGCATCGATATAAACAACAGATGGCTTACTCCCATCTGGCAACACTAAGACTGGAGCTGTGGTTAAAGCTCTCTTTAACCGTTGGAACGCATCATCACAATCTATGTCCCATGCGAAGACTAAATTCTTCTTTGTCAAGCGAGTTAATGGGGCTGATATCTTCGCGAAGTCCTTGATAAACTTCCTATAGTAGCCAGCCAACCCCAAGAAACTCCTCACCTCGGTAGCATTCTTCGGAACCTTCCAATCTTGGATGGATACTACCTTCGCGGGATCCACAGCTATCCCTTCCTTAGAGACCACGTGCCCTAAGAACCGCACTTCCTTCCTCCAAAAGTGACATTTAGAGAATTTAGCCTTAAGGCTAAGCGCTCGAAGAGTCTCTAACACTTCTCTAAGATGTAGGGCATGCTCTTCTTCACTCTTAGAAAAGACTAAGATGTCATCCACAAAGACCACCACGAACTTATTAAGGTACTCCCTGAACACCCTACTCATCAAATCAACAAAGTATGCTGGGGCGTTCGTCAAACCAAATGGCATCACAAGCCACTCATAGAAACCATCCAGAGTCCTAAAGGCAGTCTTGTCTATACTATCCTCAGCCACTCTCAACTGATGAAACCCCGTGGCTAAGTCCAACTGTGAGAACACTGAGGCGCCAACCAACTGATCAAAGAGATCATCAAACCTCGGCAATGGGTGTCTATTCTTCTTTGTGAGCTTGTTGAGTTCTCTATAGTCTACACAAAGTCTGAGGGACCCATCCGCCTTCGTGGCAAAAACTACTGGAGCACCCCACTCCGATATACTTCGTCTTATGAACCCCTTCTCAAGCAACTCCCCTACTTGCTTATGGAGTTCCCTCCTCTCACGAGGAGCCATGTGGCGCACTGGCAAAGATACTGGTTTAGCATTGTCTACCAGGTATATTCGGAAGTCAATCTCCCGCTTCGGAGGTAAGCCCTTCACCTCCTCAAACACATCCAAGTATTCCCGGACCACTCTAACAGATCGCAAACTCTCGACCGAAGCGTCAAGCGATTCAAGATAACTTAGCATAACAGAATCCATGGGATTACAAGAGATCTCGAGAGTATTACCCAAGCGGGTCATGAGCCTAACAACTCTCCTTTCACAATCAAGAACGGCACCATTACTGGCTAACCAGTCCATGCCCAAAATCAACCCATAGCCCGTGAAGCCCAAAACAAAAGCATCACATCTAAACTCAACGCTAAGTATAGAAATCTTCAAACCCAAACATATCATGGACAAATAAGTGGAGCCCCCAATTGGGTTTGAAACAACCAAGGGATCATCTACTAGACTGGTGTCTAAGTGCAGTGACTCAACTAATGATGATGAGATAAACGAATGCGATGCGCCAGAGTCAAACAAAGTACGGACAGGATGATCAAACGGAAAAACCAGACTTTCAACGGAAATAGTTCTACCTCTTTCCTGAATCGGTGGAACCGCGAGAGCCTGAACTTGCCCCCTTGCCTGACCTGGTGCCATAAGAGCTTGCACCTGTCCTCCCGAGGTAGATCCCGTCCTTTGCCCCTTCTTAGGGCAGTCCTTCACTAGATGCCCTGCTTCGCCACAGTGGAAGCAGCCAGTCTTCTTCTTCTTCCGACAATCTTTGCTTAGGTGGCCTAGTGTCCCGCAATTGAAGCACTTCTTCTTTCCCTTGCCACCGTTGCCTTTCCCACCCTTGTTTTGCTGTTGCTGTTGAGGTCTCTTCTGATCTCCTTTCTTCTCGGGTGCCTTATTTGCATTGGGACCCTTCTCTTCCTCATGCATGAGTACCATGTCTACTAGCTTCTCAAAGGTGGCCCCCATAGGGATGTGAGTCATAGCCAATCCATGCATTGGTTCATTCAAGCCTTTAACGAACCTCAAAGCCTTCTTCTCCGGTGTATTCACCATGTCTATGCCAAACCTTGCCAATTGATTAAACTTGTTGACATATTCCTTCACTGATAGGTTTCCTTGCTTTAGAGTCAAGAACCTTTCCATATACAGATTTTCTTCCGCCCTTGAAAGAAACTTTGCCACAAACCTTTGCCTAAAATCCGCCCAAGAGTCAACAGGGCGCTCTCCATTAGTGACCTCCCACCAGAACGAGGCCTCTCCCTTCATTAACCAAGCAGCTAACTTGACTTTCTTTCCTTCTTCCATCTCAAAGATATCTATCAACTCTTCCACCTCCTTAAGCCAATCCCTAGCTTCCACAAAAGTTTCTGATCCTTGAAAAGGTTTCCCTCCCATAGCCTTAAATTCCTTGCAAGTCTTAGCAAAAGTATCCGTGCGAGGAGGAGGAGGGGGAGGAAGATCGGGTGCTACTGTTGGTGGAGGAACATTTGCTGGACCCGCAGTGGCGGCCCTAGCCTCCATCAATCTCCTATACCATACTGGTATCGCTACACCCTCCGGAAAGTTAAGATCTTCAGCCATGCTGAAACGAAAAAGGAAAGATTCAAAACGGAGAATTCGAAAGATAAAGATATGGCTATTGGGGATTATGCTTTTCTTTCAAAAACTTTTCTCTTAAAAGACATGTTTTTGAAAATACTTCTTCCAAAAATGTTTTTAGAAAAATAGTTTTCTAAAAATTTTATCTGTTCTGGTAACCTTCAGCTCTGATACCACGTGTAACACCCCACACCCGCTAAGGTCACTCACTAAGGGAATGCCTTAACTTCGGTGGAGTATTTTTAAGTGAATATAGAACAGAAAAATTACAACAAGACAGATATAAATAATACTTGAAATCTAAAACATCATTTCATTGCAGCAAAAGATAAACATGTTTGGTTACATATCAAAACCAACTAAAACAAGAGTCAAGTACTAAATATCCATCCTGATAAAACATAAGTACATAATCCCACTACAAAACTAATAGCCATAATAGAAAAGATAAGTTGGGCTTTACATCACGGTCCAAGCTCCAAAAGATAGATAAAGCAATCTGATCAAAGCCCACTAGTGCTAGGCCCACTCTGAGAACCTGAGGGTTGGGAAAAAGATAAAAACAACGGGGTCAGACATAAGTCTGAGTGAGCCCTATAACTTTAACAATACAATCATTAAAGTAATTAGGGTATGATATAAACTTGGTACGGTGATGACTGGGGATAAATGACTACACTAAGCAGCCAACTAGACATAGGATGAACTAAGATAACGGTAAAGACGCATCTACCCACCCAAGGGTAATTACTACACTGCACCACACCAGTCATTCCTACTTAAAGGTTGATCCCACCCAAGGACTTAGAAAATTTAACTAGTAGTTTCGTGTACCCCTAGCTGACTACATAGGTGTCGTCTGCCCCTATCTCCACTAGGTGTACCCACTACTCCCCAAGCGATCGGCTCCCTACCGTAGATACCCGTGCTGGCCCCACAGTGGGGTGTATCACTTCCCAAAGTGGCAACCCGATACAATCAACGGTGCACGGCTTATACCTACACGATGCAACAACGTCTTACCTACCAGCCCGGGTCCCAACACGCATATGAAACCCGTTGGACTTGCGTTGCCACCGCTAACCCGTTTTGGCCTCTTATAGTCAAGCCTAGTACGCGTGTCCCGTCCTCGACATGGGTCGAGCCCAATAAGATACATATGGGTTACTGGTTGAAATGGGCCCCCACAAGCTACCCACCTAAGCTTGTCCCTTTTTCTAGTGCATCCCACTTAACCCTTTAATCATGTTTAATTACATGTTTCCACTTGGTTAAGTATTCTAATCGTATTTTCTATTGCCACCCAAGGCAAGCCACTAGATTTCCACATGCCACCCAAGGCACTTACATGATTTCCACATGCCACCCAAGGCACCCACTTAACCCCTCATGCCCCACTACATGCTTATCTGGTTAAGTGTTTCTTAATTGATTAAGAACGTAACCGTTGTAAAGACCTCTCACATTAGACTATCTTTTATGGCAGCTGGATTTGCCGGTCGGGTCCGGGCAGCCTTACACCATAACTGAGTCTAACCTCGTGTCTTTACACTTGTCACGTATTTAGTTTATGCCTAAGACCTTTCACATTGGGCCAATCATTTGTAGCCGCTGGATATGTCGGTCGGTTCCGGGCAGTCTTATGCTACAAAAGGGTCCAACCTCGTGTCTTAGTCGATTAATTGCACCTAATTAATCACCCCCATAATTTGTATTAATTATCCCTAATTAATTACAAATTTAACGATGTACATAATTGACTCAATTATGTCCATCCACTTTATGGTATGCATAATCATACCAACTTCACACCATTTCATTCACATGAATATTAACCCCATCATTCCCCACGTAATACGTTGACATGACATACTTAAAAGGGAAGATTCATCACAAACACAATGGGTTCAACTTGCATAACATTAGCATCAACATGGGTTTTAAAGGTGTCAACATGCATATATGACCATGGCATCAAACCCAACTAGCATAAATAATCAACCCAAACTTGCATGAATCACATATGTCATAAAGAGGGTAACTTGCATAAGTTACTTATGTCATACAAAGGGGTAAACTTGCATATGTATGTATGACATACAAAGGGGTTAACTTGTATATGTATGCATATCATACAAAGGTGTAAACTTGCACATGTTACTTGCATATAATCAAACACCAAACTTGCATAACATGTCATATATGAACTTGCATATAATCAAACACCAAACTTGCATAACATGGTGTCGTAATGGATCAATGTTTATCATAGTGATTTGCATAACTAGCATCATGAGCACATAGCATAAAACTTGCATAACTAGCATCATGATCATATAGCATAAAACTTGCACAACTAGCATCATGAACTCATAGCATATGACTTGCATAACTTGCATAACATCATGAACACATAGCATATGACTTGCATAACTTGCATAACATCATGAACACATAGCCTATGACTTGCATAACTTGCATAACATCATGAACACATAGCGTATGACTTGCATAACTTGCATAACATCATGAACACGTAGCATATGATAACATAACTTGCATTGATCCACATTCACAACCATAACCTCATTATATCCTATCATAATTAGTTTAGAAATTGCTTGCTAAAGGCATAGAAACTCACAACTTGTTGATTAGCACTCCTATGAAGAAGATTAAGTTGCTAGAGTTGATTAGAAGTTGATTTGAGAAGCTATCTTCTTCTACAATTTGATGGAGGCTCCTTCAAGTTGCATTTTGACGGCATAACGACGTTGTATCTATTTTTAGTATGGATTAGTGTAGTCTTAGGGTGTATTTATAGATTTAGGATGTAGTTTAGGCCCTTAGATTAACCCTAGATTAGGTTAGAGCCGTCAGATTTCGTCACAAGCCCCAAAACATAGCCCAAACCCCTTCAGATTGCACCCAGGCCAAACTGGCCGACAGGGGGGGGTCGACCCCTGGGTCGACACATGGGGGGGTTCGACACCCATGTCGACCCCTGTGTCGACACCCTCTGTCTGGCGGGAATTTTCCCGCCTCTTCTGAAATCTGAAATTTGAATATTTTAAATCTGTTTTGAATTTTCTGAAACTTCTTCGGGCCTTAACTGGGTCATATGGACTCCGATTTTCGAAAACTCGGACTCTATTTCGCTTATTTTTCTGAGACGAACGCAATGGCATAGCCCGTTTCCCCTGATTCAGATTTTAAAATTTAATTCTGCCCTGTTTTATATTATAGCAAGTTATTCAACATACGGGGTGTTACACAGTACATGTGTAAAAACTATATTCCGAATGGTCTGGATGATAGCCTTTTACAATGTCTATTGTACTATTGTAACGTCCAAACAACTCTGGTTGGCTCTGGAAAAGAGGTATAAAACTAAAGATGCAGGCATAAAGAAATTCATTGCTGGAAAATTTCTTGACTACAAAATGATTGACTAAAGACTGCGATCAGTCAAGCTCAAGAATTGCAAATTATCATCCGTCAACTAGAAGATGAAAAGATGACTCTTAGTGAGACTTTTCAAGTGGCCGCAACTATTGAGAAATTGCCTCCTTCTTGGAAGGATTTCAAGAATTACCTTAAACACAAGCATAAGGAAATGACAATGGAAGAGCTCATAGTTCGACTGCGTATTGAGGAAGATAACAGAAATACTGAGAAAAAAGATTTCTCACAATATTGCTGCCAAAGCAAATGTAATTGAGTCGGACAAGATTAATTAACAAGAGAAAACGGGAGAATGCTCCTAAGAAATCAAAGAGATTTCTGGGTTCTTGCCACAACTGTGGAAAAAAGGGGCACAAAGCAACCAAATATCGCGCACCTAAAAAGGAGAAGTTAGAAGCAAATACGGCTGATGTTTTGAAAGGCATTTTTGATCTTGATTTATGTGCAGTAATATCAGAATGCAACCTTGTTGATAACTTGAAGGAATGGTTTGTAGACACTGGAGCCACTCGAAACATATGTGCTAACAAATGAATGTTTACAACCTATAAAACTACAACTGATGATAAACAACTTTTTATGGGCAAATTTTCCAGTTCAAAGGTTGAAGGCAAATGAAAACTTGTGTTAGAACTGACTTCTGTAAAGGAACTGACTTTAAATGATATTCTCCATGTTCCATAAATTTGCAAGAACCTCATTTCAGGATCGTTACTGAGCAAGCATGGTTTCAAATTGACCTTTGAAGCTGATAAATTTGTACTTTCCAAGAATGGAGTGTATGTTGGAAGAGGATATGCATGTGATGGTTTGTTTAAGGCATATGTGACCACTATTGTACCATGCACTAATATGAATAAAAGTGAATCTTATACTTATATTATTGAATCTTCTAACATATGGCATTCTAAATTAGGGCATGTGAACTTTGATACATTGCGAAAATTAATTAATCTAGAATTTATATCAAAATGCAGAACCTCTAGACTTAATACATACTGATGTATGCAGTTTGAAAATGTGTCAAACTAGAAGTGGAAAAAGGTAATTTATTACAGTGGAAAAAGGTACTTTACTACATTCATTGATGATTGTATCAGATATTGCCATATATATCTCCTTAGAAGCAAGGACGAAGCATTCAGAATGTTTAAACAGTATAGGGCAGAAATTGAGAATCATCTCAACAAGAAAATAAAATCTTTAAGAAGTGATAGAGGAGGAGAATACGAGTCTCCATTTGAGGAATTCTGTGCTGAGCATGGAATTATACATCAAACTATAACCCCGTATTCACCTCAATCCAACAGTATAGCCGAATGGAAAAATAGAACTCTTAAAGAAATGATGAATGCCTTACTAATTAGCTCTGGCTTGCCGGGTAACTTTTGGGGAGAAGTTATTATTTCGGCAAATCATATTTTAAATAAAATGCCCCGAAAGAAAACATCTAAATCTCCTCATAAACTTTGAAAAAAAAACAACCATCCTACAAATACCTAAAAGTGTGGGGGTGTCTTGCCAAAATAGAGGCACCAAAACCAAATAAGGTCAAAATTGGACCGAAAACCATTGATTGTGTATTCTAGGGCTGTTATGGTAACGGTTACCGTTACCGTTATACAAATACCGTTACCATACCGTTTTCTTCGGTAAATCAAAAATGCATACCGTTACCGTTACCGATACGTCGGTAACCGTTTTGTCGGTATACCGATACGTCGGTAACCGTTTTGTCGGTAACGGTAAATTACCGTTTTCAAAAATTAATATGAACCTACAGGTATTATACTTCTATCTAACAAACATGCTAGCATAATATAATTTTAGCAGTTTCAACTTTCATTGACAAATAAACAAAGAAAAACAAAGTCACAAACACATACATTTTGAGTTAAAATCATCAACACAAATATTAAAATTATCAGCATAAATATTAATAGAAGTTAGAACCTTCAGTTAGAAGCTAAAAACAACCAACAATTCATTACATTGATTGATACATTCTTACAACACTTCATCAGTCTAACAAGGCATAAACATTAGTCTACAGAGTTCTAACATAACAAAAAAATGACTACTGTTCTGATGCTACATAAATATTAGTCTTTAGAGCATAAATATTACAGTCATTACAGATATAAATTTAAACATTGAAATCAGTAGAAAAGGAAAGATGTGGAGTGGAATATCCTTCCCAGTAAGCAACCTAATCCAAAGCCTGCACAATGAAAATCCTTTTTGTTGGTGAGATAGAATTGATACTATGGTAACTATGATTCAGTTTCATCCAGTAAAATGCAGTAAATAATCAATAGTAAAATGCAGTAAATTCAGTTTCATCCAATATCATCTGCACATGCATAACCATATTGTTATTACATTAGCATAACCATATTGCATTAGCATGACAATATTTCTTCTATTATAACACAAGTAGCAGTAGCATATAGGGTGAGTAGATTGCTGGCAACAAAGGATTTGATCATGATTTTCCAAACAAAGAAGGGCTTCTCAATATGGGAACAAGCACTAAACAAGATCAGAAGATAACATGCCAATAGTTCAATTTGAAGAACGAAGAAAAACAGTTGACGGTAAAAGCTAGCATGATTTGTTGAACTAGTAGTGTTCTGGAAAAGCGATATAAAGATCTTATAAATGCCTCTAATGTTCTAGAATCAAAGAGCTATGGAGAAATAATTTATTTATGTGTTAGCGGTTTCCGTAATATAATACAATCTAAAATTCTCCATGGGATCCAACTAGGAAACAATTTCACAGTACCTTATAGCAGTTGAAATTCAATTTCATTTTACATTAACAAATGGCATTCTCCCTTACTTAAACTGGCTCTCCTCCTTTTTACATACAAGCATTAAACGAACCTCATGTAGCAGTTTGGATTAATTTCTGCACTGTTTGAGGCCTATCACACTTACGAGTGGGAATATTTAATAGTCCATGATCAAATTAAAAGCATAAGGTCAACTTTAAATCATGATTTAATGCACTGTTTGGATTAATTCCTGCTCTTCTACTACATATTACCCTTTATAGTCCATGTTTATTACATCTGTTCATGGCTTACTTTGTGTGCTACTTTATCAGGTTGTTTCCAATGGCAAATCCGCAAAGCATTATAAAAGGCACGTACAAAAATATTATTTTTGTCATCATGCAAGTTTGAACTAATATACATGCACATACCTAAATCAAATTCAGAGAAGTCAATGCTCTGCAACATCGTCAATTCTCAATCAAGTGAATTTGAAGAAGATGGTCGATCGGAAGGTGCAGCTTTGTCATTCACGCCTGGAAAGACAAACATGTGAAGAACAAAATTGTGTATGCTGTACTTGACTCAAATTCTTACAAAAACTGAAAAAGAAATATACTGAAAAAGAAATATGAATAACAAAAACTGAACCCAATAATTAATAATTGCTTACTTGACTCAAATTCTTCAAGTTCTTTATAGAAAGAGACATCATCTTCGCTTGGCTCCTTGTAGAAATTGAATTCATCCCCCCTAAGCCAATCATTTGTACAAACCAATGCCTCAACCATTTTTGGAGTCAATGAAGCTCTAAACGGATCGACGATTCTCCTTCCCAAACTAAAAGCATTCTCACTTGCCACCGTTGAAGTTGGAATTGAAAATAAATCTTTAGCAACTAATGAAAGAGTTGGATACCATGTTTGATTCACCTTCCACCAATTCAAAAGATCAAACGATTCACCATCAAGTTTCTCACAAGGATCCGAAAAGTATTTGTCCACTTCATTGTTAATTTCTCTAACTTCCAATTGTTCTCTCTTTCGCTTGAGTCTCATCTCAACATGAGAAAGTCCACTTGATTGAGAACTAACATTTACATTGTCCCTTGAGGTAGTTTCTTTTGTAGTAGATAATCGGCTTTGCTCGTTAACCCCTTTATATTCAGTATATAACTTTAAAACACATTCTTTTATTTCATGGACAATGTTTTTAATTGAGTAGCTATCTTTTCCCATATCTTCAAATGAAATTTGTAGCAACTCAAGTTTATATTTTGGATTGAGAACATGAGCTACATATACCATTTTGTTCACACTCTCAAAATTTCCCCAATATTTATCCCATTTGGCTTTCATGGATTTTCCAACATTTTGCAAAATCGAATTACCATGGTCATTAATTTTCATTTCAATATCAATAAGTAAGTCCGACACAACCACAAACATTAAAGGAGACGTGCAAGATTTAGTTGCACTTAGTGATAAAGTGGCATGATAAAAATTTTCTAAAAAGTGAACAAACGCCTTAGACTTCTCCCAATCATCATCATTTGGTGGTCCAACTCTTTTTAACCCATCTTTATCTTTTTCATTAAAATAACTTACAAAAGGAGCACATTCGTCGGCCATTCTATCAAACACCTTTTTATATTTTCCGGAACATTCAAGCATTTTATAAGTTGAATTCCATCTAGTTGGAACGTCCATAGGTATGTTTGACATTTGATCCATTTTGAACATAATAGCATACACCCTAAAATTATCCAATCTTGCGGGGGATGAATGAATAAACTTAACGCAATTCCTAATACATTCAATTGAGCTATATAGATCTTTCAAACCATCCTTAACAATCAAGTTAATTATGTGACATGCACACCTCATATGTAAGTATTCACCGTTGAATAATAAAGTATTCATATCACTTAATCTCCTTTTCATGTATTCAATAGCTCCATCATTAGCGGATGCATTATCAACCGTAATACTAAAGATTTTTTCAATTCCCCAACTTCTCAAGCACATCTCCAAACACCTTCCTATATCATCACCTTTATGACTCGTTATTTTTGTAAAATTAATTATCCTTTTATGCAACTTCCATTCACTATCCATGAAATGAACGGTGACAACCATATAATTTATGTTTTGAACGGATGTCCAAGTGTCCGTAGTGATGCTCACTCTTCTTTCCCCTATCACACTCATTATAATGCCCTTTTCTAAGGTAAACATTTCCCATACTAAACCCGCAATTTTTTGTCTAGTAGGTATGAAAAAACGAGGACACAACTCCTTTAATAATTCTCTAAACCCCTTACCCTCGACCACTCTAAAAGGCATTTCATCCATGATTATATACCTAATTAATTTCTCCTCACATTTTTTTTGATTAAAAGTATGTGGCACTATAGTCCCCCCCGCACCGCTATCTAATACAAGAGTAGGCTGACCTTTTAAACCAGGATTTCGTCCATAAGCTGGACATTTTTGGCATTGTTTTGACAAATGATTACCAAGTCCGGTTGTTCCATACGCTTTACTGTCCGCTTTCACTTCTTTTTTGCAAGTTCTACAAACGCCAACATAGTATGCTTTACCATTTGCATCTTTTCTTATTTCTTTGTCAGCATACTCCCATACCCAAGAAGTTTTTTTCTTACCTAAGTTAAATAAAAAATAATTAATGACATATGTTCTTAAATGATAAATTTATTATTGTTCATGAAACAATAATATAAAAATTATTATTTGAAAAAAAATAACCTGCTGCGAAAACGATAGTGCGGGATTCATTAGTTTGATTTGTAGGTATAGATCCCGATGCATGTTCATCTACACCCTCAACATTATCACCTACTAGGCTTGATTGTGTTGATGTCATCTCTTTTTCAAATCTGATTATAACAGAAGTAATCACCAACCTGAGATTGATGTCAACAATCAAAATTCATACAGAAGTAAAATTACCAGCTTGGTGATTAAAATTCCTACAGAAGTAAAATTCCTACTTCAGCAGTTCAGCTGCTGTAGGAATTATTTTAATCACCAACCTGAGATTGATGTCAACAATCAAAATTCCTACAGTTTCTACTTGCTAATTAATCTCTTTTTCAAACAGAAGTAATCACCAAGCTGAAGTAACAATTAACAAGCAGAAACTGTAACAAACAAACTAACAATCCGTCCTTTCCATGAAAAATGACAAGTTCTCAAATCAGAACAAATTAAAAAGTGGCTAACGATTTGAAATAAAATTTGAACAAATTAAAATGAAGCAATGATATAAAAATTATTATTTGAAATAAGATTACCGCAGCTGAAGTGTTCGAATTTCGTTCGAGCTTGAGATCTGGATCTAATCGGTCTAAATCAGCACTTGAGTCGGAAGAAGAAAGGGTAACGAGAAGGAGAAGAAGACCGATATCTGCTGATGTCTGCTCTGGACCAATATCGTTCGAGCTTGAGTCGCCGTCAGCTCTGGACCAATATCTGCTGACTGCTGATGAAGAAGACCGATATCTGCTGATGAATTAGAGTAGATAATAGATACGGTTAAATTTTCATTTGGTAGAAATGAAAGTAAATGTAAATGACGGCTTGGCTCTTGTCCTCCTGTATGTTTTTACTAACCCTAATAAACCACTTAACCACCGATAGATCAAAATCCAACGACCCGAAATTATAAATAGTGTAATATATCGGTAATTTACCGATACCGACGGTATGAAAAAAAATTACCGAACCTTTACCGTTTAAATCGGTAAAATTACCGTTACCGTACCGATTGAATCGGTATACCGTTCTGTTTTGTAATCGGTAACCGATTTGTCGGTAACGGTACGGTAACGGTAAATTTACCGATACCATAACAGCCCTAGTGTATTCATTGGATATGCACAAAATAGTGTCGCATATCGAATTTTGGTACACAAATCTGAAATTAATGATATTCATGAAAATACCATCATTGAGTCAAGAAATGCTAAATTTTTCGAACATATATTTCCCTTGAAATAGGGTACTGAAAATCATACACACCTAAGAGACTAAGGGAAGATGAAGTTCCTTATTCTCTTGAGGATGCTGAACAAAATAACACTCAGCAAAGTAGTGCTGAGTAGCAAGTGGAGGAACTAAGAAAATGTAAAAGGTCAGGGACTTTAAAAATCTTTGGACCAAACTTCTATACCTTTATGTTAGAAGATGATCCATTGACATAAAAACATGCTATGTCTTCCAGCGATGCCTCATATTGGAAAGAGACAATTAACAACGAGATTGAATCCATTATGTCCAATCATACATGGGAATTAGTTGATTTACCTCAAGGATGTAAGACCTTAGGCAATAAATGGATATTTAAAAAGAAATTTAAACCTGATGGTTCAATAAACAAGTGCAGAGATCGTCTTGTAGTCCAAGGATTTAGAAAAAAGGAAGACCTAGAGTATTTTGATACATATTCACCTGTAACGAGGATAACATCAATTAGAATGTTTATTGCAATTGCATTCATACAAGACTTGGAAATATATCAAATGGATGTTAAAACTGCATTCTTGAATGGTGAACTAGAGGAAGAAATCTATATGAGACAACCTGATGGATTTCTAAACTCAGAAAATGAGAATAAAGTCTGCAAACTGATAAAATCATCCTACGTCCTGAAACAAGCTCCAAAACAGTGGCATGAGAAGTTTGATAACACTATGTTATCAAATGGATTCACGATAAATGAATCAGATAAATGTGTGTACATAAAACACACACATATTAGAGATATCATTGTGTGTCTCTATGTTGATGACCTGTTGATCGTAGGCAATAACAAAGCCATAATAACATCTACAAAGGATATGTTATCCTCTATATTCGATATGAAAGACCTAGGACTAGCTGATGTGATATCAGGTGTAAAAATTCTGAGAACACCACAGGTATATGCATTATCCTAGTCGTGTTATGTCACCAAAATACTTGAAAAATTCAAGCAATATAATGTAACTATTGCAAAATCACCCGTAGATATGAACCATAATTGGGTAAAGAAAACTAATGATGGTATCTACTAGTTAGAGTACTCTCATATAATAAGAAGTAACATGTATGTTATGAACTGTAACAGGCCTGATATCGCATATGCTGTAAGTAAACTAAGTAGATTTACCAGTAATCCTGGTAAACATCATTGGAAAGCAATAATCAAGGTTCTAGGATATCTAAAGTATACGTGGAGCTATGGGCTATACTATACAAACTATCCTTCAATAGTGGAAGGATACAATGACGCAAATTGGATCACTGGATCACATGATACAAAGTCTACAAGTGGATATGTGTTCACATTAGGAAATGGAGCAATTTCATGGAAATCATCCAAACAGACTTGTATCGCTAGATCTACGATGAAATCAGAGTGTATTGCACTAGATAAGACTGCAGAAGAAGCAAAATGGATTCAAAGCTTCTTGGAAGACATTCTTATTTGGAGCAAACCTATGCCTCCAATATGTATTCATTGTGATAGTCAACAAACTATTGGAAGAGCTAATAGTACACTATACAACGTTAAATCTAGGCATATTCGTCATGGACATAAAACAATAAGACAACTTCTCTATAACGGTGTTATCACAGTAGATTACATTCGATCTAAAGATAACTCAGTGGATCCACTTACAAAAGACTTGCCAAGAGAGAGAGAGTTCAAACCTTATCGACGGGAATGGAGCTAAGGCCTATAGACTAAAGGTTTTGTTCTAAAATGGAAACCCCACCTAGTTGACTGGAGATCCCAAGATCTAGGTTCAAAGGCACAACGAAGTTTAAGAGAAACTTGATGACATTGTTATACACTAACCATTCCTATGGTAAGTCAGTGCATTAAATGTTAAATAAGGATAAGTATTAATACTTTTAATGATGTCTGTATTTGAGGAATTAGAGAATACCCTTTATAGAATCACATACGTAAGTGCGAAGGCGCCGCTTCAAAGAGAATTATGAGACCAAATTCTCTAAGCGCTTAAGAGACTAGAGAGGTGTTCAAGGCAAAAACGAACACATACAGAGAACGGAGGGTTATAAGAAATATTTATCGTGTGTTATCTACTTTGGAATTACATAAAAGACTTACAGTTCAAGGACATTCTATGTCTACTGATTCGCCATTGATTCAAATATCCAATCACTGGGAAAGTTCAAAGCCCATGTGCTACTTTAACTGATGTGATAAATGGTTCGTAAAACTAAGATCGACTGCTCATTCATGTGAGGGATTGTTGGAAATGAATAAGCAAGAGAAAGAGGAATTTGGGAATAAGAAGAGATAGCAACCTATAGTACCCCACATCATCAAAATATAAAAACAACGTCTCCTAATATATTTAGAGCCAATAGGCGTATACAAAATAAAAGGAAGAGGGCTTGTAGAAGAATGTGGGTCAGACCATGACACAATATATATATATATATATATATATATATATATATTAAAATGTCAAAGATTGGGCCATGGGCCTTGGGGCTCTTGGGGTCTCTTGATTGAATAGGGCCGACGGTTGCTGATTGGGCCAGTGCACTTAAATGAGAATTTTTCTCTCATAATTTAAAAGACATGTCGGTTCAGTTCGGAATATGAAAAGGCATGTATGTTCAACTGAATGGGTACCACCATTTGAATTCTGAGCGATGCACATTAATGACCGTGTGGTTAAAGGGTCGCAACATTTTCAATTCCAGCGTTTACTAATGGCCAAATAGGCACCTCCTCCAGCCTATAAATACATTGCTCAAAACAAGACAGAATTCGCTCTTTTAATCTGCTCGCGTTACTTCTTCTTCTTCAAAGTAATCCTCTGATCTAGTTTCTGTAATCTACTTCAGTTCGCCATAGCTCCGCTTGCTGACACTACGCAATGGGGTTGGTCTGTTTTATCCTGGAAAACAAATTGTTATTATGTCAATCAGTGCATACGACGACAATACTGTTTCAAGGAAACAGAATCATTTTCGGACTCGGCATTACTGAAATTTTCTTCTTACTATCTGTAGGAGACGGTTCTGTGCCGCTCTAATCTAGTGCACAATCGGTCACGCTTTCTGTCTTTGCATTAAACACAATTTGACGTGACAATTGCTGCATAATTGAGTAACATAGATTTTGTTATCGTCTGTTTGTTATACAATTGTATTTTAACAAAAGATCTAACACAAACGACAATTTACCATTACCATGTAATGGTTGCAAGATTATCGGTATACCAGCTGATTGGCAGCGGTAACAACAAACAATTTTAGTTTGTTAGTAAAAACAGTATGGTAATGGTAATTGCAATGTTGTAACGATAATTATTACCATAATAGCTCTATTACTACTTCAAGTAATTTAATTATGTGTATGACAATTGATTGAGTAAATTTTGATGAATAATATTATATGTTCTTACTATCATTTGATCGATTAGATTTACATATTTTATCACTCATCCTTCTCACCTCTTTATACCTAATGTGACATGATGGAACTGTAATAACCCGGAAATCTGGGCCAATTTAAAATTTTTATTTTGGCAATTTTAATGAATTTTGAATATTTGAAATAAATATTTTAAATAAAAACGACGAGACATTTATTTTGAATAGAATTCAAACGTATATATTTATATAGCTCGACGTTGGAATATAAATAATTATATATAATTATAAAAGGAATTGAAAATGGCGCGGTAGTTCGATAATTCGATTTCAAATTTCAATTGAACATACCGGGTGCAAAATAAATCGGATTTTGGCAAAACCAAAAATATTAGAATCTAGTTGAGAATATCTTTCCAACGAATCCGAAAAATCAAGATTTCATAGCGGGAATCAAAAGATATGTCCAGTTGAAATTTCAGAATAGTCGCTATGAATTTCGGCCTTTAAAAGTAGCCATTTTGCAAACGACGTCGGATTTTGACGAAACCACTTTTGTTGGATCCGTGAGATCAAATTATTGTTAGGTTTTAAATTTCATAATTTTTCGAATTAATATGTGAGCGTGGCAAAGGAAAACGCGTTTGACCACTTTCAGTTGATTTTAATCGACTGGAAAATGGTCATTTTTCAAACGGTCTCAGAATTCGACGAAACTAGTTTTGTTAGGAACGTATCGTCAATACGAAGCTAGAAAATATTTTTCTGGAATTTTTAGAGTTCGTATGTGACCCCGGTAAATTGAAATGCGCGTTCAAATTCAATATATAGAGTTATATGTTGATTTTGACGAAAACTGATCGAAACAGTCGAATCAGCCTACGATACATATCCCATTGTGTTCAGGATGGGGGTAATTAGCTATGGACGACAGGCGGTGGGCTTTGTTTAGAGGTCGAAAATAAAAGTACCTTTTTGAAATTAAAATAAATAAATTAAAATTTAACTCTCTCTCCTCTCCTAACTCCTCTCCCTCCCCCCCCCCCCCCGATTTCAATTTTCAGCGAAGAAAAAAAAAGGAATCGCGCCCAGCGCGATACCCACCGCCGCTGCCCCCATCGGCGGAGCGCCGCCGACCACCACCAAACCCCCCCTTCTTCTCGTCCCGGTCTTCTCCTCCCTTCCCCTCTTCTCAAAGCCGCCGACCACCACCAAAACCGCCCCCTTTTCTTCCTTGAACCGCTGCCGCCGCCCCCTGAGACACGAGCCACCAACCTCCAACCGACGACCAACACCCATCACCCCCGCCTCCAATCCGATTTAGGTCAGTTTTCTATTTTTGTTTTGTTTGTTTTAGTTTATAGAAGAACTGATTTTGAGCTAAGAGAACTATAATTTTAGTTTATAGAGAAAATATGATTTTTCATAGAAGAAAAATACGATTTTTAATTAGGAAAAAAATATAATCATTTTATATAGAATAGCATTGTAAAAATATAATTTTTATATTATAGAAAGGCTAAAAATATTATCTTTATGTGGGAGAGATAATAAAAATATAATCCTTTATATTGTAGAAGAATAAAAATATTATTTTTATATATTAGAGAAGTTAAAAATATAATTTTTATACTAGTGGCATATTAAAAATATGATCTTTATATTTGAAAAGGCGAAATATTTATATTTGAAAAGGCGAAATCTTTATATTTGAAAAGGCGAAATCTTTATATTTGAAAAGGCGAAATCTTTATATGAAGAATAGCGTGATAAAAATATAATCTTTATTATATGAACACCGTTGTAAAAATAGAATTTTTATCTATATAGTAGCGGTGTAAAAATAGAATTTTTATCTATATAGTAGCGATGTAAAAATAGAATTTTTATCTATATATTAGCGGTGTAAAAATAGAATTTTTATCTATATAGTAGCGATGTAAAAATAGAATTTTTATCTATATAGTAGCGGTGTAAAAATATGATTTTTATATACATAGCAACAATATAAAAATGTGATTTTTATATATGTAGTGGCTACGGGCAAAGAAAGTGACAAAAGACGAAAAGGTGAAGATTTCCTACATTTGAAGTGTCATGGAATTGGGATAGCTTTAGTGAGAACTTATCACCTTTTAAATCTTGTTTTCTAGTTAAAATATATACTAGGATGCAGACGGTGCTTAGCAGCACCCGACACCCGTCATCCACAGACCATGGATGGCTTGTATGTTTGATTGTTTGTTGTTGTGTAAATTGATTGTGTGATGTGAAATAAAATAAAATATTTATATAATTAAAAATATTTTATCGTTAAAAATATAATTTTTAACGTGAATGTTAATAAATAAATATTTATAAACAAATCGGCCGATTTGTTTATATACACTGATTTGACTGATATTGATTGGTATGATAAATTTCACACATCGCCCAACTGCACAAATAAAAATCTGTGTTTGTTGATTTGAAACCCCACGCGGGTGTTGGGATGATATTTGGCGTACACTAATCCCAATTATTTAATTGTTTGTCGATCGATTGATCGACAGATTGTGTAAGCGTTGATTATTTATATTCGATGCTTATGCAGTTGTGTGGTGCACTTTGGATGATGGTTGATTGTTTATCGTTGCTATTATATACATGTGTTGTATGGAATCCATATAATTAACGTTATATGGTAATTGATTGGGCCTCATTCCAATTGGGAAAATAATGAATATTATAAAAGGAAATTCGTGTGTTGAATATAAAAATAGTCATGTGTTGACGATGTGCATGTGTTGAAACTATTTAGGTGTCGAGTGGAATATTTTAATAATAAAATTTACATCTTTATCATATTTAAAATTAGAACTACTTTACGGTTGGAGTCTGATTGAAAATCAAACGATAAATACCAAAATTTTATAAAATATTTTACATAACAAAAATAGTCGTGTGTTGACAGTACTCATGTGTTGAGATTGGTTGTGTGTTGAAAGAAATATAGATTCATGTGTTGAATAGAATAAATATTCATTTGTTGAATAGAATAACGAATTTATTGAAATATATAAAGCCGTGTTGATTAGAGTTGCGCTATTTTGACGTAAACGATATTTATATGGATTATATTCGTTTTTATAATGAATATAGAAAAGATAGTAATTTCAAAATATAACATTTTGAAAATATTATCATTTATATAGGAATGATATGAAATATTCAATTTTGATTAGAAATTGAATATAGAGTTGAAATGGTTTTGAAAACGAATTTAAAACGATTTATAAAATACGTTTTAAAAGAAAATCGACGAAATATATATAATATATATATAATATATATAATGGCCTGAATAGAACGCGCCGCGCCGCGGCAGTTTGTGAATTTCGACCATTGACTTCGAATTGACGTTGCGGGAGATCCAACCGTCGGATTCTCCTAAAACCGGAACCGTTGGGTTCGCATCGAAAAGAGCTTTCCAACGAATATTATAAATTTGAAATCTAACGGTTGGATTTGGAATTATGTCCAAATCAAATTTGGAAAAGGTCGCTGTAAGTGCAGTTCGATGGCCGTTGATGGAAATCGACTGTACGGGCCTTGATAAAATTATTAAAAATATTAATAATTTGTGTAAAATCATAATATGTGAATTGGAAAGAACTGGGATGAAAAATTCCACATTTGAAGGGATAAAAATATATTTTTATCGAAATGAACTAGTTTTGAACTAGAATTAAAATCAATTTATTTTTGAAATAAATAAATTGAATTTGAAAGTGATTTTAAAAATAATCAATATTCCCAATACGTGAATTGGACTGGAGTTGAATCGAAATTATCTTCGGAATGTTTCGATATTGGATTCCGGGATTATACAGATATGGTTATGGGAATTTGAAAGATATTTTATATCGTTATTTCCAATACGATATTTGTTGGTTTCAGGATTTGATATTGAATATAAGCCGGTATATTTTCTATTCAGAGCCTTGTATTTAATATCAAATGTGATTTGGGTTTGTCGTGAGTGGTGTCTTCATTAACACCGTTCTTAAGCCCAATAGAGAAAAAGATTAATCTTTCTATTTAGATTTAATGAAGTGTATCAATTAAATAATATTTAATTGGAATTGAATTTGAATTGGTTTTTGGGTTTATCGTGAACGGTGTTTTGAACAACACCTGTTCTTTAACCCGATTAACAATAGAGTGTGATTTTGGGTTTATCGTGAATCATGTTTTAGATGACGTTGGTTCTTTAACCCAATTAAAGACAGGATATTGATTTTTGAAAAGATTAAAACTAAGTGGAGTTTTAATGAATCTTTAATTAGATTGAAAGTGAATTGATAATTTAAATTATCAAATCTGAAAGGTGATCGAGAATGGAGTACCACCAGTTTTGCTCCAAAGCGATAGTTGAATCTTTAATTAGATTTGAACGTGAAATGGTAATTAATAAAACCGATGACACCGTGGTGTTAGATATGGAGTATTACCAGTTTTGCTCCATGGGATATATATGTTGGGGTTGGGAAATAAGATAAATAATTACTTCGGTGTGGTTCGCTAATCCCGACTAGTTTGAAATGATATCCAAAGGAAGATTAAAGAATAAATCTAGAAGAATTTATCTTTGATAAAATTAATGGGAACCTATTCCCTAAGAATGTGATTTTGTGAATAAAAGAATATTCTAAATTGGAATGAGGCGTTTGTGTGTTTGTGTAACATTTGTTTATTATATACGTGGGATATTCAGAAAGGCCGGGTTTATACCCATTCTGAATAACTGATTCGACGAGATGTCGAAGATGAAGACGGTGGTTGAAGACCAGAAGTCTTCACATCATTTGGGTGATTACTGATGATCTCGATTTGGCTGTACACCCAAGATGAGGGAAAACAGTTGGTGATCGTCCAGACGTACTTGGAGATGGATGGATATGCGAGGAAAGTGCCTCCGGTTTCGTTCAGACCCAGAACGAACTTTTAATGGATTGTGTGTCTGACATTGGATTTTATTCTGTGTTGATTGATCTCTATTAAATATACATCTGTTTGGCGGCGGAGAATTTATTCTCTTGCTTAACGCCCTTCTCTGAGACGTACGAGCTCAGAGGTTGTATATCGATGGACATCAGTCGCATGGAGTGAATTGCCAGTGTGGCACGCGTAAGTGGCAATTGATCAAGGCTTCTGTTGAAAAGCAAAGTCTTGTGGTTTATGATCAAAGCACGGCCAGTGTGGCGTAGCTTTGTGTATAACGTGAATTCGCGAGCCTCATACCTCGGTATGAGTCAAATACGGGATAAGGACCCAAGGAGTGCACGACGTTTCTTTCTAGCTATGGTGGTGTCAGTGACCTACCAGCCCTGACATTTATATACTTTTCACCTGTGTGGTTGTTGGAATGTGAGGCGCCTCGGATATAGGTCTGTAAGGACCGGGAAACGTGTGTTCAGGAATAACTAATCCTCAAAAGTAAGAGAGGACCGGCCTTGGAGGTTCCAAAGGATCATAGTGGGGTCCTGAGACATTTGCTAGAGTGTCTCGAACGGAGAGGATCTTGCCCCTTGCCTCGACTCATGATGGAATCCAATTTCCAATATATGTATTTCGGTTTTATTTGTAGAGCCTAGTATGGCGACATAGTGGGATGGGGCGCTTATGCCGTCTATGATTTATATTTATTGTAACACCCCACCTCCACCAGGGTAACTCTTGCAAGCACACTAGCTTTGGAGGGGCGTTAAACAAGGTGAACATGCATGCAGATATCACAAGACAGAACATATAAGTAAAACAGAGTAGTAAAGCAGCGGATAAAACTTGCATTTCCAAAACCATAGTTAAGTTACAACAATGTACTTAGTCATTATTTCCAACAAACAAAGTCTAGAGAAAAGCATAAACTGAAAAACTGAAATACATAAAGTACTATCCCCAAAGTGAAGTGATAAACCATAGCTAGCTCAATGTCCAAAACCGTACATGAGCAAATCCAGTAAGCAAGCTGTAAAGATCCAAGCTAAGCTCCAATGTTCCCACCCTGGGAATCTGAGGGGGGGGGGGGGGGGAACGGAAGAAAAGAGGCGAAAGAAAACAGGTCAGTCAAAAAGACTGGTAAGCCCTAACTACTATCTGTCCATGAACTAGTAAAGTTAACTGGCATGAGAAGCTGAGATGAACATAAGGATAACAACATACTGGCATGGTGATTAACTAACAAGATAGATAAAGGTGTCATCGCATAATCAAGGTTAAGTTTTGCACCACGGGTGTACTAGCATTCTAACATGTCAAGTAAAAATAAGAATTGATCCCTTGGCCCAAGCTTGGCCCAACATCATGAGGTGACCTAAATCTAGGTCCAACTACACGGTCTAGTTGATCGGCTCCCTATAAGCCTAACTCGTCAAGTGTCAGTGTCATACGGCCCAAACATGAAATGTAGTTAAACTGCGCTAGGTACACCCTAGGGTGTATCAAGTCCTAGGGTGTCAACCTCAGACACAAATTCAAGTATGCACAGTCTAGGTCTACTGGTACCCGTGCCTGATTCTCCAACTCCGGACTATGTGCACGACCATAGTCCGCCTGGACCTACACCGGCGTACCTACTCAGCCGTCGTTTTGGTCGCTTACATGTCAGCCCAGTAATCGTGCCCCACCCTAGCCTAGTCCTAGGATCTTATGATACTATCAAGAGGGTTACTGCTGAAAAGGACCACGCAACTAGGGTTTCCTTAACGGGTTAAATGTGGTTAACCCGATCCAAACGTGGATTAAATTGGTTAAGTGTACCCAAGATTCATGACTTAACCCCGATTAACCCATCAAGCCCAAATTGATTAAGTATTAAGTGGACCATGACTTAACCCTAATCAGGAGGCATTAATTAATTAAATTAATGTGCTTTAACCTCTCACATTAGACTTTGTTGTGGTTACTAGTTAAGCCGGGCGGGTCCGGGTAGCTTTACACCACAACTTGGTCTAACCTCGGGTTCGAGCACAACATGACCAACTTCTCACATTGGGTCCTATTGTTTGTAGCCACTAGTTAAGCCGGGCGGGTCCGGGTAGATTTATGCTACAAACTCAACCCAACCTCGAGTTGGCCACACTCATATTTTCTAAGTGTCATGTCCATTATGTTTCCAAAACATAATTACAAGCTAACATATCACGTTATGTTATAAAAACCATGTTTATGTCATAATGTTACCCAACCCCAACGTAATCCCATCGTTTACATAGTCGCAACAACGCATAAAGGATAAAATAGGGAACTCAGCATAATCATGACAAAAAGGTGTTGAAGCCACAAGTTTAACATGGTGGCATATGAAATGTACATATGTTCATATACTTGCATATTGCATCATTAGGCTTCAAAAGCATGCATAAAACCAAACTTAGCATATGAGTGATACATGGTGATAAATGACATGTAGAAGTTGCTAGAAGTTCGCATTTAGCCTCACATGCAACTTATCATAAGGGATATGATAACTTTCATGTTGCCAAAATGCAACCTTTAATATAAGGCTTGGAGCTTTATGCTCACAACATCAAGTTTAACTTGCATAACATGATATCATGTGTATAATGATCAACCCAAACTTGCATAACATAGCAACATGTGTCATACATAATGATTAAACCAACTTGCATATCATAATGATCAACCAAACTTGCATATCATAATGATCAACCAAACTTGCATATCATAATGATCAACCAAACTTGCATATCATAATGATCAACCCCAAACTTGCATCATTCATTTAACTTTAGAGTTCAATAAAAAGAAAGTAGAAAAGGGCTTACAATGCTATGAAGACACAAATGAATATTTATTATAAAGATTGAGACGAAGCCCTTATGCAATCACCAAAAAGACCCAAATATGAATGCTCCAATGAAAAACCCTTGAGCCAAATCAATAAAAACCCTTGCTTTGAAATAGAAATGTTGCAACTTGACTTGAATGCAAACTAAGAACACTCATATAAGCTTGAAAACACTTGTATGAATTCACAATCTCTCATAGAAATAAACTTAGGAATTTTAGTATGAGAGTGGAGGCCATGAGAGGAACAAATTTGACATAGTTTAGTTGTAGGATTGAATAATGGTGATTTAGGCTAGGTTTAGGGGTCTTTTTATAGAAGATTAGGATAGTATTAGCCATAGGATTAACCCTAGATTCAATCAGAGCCATCAAATCCCGTCACTAGCCAACAAAACAGGTCAAAACAGCCAGAATGGTGCACCAGGTTGCCTGGGTCCGACCAGGCAGGTCGACCCCCAGGTCGACCCTGGGGTCGACTCCCCAGTCGACCTGCCCCCCCCCCCGGTCGACCCCCAGGTCGACCTGGTCTGGGCGGGATTTTTCCCGCCTACCCTTATTTTCCGAAATTTGAATCTGTTTTGAAATTTGAATTTTTCGTGAAACTTCGCGAGGCCATATCTCGGTCATACGGACTCCGATTTTCGAAAACTCGGACTCTATTTCGTGTATTTTTCCGAGACGAACGCAATGGCACAGCTTGTTTCCCTTGATTCAGATTTTACAATTTAATTCTGCCTTGATTTATGTTATAGCATGTTATTCAAAAATACGGGTTGTTACATTCTCCCCTTCTTAAAGGATTTCGTCTCCGAAATCTCTAAGTTAGGAAGAACGTATCCTACCATCCATCATCCATCTACTCAAAACATCATCCACGTGCAGTCATTGTCCTTAAAGGATTCTAAATGCTGTATGTTCATATGCAAAGGTATGTGTATATGTACTTATCTAATGCGAAAATCAGGCGGTTACTGATACAGTAAACCTCCTTAATGCATATGTATGTTAGTGAAATGAGCCCATATGTATGCAAATTCCTAACATAATTTATAATCTCTACCTGAGTGCACATAACATTCATCCATATGCAACATCCACGTGATAGCATAACAAGTTTCATCCATGAATAAGTATAAGCACTCATGCATATGCAACATGAAAGTGTGTGAGCCGATCTTTGTGCCTAATGTGTATCATGCATCCACGAGTATCCACTTGCAAACACTTGCAACCACTTGCAACCATCAAGCATAACATGTTTCATCCAAAGGGTTTCTACCTAAGGTCCTCATGACAAGTTTAACGAGATAATAAGATAAACAGGATAAACATGGATAAAAGAAAGGTATGCTAATTAGGAAAGAGGTCGAGAATGTACCCTCAAAAAGGAATGGATAAAGCCCACGCATCTTCTCCTCGGTTTTCCAAGTTGCGTCTTCATTGGCTTCACCCCACTGAACTTTCACTAATTTGACTTCTCGATTCCTTGGCTTCTTGATCTCCGTTCCCAAGATACGAATCGGAGCTTTTTTCAAGGTTGCTTCTTTCTCCACCTCAATGTCTTCAAGAATGCTTGGTTCAACCACCTCAGCGGACTCATGTAGGCACTTTCGGAGATGCGAGACATGAAAGACATTATGCACTCCGGCTAGCTTTTCGGGCAATTCCACCTTATAGGCCATCTTTCCAATTCTCTCTATAATAGGGAAGGGTCCTACGAACCTTGGTGCCAGCTTCCCAACTGCTCCAAAACGTACCACATTACGCAAAGGAGAAACCTTCACAAAAACCATGTCTCCCACTTCGAATTCCAAATCTGCCCTTCGTTTGTCAGCATAGGATTTCTGTCTATCTTGGGCCGCTTTCATCCTTCTTCTCACTAATTCAACTTTCTCGGATGTGTCCCGTATCATATCGGGCCCAAGTATAAGTCTATCTGTTGTCTCCTACCAACAAGATGGTGACCTACACGGCCTCCCATACAAAGCTTCAAATGGTGCCATCCCTATGCTGGCTTGATAGCTATTATTATAAGCAAACTCTACAAGAGGAAGGTGGTCTTCCCAAGTACCACCGAAGTCGAGAACACAAAGCCTCAAGAGATCTTCTAGCACTCTATTCACCCTTTCGGTTTGGCCATCCGTCTGGGGCTGATAGGCTGTACTCAGATTCAATCGCGTACCCATCGCTTCTTGCAAACTGTTCCAGAACTGGCTAGTGAAAATTGGGTCACGATCGCTAACTATGCTAGAAGGAACTCCATGCAACCGCACTATCTCTCGGAGATAAATAGATGCCAGCCCTGATGCGGTCCTCTTGCTTTTTACTAGAATGAAGTGAGCACTCTTCGTAAGTCTGTCAACTATGACCCATATGCTTGTGTTCCCTCTCCTTGACCTAGGCAATCCATCCACAAAATCCATAGAAATACTCTCCCACTTCCATTGCGGGACCTCCAATGGATGTAATAGCCCACCTGGTTTCTTTGACTCGGCTTTCACTTGTTGGCACACCATGCACTTTGATACATACTCTGCCACATCCTTCTTCATTCCATCCCAAAAGAAAATGCGCTTCATATCCCTATACATCTTGTCCCCTCCAGGATGTATAGTCATCTTCGAGTGATGCGCTTCTTCAAGAACTCTATGGACTAAATCTCCCACTCGAGGAACACATAATCTCCCATCACGCCTTAGCCATCCTTTATCATCAATAGTATATCTGGCAAGGTGACTAGACGTCTCACCACGAATCAACTTGTCCATAACTTCGACTATCTGTGGATCTTCCTTCTGCGAAGCCCCAACTTGATCAAGAAGTGTGGGTCTAAGCTCAAGGGATGCTAATGAACCCGTCATCGACTCAACAGCCGTCGTGAAATCAAAGGTTGCCAAGAATTCTAAGTTCTTCATCTCAATGAACAAGGGACTCAAAGTCAATCTCCTTCTGCTTAGTGCATCCGCCACAACATTACCCTTGCCAGGGGTATAAGCTATCTCAAAGTCATAAGATGCCAAGAATTCCATCCACTTTTGCTGCCTTAGATTCAGATCTTTTTGCGAGAAGAGGTATTTGAGTGACTTGTGATCAGTATACAACTCAAACCTTTCGCCTAGAAGATAGTGGCGCCAGGGTTTGAGTGCAAAGACGATCGCCGCTAACTCCAAATCATGAGTGGGATAGTTCTTATCATGAACTTTAAGTTGCCTACCCCCATAACATATCACTCTTCCCTCTTGCATCAAAACAGCTCCTAACCCCGTGCCACATGCATCGGTGTATACGGTAAACATCTTACCACTATCGGGTAATGCCAAAACTGGAGCTGAGGTAAGGGCTCTCTTGAGCCTTTGAAAAGCAAGCTCACACTCCAAGTCCCATGCAAAGACTAAGTTCTTCTTCGTCAACTTAGTAAGAGGGGCCGAAATCTTAGCGAAGTCCCTGATGAACTTCCTATAGTAGCCCGCCAGACCGAGAAAGCTTCTTACTTCGGTTGCATTCCTAGGAGTCTCCCAATCTTGAACCACAACTACTTTCGTGGGATCCACCGCTATGCCTTGCTTAGAAACTATATGTCCAAGAAACCGAACTTCCCTTCTCCAGAAATGACATTTGGAGAACTTGGCTTTCAACTGATGCGCTCTAAGCGTATCCATCACTTCCTTCAGATGCCTAGCATGCTCTTCCTCATCCTTTGAGAAGATCAGAATATCATCCACGAAGACAACCACAAACTTGTTGAGGAACTCCTTGAACACCCTACTCATCAAATCTACGAAGTAGGAGGGTGCATTAGTCAAACCGAATGGCATGACAAGCCATTCAAAGAATCCATCTGGAGTCCTAAACGCAGTTTTATCAATACTATCCTCAGCCACTCTAAGCTGATGGAATCCGGTGGCTAGATCGAGCTGAGAGAAAATAGAAGCACCAACCAGCTGATCAAAGAGATCATCAATCCTCGGTAAAGGGTGCCTATTCTTCTTTGTCAGTTTGTTCAACTCTCGATAATTAACACATAGACGAAGCGAACCATCCGCCTTAGTAGCGAATACCACCGGAGCACCCCATTCAGAAATGCTTCGTCTAATAAAACCCTTCTCAAGTAGCTTGTAACGACCCGGATTTTTGGTCGATTTATTTTAAATATTTAGTATGGTTTTAAATATTGAATTTATAATATAAATGGTATTTTTTTTGGGTTATCGATTAAATAATCGAAATACGAGGAACTGAAATTATTTAATTCAAAGATAAAACTGAACCGAAAACAATTCGTGAATATAAATTTCATTTAAATTAGAATGATAATAATTATTTATTATCATGGATTTAAATTGTTTGAAAACAATTTACATTTTTAATCGGATTTAATTTAAATCGTTAATTTAAACTATTATCTTTTCTGTACAGTCGAATTAAAACTCGGAATCGGTTCCATTGAGTTCAGAGCAGCATTATAACCTTATAACATCAGTCAAAATAAGGGTTCACTGTTGAAGATAAAGGACCATGGGATATTTTCGAACAGGAAATAAAATCAAATTCAAATCAATGTTTATAAGGAAAAATAAAATATAGTAAAAAGAAATGTGGCCGACCTTTCTCTCACCTAAAGCTACCCTAAGTAGTAAAATCACGCAGATGTTTCTTCTCGAGCACAATTTTCTGTCTTCCCTCTTCGTCATCAGGGAAACATTGATTTAATGGCCGACTTTTTGCTCCCTACCTCGAGCAGCAATACTTGTTCCCTCTTTGTATATTTAAAGCCGATCCCCTCCATTCTTTTTCCCCAGTCACGAAATTTTAAATCGATACCATCCTCGTATAAAAAAAAAAAAAAAAAAGAAGAAGAAATTATGAATCGCGATTAAAGCCAGGAGTCCACCGAAGCTCAAAATCCAATCACGGCAACCCTACATCTCAAATCAAGACCCGAGGCGTTCGTAAATTTGGGGTTGTCAATGTCGAGGTCGAGTAGATCGACGTATATGTTGCTCGCGTTCTGGAGAGGGGTTCGCGAGTTGGTTTTTGGGTTCGACGGTCATCGCAAAAGGGGATTTGGAGGTCAGTGAGTTGACTGAGGAATTTCGACGTCGAAGGGGTTTGAACGTTCTGATGTAATTCGTACCTAGGGGATAGGGGATGCGGCGGTGAAGAATAGGAGACCGAACTTGGTGATTTGGGGGATTCGGCAGAGGAAGAAACATGAGTCCAGTTTTGCGTTTTGAGGGGTTCAAGGCTGTTTAACTTTGGAGAGAGGGACTGCCAAATGAGGCAGTTGGTTAGTGGTGCCCAGACCAGATGGTGATTGATGGTAAGTTGTTCGATGGAATGACTGAGTGGATGGTGCAGTTGTTGGGGTTGTTTTCAGCAAAATAGATCGACAATTTTGATTATGTTTCATGGATTCTTCGAGAAGTTCGCATAGAAGTAAGGTATATACGTTTACAATATTTTAAACACGTAGAATAATTCATTTAAGTGGTTAGTTTCCCTTAAATTAAATCATCTATTCATTGAAATAGTTAAATTAATATCCATTTCATTGTTAAATGGAAATCAAATCATCGTAGGTACGAAGTAAATTTATTCGAGATGATGCGAGGAAATTCGTTAGCCGAGTGATGCTGAATTTAAATGGATATTCAGCAAAGGAAATTACGGTGAGTAAATCTCACTCACCTTTAGAATTATTTTTATTTCATTAAAAATAATTGTTTGTTGCTTGTGTGATTGTTTTATGGTTGTTTTATATATATTAGTTATTTAGGCTATATATATATATTGGGTTGATTGATTGGTTGGATTCCCGCAGTCTCATTAGCGGATGCCCGCAGTTTCATAGCGGATGATTACCCTATACGCCCCACGCTATGATTAGTGGATGACCTTCTATACCGCGATATTCTGCCACGAAGCAGAATGAGTATTATTTATGTGCTAACATCTGTGGATGCAGGAAAACAGGTTGGAGGAATCCAACTGGATTCCTCAAAAATATATTATCTATTTGTTTGTTTGTTCTGTTTGATTTCATATATATTCATATATGATGTGTTAAAATCAAATGATTGGAAATTGGTTGATTTGGTTGTTTAAATTATCACTGGGCTGAAGTGTTAATTTATAAAAATATCGTGGAAAGATATTTGGGATTTAAAAAGGGAAATTCTATTTTTAAATAGAATTTGAATTTTTAAATGGAATAAAATATAAACTTGTTTTAGAAAAATAAAACAAGTAGTTTCTTTATAAACGAAGTTTATAAATAGTTCTTTTATAACGAAGTTATAAATGAAGTAAAAAGAATTATCATTTGATAATTCAGAAATAGAAATACAAGCATGAAATTGGAATTTGAAATGAAATTTCAAAATAGGATGTGAAATGAAATTTTTAAATATATAACTCAAATGAAATTTGAGTATAACATTGAATAGTAGAATTAGAAAAGGAGTTTAAATATTTGAATGTAAAAGGAGATTGAATATTAGAAATTTAAATAGAAATTCAAATAGAATTTGAATAGACGAAATTAGAATGAAAAATAGAATTTGAATTCAAGGAATTTAAAATAAAATTGGAATTCAAAGGAATTTGAATAAAGAAATTCAAATAGAGATTTGAATGTAGAATTTCAAAATAGAAATTTGAAATAGACTTTGAAATAGGATTTTCAAAGTAGAATTGAAAATAGAATTTCAAATAGGATTTCAAAATAGGAAATCCAAATGGTTTTGAAATGGAATTTGAATTCAAGGAAATTCAAATGGATTCGAGTGAAGAAATTCAAATGGCGTTGAAAATAAGTTTGAATATTAGAATTCAAATGGTGTTGGAAATGAATTTGAATATTAGAATTCAAATGGAAAGGGAAAATGAAATTTGAATATAAGAGATTCAAATTGAATTCAAATAGGATTTAATCTATGAGATTTGAATATAGAAATTCAAATGAAGTTTTGAAAATAGATTTGAATATAGAAATTCAAATGGAGTTTTGAAACTAGATTTGAAATAGAATTCAGATAAGAGGATTTAAATAGAATTTGAATGATAAAATTTAAAAGGGGTTGAATATTTGAAATTTCAAAATAGAATTGAATCGGAGTTTGGATATTTGAAATTCAAATAGAATAAATATAGAATTTGAATTCGAAGAGGATTGGATAGGGAATTTGGATGTAGAATTCAAAAAGGAATTCAAATGGAATTTAAATTATAGAATTTGAATATAGTATTCAAATGGAATTTTAAACTATGGGTTTAGCTATATAATTCAAACGGAATTTGAAATACGGAATTTGAATATAGGATTCAATAGAAGTGAAATTTGGATTTGAATATAGCGTTCAAATAAAAGTGAAAATGAAGTTTGAGTGGAGTTGAATTCATTTAACGAAGTTTAAAAGTTTATATATATAAATATAATTAAAACGAACTCGCCGCAGCGCTGCAGTTCGTAAAATAGCGACTCGAACTTCAATTGAGTATACAGAACTCAATTGAAGTCGGAATCCTTTGAAACAAGAAACGTCAGGACCGATTTGATAATAGTTTTCTAATGAAGGAGGAAAACCTGAATTTCGCCGTATATATTTTGAGTTATATCAAAATCAAATTTTCAGGAAAGCAGCGCCAGAATCGTTTTAAAACCATAATGGTTTATTTAATGTTATAAAAGGATTTTAAGCGAAAGAAAAATCTGAATTGCTATTTAGAAAATTTCAGATTTGAGTTGTAAAATATATGCGAATTCAAGTTGTGTAAATGAATATGATTTTTGGAAACAGAAACCAGATTTTGATTTATTGAATAGAATTAACTAAATTGAATAGAAAATTAGTTAATGAGATTTTGAATGAATATTGGGGTTTGAATAAGTAAATTCGATTTGAAAATTTACGTTCGAAATAGAAAAGAGAACTAGAATTGAAATTGAAATTCAATTTGGTTATGAACGAGTTAAATATTTTGTTTTGAACATGTTATGTTCAACAAAGAAGTGAAATAGGCAAAAAGGACTAATTAAAGAATATTTGAGCAAAACTGAATTCAAACGATTCAAAATTTAATTCAAACGAATGGATTGAGTTGAATTGAATTGGAAACAGGTGAACAGGTGTTAAACAGATATGGGATGGAGTATATGCAGATTTTTATTTATGTGCTCGACAAAAAGGTACATGTTTAATTCATATATGAGATTTTATGCGCCGTATCGGCAAGCCGCTTGGCTTTTCCTTTTTCTTTTGATTGAGGAAGATACCGGGAAGCTATTTGAAATTTCCCGATGCTCCCGATACAGGGGAGGTTATGGCGAAATTTTCCGGGAATTTAAGGAGTTAGAATATTTTTAAGAAATTTGACAATTAGAAATCTATATATCGATATATATAGAATTCGATAAGGAAACGAAATCAAAAATAGCGTAAAGGGCCAAGATTGGTTATTGAAAATATTTGGTTAACAAATATTGATAAGAGAATATAGAAGAGATTTAATTAATGAAATATTAATTAAAGAGCCCAGTGATTTGTTTGATATGTTTGGATGAACACTTGTTTTTATTCGATAGTTAAATCACAGACTATCGAAGTTTTTGACCATCGTTGTCAATATGGAGAGACCGGTTGGATTATTATCCGAAGAACCACTCCGTATCGGCATAAGCGTTGCGAACCAAGTATGCTGAATATATTGAAGACGGAGTAAAGTGCAAGGGCTTTTCTATTTATAGAAATAGTGCCTTCGGTTTCGTTCAATCCCAGAACGAACGTAAATGGACGAATGTCTGACAGAGTATTTCCAATGATCAAATGGGTTGGTCTGTATGAATATATATGGTTGCAACGGATTTATTCCCTTAGCATAACATCCAGAATATTTGTGCAAACTCAACTAGTGATTAACGGATCTGACGATGTGGCATTCAAAGTGATGGTGTTATCAATGAATGGTAAGTATGCGTAGCCTCAGGCCTCAACAACCGGGAAAGGACAAAAATCGGGCAGGCAGCATGGCTATGTGGGTCGCACCCATTAGGGTGTATAATCACCTATCTAGAGAAATTCCTTTTGTTTCTAAATCTATCGATTCTGCCCATTCGGGAACGGTGGTTTGAGTCCAACCGTTGGTGATATACATTCGATACACTCAAGCGAAATGAGTGGTCGGTCATGTGTGGGCCGGGTTGCAAGACGTTCTTGTTGAACCCAGGTGTATTCGCCTCTAGAGATACATCATCGGAAGGTGGTTCCATACCTTGTCATAGTTGGAATCCAATCTCCAATAAGCGCCATGCGGGGTTTGATTTTATACTATATATGTGGAGCGTGAGATGCAAGCGTTCTGCTATTTGATTATTTATTTGATGTAGACATTATTATAATATCATTGGATTTGATATCAAAGTGTTTTGGGTTATAGTAAGGTAAAAACCGTCCGTGTTTATGTGTGGGCTGGTCTTACTATTACCTTTTCTTTCGAAAAGGGTTTTGAAAGTTAAACAAGTGGTTGGAGTTTACTCACACCAGTCCCATGACTGACCCAGAGTTTATTTTGTTTGTTTTCCCTAAACTCTTGGGTGCCCAAATTTGTACGGGCAGTCAAGTAGTTAGGATTTTTTTCAGATTCCCTTGGAAGAGCTGGAAGCAGGAGGCTTCACCAGTTAGATATAGACTATCATATATTCCGCTGTGGACCTTGTTTGTATCTGGAAACAGGTGTTTATAACTGTTCCAGAAATGACTGTTGTGCTCTGATGATGGTATGTATATAAAGTTACTGATTTGTATTTCAAAAGTTATATTATAAAATATATTTTATTCGTTCCGCTGTGAGTTGTGATCTTCGTTTTTCTTCTATTCTAATATTTCTTTCTTTCTATTTCTCATCCTCTAACTTCTTTCTAATATTGATTCGTATTTCTGTGCAATTTGGGTTAGACATGTGGTGTTATTAGTCAATTCAGATAGCACGGATTTGCGGGCCTTTACAGTTGGTATCAGAGCTTAGGTTGTGCGAACACCTAGGCTTGTGTGGCATGTGCTCATTAGAGATAGGGTTAGCAGTGCCCTAGAATGAGTTGAGTGTATAATACGAGAGAGCGTATTTGTTAGTTTATATAAAAATTGTTTTATATTGTGTTGGCTTGTCTGTTGGGTAATTTATGAATTCTGGTCGAATCGTGGGACGCCACGACGTCGATAGGAGTTTCTAAATACTTGAACAGAAGATTGAACACAGTATTGTTTTAAAGTGGGTGAATGAAATAATTTTACCCAAAATTATATTTTGATATAGAAAGAATAATTTTTGAAATTATTATATTATATGGATGTGTTGATTGATATCATTATAATCAGATAAGATTATAAAAATTGAAATGGTTATTTATAACCAAATAGAATTTGTATAGGAATTAAATATACAAGTGAGATGAATTAGAATTGAAATTCAAACCAGAATTTGAAAATTTAAATCCTGGGAAGTTGAAAAATATTTTTCAAAGTATATTAGAACAATATAGCTTTGTTTTAAAAGGATTTGAAAGAAAATCATTTTAGATGGATTTTGAAATAATAAAGCACTGAACTCACTTCAGTGGCTGGGAAATAATTCTGATGATGATTGCAACATCATCAGTGTTCATTTTCGAGTTTCTAAGTGATGGGTTGCTACCTTAAAAAGTTTTTGATGGAAATTTGTTGAAAGAAAACAAGTAGATTGAAAATTCAAATGTTTTGAATTGAGATGAAAATAAATATATGTATATTTTGGGTGATTTCAAAGGGATTTGGAATAGAAACCCGGGAATTTGAATTCTGGAATTAAAATTTAACTGAAGCAAGTTAAATGGTTCGAGGTGAATAAATTGACTAGAATCAATTTGAAATAAATTGAAATGAATATGAATTAGAATGCATATGAATGGAAACCAAAAGTTTTGGTTGAAACTAAAGTCATAGAAATATGAGGAATTGAGTTTCAAAATAAGTGAGATTTTGAAAAGTAATGAATTTGTACCATTTTTCCTAACTTAACAATTTCGAGGACGAAATTATTTTAAGGGGGGAAGAATGTAACGACCCGGATTTTTGGTCGATTTATTTTAAATATTTAGTATGGTTTTAAATATTGAATTTATAATATAAATGGTATTTTTTTTGGGTTATCGATTAAATAATCGAAATACGAGGAACTGAAATTATTTAATTCAAAGATAAAACTGAACCGAAAACAATTCGTGAATATAAATTTCATTTAAATTAGAATGATAATAATTATTTATTATCATGGATTTAAATTGTTTGAAAACAATTTACATTTTTAATCGGATTTAATTTAAATCGTTAATTTAAACTATTATCTTTTCTGTACAGTCGAATTAAAACTCGGAATCGGTTCCATTGAGTTCAGAGCAGCATTATAACCTTATAACATCAGTCAAAATAAGGGTTCACTGTTGAAGATAAAGGACCATGGGATATTTTTGAACAGGAAATAAAATCAAATTCAAATCAATGTTTATAAGGAAAAATAAAATATAGTAAAAAGAAATGTGGCCGACCTATCTCTCACCTAAAGCTACCCTAAGTAGTAAAATCACGCAGATGTTTCTTCTCGAGCACAATTTTCTGTCTTCCCTCTTCGTCATCAGGGAAACATTGATTTAATGGCCGACTTTTTGCTCCCTACCTCGAGCAGCAATACTTGTTCCCTCTTTGTATATTTAAAGCCGATCCCCTCCATTCTTTTTCCCCAGTCACGAAATTTTAAATCGATACCATCCTCGTATAAAAAAAAAAAAAAAAGAAGAAGAAATTATGAATCGCGATTAAAGCCAGGAGTCCACCGAAGCTCAAAATCCAATCACGGCAACCCTACATCTCAAATCAAGACCCGAGGCGTTCGTAAATTTGGGGTTGTCAATGTCGAGGTCGAGTAGATCGACGTATATGTTGCTCGCGTTCTGGAGAGGGGTTCGCGAGTTGGTTTTTGGGTTCGACGGTCATCGCAAAAGGGGATTTGGAGGTCAGTGAGTTGACTGAGGAATTTCGACGTCGAAGGGGTTTGAACGTTCTGATGTAATTCGTACCTAGGGGATAGGGGATGCGGCGGTGAAGAATAGGAGACCGAACTTGGTGATTTGGGGGATTCGGCAGAGGAAGAAACATGAGTCCAGTTTTGCGTTTTGAGGGGTTCAAGGCTGTTTAACTTTGGAGAGAGGGACTGCCAAATGAGGCAGTTGGTTAGTGGTGCCCAGACCAGATGGTGATTGATGGTAAGTTGTTCGATGGAATGACTGAGTGGATGGTGCAGTTGTTGGGGTTGTTTTCAGCAAAATAGATCGACAATTTTGATTATGTTTCATGGATTCTTCGAGAAGTTCGCATAGAAGTAAGGTATATACGTTTACAATATTTTAAACACGTAGAATAATTCATTTAAGTGGTTAGTTTCCCTTAAATTAAATCATCTATTCATTGAAATAGTTAAATTAATATCCATTTCATTGTTAAATGGAAATCAAATCATCGTAGGTACGAAGTAAATTTATTCGAGATGATGCGAGGAAATTCGTTAGCCGAGTGATGCTGAATTTAAATGGATATTCAGCAAAGGAAATTACGGTGAGTAAATCTCACTCACCTTTAGAATTATTTTTATTTCATTAAAAATAATTGTTTGTTGCTTGTGTGATTGTTTTATGGTTGTTTTATTTAGGCTATATATATATTGGGTTGATTGATTGGTTGGATTCCCGCAGTCTCATTAGCGGATGCCCGCAGTTTCATAGCGGATGATTACCCTATACGCCCCACGCTATGATTAGTGGATGACCTTCTATACCGCGATATTCTGCCACGAAGCAGAATGGGTATTATTTATGTGCTAACATCTGTGGATGCAGGAAAACAGGTTGGAGGAATCCAACTGGATTCCTCAAAAATATATTATCTATTTGTTTGTTTGTTCTGTTTGATTTCATATATATTCATATATGATGTGTTAAAATCAAATGATTGGAAATTGGTTGATTTGGTTGTTTAAATTATCACTGGGCTGAAGTGTTAATTTATAAAAATATCGTGGAAAGATATTTGGGATTTAAAAAGGGAAATTCTATTTTTAAATAGAATTTGAATTTTTAAATGGAATAAAATATAAACTTGTTTTAGAAAAATAAAACAAGTAGTTTCTTTATAAACGAAGTTTATAAATAGTTCTTTTATAACGAAGTTATAAATGAAGTAAAAAGAATTATCATTTGATAATTCAGAAATAGAAATACAAGCATGAAATTGGAATTTGAAATGAAATTTCAAAATAGGATGTGAAATGAAATTTTTAAATATATAACTCAAATGAAATTTGAGTATAACATTGAATAGTAGAATTAGAAAAGGAGTTTAAATATTTGAATGTAAAAGGAGATTGAATATTAGAAATTTAAATAGAAATTCAAATAGAATTTGAATAGACGAAATTAGAATGAAAAATAGAATTTGAATTCAAGGAATTTAAAATAAAATTGGAATTCAAAGGAATTCGAATAAAGAAATTCAAATAGAGATTTGAATGTAGAATTTCAAAATAGAAATTTGAAATAGACTTTGAAATAGGATTTTCAAAGTAGAATTGAAAATAGAATTTCAAATAGGATTTCAAAATAGGAAATCCAAATGGTTTTGAAATGGAATTTGAATTCAAGGAAATTCAAATGGATTTGAGTGAAGAAATTCAAATGGCGTTGAAAATAAGTTTGAATATTAGAATTCAAATGGTGTTGGAAATGAATTTGAATATTAGAATTCAAATGGAAAGGGAAAATGAAATTTGAATATAAGAGATTCAAATTGAATTCAAATAGGATTTAATCTATGAGATTTGAAATTCAAATGAAGTTTTGAAAATAGATTTGAATATAGAAATTCAAATGGAGTTTTGAAACTAGATTTGAAATAGAATTCAGATAAGAGGATTTAAATAGAATTTGAATGATAAAATTTAAAAGGGGTTGAATATTTGAAATTTCAAAATAGAATTGAATCGGAGTTTGGATATTTGAAATTCAAATAGAATAAATATAGAATTTGAATTCGAAGAGGATTGGATAGGGAATTTGGATGTAGAATTCAAAAAGGAATTCAAATGGAATTTAAATTATAGAATTTGAATATAGTATTCAAATGGAATTTTAAACTATGGGTTTAGCTATATAATTCAAACGGAATTTGAAATACGGAATTTGAATATAGGATTCAATAGAAGTGAAATTTGGATTTGAATATAGCGTTCAAATAAAAGTAAAAATGAAGTTTGAGTGGAGTTGAATTCATTTAACGAAGTTTAAAAGTTTATATATATAAATATAATTAAAACGAACTCGCCGCAGCGCTGCAGTTCGTAAAATAGCGACTCGAACTTCAATTGAGTATACAGAACTCAATTGAAGTCGGAATCCTTTGAAACAAGAAACGTCAGGACCGATTTGATAATAGTTTTCTAATGAAGGAGGAAAACCTGAATTTCGTCGTATATATTTTGAGTTATATCAAAATCAAATTTTCAGGAAAGCAGCGCCAGAATCGTTTTAAAACCATAATGGTTTATTTAATGTTATAAAAGGATTTTAAGCGAAAGAAAAATCTGAATTGCTATTTAGAAAATTTCAGATTTGAGTTGTAAAATATATGCGAATTCAAGTTGTGTAAATGAATATGATTTTTGGAAACAGAAACCAGATTTTGATTTATTGAATAGAATTAACTAAATTGAATAGAAAATTAGTTAATGAGATTTCGAATGAATATTGGGGTTTGAATAAGTAAATTCGATTTGAAAATTTACGTTCGAAATAGAAAAGAGAACTAGAATTGAAATTGAAATTCAATTTGGTTATGAACGAGTTAAATATTTTGTTTTGAACATGTTATGTTCAACAAAGAAGTGAAATAGGCAAAAAGGACTAATTAAAGAATATTTGAGCAAAACTGAATTCAAACGATTCAAAATTTAATTCAAACGAATGGATTGAGTTGAATTGAATTGGAAACAGGTGAACAGGTGTTAAACAGATATGGGATGGAGTATATGCAGATTTTTATTTATGTGCTCGACAAAAAGGTACATGTTTAATTCATATATGAGATTTTATGCGCCGTATCGGCAAGCCGCTTGGCTTTTCCTTTTTCTTTTGATTGAGGAAGATACCGGGAAGCTATTTGAAATTTCCCGATGCTCCCGATACAGGGGAGGTTATGGCGAAATTTTCCGGGAATTTAAGGAGTTAGAATATTTTTAAGAAATTTGACAATTAGAAATCTATATATCGATATATATAGAATTCGATAAGGAAACGAAATCAAAAATAGCGTAAAGGGCCAAGATTGGTTATTGAAAATATTTGGTTAACAAATATTGATAAGAGAATATAGAAGAGATTTAATTAATGAAATATTAATTAAAGAGCCCAGTGATTTGTTTGATATGTTTGGATGAACACTTGTTTTTATTCGATAGTTAAATCACAGACTATCGAAGTTTTTGACCATCGTTGTCAATATGGAGAGACCGGTTGGATTATTATCCGAAGAACCACTCCGTATCGGCATAAGCGTTGCGAACCAAGTATGCTGAATATATTGAAGACGGAGTAAAGTGCAAGGGCTTTTCTATTTATAGAAATAGTGCCTTCGGTTTCGTTCAATCCCAGAACGAACGTAAATGGACGAATGTCTGACAGAGTATTTCCAATGATCAAATGGGTTGGTCTGTATGAATATATATGGTTGCAACGGATTTATTCCCTTAGCATAACATCCAGAATATTTGTGCAAACTCAACTAGTGATTAACGGATCTGACGATGTGGCATTCAAAGTGATGGTGTTATCAATGAATGGTAAGTATGCGTAGCCTCAGGCCTCAACAACCGGGAAAGGACAAAAATCGGGCAGGCAACATGGCTATGTGGGTCGCACCCATTAGGGTGTATAATCACCTATCTAGAGAAATTCCTTTTGTTTCTAAATCTATCGATTCTGCCCATTCGGGAACGGTGGTTTGAGTCCAACCGTTGGTGATATACATTCGATACACTCAAGCGAAATGAGTGGTCGGTCATGTGTGGGCCGGGTTGCAAGACGTTCTTGTTGAACCCAGGTGTATTCGCCTCTAGAGATACATCATCGGAAGGTGGTTCCATACCTTGTCATAGTTGGAATCCAATCTCCAATAAGCGCCATGCGGGGTTTGATTTTATACTATATATGTGGAGCGTGAGATGCAAGCGTTCTGCTATTTGATTATTTATTTGATGTAGACATTATTATAATATCATTGGATTTGATATCAAAGTGTTTTGGGTTATAGTAAGGTAAAAACCGTCCGTGTTTATGTGTGGGCTGGTCTTACTATTACCTTTTCTTTCGAAAAGGGTTTTGAAAGTTAAACAAGTGGTTGGAGTTTACTCACACCAGTCCCATGACTGACCCAGAGTTTATTTTGTTTGTTTTCCCTAAACTCTTGGGTGCCCAAATTTGTACGGGCAGTCAAGTAGTTAGGATTTTTTTCAGATTCCCTTGGAAGAGCTGGAAGCAGGAGGCTTCACCAGTTAGATATAGACTATCATATATTCCGCTGTGGACCTTGTTTGTATCTGGAAACAGGTGTTTATAACTGTTCCAGAAATGACTGTTGTGCTCTGATGATGGTATGTATATAAAGTTACTGATTTGTATTTCAAAAGTTATATTATAAAATATATTTTATTCGTTCCGCTGTGAGTTGTGATCTTCGTTTTTCTTCTATTCTAATATTTCTTTCTTTCTATTTCTCATCCTCTAACTTCTTTCTAATATTGATTCGTATTTCTGTGCAATTTGGGTTAGACATGTGGTGTTATTAGTCAATTCAGATAGCACGGATTTGCGGGCCTTTACAGTTGGTATCAGAGCTTAGGTTGTGCGAACACCTAGGCTTGTGTGGCATGTGCTCATTAGAGATAGGGTTAGCAGTGCCCTAGAATGAGTTGAGTGTATAATACGAGAGAGCGTATTTGTTAGTTTATATAAAAATTGTTTTATATTGTGTTGGCTTGTCTGTTGGGTAATTTATGAATTCTGGTCGAATCGTGGGACGCCACGACGTCGATAGGAGTTTCTAAATACTTGAACAGAAGATTGAACACAGTATTGTTTTAAAGTGGGTGAATGAAATAATTTTACCCAAAATTATATTTTGATATAGAAAGAATAATTTTTGAAATTATTATATTATATGGATGTGTTGATTGATATCATTATAATCAGATAAGATTATAAAAATTGAAATGGTTATTTATAACCAAATAGAATTTGTATAGGAATTAAATATACAAGTGAGATGAATTAGAATTGAAATTCAAACCAGAATTTGAAAATTTAAATCCTGGGAAGTTGAAAAATATTTTTCAAAGTATATTAGAACAATATAGCTTTGTTTTAAAAGGATTTGAAAGAAAATCATTTTAGATGGATTTTGAAATAATAAAGCACTGAACTCACTTCAGTGGCTGGGAAATAATTCTGATGATGATTGCAACATCATCAGTGTTCATTTTCGAGTTTCTAAGTGATGGGTTGCTACCTTAAAAAGTTTTTGATGGAAATTTGTTGAAAGAAAACAAGTAGATTGAAAATTCAAATGTTTTGAATTGAGATGAAAATAAATATATGTATATTTTGGGTGATTTCAAAGGGATTTGGAATAGAAACCCGGGAATTTGAATTCTGGAATTAAAATTTAACTGAAGCAAGTTAAATGGTTCGAGGTGAATAAATTGACTAGAATCAATTTGAAATAAATTGAAATGAATATGAATTAGAATGCATATGAATGGAAACCAAAAGTTTTGGTTGAAACTAAAGTCATAGAAATATGAGGAATTGAGTTTCAAAATAAGTGAGATTTTGAAAAGTAATGAATTTGTACCATTTTTCCTAACTTAACAATTTCGAGGACGAAATTATTTTAAGGGGGGAAGAATGTAACGACCCGGATTTTTGGTCGATTTATTTTAAATATTTAGTATGGTTTTAAATATTGAATTTATAATATAAATGGTATTTTTTTTGGGTTATCGATTAAATAATCGAAATACGAGGAACTGAAATTATTTAATTCAAAGATAAAACTGAACCGAAAACAATTCGTGAATATAAATTTCATTTAAATTAGAATGATAATAATTATTTATTATCATGGATTTAAATTGTTTGAAAACAATTTACATTTTTAATCGGATTTAATTTAAATCGTTAATTTAAACTATTATCTTTTCTGTACAGTCGAATTAAAACTCGGAATCGGTTCCATTGAGTTCAGAGCAGCATTATAACCTTATAACATCAGTCAAAATAAGGGTTCACTGTTGAAGATAAAGGACCATGGGATATTTTCGAACAGGAAATAAAATCAAATTCAAATCAATGTTTATAAGGAAAAATAAAATATAGTAAAAAGAAATGTGGCCGACCTATCTCTCACCTAAAGCTACCCTAAGTAGTAAAATCACGCAGATGTTTCTTCTCGAGCACAATTTTCTGTCTTCCCTCTTCGTCATCAGGGAAACATTGATTTAATGGCCGACTTTTTGCTCCCTACCTCGAGCAGCAATACTTGTTCCCTCTTTGTATATTTAAAGCCGATCCCCTCCATTCTTTTTCCCCAGTCACGAAATTTTAAATCGATACCATCCTCGTATAAAAAAAAAAAAAAAGAAGAAATTATGAATCGCGATTAAAGCCAGGAGTCCACCGAAGCTCAAAATCCAATCACGGCAACCCTACATCTCAAATCAAGACCCGAGGCGTTCGTAAATTTGGGGTTGTCAATGTCGAGGTCGAGTAGATCGACGTATATGTTGCTCGCGTTCTGGAGAGGGGTTCGCGAGTTGGTTTTTGGGTTCGACGGTCATCGCGAAAGGGGATTTAGAGGTCAGTGAGTTGACTGAGGAATTTCGACGTCGAAGGGGTTTGAACGTTCTGATGTAATTCGTACCTAGGGGATAGGGGATGCGGCGGTGAAGAATAGGAGACCGAACTTGGTGATTTGGGGGATTCGGCAGAGGAAGAAACATGAGTCCAGTTTTGCGTTTTGAGGGGTTCAAGGCTGTTTAACTTTGGAGAGAGGGACTGCCAAATGAGGCAGTTGGTTAGTGGTGCCCAGACCAGATGGTGATTAATGGTAAGTTGTTCGATGGAATGACTGAGTGGATGGTGCAGTTGTTGGGGTTGTTTTCAGCAAAATAGATCGACAATTTTGACTATGTTTCATGGATTCTTCGAGAAGTTCGCATAGAAGTAAGGTATATACGTTTACAATATTTTAAACACGTAGAATAATTCATTTAAGTGGTTAGTTTCCCTTAAATTAAATCATCTATTCATTGAAATAGTTAAATTAATATCCATTTCATTGTTAAATGGAAATCAAATCATCGTAGGTACGAAGTAAATTTATTCGAGATGATGCGAGGAAATTCGTTAGCCGAGTGATGCTGAATTTAAATGGATATTCAGCAAAGGAAATTACGGTGAGTAAATCTCACTCACCTTTAGAATTATTTTTATTTCATTAAAAATAATTGTTTGTTGCTTGTGTGATTGTTTTATGGTTGTTTTATATATATTAGTTATTTAGGCTATATATATATATATATATTGGGTTGATTGATTGGTTGGATTCCCGCAGTCTCATTAGCGGATGCCCGCAGTTTCATAGCGGATGATTACCCTATACGCCCCACGCTATGATTAGTGGATGACCTTCTATACCGCGATATTCTGCCACGAAGCAGAATGAGTATTATTTATGTGCTAACATCTGTGGATGCAGGAAAACAGGTTGGAGGAATCCAACTGGATTCCTCAAAAATATATTATCTATTTGTTTGTTTGTTCTGTTTGATTTCATATATATTCATATATGATGTGTTAAAATCAAATGATTGGAAATTGGTTGATTTGGTTGTTTAAATTATCACTGGGCTGAAGTGTTAATTTATAAAAATATCGTGGAAAGATACTTGGGATTTAAAAAGGGAAATTCTATTTTTAAATAGAATTTGAATTTTTAAATGGAATAAAATATAAACTTGTTTTAGAAAAATAAAACAAGTAGTTTCTTTATAAACGAAGTTTATAAATAGTTCTTTTATAACGAAGTTATAAATGAAGTAAAAAGAATTATCATTTGATAATTCAGAAATAGAAATACAAGCATGAAATTGGAATTTGAAATGAAATTTCAAAATAGGATGTGAAATGAAATTTTTAAATATATAACTCAAATGAAATTTGAGTATAACATTGAATAGTAGAATTAGAAAAGGAGTTTAAATATTTGAATGTAAAAGGAGATTGAATATTAGAAATTTAAATAGAAATTCAAATAGAATTTGAATAGACGAAATTAGAATGAAAAATAGAATTTGAATTCAAGGAATTTAAAATAAAATTGGAATTCAAAGGAATTCGAATAAAGAAATTCAAATAGAGATTTGAATGTAGAATTTCAAAATAGAAATTTGAAATAGACTTTGAAATAGGATTTTCAAAGTAGAATTGAAAATAGAATTTCAAATAGGATTTCAAAATAGGAAATCCAAATGGTTTTGAAATGGAATTTGAATTCAAGGAAATTCAAATGGATTTGAGTGAAGAAATTCAAATGGCGTTGAAAATAAGTTTGAATATTAGAATTCAAATGGTGTTGGAAATGAATTTGAATATTAGAATTCAAATGGAAAGGGAAAATGAAATTTGAATATAAGAGATTCAAATTGAATTCAAATAGGATTTAATCTATGAGATTTGAAATTCAAATGAAGTTTTGAAAATAGATTTGAATATAGAAATTCAAATGGAGTTTTGAAACTAGATTTGAAATAGAATTCAGATAAGAGGATTTAAATAGAATTTGAATGATAAAATTTAAAAGGGGTTGAATATTTGAAATTTCAAAATAGAATTGAATCGGAGTTTGGATATTTGAAATTCAAATAGAATAAATATAGAATTTGAATTCGAAGAGGATTGGATAGGGAATTTGGATGTAGAATTCAAAAAGGAATTCAAATGGAATTTAAATTATAGAATTTGAATATAGTATTCAAATGGAATTTTAAACTATGGGTTTAGCTATATAATTCAAACGGAATTTGAAATACGGAATTTGAATATAGGATTCAATAGAAGTGAAATTTGGATTTGAATATAGCGTTCAAATAAAAGTGAAAATGAAGTTTGAGTGGAGTTGAATTCATTTAACGAAGTTTAAAAGTTTATATATATAAATATAATTAAAACGAACTCGCCGCAGCGCTGCAGTTCGTAAAATAGCGACTCGAACTTCAATTGAGTATACAGAACTCAATTGAAGTCGGAATCCTTTGAAACAAGAAACGTCAGGACCGATTTGATAATAGTTTTCTAATGAAGGAGGAAAACCTGAATTTCGTCGTATATATTTTGAGTTATATCAAAATCAAATTTTCAGGAAAGCAGCGCCAGAATCGTTTTAAAACCATAATGGTTTATTTAATGTTATAAAAGGATTTTAAGCGAAAGAAAAATCTGAATTGCTATTTAGAAAATTTCAGATTTGAGTTGTAAAATATATGCGAATTCAAGTTGTGTAAATGAATATGATTTTTGGAAACAGAAACCAGATTTTGATTTATTGAATAGAATTAACTAAATTGAATAGAAAATTAGTTAATGAGATTTCGAATGAATATTGGGGTTTGAATAAGTAAATTCGATTTGAAAATTTACGTTCGAAATAGAAAAGAGAACTAGAATTGAAATTGAAATTCAATTTGGTTATGAACGAGTTAAATATTTTGTTTTGAACATGTTATGTTCAACAAAGAAGTGAAATAGGCAAAAAGGACTAATTAAAGAATATTTGAGCAAAACTGAATTCAAACGATTCAAAATTTAATTCAAACGAATGGATTGAGTTGAATTGAATTGGAAACAGGTGAACAGGTGTTAAACAGATATGGGATGGAGTATATGCAGATTTTTATTTATGTGCTCGACAAAAAGGTACATGTTTAATTCATATATGAGATTTTATGCGCCGTATCGGCAAGCCGCTTGGCTTTTCCTTTTTCTTTTGATTGAGGAAGATACCGGGAAGCTATTTGAAATTTCCCGATGCTCCCGATACAGGGGAGGTTATGGCGAAATTTTCCGGGAATTTAAGGAGTTAGAATATTTTTAAGAAATTTGACAATTAGAAATCTATATATCGATATATATAGAATTCGATAAGGAAACGAAATCAAAAATAGCGTAAAGGGCCAAGATTGGTTATTGAAAATATTTGGTTAACAAATATTGATAAGAGAATATAGAAGAGATTTAATTAATGAAATATTAATTAAAGAGCCCAGTGATTTGTTTGATATGTTTGGATGAACACTTGTTTTTATTCGATAGTTAAATCACAGACTATCGAAGTTTTTGACCATCGTTGTCAATATGGAGAGACCGGTTGGATTATTATCCGAAGAACCACTCCGTATCGGCATAAGCGTTGCGAACCAAGTATGCTGAATATATTGAAGACGGAGTAAAGTGCAAGGGCTTTTCTATTTATAGAAATAGTGCCTTCGGTTTCGTTCAATCCCAGAACGAACGTAAATGGACGAATGTCTGACAGAGTATTTCCAATGATCAAATGGGTTGGTCTGTATGAATATATATGGTTGCAACGGATTTATTCCCTTAGCATAACATCCAGAATATTTGTGCAAACTCAACTAGTGATTAACGGATCTGACGATGTGGCATTCAAAGTGATGGTGTTATCAATGAATGGTAAGTATGCGTAGCCTCAGGCCTCAACAACCGGGAAAGGACAAAAATCGGGCAGGCAGCATGGCTATGTGGGTCGCACCCATTAGGGTGTATAATCACCTATCTAGAGAAATTCCTTTTGTTTCTAAATCTATCGATTCTGCCCATTCGGGAACGGTGGTTTGAGTCCAACCGTTGGTGATATACATTCGATACACTCAAGCGAAATGAGTGGTCGGTCATGTGTGGGCCGGGTTGCAAGACGTTCTTGTTGAACCCAGGTGTATTCGCCTCTAGAGATACATCATCGGAAGGTGGTTCCATACCTTGTCATAGTTGGAATCCAATCTCCAATAAGCGCCATGCGGGGTTTGATTTTATACTATATATGTGGAGCGTGAGATGCAAGCGTTCTGCTATTTGATTATTTATTTGATGTAGACATTATTATAATATCATTGGATTTGATATCAAAGTGTTTTGGGTTATAGTAAGGTAAAAACCGTCCGTGTTTATGTGTGGGCTGGTCTTACTATTACCTTTTCTTTCGAAAAGGGTTTTGAAAGTTAAACAAGTGGTTGGAGTTTACTCACACCAGTCCCATGACTGACCCAGAGTTTATTTTGTTTGTTTTCCCTAAACTCTTGGGTGCCCAAATTTGTACGGGCAGTCAAGTAGTTAGGATTTTTTTCAGATTCCCTTGGAAGAGCTGGAAGCAGGAGGCTTCACCAGTTAGATATAGACTATCATATATTCCGCTGTGGACCTTGTTTGTATCTGGAAACAGGTGTTTATAACTGTTCTAGAAATGACTGTTGTGCTCTGATGATGGTATGTATATAAAGTTACTGATTTGTATTTCAAAAGTTATATTATAAAATATATTTTATTCGTTCCGCTGTGAGTTGTGATCTTCGTTTTTCTTCTATTCTAATATTTCTTTCTTTCTATTTCTCATCCTCTAACTTCTTTCTAATAATGATTCGTATTTCTGTGCAATTTGGGTTAGACATGTGGTGTTATTAGTCAATTCAGATAGCACGGATTTGCGGGCCTTTACACAGCTCCTTGATTTGCTTACTGAGCTCTCTCCTTTCACGTGGGGCCATGTGCCTAACAGGCAATGATACTGGCTTGGCATTATCAACTAGATAAATGCGGAAATCTATCTCTCGTTTAGGGGGTAACCCCTTAACTTCTTCAAAGACATCAGGATAGTCTCGGACCACCCTTACAGATTGCAGATCATCGATGGACGAGTCGAGAGATTCAAGATAACATAACATGACGGGACCTCTAGGGTTACAAGAAATTTCTAGGGTATTACCGAGGCGAGTCATGAGCCTCACCAACCTATGTTCACAATCGAGAATGGCTCCATAACTGGACAACCAATCCATGCCCAAGATCAACCCATATCCCGTGAACCCGAGAACATAAGCATTACACGTGAATTCTATGGTCAAGATAGAAATTTTCAAATCCACACAAATCATAGATAGATGGGCGGAACCCCCAATTGGATTTGAAACACAAACGGGATCCTCAACTAGGCTAGTACTTAGGTGCAAACTTTCAACAAGATCAGAAGAAATAAAACTATGCGATGCGCCAGAATCAAATAAGGTGCGAACAGGATAATCAGAAATATAAACAAGACTTTCTACAGAAATACTACCTCGATCCTGAACTGGAGCAGTGTTGAGAGCATGCACTTGCCCTCCAGAAGGTCCTGCACGCTGATTCTGCCCTTGCCCTTGCTTCTTGGGGCAATCCTTGCTAAAATGTCCAGTCTCCCCACAATGAAAGCACTCGCCCAGCTTCCTCTTCTTCTTCTTACAGTCTTTAGCTATGTGCCCAACATTCCCACAGTAGTGGCATTTTCTTGGATCCTTTGCCTTGGCCTTGTTGCCCTTGTTGTTCTTGTTGTTTTTGTTGTTCTGATTGCTCTGATTTCCTCCCCACTTGGAGTCTGTCTTCTTGGCTTGAGTCTCATTAGCCTTGACTTCCTTCTTGGCATTCTTATCATCTCCTTGAAGCAATGCCATGTCTACTAGTCCCTCAAAAGTGGCCCCCATGGGTATATGAGATAGGGCTAAACCCTGTAATGGCTCGTTCAACCCTCGTGCAAAGCGTAAAGCCTTCTTCTGGGGAGTATTAACCATGTCCAAACCGAATCGGGCGAGCTTGTTAAACTCATTCACATACTCCCTCACTGTCATGTCCCCTTGCTTCAAAGATATGAACTTTTCCAATTGCAAATTCGCCTCAGCTGATGATAGAAACTTAAGCCCAAATCTTGTCCTAAAGTCGGCCCAAGTCTCTATAGGCCTCGTAGCATTGGTGACCTCCCACCAATAAGCAGCTTCTTCTTTAAATAACCATGCTGCCAATAAAACCTTTCTATGATCTTGCACATCAAAGATGGCGAAGAGATCTTCAGTTTCTTTCAACCAATTTCTTGCCTCCACAAAAGTCTCCGTCCCAATAAAGTTCTTGCCACCCATCGCCTTAAAGTCTTTGCAAACTTTTGCGAAATCCGCTTGTGGATTCTGAGGAGGAGGAGGAGGAGGAGGGACCTCAGTTATATTGGGGGTATTTGCTGGGCCCACATCGTTGGCCCTAGCTTCCAAGTATCTACGGAACCATCCGGGAATGGTCACTCCCTCGGGAAGGTTAAGATCAGCCATACTGAAACGAAGAAAAAGATAGATAGATTCAGAACGAAGAAACGAAGGATAGTGCTATGGCTTTTGGGGAATAGCCTTTTTTAAAATAACTAGACTTTTCTTGGAAAATACTTAATTGGTTTTGAAAATAGTTTTTCAAAGGGTAAGTTTTAAAAAAAACCTTTTGCTCAAATCTTGTAAACCTTATGCTCCGATACCAAATGTAACACCCCACCTCCACCAGGGTAACTCTTGCAAGCACACTAGCTTTGGAGGGGCGTTAAACAAGGTGAACATGCATGCAGATATCACAAGACAGAACATATAAGTAAAACAGAGTAGTAAAGCAGCGGATAAAACTTGCATTTCCAAAACCATAGTTAAGTTACAACAATGTACTTAGTCATTATTTCCAACAAACAAAGTCTAGAGAAAAGCATAAACTGAAAAACTGAAATACATAAAGTACTATCCCCAAAGTGAAGTGATAAACCATAGCTAGCTCAATGTCCAAAACCGTACATGAGCAAATCCAGTAAGCAAGCTGTAAAGATCCAAGCTAAGCTCCAATGTTCCCACCCTGAGAACCTGAGGGGGGGGAACGGAAGAAAAGAGGCGAAAGAAAACAGGTCAGTCAAAAAGACTGGTAAGCCCTAACTACTATCTGTCCATGAACTAGTAAAGTTAACTGGCATGAGAAGCTGAGATGAACATAAGGATAACAACATACTGGCATGGTGATTAACTAACAAGATAGATAAAGGTGTCATCGCATAATCAAGGTTAAGTTTTGCACCACGAGTGTACTAGCATTCTAACATGTCAAGTAAAAACAAGAATTGATCCCTTGGCCCAAGCTTGGCCCAACATCATGAGGTGACCTAAATCAAGGTCCAACTACACGGTCTAGTTGATCGGCTCCCTATAAGCCTAACTCGTCAAGTGTCAGTGTCATACGGCCCAAACATGAAATGTAGTTAAACTGCGCTAGGTACACCCTAGGGTGTATCAAGTCCTAGGGTGTCAACCTCAGACACAAATTCAAGTATGCACAGTCTAGGTCTACTGGTACCCGTGCCTGATTCTCCAACTCCGGACTATGTGCACGACCATAGTCCGCCTGGACCTACACCGGCGTACCTACTCAGCCGTCGTTTTGGTCGCTTACATGTTAGCCCAGTAATCGTGCCCCACCCTAGCCTAGTCCTAGGGTCTTATGATACTATCAAGAGGGTTACTGCTGAAAAGGACCACGCAACTAGGGTTTCCTTAACGGGTTAAATGTGGTTAACTCGATCCAAACGTGGATTAAATTGGTTAAGTGTACCCAAGATTCATGACTTAACCCCGATTAACCCATCAAGCCCAAATTGATTAAGTATTAAGTGGACCATGACTTAACCCTAATCAGGAGGCATTAATTAATTAACTTAATGTGCTTTAACCTCTCACATTAGACTTTGTTGTGGTTACTAGTTAAGCCGGGCGGGTCCGGGTAGCTTTACACCACAACTTGGTCTAACCTCGGGTTCGAGCACAACATGACCAACTTCTCACATTGGGTCCTATTGTTTGTAGCCACTAGTTAAGCCGGGCGGGTCCGGGTAGATTTATGCTACAAACTCAACCCAACCTCGAGTTGGCCACACTCATATTTTCTAAGTGTCATGTCCATTATGTTTCCAAAACATAATTACAAGCTAACATATCACGTTATGTTATAAAAACCATGTTTATGTCATAATGTTACCCAACCCCAACGTAATCCCATCGTTTACATAGTCACAACAACGCATAAATGATAAAATAGGGAACTCGGCATAATCATGACAAAAGGTGTTGAAGCCACAAGTTTAACATGGTGGCATATGAAATGTACATATGTTCATATACTTGCATATTGCATCATTAGGCTTCAAAAGCATGCATAAAACCAAACTTAGCATATGAGTGATACATGGTGATAAATGACATCTAGAAGTTGCTAGAAGTTCGCATTTAGCCTCACATGCAAGTTATCATAAGGGATATGATAACTTTCATGTTGCCAAAATGCAACCTTTAATATAAAGCTTGGAGCTTTATGCTCACAACATCAAGTTTAACTTGCATAACATGATATCATGTGTATAATGATTAACCCAAACTTGCATAACATAGTAACATGTGTCATATATAATGATTAAACCAACTTGCATATAATGATCAACCAAACTTGCATATCATAATGATCAACCAAACTTGCATATCATAATGATCAACCCCAAACTTGCATCATTCATTTAACTTTAGAGTTCAATAAAAAGAAAGTAGAAAAGGGCTTACAATGCTATGAAGACACAAATGAATATTTATTATAAAGATTGAGACGAAGCCCTTATGCAATCACCAAAAAGACCCAAATATGAATGCTCCAATGAAAAACCCTTGAGCCAAATCAATAAAAACCCTTGCTTTGAAATAGAAATGTTGCAACTTGACTTGAATGCAAACTAAGAACACTCATACAAGCTTGAAAACACTTGTATGAATTCACAATCTCTCATAGAAATAAACTTAGGAATTTTAGTATGAGAGTGGAGGCCATGAGAGGAACAAATTTGACATAGTTTAGTTGTAGGATTGAATAATGGTGATTTAGGCTAGGTTTAGGGGTCTTTTTATAGAAGATTAGGATAGTATTAGCCATAGGATTAACCCTAGATTCAATCAGAGCCATCAAATCCCGTCACTAGCCAACAAAACAGGTCAAAACAGCCAGAATGGTGCACCAGGTTGCCTGGGTCCGACCAGGCAGGTCGACCCCCAGGTCGACCCTGGGATCGACTCCCCAGTCGACCTGGCCCCCCCAGGTCGACTCCCAGGTCGACCTGGTCTGGGCGGGATTTTTCCCGCCTACCCTGATTTTCCGAAATTTGAATCTATTTTGAAATTTGAATTTTTCGTGAAACTTCGCGAGGCCATATCTCGGTCATACGGACTCCGATTTTCAAAAACTCGGACTCTATTTCGCGTATTTCTCCGAGACGAACGCAATCGCACAGCCCGTTTCCCTTGATTCAGATTTTACAATTTAATTCTGCCTTGATTTATGGTATAGCATGTTATTCAAAAATACGGGTTGTTACATTTATGATTGAAATTGTTTTGACCCTATACACCTATAATAGTATCAAATAATGTGTTTTAAACGTATCAAGCATGCTTTGGCTGTTATAAGGTAAAAACCCTATCCTCCGGCTTGCGTTACATTGTGTGATGGGACCTGGATCTTATAACAGCTTCATTTTTCTTTATTTAGCATTGCGCTGTTTGTTTTATGCACTGGTATTCTTGGGAGGAAACCCGTTCCGTGTTATACGGCGTGGTCCCTTGATTTACCTAACTTTAAAAATAAAGATTAATAACTGTTTTAGTTCTCACACCAGTCACATGACTGACCTGGAGTTTATTGTTTTAACCTAAACTCTGGGTGCCCCTATTTTCCACACGGGCAGCTAGTAGTTTTGGTTTTGCAGATTTATATTCACAGGATCCTGATTTACATCTGGAACGATGCTCGGAAAGCTCTGTATCCGTGCATTACTTCTAGTTGTGCTTTTGTATTATTTTCCGCTGCGATGTATTTAAATGTAATTTAAATCTCTGATATTATTCGAATGTATTTTATTCATTTATGCTCTGTATATTCTTGTATCTGATGGAATTATTGTAATAACAATGAAATGTTCTTCCGTCTGCGTTCTATTTTGTTCTGTTCTCAAAGTATCTGCTCTTTCCTTCACGGGGAAGTTACGGGTTCTCTCAGGAACTTAGAGACAAAATGACTAGTTAGGTTGTACATATAGTGAGTATGGTCAGAGTAAACTCCCGAGTGAGTAGAATTGCACTCAAAAGATAAGATAGATCAATTATGTTATCATGCCTTGAACTTATCAAAAACACAAATATTAACTAAATAAGATTCTTGTACTGGAACTAGTGTAGGGTCGCACCATATGCTTCAGCCGATGGTCTTGATTGGTAAAGGTAAACAATTACATTGCGTAACCCTTTGTTAGTAATGAGAATAGAAGATGTATACACACAGAACTCATAGCTCTATATGCTCGCTGTATTGTTTAATTCGTTTTTCCTCCTAACCATATTTGGAAATTTTGTGACATCTAGTCATTATTGGATCCGAGTTAGCTTGATACGTTATTAGTTGGTCTATGGGTAAATTTTAAGAATCCACAACTCTATAACGGTAGGCTAGTCATATTTAGCCATATTGTATACGTATGATCATGGAATGTTTTGTTTTAGCCATTGTGGTTGCAGATGCATGGTTTGTATTAAGATTAACATATTTTGATAAGATACTATCGAGGGGGAAAACAATGTCATTTTATGGTGTGGTCTCACTAGATATCTAATTTTGGTTCTAGACGGTATATTATTATTAACATTGGACATTTTTTGTTGATCCATAGTATCAGTTTTCACCCTAAACTCTTGAGTACTCAATTGAGTAGACTAAGAGTGGAGTTTTCAAGTTAGATGGATATGCTTTCGAAAATGTAAAGAAGGGATAACATTTGGAGTTGAATTCCACTATGTTTTTGATGTTTATGTTGTGTTTGAACGAATGTAACGACATAATTTATAGTTGTCAAGTAGTTAAACTCTAATCACCCACAGTGACATTTTATATGTCATTCTTGAAATATAATTGTATTTATATATTTTCTCTAAATATGTAACTGATAGGATTATGTAATGAATGTGAAATTTTATTAATGAAATGTGTGTTGAATGTTTTTTATATTCATGTGCTCTTGATGTTATAAATACAATTGACTGATCTTATTTTATCATTGAGAAATAATACTCTGGATGACTACATGATTGGTAGCGCTTATTTTCGAATCTTAAATTTTGGGATGTTACAGTTACCTTGCTCAAGGGGGATTCAGTGATAATTAATAATCTATTAACTATGCTGACATACGCATACACCCCTAAAATATTTTTAGGTGTGCAAAGATTACGCCCGAAACTAAAATTCAAATATCAAAACTTCAAATTTGTACAAGTCTCATTTCTATATCAGCAACAAGAAAACAACTATTGATCCCCTTTTTTATGTTGTTGTAAGAAAAGTCTCTATAGGATGATTTTGCAAATTAGATCCTTATATTTCTTAATTAATATAAAATATAAGATAACTTGCAATTTTCTGATAGAAAATGTAAGAGCTTCTCCAACACTTACTAAATGTAATGTCATTAAATGTCTGTGTGTCCATATTTATTTCACAATGTTAAGTATACAAAACAAACGTTTACAATAAAATTAAAATTTGTTCTCCAATGCAAATGTCTAAAAATATATAATTTCGTACATGTGTCATTATAAGAATAACTTAAAATTAAATAAGTAAAAAGCAGTGGTTACATATCCTTCCACGTTGTGAAATACAATGTCTATTACTAGACATTATGTTTCACAATGTCATATAATTTTGCTGACACATCATGTTTTAATTTCATTCAACAATTGCATCAAAAATAATAAATTTAACAAAAATATTAATGAATGATATGTCTTTGATTTTACATTTTAAATACATGAAGCATTAGAGATCTCTAAAGCATCTTGTGGTTCTCAATTTGATTTGACTTGCCACAAATTCTGATACCCACAGAGGCCGGACCAGCAGCTTCAACGTCCCCTTCAGTAGTGAATTTTGGTTTTGTTCTGCAAGTTTTTTGACCTTTCTCTATACCATTTACTGAGTTTATTGGACATACGTTTATGCAAATAGCAGTACTTAATACTCACATGCTGAACCGATGTGAGACTTGTTAGCCAGTCGGGTAATGCGGTCAAATCATGCAATCGTATTATCTGGAGCTTTCTAAGCGCCGTCATCGTCTTCATTTCTGATGGTAGATTCGCTAAGTTCTTGCAGTCCTCGATTTTCAAAGATTCTAGAAGCGTTAAGTTCTCTGCCCATTCTGATGTTTCAAATATTCGAGAGCAACTGGTGATTTCCAGATGTTTCAGAGGACCCCATGGAAAAAATGTCAATTCAGGACACGAACGGATTGTTAAGGATTGAAGAAACTCGAGACTCTCTCTTCCATTTGTAGATGATTGTAAATTTGGGCACCCATCTATTTCCAGTTCGCGGAGACTCCTGAGATGATTCAACCCGTCAGCCGACGTCAGTTCCTCACATTTTTGTATCGATAGGTATTGGAGTGAACGCAAGCCTTCAAGTGGTATGCTTGTCAAACTAAGACAATTATCTATTTCCAAAGAACTAAGAAAGCTAAGGTTGCTCAATCCTTCAGGTAAATACGTTAACCCCTCACAGTGGATAAATTTTAAAGTCTTTAAAGCATGCAGGCTACTTATTTCTGTAATTGAATTGATGCGCGGACAATCTTCTATCTCTAAATACTCGAGTTTGTTTTGCATCCACGGAAGTCTGGGAATATTTGTAAGTTTTGGGCATTTTTTGATGATTAATGTTGACAAATTAGGGAACGGTACTCTACTTTCTGGTTCCCAATCGGTAAGGCAAATCAAAGTTGAGCAAGTGAATTTTTCTAATGATGGAAATACTACATTTCTTCTCTCTCCATAAAGGGATCTTCCGATATGAATAACAGTGTCAAATCCTTCTATCGTCAAATTCTTGAGATATGGAAGTTCACCCAAAGGTGGGGGGTGTAAGCATCTACTGCAATTTGACAATGAAATCTCTGTTAGATTCTGAAGGTATGCAGTATTAAGCCAATCTGGAAATCCCCTCCCCTTATATCCTACTATTGATAGTCTAGTTAAGTAACTGTGTGGTTGAAGAGCATTCAGAACTGCAGCGTCGCCATTCAACTGTCTGTTATTATCGTCATCCCATGATAAAAATAATGCTGTGAGTCTTTTCTTGTTTTCCAAATTCGCACATTCTACTTCTGCTATTTTAGCAACATTGCCCAGATGTTTAATATGTAATCTTCCTTGAAGTTTTAGGGTCCCTAACTCTCCTATAGTGCTTCCATTTCTACCTACAATGAATACGGGTAGCGTTTGCAGAAACTTGAGTTGCCCAATCGCAGGTGGCATTTTATGAAGGGATCTGCATCCGTCGATATCAAGATGTCGGAGGCTGTGCATTTTCCAAGTATCATTAGGCAGCTCTGTAAGTTTTAAACAGTTTCTCAATATTAGAGATTGTAGATTGGATAGGCGAGAGATGCTGCTGGGTAAGTTTTCAATGTCAGTGCCACTTAAATTTATGAACCTTAGCTGATGTAGTTCTGCAACTGAGTTCAAGTACGATGTATCACGAGCATAACTCATGTCCAATACACGCAAAAGTTTCAATTCATTCATCGTTGGAGGGGGGCCTTCGCTTATGCACCTGATGCAAATACATTTAACATAGGTCTTGCATCAGAAGATTAAAATTAAGGACTATTAAGGGTGCATAACAGGTGTCCAGACCTCAAGACAATAAAGTTAAACGAAAAAGTGTTATAGAGTTAAGTTTTAAATTGAATTGATATTGGCGGTGACGTAAAGTTTGAAGAAAAGCCTACTCCGGACAGTAGAGCTAGGGGATCCAGCTGGACCACCATAGCCGGCCCCCCTTTTAAGCTAGCCTAGCAAGAAGCATCCATCCTCGCCGATTTATAAGCAATTAAGGAGATAATCACCACACGTTTTTATTTGATACATTTCAATCGTATTTTTATATTATTTCATTGTACCGATGATATTAGTAAATAATTATAACTGAACAAATGAAACATTATGCAACATCCGACATCTACCACATTGAAAAAGTCAAATTCAAAATTTTGTCATAATAACAACATGCAAGTGCAACACAATATTGTACATCTTCCTCTCTCTGTAACAACTAAAACAGCTTTAATCTGTTCGTATGCTGCAATACTTTGTGTACATGCGTAGATGTGGAGTAGGTCTAGTACAGTCAACACTCAACAGCAAATACAAAGAAATGAAGTTTGCTTTTTGTCTGTATCATTGAACTTTCTTATGAATTATGAGGAGCACATTTGACGTGACAATCACAAAATGCTTTTTTCTTTCAATATTCTTGGCCAACATGCCCCTTAAAATGTTAAACATTTTATTCCAGTTTTTGGAATGTTATTTCGTTCGTCATGCTCAAGTTTGAGGAATAAAAGCCGAGGATTATTTTCCTTTACTTTCTATTTTTTTTCATTTTGAAACCTTTTGTGTTCGACTGAAATGTGAAATGTGATATAGTTCGATCTAAGAGCATCTCCAGCGGCATTGATTCAGTGCAGAATAGGGGAAACTCCCTTTTTTTGTTTTCTCGTGCTCCAACAGCGTTGATTTGGACGTGGGGAAGAAAAGAAAATTGGGGTTTCTCCCATTTAATTTTGTACCGTGAATTTTTAAATGATTTTCAGAATACCGCTTAAAAGAAAAATAGGGTTTCAGATACCCACATATCTCTTTAAACGGTATTCAAAAGACCGTTTATATTTTTTTTTTCTTTTTTTATTAAATGAAGAATTTGACCCACTCGCTGTTGAAAGAGTGGGAGAAATTCACATTGTTTTTTCTTAGCCTTATAGCGAAAACACCGAAACTGCTGGAGATCCTCTAATAAGGTGGTAACCCCAAAACTAGATAATACCCATTGGACGTAGGATGAAAATGCCTACATCATCTTTAATAATATACGTTACTAGTCTACTTTCGTGAGAAGAATCATTTTAATTACGCATAATGTAGTTAAAGGTCAACTAAAAAATATACATTTAAACAGAATATTTTGTGTTGGATATTATTTACATCTAGTATACACATCGTTTAATCCAATCTTACATGAGCTAAAACGTGTCTTGCATTTATAACTCCAGTGACCTCGTGAAGGAAAGGACGATAACAGTCATCATATCCTATTTGTAGGGTTGTTACGGTGAAGGTAAGTTTAACATTATCGTACCAATACCAGTTGATCGGTCACTATTTCTAAGTAAATCGGTATATAAGTTTAATCTGTATGGTAACGGTAAATTTACCCTTTTTAAGGGTAAAAAATCGATAATATTTCTTCAACACCAGTGATATGGTAATCTTACCCTTTTTTATAACACATGTATATTCATATTGAGTGTTTATTAAAAGTTTTAAAACAAAGCAAATTATTAAATTTAGTTCATCATCTTGATGAAATATGTTAAAAGCGCTTTTATTTCTTTTTCTTTATAACATTAATAAGTAACACTATATATTTTATAATGAAATAGCATTATGACTTGAATACAACTCAAGTAGCTTATTTTTTATATAAACGGTAATTTACTTTTATCAGTGTAATGGTTACCATATTATCAGTATACCAGTCCTACTTATACAAATGTATTGGTAACAATTACGATATATAATTTTAGCTTATCAGTAAAGATGGTACGGTAATAGTATTTGTTAAATGGTCACTCTAACCATTACCATAACAGCGATACCTATATCTTTAGTAACAACATTGAAATATGTTGGGGCAATAACATATTTTTCTAATAGTAGTGGACCATGTAGTACATTTTTTACTTATTTTGATATTGTGCTACTAGCATGATTAGCATGTTCAACAACTGTTTTATCATGACGTGACGAATTATGTACGAAAGCATTCATAATGAATTTCTAAAGTATTGATAATGATTTTCAGTGGATATTTAAGGAGTGTAAGCTGAATTGTACTTATAAAATGGTACATCATAAAGCCTCTTGAAGAAAGAAAGAAGAAGAAGAAGAAGAAGAAGAAAAAAAAAAAAAAAAAAAAAAAAAAGACGACCTTTTGCTGTACGCTTAACTTGAGCTTTAGTACGTAATATAGTTCTAGTATTATGAATTTTATCGATGACGAGAAAAATAGTTCAAGGAATATACCGTTGGCAGGAGTTCAGGAAGGAATATGTTTTAAGATGCGTGTTTGGAACTTCCTTAGGAACATTAGGTGCAGTCTTTACATAGTTACAGAAGTGATGAGTGATGCCTGTTCTCATTTCATATCTGGCAAGATCATATACGAGTTCATGCAGTTTGAATGTCAGTGCCAAGCCAGCTTCATCTGTCTGCAGAGGAACAAAAAAGAATCTGTCAAAAAGATGACAGATAGCATCATGACCTTGATCTTCAAGTAAAATCAAGTCTAGCGCAATCCAATATTTGATTATCATATCTTTGTCTATTTCATAGTTCCGCGGGAAAATTGAGCAGTATGTAAAGCATCGATAAGCATATGATGGTAAATTCTTGTAGCTTGATCTAAGCATATGCAGAATTTGGTTTGCTTCACTTAAGTTCCATATCTCACGTGTTTGTGTATCTCGCCATTCTGCAGGGTCTTTTTTATGCATCATCAACCTTCCAAGATCTTCTGCTACACGTGGAACACCCTTCGACTTATTAGCAATGTCATTTCCAATATCTTGAAATATCCTATTTGTGTTCCTTCCTTCCTGAAATGCTAAGCTTTCAAATATCAACTCACAAACAGCACCTGTTAAACTTTCAACATTGTAAGGCATGGTTGTTCTCATTGTTTCTGCAACTCTATTGTTACTTGTTGTTACAATGACTTTGCTACCATGCTTAGCTCCTCTTAACACATCACAAAGTTCGTTCCACCTGCCTGTTTCATCATTACACACATTGTCAAGAACCAACAGGATTTTTTTCTCATGCAGTCTAATCCAAAGAGTTGTCTTCATGGCATCGAAGTTGGAATAATCACCTGAAATTCCAAGACCAGATTCTAAGATTTCATAAGCTATTTTTTCAACATCAAGGCAATCAGCAATCCATACCCATATCATGAAACATTTTTCAAAGCACTCCTTCACTTTCTGATCATTGAATGCTAATTTTGCTAAAGCAGTCTTCCCGATACCTGGAATGCCGACTATTGGAATAACTGACACGTTTTCATGACCAGTATCATCAAGAAGAAATTTTACTATCTCTTCTTTTGCACTTACCCTCTCATAGATTATTGAAGGCGGAGGAGAAGAGTCAGTTTCTTTCCCACATGCTAGTGGTCTTTTCGTTTCTTCAATTTTAAAAACGGTATTTTTCTCCTTCAAAATATCTTCTAGACTCCGTGAAATAGTTCTAATACTACCAACTTTGTTATTAGAGTTTGAAGCTGGGGCAAGCAGAATCATGGCGGCGTCAGCTGCGATGCGACTCTTTTGGAGCCATTGTAACATTGCTTGGCTATAAGTTGGCTTTCCTTCAACTTCATGAAGCATGGGATTGAGAATTGAAAGCAAGCTAATGAGCTTTTTCTTCTCACTTTTTGATGAATTCCATGCTAATCCCACCTCATTGTGAATCAGTACATCAAGTTCTGTTGCAACTTTACTTATCAACGAGGAGATGAACAAATTCGCCATATTTATGTTTGTTGTCACTTGAGAGGAGAACCAAAGGTAATATAGTTTTTGTTTGCAGATCTATTATTTATGTGTAGAACTCATTTTATATCTTAAATCTTGGTAAGTCAACTCATCCAGGACACGACTTCAACAAAAACAAAGAATTGATGTGTAAAGAAAGACTTCTAAGTCAATAAGGAAGTGCATAATATGAAACTAGTCATTGGGTTTTCATGTGCAAGTCCTCGGGAATGAAATATATCATATGAAGCCATGCATTAAATTTGCATGAGCAAGTAGAACTTATTTGAAAGGTCGTGTAAGAGAAACCAGATCTGGATCTGGAATTAAACAACATCAGTTTGCTGAGATATGAACTACAGTAGGATAATTAAAAAAAAAGGGAAAATTGAGTTGAAGGTCACCGCTATGCAAACCCACCAAATTTGAATTAATTATTCCTACATTATCTCAGATTAATTATGGACTAGCTGTTATTCTTGTTAAATGCGATTAACAGCAAGAACACCTTCATTTTCTGGCTGAATCTATTCTTAGCACTTTAATGTTAGGAACTAGTTGTGTGTAATTTGAGAATAGAATCGAACAATATATATCATCAGGTTTAGGCATTCTGTTTGATGATTATATTGTGTTTATATTTTGTTAGCCAACCTTGATTTGACTTTTTTTATAAAAAAAGTCAACTTAACCGCTTTATGTCTATTCTATTAGAGTTACCTCATGTTGTGACAAAAGGCTATGTTTGTTCAAATATTGGCGTAGGGTAAGTTTAATAAAATCAACATGAGCTTTATTTGGAATTACTAAGTGCTTTGTTAATGACACCTCGTTTTTTGGTAAGAGGTGTCACGAAATTTTAGTTTTTAAAATTTTGTTAAGGGGAGTACACTACAGTCTAAACACCCCTTAACAATACACAATGATAAGACAAAAATACTCTTAATCTGAAAATGATATACTCTTACCGTTTTCGTTGTTTTTTTAAAGTTTGTTACAGAGATAGAAAAGACGGTCTAATGATACCGTTTTTATTAAATAAAAACGGTATACTCTTACCGTTTTTACAGGGTTATTTTTGTCTCTTAAAAGTATAACCGGTGTTGCCTCTTAACACTCAAATATTGGACGGGTGTGAACTTAAAAAATGACACCCCTTACCCAAAAACGGGGTGTCATTAACAAAGCCAATTACTAAATAGGTGGATACCCGGTGTCAAATGCTCCCGTACTCAAGCGCGGGGACTTCCTAGATCAGTCTCCCATTCTAGTACTATTCTCACGGCTTTTTAAGCTCTGGGGGTGGTCAATTAGCGCGCATAGCCTTTCCCTCACGTTGTGAAGAGGCCAGGGTTCGAACCTGAGTAAAATTTTAGTTACAAGAGAGAATATGATACGTAGCATCCTCGTGTACTATGGGTTTACTATCAGAGTATCAGGTTACCCCTTTAAAAATATTTCAGTGAAAGTCTGATTTTTTTTTTAAAAATCAACACTGGGAGGTCATTGTAAAATCATATGTAGCTGAGGGTTATGACAAATGAATTTTTTTATCTTTTCACACATATGCAGATGATAGCTAAAAATTTTGCAATTCCTTAGTTTATACTTCGCACTGAATGTCTGCATTAGTAACTGTGTGGAAAGACGTGCTCTTACCTGATAAGAGTTTAAAGTTCGAATACATAAACAACTCATGCATAATAACATCCGGACACTGCGCATCTCATTTGTTGCCAATCATAAATTACTGACATGTTAGATTATATCTTATGCTTGCTATGTTTATGGTGCGTTCGGTTTATCCTTTTAAATTTTTGGTTTTCGTCCATATAAAAGTGCAAATGACGCAAGTATATTGTAGAAAATGACTATTTTAGATAATTTAACACAAAGGGAAAATCAATTTTTAGGGTGTGCTTGGTTTAAAGTGAGTTTTGGGTTCTGAATTTTCAAAATTAATTACAAAACATTAAAGTATGAAAGGAAGATTGGTAGAACGAAAGATAGAGGGGACCGCGGAGAGGATGTAGCAATCATGGAAGGAAGAATTGCTCTTCGTGTTTCTCTTATTTCTCAAAACATGAAGAATATATAAAAGTTGTTTTTATTTTGTATGTTAGCATGTTTTCTAAAATGGTTGTTTTCCATAATATACACGCGTCATGCACATTTTTGTATGGGCGAAAACTCAAAATTCAAAATGGTAAACCAAACACTACCTTGTTTTTTGTGTTTTGAAAAAAAAAAGGAGGGTAGACAATTCATTCATTCCTCCAACCACTCCATCTTCTTTTCATTTCCTTGGTCGTTCTTCTACTCTTCTCTTTTTTGTAATTAACAACTAAAAACACAAAATATAAAATAAAACAAAGACCATCTTAATTTTGTTGTCTTTAAGAATCTACGAGTGGTACTTGGTTTAAATAGAGCACTCATTCTAACTTGTATCATCACTTACTAAATTTATATTGTTCAATGTTTTTTGTCCCACTTTAGTTATTTTTACCATATTAGAATTTACCAATCATGACCACATGTGTAGGATTGATAATTTTTACCATATTACAATTACCAACCATTATCAATTGTTATCATTGAAAAATTAGTAACTAATTTGATTGATCTGATTTATCCAACAATATGAAAATATAATATAATATTAGTAATTAAAATTAAGCACTTAATGATAATTATTATATCAAACTGCATATTAATCGATCTCGCTTATAATTCATAATGCCTTTTTCCATTTGCACCAAATCCAAAATGAGAAATGTAATGATTTGATAGAAATATAGTTAGAGATTGTTTTGTTGTTTGATTATAGTTGAAAACCTTTTGTGAATTTATATAATTTGACTTCTTTTACATAGTCCTTTCGATGAAATGTATAAACTTTAGCACTGAATTTTCTATGTATGAAATAACCGAAACTTAAGAATATTTTTCGGATCAGGTGCGTCCAACAGCTCGAACGAGACAAACTTCAAAAAATAATCCTTTATTTTAGTTATGTACAAGAACTTCTATAAATTTTATCATAAATATATGTGTATATAGGATCGAGAATTAAAAGCAAGCTAATTTCGATAATAAATCTATATTGATAATATACCAGAAATTGACAAATTTGTTTAGTGTTTTGTTGACTTACAAAATCTATAATATATCCATGCCTCTGACAATTTTGTTGTTGTTGACAATATGATTTCTAATTCAGATTCTAAAAGTAATTAATGGGTTATAAATTAAAATAAGAAGAAGAAGAAGAAAGTATGGTGATGATAAAACAATATATTTGTACCATTCAGTGACCTTCACCTGTAAAATAATAAATAAATAGTTGAGACATATCCATAATGGCCATCAATTAGGATCTAATGCTGACATGGTTAGATTGTTGAGGTGTAACTGCACTACTGTTTGTTTGATCGATTAATTAACTACGATTTTTTTTGAAGTTAGGATGTACCCTGAAAAGGCCAAACACGCATATAACAGAGGCAGACGGTGCCAGAAAAGTGATTGAGCTTGAGCATGCGTAAATGCAGCAGCTTCATTGGATTTCAGACTGATTTTAATTTGCGCTTGTAGACAAATGGAAAGATCGGAAATTTAACTCCACTCCAATTACAAATGGCAAATGCATGGAAGAAAACACGTTGAGAACAGATGGTAATATGTTCGGCTTCATTGTAAAAAAGAAAACATACTTCCACTGACAGTTGCAGGCCCCACAAAAGAAATTTTGGGGGCTGCTTCATTGTAAAAAGGAAAAAAAAAAAAAAAAAAAAAAAAAACACACACACACGACGGTCCCTTAAATTCGGGACTGTTACGGTGGTATGACTATGACCGCACAACAGTGAGAAAACTGATCGTTAAGTTATTATATTAAAGAAAATGTGTTACTACTTTTTTTTTTTTACTAGTGTCACGGATACAAAGGCCAAACTGGATCTTTTAAGTAATGCGATTTTCCTTATGATATTTGCGGTGATTATGTACAAGTTTTGAATGGTTTTTATATTATATTATGACACTTACTATATGTGTAACATATTTGTGTATGACAACCAAGTGGCAGTCGATTTCATTTTATATCAATACATTATATTAATTGTTTATCTCAACAATTTTCAATTAATTTAATTTTGAAATATTAGTTTCAACTTATAACAATTAATACTTTAAACTTAAAAGATATTTATTGCAAAAATAATCAAATTTTATCGCAGCCTATGTTCTTGTTGCTTAATGTCAAATCTGCATTAACTGGTTGGATATCTCGCAAAACACGTTGTATGTCTCGTTATTGTCCGGCGTAAATGCATTTTTAATGTTTTAAAAAATGAAAATTCTAGTGCATTTTTATGTGAAGCTTGTAGGATGTAGATTAACCATAAAGGAGAGTGAATAGGGTTTATTGATGTTTTACGAGATATTAGAATTATCACAACACAGATTGTTGGATCTAGATTAACCCTAGAGGAGGGGGGGGGGGTGAATATGGTTTATTGCAAATTATCGCAGTGTTCAAATATTACGGGATATTAAAACATTCACAGATCACAGAATATTGCAAAAATAGAAATGCAGAAAAGTAAATGACACAAGATATACCCAGCTTCGGCAAAATCCTGCCTACTGCTGCATTCCTAAGGTTTCTACTAGGTGATAGAGCAGATCCCGCATATAAGACCATGTACACTCGTGATTCTCGCTCCTATTCTAACCCTACGTTCAAAACCCTAGACTGACCGATATCCCCTCGATCATATTTCCCCTGATTACGACCCCGTAACCAGTAACCCTAGATTTACAGACTTTAGTGGACTGTCAGTCAACACTCTGACTGATTTCCTAGAATTTTACAGATCTCTAGAAACTGTTTTGATTCGTTTTACAAAAAATAATACAACAAAAATTACAAAACAAAATATGAAACCCTAGTAAATAAATAACTAAAGAAGTTGAATTATTAAAGGGTCATCCCCTTTTCTTTTGACAATGCGCCGGCCCACTTTCATTTGAGTGCACCACTTTTGTTCTTTCGATCTCCTTTGCTCTGGAGATTAAAAATGGCGGCTCTGGAAAATTTGGGGTTAGGGTTTTCTTATAAATCGCAAAGCAAAAACGAGATGCTTGATAAATCGATCTTGAATTCTCCGATGCTCGAAGCTTTCTGCTTCGTCGATTGATGCTCTTCGTTGTGGAAATTTCTGATTTGGGATTTCTCTTGATCGAAACACTTGTGAGTTTTTTTATTTAAAACTTTTCTTGTAATTGTGATGCTTGTGGCTTCGATCTGTTTTTCCTATGATGTATGTGGTGTTGATTATATAGGATAAAATAAAATCCTAAAAATCACTTCTCTGATTTCGCTATATGCCTTGACTGATTTGCGTGGGTTCCTCTTTTGCTTGACTGATTTATTGCTTTTAATTTGGCTCGAATTTATTTTGAATAACTTGATGACCCTGGACGTGTATTTGCCCCTGAATTTCTCTACTTTAATTGAGATACTTGACTTTGAATTTGGTTCTACTATGAATCATTTCTGGAAACCAAACAATGCCCTTTGCGTGTATTTGGAAATCAATAGAAATTGATTTATATCTTTCCATTTATTTATTCACTGATTGTTTGATTTCATTTCTTGACACATTCGAAATCTGCTTGTATTCTGGAACCAATTAAAAGTTTCTTACCATCATGAGATAGAATACATTCCTGGAATGATTTTAAGACTTGCCATATTTGCTGCTCTGTATTCAAATAATGAACCAGAAATTCTTGACCATTTTTGGAATTTTGTTGACCCTGTAAAGCAGTACCCTGTATGTTTGTCATTGCTGCGTTACATATGTGACTTGAACCTGAACCATGATGTTCCTGGTGCACCCACGTTGTTGCTAAAACTTGGCTTGACCATTCATGCTTTGCAAACGCGCCCTGTATAACTTGCTGCACCATGTAGCTTTGTTTGTTCATGTAGAACTGCTATGTTTAAATACACTGTGCATGCTCCATTCATGTTGACTTACATATGAACATACATTCTGGTCCTTGTTCATACATTATATATGTGCATACATGTTGTGCTAATCTTTTTGAATCTGCCATGATCACCCCAGTTTACTATTGTACTGAATTTTTCCTTGAACTTGGTCCATCCATTTGGCATGCTGTTCTAGCTTGTTTGTTACCTGATTTGCTCCTCATGTACTCGAGCCTGAATTGTTTTCTGCCTAGAACAGTTTGCAAAGAAAAATGTGTTGAATCATATCTTTGTGATCCCTTGTTTTCTTTGCTGTATGTCCACATTAGCTTGTGCACCCCTTATGATCTTGACATGCATATACACCAAAGGGTTGCGTTGCTTGCCTTTTGCACATACACAAATAAAAGTTGCACCATATGACTTGCATCATCACCTTGTTGAGTCATTTGACTTTGACCATTTGAGAAGTGCTCCATGTATATGCCACAGTCTTGTGAAAGTCACCTTGACTTGTGTTGCACCACCTATGCTTGACCACCATAAAAGCTTTTGAAACATGAACCATGGACCATGAACTAGTTGCACATTGTCTTGCTTGTCACTTGTACTTGAACCCATGAATCTGGTATGAACCACCAATGAATTGCTGTGTACACCATGTATTTGAAACATGCTAGCTTGTATACAATGTATTGTTGTATTCATACTTCACCATGCTTTTAACCTTTTAATCTGAAATGCTTTGAACTACATGTTGAAGTCATGCACTCCAGTTAGCTCGCTGTAATATGGCTGCACTTGTATACATGCTCGGTCATGCCTTATTGCACCATTTGTATGACTTGCATGTTTACCATAAACAGTGTATATGTTATGCTCGTTCCTGACTTGTAATTAGCACTTGACATTGTTGTGTCCTCATGCTTTTGCACTTTTTCTCTTCCTTGACCAAGTGCTTGTTTGCATTTGCATATGTATTGGCTCGACCTGAATTTCATGTTTCTTGGTTGGTTTGCATGCTCGACCATTTGTGTTGATACACGTATATACTTATGTGTATATATATATGACTTCATTTTCACTTGCATTGAGTTGAGATGGTCCTAGCGGCTACTCCTCAGATGCATACTGATTGGCGTGGCAATGCACACGTGTATATCTATACACGTGTGTATATGCAGCCATCAGACAAGATTTCTTGTCCCTGTACTATACATATACAAACTGAGTAGACACAGATCAGATCAAGTCATGAAAAATGATGAGAAACACACCAGAAAACTGAGGCAAAAATTTTAAAAATAAAATTTATATTCACATGTATTTTGAAAATTATTTCTGTTCCATATACTGTGTGTTTTTGTATATGACAGGTATGAAGATTGGACTGACTGAAGAATGCTGTGAAGACAGAAGACAAGTATGGACAGTGAAATGTATGAGTGTCTGTATATGAGTCAATGTGAATGTATATATAGAAATGTATAACTGAGTGACAGTGTTATAGTGAAGATCTGATGTACAGAAAAAGAAATTTGTACTGATATTTGTAATAAACAAATTCATTTGAAATAAAATATTATTTTATTGTTGTCAAACAAACTTGTCTATTTTATTCAGTCAATTTACAAGTACAAATATTCTGTGAATGTATTTAAATAGTGGAGTATTAAATAGCTATAGTGTTTGAATGTTGAAATAGAATATTTATATTCAAATACAATACTGTATGAATATATGAATGTCTGTACAGTCGTATTCTATTTAAATATAAATGTTATATTCTTATCTGTGATGTATATATAGAACAGTGCAGTAACAAACACATTTAAAATATTATTTATTTGGTTGTTATCATCAAAGAAAAATCATATAATTGTGTATACAACTACGTCATATACAACAATCTCCCCCTTTTGATGATGGCAAACAAATAAAAGATTATGAGCAAAATAAATGTGTTTGATAGTGAATTTTGAACTCCCCCTATTTATCAGCTCCCCCTACAATAGAAAACTCCCCCTATAACTGTGCATGAGTGAACTGAACTGAATAATAATGAATTTTCAAAATTAAAAATATTTATAAAATATTCACTCATAAATCAAAATCTCAACCCATTCTCCCTCTTTTGTTATCATCAAAAGCATTCAGAATTTAAAATATAGATGAAAAGGTGACTAACAAACATAATATTAGCTTAAGAGGAAGAATGATCATCATAAATCTCAATCAATTAAACAAAAATCATAATATTCTAAGAATAGGTGACATATTTCACATTGTAGAGAATGACGGATTTACGATGAAATTATAAATAATGGAGAGAGTTACAAAAATATGAATATTTTCCAATTAGTTTCCAAAAGAATTTTATAAAAAATGAGGTTCAAAATTAGTGATGGATTTGGACTATAATTATAGATTCAACTTAAGTGACAAAAACAGATAGTCTCAAATCCCAGTAGCTATCAATCAACAAATCATAATACTTCATAAGATATTAACACATTTCACATATTAGAAGATGGATTGATAGGCTGATTTTTATACACCAAGAAGAATTTCATATTAATTTTAATTTGTAGCGCAATTTTTTTTTAATTATTTTTATTTAAGAGCACACTGACCACGCATAACCAGAGCTTGGATTTTTAAATGAGATCAGTTGCAACTTAAATTATAAGTTGTCTCTTAACCATGCATGACCAGAGCTTGGATTTTTAAATGAGGTTAGATACACACTTATATAATTATTATATATATATATTTATCATTTCAGCTTTAAAAGAAAAACTCCTCGGTGTATAAAACCAATATGAATGATAGAAGTGTGGTAGATACAGAAGTGGACTGTGAAATATATTTCTAAATTAATTATATTATATTATGAAATACGCTCGACTGTACTAGGATCAATTTTTTTTCCAATTGTCACTAATTCTGAAAAATAACATAGTCACAATTCCATCACAAATATTTTCACTGTTTAAAAAAAATTAACTCTCCACATTAATATAAAATCATAACGGATAGCAGAAGGATGATAAGTAATGAAGATGGTCGTGAACTAATTGCCAGTTCAAAGATATTATAATAAATATTCAACCATTATATAAATACAATCCCCTCTTGTTGTGAAATATAATGCAGTACAATTCATCACAATTTCAAAATCTGGTAATTGTTTTGATGAATTATAAATACAATTCAATTCGGATATTGATTTCAATTTCTGAATGAATAATCAATAAATAATTTTAAAATTGAAAGTCAATTACAAGAGGAATTTATACAGATTTATATAAGAAAAAATGTGTATGGTGTCTATACAAGGTGAAAATTCAAAACCAGATGGATGAAAAAGATGATACCAATTGTAGTCTCCTTTATCGAGGAATTTATTCACACCCTAGATATTTCAGATTAAAGAAATTTCGAACACAAAGCCCAAACAGACAAGATTACAAATTTGGCACAATTATCAGAGCAGCAGTCAGATTAAAGCAGGCAGTTATTTGAAAACAGTATCAGAGCAGCACAGCAGAAACAGTTTCAAATTAGACTTGTTAAGATGTTGGTCACACAAGATGATTCATGGTCCAAGATTAGAAATATTGTTTATTTGAAATCATTTGAGGAATATAAAGAACTCTAGATTTAATGAATCGATCACACCAAATTATTAGTTTCACATTCAAGATATGTGTGTGATTCAGTAAACCAATAATTTCAAATGATTTTAAACAAACTGATATTCAAACCAAATAATCATGAAATAACAGTAAGTTTTACGACCATATTTTCAAAGAAATTTTCACAAGCAATTTTCTGACAAGTATACAAGAAATTTCAGATCATTTACATCAGGCTTAAGAGATATTCATGATCCAAACAATTTAAAACAGTTTATTTGAAATCGCTTGAGTCAATGTTAAGTTTTGAGATACGATGAATCAGACACACAAGATTGATAATTTCAACTCTAGGCGGTGTGCGATATTCAAAATATCTAGAATCTCAGATGATTTCAAACAAAACTAATTTTAATCATAATAATCATGAATAACGATGAATTTCAAGATGTATCACTGGTTCAAGACAATTTAACATATTCAAGCCAATCTGAAAATTTCTGAAATTATCACAACTGATAAATAACTAAGTGTACTGTAATGATTATAATATTTTAAGCGTTTCTAAAAAGAAATGGAAGAAACTTAAAAACAACTAAGGTGTGTGAAATTCCATTTAATTTTCAGATCTTCAAAAATTTAGAATTCAAATTAACAGTGTTCAAGATATGACAAGAATACATCTACACTGTTATGAATTCAGAAATCAGAAAACTAAACTTCAAAACAATTGCAGATATATACAAGTTCAAATTTAGGATATGGAAAAGATTAACACACGATAATTTTATACAAATAAAGCAAATTTCTAGAAAATCATGAATTCTGCAACTGGAAGTTTAAGAAGTACAGCTAAAGAAGAGTATGGCAGTGTCAAATCAAAAAAAAAAAAAAAAAAAACAGGAGAGGATAGAGGAAGGAATAAGCACATAAAAAAAAAATACAAAGGCGAGTTTAGAGATCATACCAGAATCCAATGTAAAGTAGAATCTCTAACTCAACAGATCTTGGCCAAGGAACTGTAAAGAATACAGAAAAATAGAACAGCTTGAAATCAACCTCTTTTCAGCATAGCAGTTCCTCACCCTTCACCGGTACCTAGCAGTTGAGTGAATCAAGTGGTCTAACAAAATTTGTAAAACCACTCTGAAATATGTTTACCAATTTTGGTACCCAAACCTGATTGTATAACAAACCATCAGAATTAACCTTTGTACCCTTAGGAACCCAAATCTGTTTAAACTTAACGAAGCCCGTTTTATTTCCTTTTAGGTTCCAAGAATGTTTGAATGGTTTATTACAAAACTAATTCACATTTTGCTTTTGATTCAAAAATCCTTTGGAATTATCAAAGTTCAAATTATCAAAAAAATTATTTCCAAAGCAGTTTGAGGGACTTTTCAAATCATTTGAATTTCGTTTTTCAAAAACATTATTTTTTCCAAAGCCGAGTCCACTTTTATTTCCAGATGAAAATTGATTTTTCAACAACATATTCAGAGATTTTTCACCGTTAAATTTTTTTGCCAAAGTTGTTTCAAGTTGAATTTTAGTTTTAAGATCACTATTTTCTTTCACTAAATCTGAACACCGATTTTCAGTGATCTTGCATCTTTCAAAATCACATTTCAAAACAAAATTTTCATCTTTAAGCAAATTAATCTTTGTTTGGGACTCAGCAATCTCAGATTCAAAATGTTTTCGATTTCCAGACTAAAATTCCTTGGATTTTTCAATCTCGTTTTCCAGTTCTTTCAAAATCAAATCGGATTTCAACAAATTCTCCTTTTCAGCAATTTGGAATATATATCAGTCTTAAAAATTTCAAATTCCTTTTGTAACAAATTATTCAAACTTGACAACTCAATCTTGTTCTATTTTAAGATCAGAATTTCTTTTTCAAACTTTTGAATATTTTTATTGAGATGAACAAGATTGGTTTTCAATTTCAAACAATTTTTGCAATCTGAATTTGAAGAATTTTTAAAATGTTCTAGTTGTAATTCCAAATCTTCCATTTTGCTTGTCAACTCAGAATTCTTTGATTTCAGAGATTTGTTTTTTAGATTGGAGTTTATCAACAGATTTAGTTAAATCAACGCACATATAAACTAAATCTTCGTACGAGAAATTTTCTGTTTCAGCATCTACTGATTCTCCATCATCTGATCCTTCTGAATTTTCATTTGTAAATCCGGTCAAACAGAACTCTAAATCTGAGTTGACTTTCTCGGGTTTTGAGCTACCGTTGTCAGATCTTCCATACTTCGTATTGAGAGTATCCCAGATTTCCTGTGTAGATAAACAATGGCAGATAAGATTAAATTGTTCATTACTAAGATAATCAAATATAATTTTCATAGCACGAGCATTGAAAGTAATATCTACACTATCAAACCCATTGATAACAACATCCCAACATTTAATATTAACAGACTTTAAATAAAATTCCATTTTGGATTTCCAGTTTAAAAAATCTGTTCCATTGAAAATAGTTGGAGATGAACTGGACTGGCTCTTACTAGACTGACAACTAGGGATCACCATTACTCTAGAGTTAACAGAGTACCTACTCTGATACCAATTGTTGGATCTAGATTAACCCTAGAGGGGGGTGAATAGGGTTTATTGCAAATTATCGTAGAGTTCAAATATTAAGGGATATTAAACATTCACAGATCACAGAATATAGCAGAAATAGAAATGCAGAAAAGTAAATGACACAAGATATACCCAGCTTCGGCAAAATCCTGCCTACTGCTGCATTCCTAAGGTTTCTACTAGGTGATAGAACAGATCCCGCATACAAGACCATGTACACTCGCGACTCTCGCTCCTATTCTAACCCTACGCTCAAAACCCTAGACTGACAGATATCCCCAAGATCAGATTTCCCCTGATTACGACCACGTAACCAGTAACCCTAGATTTATAGACTCTAGTGGACTGTCAGTCAACACTCTGACTGATTTCCTAGAATTTTACAGATCTTTAGAAACTGTTCTGATTCGTTTTACAAAAAATAATACAACAAAAATTACAAAACAAAATATGAAACCCTAGTAAATAAATAACTAAAGGAGTTGAATTATTAAAGGGTCATCCCCTTTTCTTTTGACAATGCGCCGGCCCACTTTCATTTGAGTGCACCACTTTTGTTCTTCCGATCTCCTTTGCTCTGGAGATTAAAAATGGCGGCTCTGGAAAATTTGAGGTTAGGGTTTTCTTATAAATCCCAAAGCAAAAACGAGATGCTTGATAAATCGATCTTGAATTCTCCAATGCTCGAAGCTTTCTGCTTCGTCGATTGATGCTCTTCGTTGTGGAAATTTCTGATTTGGGATTTCTCTTGATCGAAACACTTGTGAGTTTTCTAATTTAAAACTTTTCTTGTAATTGTGATTCTTGTGACTTCGATCTGTTTTTCCTATGATGTATGTGGTGTTGATTATATATGATAAAATAAAATCCTAAAAACCACTTCTCTGATTTCGCTATATGCCTTGACTGATTTGCGTGGGTTCCTCTTTTTCTTGACTCATTTATTGCTTTTAATTTGGCTTGAATTTATTTTGAATAACTTGATGACCCTGGACGTGTATTTGCCCCTGAATTTCTCTGCTTTAATTGAGATACTTGACTTTGAATTCGGTTCTACTATGAATCATTTCTGGAAACCAAACCATGCCCTTTGCGTGTATTTGGAAATCAATAGAAATTGATTTATATCTTTCCATATATTTATTCACTGATTGTTTGATTTCATTTCTTGACACATTCGAAATCTTCTTGTATTCTGGAACCAATTATAAGTTTCTTACCATCATGAGATAGAATACATTCCTGGAATGATTTTAAGACTTGCCATATTTGCTGCTCTGTATTCAAATAATGAACCAGAAATTCTTGACCATTTTTGGAATTTTGTTGACCCTGTAAAGCAGTACCCTGTATGTTTGTCATTGCTGCGTTACATATGTGACTTGAACCTGAACCATGATGTTCTTGGTGCAGCCAAATTGTTGCTAAAACTTGGCTTGACCATTCATGCTTTGCAAACGCGCCCTGTATAACTTGCTGCACCATGTAGCTTTGTTTGTTCATGTAGAACTGCTATGTTTAAATACACTGTGCATGCTCCATTCATGTTGACTTACATATGAACATACATTCTGGTCCTTGTTCATACATTATATATATGCATACATGTTGTGCTAATCTTTTTGAATCTGCCATGACCACCCCAGTTTACTGTTATACTGAATTTTTCCTTGAACTTGGTCCATCCATTTGGCATGCTGTTCTAGCTTGTTTGTTACCTGATTTGCTCCTCATGTACTCGAGCCTGATTTGTTTTCTGCCTAGAACAGTTTGCAAAGAAAAATGTGTTGAATCATATCTTTGTGACCCCTTGTTTTCTTTGCTGCATGTCCACATTAGCTTGTGCACCCCTTTTGATCTTGACATGCATATACACCAAAGGGTTGCGTTGCTTGCCTTTTGCACATACACAAATAAAGCTGCATCATCACCTTGCTGAGTCATTTGACTTTGACCATTTGAGAAGTGCTCCATGTATATGCCACAGTCTTGTGAAAGTCACCTTGACTTGTGTTGCACCACCTATGCTTGACCACGATAAAAGCTTTTGAAACATGAACCATGGACCATGAACTAGTTGCACACTGTCTTGCTTGTCACTTGTACTTGAACCCATGAATCTGGTATGAACCACCAATGAATTGATGTGTACACCATGTATTTGAAACATGCTAGCTTGTATACAATGTATTGTTGTATTCATACTTCACCATGCTTTTAACCTTTTAATCTGAAATGCTTTGAACTACATGTTGAAGTCATGTACTCCAGTTAGCTCGCTGTAATATGGCTGCACTTGTATACATGGTCGGTCATGCTTTATTGCACTATTTGTAAGACTTGCATGTTTACCATAAACAGTGTATATGTTATGCTCGTTCCTGACTTGTAATTAGCACTTGACATTGTTGTGTCCTCATGCTTTTGCACTTTTTCTCTTCCTTGACCAAGTGCTTGTTTGCGTTTGCATATGTATTGGCTCGACCTGAATTTCATGTTTCTTGGCTGGTTTGCATGCTCGACCATTTGTGTTGATACACGTATATACTTATGTGTATATATATGACTTCATTTTCACTTGCATTGAGTTGAGATGGTCCTAGCAGCTACTCCTCAGATGCATACTGATTGGCGTGGCAATGCACACGTGTATATCTATACACGTGTGTATATGCAGCCATCAGACAAGATTTCTTGTCCCTGTATTATACATATACAAACTGAGTAGACACAGATCAGATCAAGTCATGAAAAATGATGAGAAACACACCAGAAAACTGAAGCAAATAAAATTTTAAAAATAAAATTTATATTCACATGTATTTTGAAAATTATTTCTGTTCCATATACTGTGTGTGTGTTTTTGTATATGACAGGTATGAAGATTGGACTGACTGAAGAATGCTGTGAAGACAGAAGACAAGTATGGACAGTGAAATGTATGAGTGTCTGTATATGAGTCAATGTGAATGTATATATAGAAATGTATAACTGAGTGACAGTGTTATAGTGAAGAGCTGATGTACAGAAAAAGAATTTTATACTGATATTTGTAATAAACAAATTCGTTTGAAATAAAATATTATTTTATTGTTGTCAAATAAACTTGTCTATTTTATTCAGTCAATTTACAAGTACAAATATTCTGTGAATGTATTTAAATAGTGGAGTATTAAATAGCTATACTGTTTGAATGTTGAAATAGAATATTTATATTCAAATACAATACTGTATGAATATATGAATGTCTGTACAATCGTATTCTATTTAAATATAAATATTATATTCCTATCTGTGATGTATATATAGAACAGTGCAGTAACAAACACATTTAAAATATTATTTATTTGGTTGTTATCATCAAACAAAAATCATATAATTGTGTATACAACTACGTCATATACAACACAGATTGCAATAGAGAAAATGAATGCAGAAAATAAATGACATAGATTTTACCCAACTTGAGCAAACCCAGTCTACTGCTGCATTCCCAAGATTTCTACTAGGTATTAATACATATTCCCGCTTACAAAGCCATGTAAACTCGCAAACCCTGCTACTGCTCTAATCCTGTGCTCAAAACCCTGAACTGATTTTTATCCCCAAGATCAGATTTTCTTCGAACTACAAATCCGTAACTCGTAAATCCTATAGCTAGTATACCCTAGTTTACATAAAACTAGGAAACTGTTGATTGATTACAAGAAATTAAAAGCAACATAAAATAAACATAAAAACAAAAACCCCTCTTTGAATAATTTAACAAAGTTGGTTCCCTTTATTTTCTATCACTTGATATATGAGTTATCGTTCTCGACTCTTTGATGGACGAAGGGAAATTAGGGTTTTTGCCCCTTTCTCCAGATCATGATTCAAAATTAATTCTCTGAATATTTAGTAGTGATGTTTCGAATGTTTTCTCCGTCAATTCAATTTGGCTTTTGGCTATAGTCGAAACACTAAAAATTTTGTGAGTATTTTGATTTGATTTCTTTTATTCTCGATTTTGTTGCTTGGTTTTCGATGTAATGTCGATGACGAATGCGCGTGTGTATCTTGTTTAAAACCAATTTCAATTTCTGATTCCATGAATTGGCTTGGCCTTATTTTTTGCGTGATTAAAATTGCCAAGAATATCCAGAATTGATTCTTGCAACTTTCTTTGATTGAAAAATGAAATTCTCAACTTTTCTGGAATAAATTCATTGCTTGATTACATGGCTTGAATATTTGGAATGTTTTTTTTAAGATCTTCCCAAATATAAAATCTGGAAACATTTCATTTCTGTGATTTAAAACTTTCCAGAATTGTCACACATTTGCCACTGTATACTTGCCAAATTAACCTGAAATGATTTCTGGAAACCTACATTGCCTTCAGATGGTTTTAGCACGATTTCAGCAATAATATTTTCCAAATATTTTGGCCTTGATTTGTCTTGAACATGATTCTGCATGCATACGTGATTAATTCACTTATAAGAACAAATAGTGCTCTTGCATTTTCCAATTGCCAAATATATTCATGCCATGATTTCACCCTTGGATGGTGCACGTGTACACTGATATGTCCATTCTGTTTTGCTTTGTTCACTTTGCTGAATTTGTGCCTGAAACTGCATGTATAGACAACCATGTTTCTTGAGTTCTTGAACCTGTGTTGAACATTGATCTGGACCTTGGTTATGTACTGATATGCATTGTGGTTTCATGGCCACTGGCTTGCTTCTGTTGTTTGACCTTGAACCTGGAGTGTATGTGGTTCTGCCTCTTGTTAAAAACTACTGCACCATGTATATTGTTATATAGTCGAACCTTGTACATGTGCTCATTGCCTTATTTATTACCGTGGCTTACTCTGTATGCATGCAAACATGGATTTAGTTCCTTCTGCACACACACACACATACATACACACACACACAGAGACATGTACACATTTGTATATGTCATCGCATTCTGCCATGCTTCAAATGCTTCACTGTTGATACTCATCCATCATGCTTATTAATTTTGACCTGCATGTGTCTTGAATGCTTCTGCCTGGTGTGGTCTTGTACATGAGTATGCTAAGAAAACAGATATGCCTTGTACATGTTGTATTCTTGAATGCAATGTTTCTTTTGCTTGAGAGCTGCTTGTTATGTCTTGTCCGCTTGTCCTTAACATGTTGTTGTGTTCTTGATCCCATGGTCATTTGTATGCTGTTATTTGAGCTTGTGCTTATATTTGAAATCTGCCAATCCAGATGTTGTACCCATCTTGCCATTTATGTCAGACCTGGACCAGCTTCATATGTGTGTTGTCATGTTGTACAACCGCCTTGTATTTGAGCTTGTACAATATGCATCCACTTATGCTTTGTCAAGTATCATGTAAATGTGGCATTGTATGCAGCTTTGATTTTGCATGGCTTCTAGTATACCTGACCATTTTAAGAACTTGCCATATATGTGCTTGCCATATCTCTTGCATGTATGCTGTTGTACATCCCTCTTTTACACTGTTTTTCTCTAGTCTGCTTTGTGTTCATCTTGTTATTATGTATATCTGACTTGTGCACCTGCACATTAATATATATGTGTATATACATACACATGTATGTGTATACACGTATCGTGCAGTGTAATTATATATGTGACCTGTTTGAATGGCATACATGAATTTTCTATCAGCATACCATTATATCTGAGTTGTTGCTGTTCAGAATCAGCAAAATTTAAATATTGGTACTGATCATGATCAGCAAACTAGTATAGATTTATAGTGAATCACTGTGAATATCACAAGTAGTATAGACACAATAGATGTATATACATATCAGACCAAGTTAAGAAATATGATGAGAAACGCACCAAAAATTCTGAGGCAAACAAAATTTAAAATAAATTTATATCTTCTAGAATGTAAATCAATTTTCGTTCCATTTTACTGTGTGTGTTTTTGTGACAGATATACAGGTGACTGGAGTGACAATGAGGCCGACCGAAGACAGAGTGCAGAGTATGAGTGAATGAATGTATATGTGTGAAATTGAGTGAAATGCGGTGAGGAGCTATGTATAAGAAATTGTATATGACACTGACTATGTAACAGAGAGAAACTGAGTGTTGTAGAGAGAAAGCAATGTATTGAATGTATTTGAAATGAATTATATTACAGTGAGATGTACAATATTGGAGTTAGAAGTTTGTACTATTCAAATATTGAAATAAAACGTTTATATTGAATAAAACACTATTTGAATATTTAAATTCTTGTGCAGTGGTAATTTATTCAAATATAAATGTTTTTTTATATGTGGTGTAGTATAGAATAGTACAGTAACAAACACGTTTATATTAATATATATATATATATATATGTATATATATATGTGTGTGTTTGTTATCATCAAATAAAAATCATATTGTTATATACAACAATACTCGCGTAAATAGAATTGGAAATCCTGCACCTTATTGGAATCTTTTATGTAACAAAACAAATATACATTCAGTCCATATTAGTATGTACATCGAATTATCAAATCAGGGCATAACAAGAACACGGTCAGTAACACGTTTTTACAGTTTTACCATCTTAGCCGCGTCTCTTAAAAACCAATATCTTTGTAACCTCGTCTTTCCAACCTATTCTTCAGAATATATTATATGTTATAAAATTTTGTTGAAGCCTAGTAAATGATGGATTCCATTTAGTCAATTAAAATGTTTATTTACCTGAGCCAACTTTAAAACTAGCGGTGAGCATTTATTGGTTAAAACCAATTGAATTAACCAAACCAGTTGAGTTTGGTCGGTTTGGTTAGGTTTTGTTAGTTAATTGGTTGGTTTTGATTTTGATTTTTTATATTACTGGTCGGGTATGATTTTTAATATTTGAAAGCCAAACCAACCAATTAAACCAAACTTAAAATTAATTTATTAAAAAGTTAAAAAATTACAACTAATAATGCTATTATTTACAATATTTTCATATGTGGACGAGCGGATTCTTGGGCGAAATGAGTTGCTTCTTCGGTTGACTACAAGTGAGAAGTCTGTACTGACTATCAGCAGCAGGAAGAGAATGACCGAAAACGAAAGCAAGCAGTACATGATCCAATCTTTCTTCAAGGCAACTCACTTTCGCTACGCACCTACGGACGCATGGAGCTACTCGGGCATTTACAGGGCCTTGCCGTTTCGCCTACCCAAAAAAGAAGGAAAGATTTGCTTTAATCTAAGCCAATAGCCATGTGACTTACCTACTGGACTTGCATAGTAATGAAAGAACGTTTAAAACAAATAAAGAGATTCAACCATCAACATAAGCTCAATAGACAATACACTAGGACATTCTCCTACACTCCCCCTCAAACTAGAGTACGAATGTCAAACATGCCCAGCTTGGACCGATACATAAAGTGCCGATCAATAAGTTGAAAAGGGTCTTTGCGAGAATATCAGCAACTTGCTCATTGGACTTGGTTTATGGAGTAGTGATCTCGTCCGATCGCAATATCATTTTTTCTTTAATTTCATATTGACATTTTTAAAAGAAGAATTTTATGAACCATTTAAAATTACTTTATATATTTTGTGAGCTGTTTAAAATGGCATGAGTTATGAAATATAATTACTTTATAGTGTTTGTAACTTGTTCAATACAGGGACAAATTTGATAAAAGATGTATCAAATGAATAGAGATATCCGTTTTGTAGAAAAAATGAATATCCATATAACGATCATATACAACACTTATCAGACAAGGCCAAATAATATCTAAGGGTTTTAATATTTGTTTACATTAAATTTAATTTCTTTATATATTTGCTTATATTTTACTTTTATACTACATATGTACTAAATTATATATTTTTACAATTTATCTAATCCTAACTACGGCGATTCATATCAAAATCATTTATACACCAAATAAATTCGTGTGTTCGTACCATAAGCACAAAACTCATGTTCGCACAAATTATCCAAAACTAAGATCACTCCTAACATAAAATAAATTTGATGTTTGCATAAATTATACTATTCGCAGACTTTATCACACACATACGTTCAATACTAACCAAATCAACATAAACTAATGCAATATAAAAAATTACAAAAAAAATTCAATCGGTAATCTTTTGATTATTATGGTGATAATAACAACAATTAGGGGGTAACATGATGTAATATACATACACTATTGTAACGACCCAACGCGTTCGACTCCAAAATTTTGACAATAATACATAAAACCCGTATTACTTGCCAAAACCCAAGTATCGAAAACACCAGATAGTTATGAGAATGAAATTAGAGGGTGAGATAAGAAAGAAAAAAATATTAAAATAGAAGAAGAAGAAGAAGAATCAACACAACACAGAGTCTCACATCGCAGTGGAACAAAATATAATTTAGAAATAACTCTTTATAAAGAGCTTGAATAAATATACTTACATCCATCAGAGTACAGCTGACAAATCTGGACAGTTATAATAACATGTCCACCAATACAACACACTGCGGAAAAATATCATATATATTATCATACATCTGAACACCTCCATCCCGTCTCAGAACTTCATAGCATTCCATAACCTGATCTTGTACAACCCGGTCTAACCCGAGCATTACAAACACCGGGTCAGTCTGGTGAACCAGAGTGAGAAACCCACTAAGTTTATATAACATCCATATTGATTTTAAAGTTCAAAATCCTTTTGAAAGACAAGGATAATCATAAACACAAGCGGTTTTTACCTTACTATAACCCAAAACAATTTGAAATCATATCTTATTCTGATATTATAATAGTGTCTAAATACAACTAAATAACAATCTAGCGGAACGCTTGCATCTCACGCTCCACATATATGGTATACAATCAAAACCGCGGGCGCTTATTGGGGATTAGATTTCCAACTATGGCACGGTATGGAACCACCTACCGATAGTGTATCTCTAGAGAGGAATAAACTGGGTTCAACAAGAATGTCTTGCAACCCGGCCCACACACGGCCGACCACTCATTTTGCTTGAGTGTATCGAATATATTGTCAACTTACGGATGCAGCCACCGTAGTTCGCGGAGATACAGAAAATGAAAGAAGTAACAAAATGAATTTTCTCTATATGGTGACAATACACCTTGATGGGTTCGACCCACATAGCCATGCTGCCTGTCCGATTTTTGTCATTTCCAAGTTGTGAGGCTCGGTTATAATCTTTTGAACATCTGGCCAACATTTACTCATCCATACACGTCATCCAGGAACATGATGAACCGAAGGCACCCTCCTACCGTATCCTTATATAGGAATCACCCCAAGAATCAGTAGCGAGTAGTCCTTGCAATCCGGGAACTCAATCACGATAGTATCATAAGTCATAATATCTCCGGGAGCTACCCTTAGAAATCCAACGAGTAGTCTTCCTCTTATAAAGATCAACGGTCTTCAATGCTCCATCTTCAATCAGCACCTTTCATGATTTCATATTCATTGGACGAAATGGTTTTCGAATATAAACTCGATCCCGGTCTTTCCGTACCAACAATCGTATTAGCCAAATTTTATAGTCGGTTATTTAACTATCAAATAAACAACAATCATCCATACAATAAAACTAGTTTAGTACTCAGCGTCACTTGGCCTCTTTAATAATTAACATCTGGTTAATTTAAAACTCTATATTAGGAAAACGTTCCCCTTTTCTTATTTAATACAAGAATATTCAATTACAAATTCACTTCTACTTCATTAGCTCCTCATTGCAAATTAGTAAGTGAATAAATCTCTAAGTATCAACCCCGAAGGCCGAAACCAACATCAGATTGACACCTCGAAAGTTACTCAACTCAACTAACGTACAACAGGTTCTAATTTGTTTAAAAACTACATCAAATTCCATATCATACTTTATATATATCTTTTTAAACCATTATAAATAAGCCTTGACTCAAATATAAATTAAAACTTATCCCAAAACTATCCTGGTTATATCTTAACCAACTCCCTTTTATATTTTAAAGTACGCAACTTTATATCAACTTCTTATCTTAATTCGCCCAACTTATTTCAGACTCTGGCTTTTATTTCGAATTCCATTTCATATCTTATACTTTTAATTTTCATTTATTTCATAGTTCATTTCAAAGTTCATAATTTTATTAACTCGTTTCAATATTTGCAATCATTTACAATACATTCAAATAAACTTGGTTTTCCATAATTTTCTACATCGGATTATAACTTGCCTTAAATTCTTAAGTTTTCATAATTCCAATACTTAAATCCCAAGCACAAGATTATCCCCTTTGATTATTATTAATTAATAATAATCTATTTCGGTATTATTATAAATAGCTTATATCATTATTATTGATAACTTAATTGTTAACCCTTCTTTAAAGGTTATCAACTTTATTAAACAATTAACTATTCAATACTTGTTTATAAAACTTGTTTAAATACATGGATTAATATAAAGACCCAAACTCGCCTTTACAAGAAAGACCAGATTGAGTTGAGAACACGACAAATCAGAATGCAAACATAAGAACATTTCATTGCTATTACAACAATTTACATCAAAGTACAAGAATATAACAGAGTATGAATAAATAATATACAGCAGAAAATATCAGAGATTTAAATTACATTTAAATACATAGCAGCGGAAAAATAATACATAACACAACTGAAAGAAATACACGGATACAAAGCGTTCCGAATATGGCTCCACTTGTGAACCAGGATCTTATGAATATAATATCTGCAAAAATCTAAACTACTAGCTGTCCGTGCGGAAAATAAGGGCACCTAGAGTTTATGTTAAAACAATAAACTCCAAGTCAGTCATGTGACTGGTGTGAGAACTAAAACAATTATTTAAAACTTTACTTTAAAATTTTAGTAAATCAAGGGACCAATGGGTTTTCTCCCAAGAATACTAGTGCATAAAACAGTTTATATACAGCGCAATGCTTTTTGGAAAAATGAAGTTATTATAAGACTCAGGTCCCATCACACAATGCAATGCAAGCAGGAGGATAGAGTTTTCCCTTATAATAGTCAAACATGCTTGGTACGTTTAAAACAAATCATTTTGATATTACTATAAGTGTATAGTGTCAAAATCAACTTCAAATATAAATGTATCAATCATAGCCGACATGGGTACCATATATCATGTCGCCACACTAGTTCTACAACTAAAACCGAAAGGTCGTATTGGAAATTGGATTTCCATCTATGAGTCGAGGCAAGAGATTGTCTTCGCCGGCTTCGAGACACTCTAGCAAATGTCTCAGGATTACACACTCTGGGAAACCCTTGGTTCCTGCAGGGGTGGTCCTCTCTTACATTTGAGGATTAGCAATTCCTGAATGCACGTTTCCTGATCCTATCAGACCTATCCATCGGCTCCGTAGTAACCGATATATCTGAGGCGCCTTGCTATACATCATCCACACAGGTAAAAATAAATAAATGTTTGGGCTCCATACTAGGACACCACCCATTGCTAGAAGGAAACATCATGTCCTCCCTGCGTCCTTGATCCTGTTTTTGACTCATACTGAGGTGTGAGGCTAGCGAGTTAACACTATACACAAAGATATGCTATTTAAAGCCGTGCTTTGATCATCAACCACAAGGCTTTGTTTTTCAACAAAATCCTTGATCATTTGCATCTCAACATTCCACACTGACAATTCATGCCATGAAACTGATGTCTATCGATATATAACCACTAAGCTCATATGTCTCAGAGAAGGCTGTTAAGAAAGAGAATAAATTCTCCGCCACCAAACAGATATATATTTAATAGAGATCAATCAACATAAAATAAAATCCAATGTCAGACACACATCCATTTACTAGTTCGTTCTAGGTCTGAACGAAACCGGAGGCACTTTATTCCTCGTCCCATATGTTCAATACATGAGAGAGGTCCTTGCATATCCGGTCATTCTCCAAGTACGTCTGGACGATCACCACTTATTACCTTTTATTGGGTGTATAGCCCAATCAAGACATCAGTAATCATCCAAACGATGTGAAGACCTCTGGTCTTCAACCACCATCTTCATCGTCGACTTATCGTCGAATCAATTATTCAGGATGGGTATTGTTAGACCAAAATCTGGGCCTAACACCCAAATGCAGATCATAGATCACTAAAATGCAGAAAAAAGCAAAAACAGAGGACACACGAAGTTTTTATAGTGGTTCGGCTCAAACCAAGCCTATGTCCACTTTAACTCTTCTTAAATCCTAAGAAGTTACAAGTACAATTCTCTTGGTTTATACACGAAGTCCTCGTGTTTACAATGAAAAAGAAGTGAGAAAAATGAAGATTTTACATGAAATCCTCATGTTGTAGTGTGGAATTTGGCTCCTTTGCTGCTGAAAATGTTTTGCAGAGAGAAATGGTGGAAGACGTAAGGAGTAAGAGCCAAAAGATCCTTGAAAATGTCTTCAAATGGTGTACCTATTATGGCTGCAGGAGGGCTTCTGCGAAGACCGATTCGTGATGGGGTACGTAGCACCCGATCCAGGAAAGTAGGAGTGCGAATAGCCTTGAGAATAGTTCAAGATCTATGCATGTATTAGCAGGTTCGGTGGTCGGATCGCGGGTCGCGAATGGGGTCAGGTCGTTATGAGGCCTTTACGAACCAATGTCTAGTCGCGAGCTGGAGTGGTGAAGCTAGTGTTCACGATCGGGTCGTGGAAGAGGGTCGTGGTCCACCTGAGCTCCACGACCTAGAGGGGTCTTCACGAGTGGAAGGAGAGGGCGAGCCCTAGTCCACGAGCTAGGGGGCGATCCAGGTTCTTGCTCACGAGTCGAGGTGGCGATGCTTCGTCACTTCATCCAAGGGATGACCAGTCCATACTTCTACCTGCATTCACGGAAACGGGTATAAAATTCAAACCGTAAGTCAGATTGAGCCAAACGAAATCTCTATGTGAAGCTAACTCAGAGGGCTACAAGAGTTATAGAGCTCAGCTCCGTAATTGATGTTTTTGGGCCCAAAATAGGTCATCTGATAGGAGTTTCGGGCCATTCTTTGTTTGTGTAGCGATTTTGACCAAACCGCTCCTCGTTTTCTGACGGTATATTCCATACCCAAGCGCGATGCTATCCAGATATTTCGTATGTGACAGATTTTACCAAAAAGTGTGTCAACAAGCTTGTCCCCCAGAACATATCTTGTTGGTTGAAGGAAGATGTGTTCTGGATAATTAGAGAAATCCATATCTATATAGAGATAGAAATAAAACAATTGTGCCAAATCCTGACATTATTATCCAAACTTTCCCGAGCATAAACCGTACTCGAGGAACGTCCAAGTAATCCTACAAAATCTCGGCAAGGGCCAAAACTTCTAGGCATAATCCATACCAAGAAGTTCAAACCAAGTATAATCCATACCCGATTTCTTTTGTCACATCCTGACAAGACCGTTTGCAGTTCCTAAGTATAATCCATACTTAAGATTCCAAAGCGAGTATAAACCATACTCGAGTTATCAATCTGAGTATCATCCATACTCATATCCAGAGAAAACTATATTTGCCACAGCCTGACACGATAATCGGACCCTAGGCGTAATCCACACCTAGTGTTTTAAGATAAGTATAAGCCATACTTTAACCGAGGATGAGGATCTTGCCTCATCCTGACAAGATAATTAAATTCACCAAACATAATCCATGCTTGGAAAATCCTTCCTTATTCAATTCAAAATGCAAAACCAAATCAAATCCTGATTGATTTGACACCGAGTCCAGAGCACGCTTTGGGGGTACAACCTAACCTTGTACGTGTGTACTCCGATTCAACCAATCAGAAAAACCTAATGAAAGAAAAAAACAAATATTAAAACCTAATAAATGCAGAAAATGAAAGCTGATCTCATCCAGATCAGTTGATGATGAGCCCACCAGAGCTCGATCCAGGGTCATTCCCTCTTCGGGGAGCAGGAGGTGGCAGCGCAGGTGTGGGCGATGTTGGTGGTATCACATACTCAGGTAGCTCTTAACGTCTAACCCGTTCCTCAATCAGATCACGAAGATGTCTACAGTCATTTATGTCATGTCCGTCCATATCATGGAATATGCAGTGCTTTCCAGAATCGCGTTCTCTTTGCGATGGCTCCCTCCTGGGAGGCTTTGGGTAGGAGACAACACCGTTTGTGTCCATGTAGATGTCAGAAAGTGAAGCACTAAGCTCGGTGTACTTGTCATATCTGGGCCCTCTCCGGGGCTGAGTGTTGCAGTCATTCTTGACAGCGGCCTTTCCCTTGCCATCTCCAGAATCAGATGGTCCTCCATCCTTAAGCATGTTGACATCGAGGATGCGCTTCTCGGAAGTTGCATCTTCTTCCCGCAGAAATCTATCTGCTTCAAGATAGAATTCGCTGAGATTTCGCAGTGGATCTCGGCATAAAGATTTTTTGAACTCCGAGTTATCTAGAATGCCGGATACTACTGCGATCAATACCATGGATGGTTCAGTTCGGTCAACTGATGCTACTGCAATGTTGAATCTTTCCAGAAATGAGCGCAGTGTTTCCCTAGGCCTCTGCTTGATTGTAGTAAGTGACATGACATTCTTGGGTCATGCAACGTGAACCCGAAATTGTTCAATGAAGCATGCAACCAACACGTTCCAGATGTTGATCGATTCAGTTTCTACCTGCCGAATCCACATAGCAGCAATATCAGTTAAAAAGAGGGGAAAACATTTCGCCATGACGTTTTCCGATGCCGATTGAACTTCCATATGCCTTTTGTAGCGCATCAGATGCACGGTAGGATCTGTCCTGCCGTTGTAGGGCTCAAGTTGTGGAAGTTTGAAATCTGGGGGATTGCGAGAATTCCTGATTTCCTGAGTGAACAGGTTGTGATTAATGTCATCCACGTCGCTCTGATAAGTACGGCCTCTCGAGAGGCATTGAATGAGATTGGCGAGCCGATCGCCCTCAAAAAGTTGTTGCAAGTTGCCAAGATCAGAGCTAGTGCCCCCAGCGTTAAATGCAAAAGAAGATGGAAGCTGTTGGGCTATCGTGAGCGGGTCGCAGGTCGCGGTTCATGGTTCAGGGGGGGTGACCCGACCTGGTCGTGAGTCATGGAAGTCAGCTCGTGACCCAGGGTCATGGAGAACGGTTCATAAAGCAGAAGGGGCGAGCCGATCGGGCCGCTATGGTAGGTCACGAACCGGGTTTGGATGTCCATCACGAGCCGGATCCTAGTGTTGAGCGGGAGCTTGCATTCTGGTATCCGTTTGAACCAGAGCTGGAGTTGGTCGAGCTTGATCATTTCCAAGAGTGAGGGGGTTGCCACCGAGTCCAAGTGATGCACCAGCCACTTCTGTGGCCTCGTTTCCAATTATCTGAGCATTACTCGGCCTTCCAACCATCCGCGCGAAGAATCCGTCGATCATCTCCTGTTGTTTTCGGAGGAGATCGCATTGCCTTGCCATTTGATCTCTCAATTCAGCGAGAACGCCATCCATCTCGTCTCAAGTTAAGTATTGCGAAGGATCACCACGAAAGGAAGCCTCTTGGCTCGCCTCGTTCATTGCGCCTTCAGCATCAGCATCCTCAGCATGAGAGGAAGTCCCAGTTTTCTTCCTTTTGATTTCCATTTATCCAAACTAGAAGTTGAGATTGTCATGTGCCCCCCTTCCTGGCGCGCCAAAATGTTAGACCAAAATCTGGGCCTAACACCCAAATGCAGATCACAGATCACAAAAATGCAGAAAAAACAAAAACAGAGGACACACGAAGTTTTTATAGTGGTTCGGCTCAAACCAAGCCTGCGTCCACTTTATCTCTTCTTAAATCCTAAGATGTTACGAGTACAATTCTCTTGGTTTATACACGAAGTCCTCGTGTTTACAATGAAAAAGAAGTGAGAAAAATGAAGATTATACACGAAATCCTCATGTTGTAGTGTGGAATTTGGCTCCTTTGCTGCTGAAAATGTTTTGCAGAGAGCAATGGTGGAAGACTAAGGACTAAGAGCCAAAAGATCCTTGAAAATGCCTTCAAATGGTGTATTTATAGCTGTAGGAGGGCTTCTGGGAAGACCGATTCGTGATGGGGTACGTGGCACCCGATCCGGGAAAGTAGGAGTGCGAGTAGCCTTGAGAATTGGTCAAGATCTATGCATGTATTAGCAGGTTCGGTGGTCGGATCGCGGGTCGCGAATGGGGTCAGGTTGTGGTGAGGCCTTTACGAACCAATGTCTGGTCACGAGCTGGAGTGGTGAAGCTAGCGTCCACGATCGGGTCATGGAAGAGGGTCTGGTCCACCTGAGCTCCACGACCCAGAGGGGTCTTCACGAGTGGAAGGAGAGGGCGAGCCCTAGTCCACGAGCTAGGGGGCGATCCAGGTTCCTTCTCATGAGTCGAGGTGGCGATGCTTCGTCACTTCATCCAAGGGATGACCAGTCCATACTTCCACATGCGTTCACAGAAACGGGCATAACTTTCAAACCGTAAGTCCAATTTAGCCAAACAAAAGCTCTACATGAAGCTAACTTAGAGGGCTACAAGAGTTACAGAGATCTGCTCTGTAGTCGGTGTTTTTGGGCCCAAAATAGGTCGTCTGATAGGAGTTTCGGGCCATTCTTTGTTTGTGTAGCGATTTTGACCAAACCGCTCCTCGTTTTCTGACGGTATATTCCATACCCGAGCGCGATGCTATCCAGATGTTTCGTATGTGACAGCTTTTACCAAAAAGTGTGTCAACAAGCTTGCCCCCTAAAACATATCTTGCTGGTTGAAGGAAGATGTGTTCTGGATAATTAGAGAAATCCATATCTATATAGAGATAGAAATAAAACAATTATGCCAAATCTTGACATTATTATCCTGACTTTCCCGAGCATAAACCATACTCGAGGAACGTCCAAGTCATCCTACAAAATCCCGGCAAGGGCCAAAACTTCTAGGCATAATCCATACCAAGAAGTTCAAACCAAGTATAATCCATACCCGATTTCTTTTGTCACATCCTGACAAGACCGTTTGCAGTTCCTAAGTATAATCCATACTTAAGATTCCAAAGCGAGTATAAACCATACTCGAGTTATCAATCTGAGTATCATCCATACTCATATCCAGAGAAAACTATATTTTCCACAGCCTGACACGATAGTCCGACCCTAGGCGTAATCCACACCTAGTGTTTTAAAATAAGTATAAGTCATACTTTAACCGAGGTTGAGGATCTTGCCTCATCCTGACAAGATACTTAAATTCACCAAACATAATCCATGCTTGGAAAATCCTTCCTTATTCAATTCAAAATTCAAAACCAAATCAAATCCTGATTGGTTTGACATTGAGTCCAGAGCACACTTTGGGGCTACATCCTAACCTTGTACGTGTGTACTCCGATTCAACCAATCAGAAAAACCTAATGAAAGAAAAAAAACAAATCTTAAAACCTAAGAAATGCAGAAAATTAAAGCTGATCTCATCCAGATCAGTTGATGATGAGCCCACCAGAGCTCGATCCAGGGTCATTCCCTCTTCGGGGAGCAGGAGGTGGTAGCGTAGGTGCGGGCGCTGTTGGTGGTATCACATACTCGGATAGCTCTTAACGTCTAACCCGTTCCTCAATCAGATCACGAAGATGTCTACAGTCATTTGTGTCATGTCCGTCCATATCATGGAATATGCAGTGCTTTCCAGAATCGCGTTCTCTTTGCGATGGCACCCTCCTGGGAGGCTTTGGGTAGGAGACAACACCGTTTGTGTCCATGTAGATGTCAGAAAGTGAAGCACTAAGCTAGGTGTACTTCTCATATCTGGGCCCTCTACGGGGCTGAGTGTTGCGGTCATTCTTGACAGTGGCCTTTCCCTTGCCATCTCCAGAATCAGATGGTCCTCCATCCTTAAGCATGTTGACATCGAGGATGCGCTTCTCGGAAGTTGCATCTTCTTCCCGCTGAAATCTATCTGCTTCAAGATAGAATTCGCTGAGATTTCGCGGTGGATCTTGGTATAAAGATTTTTTGAACTCCGAGTTATCTAGAACGCTGGATACTGCTGCCATCAATACCATGGATGGTTCAGGTTGGTCAACTGATGCTGCTGCAATGTTGAATCTTTCCAGAAATGGGCGCAGTGTTTCCCTAGGCCTCTGCTTGATTGTAGTAAGTGACATGACGTTCTTAGGTCGTGCAACGTGAACCCGAAATTGTTCAATGAAGCGTGCAACCAACACGTTCCAGCTGTTGATCGATTCAGTTTTTACCTGCCGATTCCACATAGCAGCAATATCAGTTAAAAAGAGGGGAAAACATTTCGCTATGACGTTTTCCAATGCCGATTGAACTTCCATATGCCTTTTGTAGCGCATCAGATGCACAGTAGGATCTGTCCTGCCGTTGTAGGGCTCAAGTTGTGGAAGTTTGAAGTCTGGGGGATTGCGAGAATTCCTTATTTCCTGAGTGAACGGGTTGTGATTAACGTCATCCACGTTGCTTTGATAAGTGCGGCCTCTTGAGAGGCGTTGAATGAGATTGGCGAGCCGATCGCCCTCAAAAAGTTGTTGCAAGTTGCCAAGATCAGAGCTAGTGCCCCCAGTGTTAAATGCAAAAGAAGATGGAAGCTGTTGGGCTATCGTGAGCGGGTCGCAGGTCGCGGTTCGTGGTTCAGGGGGTGACCCAACCCAGTCGTGAGTCATGGAAGTCAGCTCGTGACCCAGGGTCGCTGTTCGTACAGCAGAAGGGGCGAGACGATCGGGTCGCTGTGGTAGGTCATGAACCGGGTTTGGATGTCCATCACGAGCCGGATCCTAATGTTGAGCGGGAGCTTGCATTCTGGTATCCGTTTGAACCGGAGCTAGAGTTGATCGAGCTTGATCATTTCCAAGAGTGAGGGGGTTGCCACCGAGTCCAAGTGAAGCACCAGCCGCTTCTGTGGCCTCGTTTCCAATTATCTGAGCATTACTCGGCCTTCCAACCATCCGCGCGAAGAATCCATCGATCATCTCCTATTGTTTTCGGAGGAGATCGCATTGCCTTGCCATTTGATCTCTCAATTCAGCGAGAACGCCATCCATCTCGTCCCTAGTTAAGTATTGCGAAGGATCACCACGAAAGGAAGCCTCCTGGCTCGCCTCGTTCATTGCACCTTCAGCATCAGCATCCTCAGCATGAGAGGAAGTTCCGGTTTTCTTCCTTTTGATTGCCATTTATCCAACCTAGAAGTTGGGGTTGTCGTGTGCCCCCCATCCTGGCGCGCCAAAATGTTAGACCAAAATCTTGGCCTAACACCCAAATGCAGATCACAGATCACAAAAATGCAGAAAAAAGCAAAAACAGAGGACACACGAAGTTTTTATAGTGGTTTGGCTCAAACCAAGCCTATGTCCACTTTATCTCTACTTAAATCCTAAGATGTTACAAGTACAATTCTCTTGGTTTATACACGAAGTCCTCGTGTTTACAATGAAAAAGAAGTGAGAAAAATGAAGATTATACACGAAATCCTCGTGTTGTAGTGTGGAATTTGGCTCCTTTGCTGCTGAAAATGTTTTGAAGAGAGCAATGGTGGAAAACGTAAGGAGTAAGAGCCAAAAGATCCTTGAAAATGACTTCAAATGGTGTATTTATAGCTGTAGGAGGGCTTCTGGGAAGACCGATTTGTGATGGGGTACGTGGCACCTGATCCGGGAAAGTAGGAGTGCGAGTAGCCTTGAGAATAGGTCAAGATCTATGCATGTATTAGCAGGTTCGGTGGTCGGATCGCGGGTCGCGAATGGGGTCAGGTCGTGGTGAGGCCTTTACGAACCAATGTCTGGTCGCGAGCTGGAGTGGTGAAGCTAGTGTCCACGATCGGGTCGTGATCCACCTGAACTCCACGACCCAGAGGGGTCTTCACGAGTGGAAGGAGAGGGCGAGCCCTAGTCCACAAGCTAGGGGGCGATCCAGGTTCCTGCTCACAAGTCGAGGTGGCGATGCTTCTTCACTTCATCTAAGGGATGACCAGTCCATACTTCCACATGCGTTCACGGAAACGAGCATAACTTTCAAACCGTAAGTCCGATTGAGCCAAACGAAAGCTCTACGTGAAGCTAACTCAGAGGGCTACATCAATTACAGAGCTCAACTGCGTAATTGATGTTTTTAGGCCCAAAATAGGTCGTCTGATAGAGTTTCGGGCCATTCTTTGTTTGTGTAGCGATTTTGACCAAACCGCTCCTCGTCTTCTGACGGTATATTCCATACCCGAACGCGATGTTATCCAGATATTTCATGTGTGACAGCTTTTACCAAAAAGTGTGTCAACAGGTATAAACCCGGCCTTTTTGAATAATTAACGTATTTTATAATCTAGTGTTATAAAAGCACAACATAAGCCTCATTCCAATTCTGAATATTCTTTTATTCAAATATTCGTATCCTTTAGGAAAGGTTCCCATTAATTTTATCAAAGATAAATTCTTTAAATTTATTCTTTAATCTTCCTTCAGATATCAATTCTAAATCAAATTAAGGTTTATCAACTAGTCGGGATTATCGAGCCTCACCGAAGTAATCATTTGTTTAATATCCCGATCCCAACCTATTCATCCCATGGAGCAAAATTGGTAATACTCCATATGTAATAACCCTCATTTTACATATCGGAAGATCATAAAATATTTTTATTTTATTCCCTGAGGGTTGGATCACTCTCATCTTGTAATATGTTGCTTATGGAGATGTGGGACATGTCCATAATTTTTACCAACATTGTTTGTGACCATTTTTTCCCTGTCAGTCTTGTACAGGGCATAACTTTTGAATCAGGTCGAATTAGACGGTGAGACCTATGCCATTGGAAAGGAATTGATGATTGTATTTCCATAGATTGGTCACTTTAAAGATTTGACTCAGCGGTTTGGGAGGAATCGCTATTTTAAGGTTTAACGGTTAGCTGCTCTGGTTTTGGAGCCTTGGTGGGCTGAGTTGGGAAGGCCCATTAGTGGGCTGGTAGAATACTATAAATAGGGGTTGAGAGAGGAAGGAAATAGTTTACTTTCCCATTCTCTCATTTGAAGGCATTGATCTCCTTCTTCCTCTAACACCTTTCCACCGTTAAAAATCCAAATCCAAGAAGGGAAATCATAGATCTACACCATTGGAGGCTAGATCTACATCAATCAAAGCAAGGATTCATCGGATCAAGGTGTTTGGTGTGAGGTGGTTGTTGTCTGAATTTTTATTTCTACCATTTTAGCTTGTTTTGGAGAATCGGTGAGTGTTTACATCTCTCGCATGGATTCAATGAAGTGTATGAATTGTAGATTATTGTTTTTCATCAAATTCAAGTGTTTTTCCTCAGATCTATGCACTGTTAAGTTCGTTTTCATATAGATCACCCTAGGATCTGATTTAGCAAGTTTAGATAGGTAATTTCTATGATATTTCATACGAATGTGCCAGTTAGATCCATGGTTTATGTTCATTTGCATATTTGTGGTGGTTCTGGTGAATTTGACATTATCGTTGATAGAATTGTCATATTGATGATATTGTTGATTTCATAACATGCTTGTAATCCTTTTTGATGAATTGGATGAGTTAGTTTCATCGGATTTATCATTTGGCGAAGTTTTGATCGAAATCAGAGTTAAATTGCAATATGCAGGTTTTGGTTCGGCCATAAGTGGGTCGGACCAAAGCGGGTCGGGCCAAAGCGGGTCTGGGTCGAACCAAAGTGGGTCGGACTAAAGTGGGTCGGACCAAAGTGGGTCAGACTATAGTGGGTCGGCCTATTTTGGTCAGTCATTTCTGCCATTTCCGGGCAGTTATTTCTGGTCGGACATTTCTGGTGATGATGTGACTTCAAAGTGAATTCAATTGAGAAGTTTGGAAGTGTTGAAAAGTGTTTGTTGTTTGTTGTATTTAACAAATGAGGAGACAACTCAAGGATGTATTGAGTTCGTGTGAAGTGATAGCTCTAAAGTGTTCTGAGTTAATTAATAGTCGTAATTGGTAACGACTAGAGAGACGAAGGCTGAGGAATTATCGTTGTCGTAGGTTCTAGAGTACTCAATGTAGAGGGACAATTAAAGACCAATTGTAGGCCGAGTGCCTTAGGCATCGTGTATGGCCTAGACACGTGTTGAGTATACCGTGTAGCATGTGTTGAGTATAGAATATGGAGTTTTTCTAGAACCAGGACATCGTGTGTGGTCCTTGACAATTGACGGCAAATTTTTAGCCAGTCATACGATAACGAAGTTTCCAAAGCAAGGTTGGTGGTGATAGCCAGAGTCAGTCATGGACGTTTGAATGCATGTTGTGATCATGATTGAGTTGCTTTGCCATATATGAATGGATACTTTAATTGTCATGACTGAATTGTTATTCCTTTGGGTGTATGGATTGTAAAGGCTATCACTGTCATGTAATGGGGAAGGAAATTGGGAGTTCTTCTCTGGAGCTGGGTAGATTAGTTCATTATTTACACATTCTCATATACTTTATTGATGAAGTTTTAGCTATTTTATCGCTCACTAAGACTGTTGTCTGACTCAAGATTTTATGTTTCCTCTTATTACCTTAGGCTGTTCATCCGACTTCGGATGGGCAGACTGAGTAACATGTGGGAGGTATTGCTTTAGTGAGGACGGCGATGCTGATCAATGGCGAGCAGGAGGCTTATGTAACATTTTTATTACATCTAGTAATTGTTTTCGTTATTTGTTGTTTCTCTGAGTGTTGTAGTGAGGCAAATTGTACAAACACTATTTTTGTTATCCACGTGTATGGGAAATACTTTTAGTTGTCATGAAAGATTAGTGTTTTTCTGCTTCGCTATCACTACCTGCTGTATATGTTATATTATATTTTACCCTTGCGCTATGAGTTTACGACAAGTTTCGTTTATCTACCATACCTTGATGATCGTCCATAGCTGCCTGGTAGACTTTTCAGCGCATTATTCCTCTTGTTTAGTGCAGGGGTTATGGGTGGTCGTCACACCATATCTAACACCATGGTGCTATCGATAAATTTAATTACCAGTTCACGTTCAAATATAATTAAAGATTTAACAATCGCTTGGAGCAAAACTAGTGATACTCCATTCTCGATCATTTCCCAAATTTGATGATTTAAATTGTCACATTCACATTTCAATCTAATTAAAGATTCATTAAAACTCCACTTAGTTTTAATCTTCCCAAAAATCAATATTAATGATTTTTAAATTTGGGAAATCAAACATGTCGCATCGATAATCTACACCGTACCACTGATTTCTGCCGATATATAACCTTTGAGCTCGTACGTCTCAGAGAAGGGTGTTAAGCAAGAGAATAAATTCTCTACCACCAAACAAATATATATTTAGAAGAGATCAATAATATAGTTCGAAATACAATGTTAGACATGTAATCTTGTCTTTAACTGGATTAAAGAACTAATGTCGTTTAAAACACAGTTCACAATAAACCCAAAATCACATTCCATTAATTCACAGAAAACAGACCAATATATATAATCGATATCAATTTCCGTATCCGACTAATAATATAAATGGGATAACGACAAAGCCTTTTAAATTCCATATATATTAACAGTCTTCCTCCACGAAGCCCATATCGATTATTACTAAATCGAATTCCATTCAATTCCAATTTAATATATTAAATTGGAAAACTTTACTTTGGAAAATTTCCATTAATCTTAATTAAAAGATTTGTAAGTTCCAAATCACATTTCACTGTTAGTTTGAGTTAAAGAATGAATGTCATTTAAAACACAATTCACGATAAACCCAAAATCAATTTTCATTTCAATTTCAATTAAATGTTAATTAATTGGTAAACTTCTGTAAATCTTAATTAAATGATTTATTCTTTTCTCAACTGGGTTTAAGAACAGTGTTAATGAAGACACCATTCACGACAAACCCAAAATCCAATTCTTTTATTCAATTCCAATTAAATATTAATTAATTGGAAAACTTCACTAAATCTTAATTAAATGATTTATTCTTTTATCAAATGGGTTTAAGAACAGTGTTAATGAAGACCCCATTCACAACAAACCCAAAATCCAATTCTTTATTAAATACAAGGCTCTGAATAGAAATTATATCGGCTTATATTCAATATCAAATTTTGAAACTAACGGATATCGTATTTGGAATAATGATATTCGTATCTTCCAAATTCACATAGTAATATCCGTATAATCATGGAATCCAATATCGAAATATTCCGAAAATTATTTCCAATCCATTCCAATTTATTCATTGGAAAATTCTGGTTATTTTTAAAACCATCTCAAATCCAATTTATTTCTTTAAAAATATGGGATTATTATTCTAGTTAATAACTAGTTCATTTTGATAAAAATATATTTTTATCTTCACAAATGTGTAATTTTTCGTCCAAATTCTTTTCAAATCATTTATTATGATTTTACGCAAATTATTGACATTTTTAATAACTTTATTAAGGCCCTTTCAGTCGATTTTCATAAACGATCATCGAACTGCACTTACAACGACCTTTTCCAAATTTGATTTGGACATAGTTCCAAACCCAGCCGTTAGATTTCAAATCTCTTATATTCTTTGGAAAGCTCTTTCCGATACAAACCCAAGGGTTCCAGTTTTAGGAGAATCCGATGGTCGGATCTCCTGTAATGTCAAATCGAAGCCAATGGTCGAAATTCGTGAACGGTCGCGGCACGACGCTGTTGCTAGCTTTTGGACCAAGCCACCAAGATTCAATTGCGAGTTAAAGATGAAGCTTTACTTGTGGAAAGGCCTGGACCCGATCGTGATCGCCCCCTGCTAGCCCGATCTGACCCGCTCGTGTCAGCCTGATCCGATCCGACCCGCTCCTCCTAGCTCGATCCGATCCATCCATGAAAGTGCGACCTGATCCGAACCAGGAAACCAGATGAAAGCCATGACCAAGTCTTCCACGATCCGCAAACGCAGTATCCAGCGACACCTGTCCATAACGGCCATATTGACCATTTCTCCCTCAAGCTACGAATCAGCCCAAGATCTTCGGGATTTGTGCCACGTATGACCGTGATCCACCTGCGAAAATCAGCTATAAATGGCCCAGAACTTGGCATTTTTCAGGATCTTTTGGCAATTCTGAGTTCTGAATCCACCATTATTACACCTCCATTATTATTATTCAGAGTTCTCTCGAAATTATTGAGTGAATCAATATTGTAAGAGTGAAGTTGAGGGATAAATCGTCGATTGTACTCTGATTCCAAGTATAATCATAGATATAAAGTGGACGTAGGCTCGTTAACGCCGAACCACTATAAATCTTGTGTCTTTTTTGTTTTTCTAGCATTTTTTCTGATATTAATTTCTGTATAATTGAACAATTTGGGTGTTAGAGCCAATTTTGGATCTAACATTTTGGTGCTTTCACTGAGAACAAAATCTCAATACATTGGATTGTTGCTCTACTGTTTGGATATTCAAGTCCGAAGAAGACAGTCCAAAACCCAACAGTTTTGACTTTTGAAGATTTCAGCGATACTCAGATATCATGGCTGGAAAGAAGTCTAAGGAATTACGAGCTTCGCAAGCGAACGAAGCTATGAATGAAGCAATCGAAGAAGGTGTTCATGATCAGGTCGAGGAGGAGCTTTCAAATCGCGATGATGTGGAGGCGATCCGGACCGAAGAGGGTACCACAACCCGACCCGAAGGGGGCGCCACGATCCGGGTCTCTGAAGGTGTTATGACTCAATTCCAGGACAACAGCACCATCCCCCCATCTAGTGCCCCCACGATCCGATCTCAGGGAGCCACCACGAGCCATCGACACAAGGGTACCATGATCCGAAGCGATAATCAGACCACAACCCGACCCGGAAAAGAGGTTATGGCTCATTCTTCTCGTGCTGGTGCAACTGCTCGACCTGGCCCAAGTTCTTTACGTATAAGAGAGAATGTTGATGATCAATTCGACCCTTCTTCCCCAGTTACTGAAGGGCATTTGACTCGAATACTTAAAGCATTGGACATGCAAACCGATGTACTGGCCGCTCAAAGGCAGGAGAGCTCGTTGCTGCGTCAAAATATTACTGCCTTAGGTAGAAGAATTGATGATATTCAAAGGCAGGTTTCACCACCTCCAGCTCACCCTTTCTCTCCGGAACATACGTCATCGTATGAAGAGCCCCGAAGGAACCAACGATGGCCCCCGTTAGTAAGGCCCGAGAACATAGAACAACTTCGATTTGGGTCACTTCCGTCTCGTGAAGAGGAGGCATTTAATCAGGGAACTAGTAACCGCAACTTAAATGAGCTTGTTCTACCAAGAAGGAATGGCATGCCTCCCGCTCGTCGCGTGATCGACCGCGGCAACAGGGGGCAAGGGAGTTCTGCTCAGGGCCCAAATTTTATAGCAGCGCGTCAAAGAAACGCTAGAGGAGGACGTCGGGCAAGGAGTGTTGATCCCGAATCTACCCTGACACATGCAGAGGTTGAAGCAATGATTAGGCAAGTCATGGTAGATAGCCATGGACAGAGGAATGAAGATTGGGGCATAGATCGCTGTCACACGCCTTTTACTGACGACATACTAGATGTTACATTCCCAAGCGCTTCAATATGCCAACCATGAATCGCTATACGGGCAGGACTGACTCCATCCAACATTTAATGCGGTACTCCTGGTCAATGAATGCCGCTGCAGCTATAGACGCGCTCAAATGTAAAGCGTTCCCTATATTCTTGGAATATGTGGCGTTATTGTGGTTTACCCGCCTGCTAGCACGGTCAATATCTAGCTTCAGGGAATTGAGTGAGAAATTCGTAAACCAATTCCGTCTTCATGCCCAGAGGTCTAAGAATGTGATCGAGCTATCCCTCATTAAACAACGACCGGACGAAAGCCTGAGGTCGTATTTGGATCGTTTTAACTTGGCTATCACTGAAGTCAAAGATCCACATGAGCAAACTGTGTTGATGGCCTTGATCGATGGCGTCGATAAAGATACTGAGTTTGGAAAATATCTGGCTGGTAAACCTCCCCCGACCAGAGAAATATTTTATGAAAAAGCCAATATTAGCCTGCGTCGGGAGGAGATATACGCTAATCGAAAAAGAAAGGCTACTGATAAGGAAGATATCCAAAGCAACGTGGCCATCAAGCAAACGGGAGATAGCTCAGGAAAGGTTGAAGTTAACATTGGGAACAAGAATCAAGACAGCGATCGCCAATCAGGGAATAATAATAACAATAATCGGAAAAGAAATCGAGGAAATGACTCTCAGAGGCGATCCCGGTCCAGACCGTTCGAGAACTTCACACCGTTAAATGATACATTGGAGAACATCTTCCTGGATACATATAATGTCCTCCAGTATAAAAGGCCTCCTCCGATAGATTCTACCGAGAAAGAGCATGAAACCGGGAAATCCTGTCTTTTTCATCAGATTCATGGTCATTCCACAAACGAATGTCATCACCTGAGAGATGTGGTTGAAAGGCTGCTCCGAGAAGGGAAGCTTGATGAGTATAAGGTGACTCCCAGGGACAGGGGGCAAGCCATACAAGCCCCGAGCCAAAGCCAACCTACTGCTAAACCGACGGCTCAGCAAAAAGGGAAAAATATCGTTATCAATACCATAATTGGTAAGCTCCACCTAGCAGGGCACAGTTTCAGAGCTATGGATTAATACATAAATGCAGCTAAACAGCATTTTGAAGTGGCAGAGTGTAGTAACCCCGAGGATAGTGCTCTGATTAAGCAAAAAAAAGACGATGTCCGATGGCGTCATATTTCGCGAACGAGAGAGTATTGGAGTACACTCCCCAACTGAAGATCCGTTGGTGATCACCGTCACCATCGGCCCAGCTATAGTTCATAAATTCTTGGTAGATAATGGGAGTTCGGTTAATATTTTGTTCAAGAAAACGTTCGACCAAATGAAACTCGAGCCGAAGGATTTAAAGCCATGTGAAGGTTGGATACGTGGATTTAATAGGGCCTCGACCGCTCCAATAGGATACGTGGAATTATCAGTAACCCTTGGGGAAGGGGAATGCCAGAGAGTGAGGATCCTCCCCTTCGTGGTCCTGGATATTGAATCGCCGTACAATGCCTTCTTGGGCCGACCGGCCCTAGCCAAATTCAGGGCCTGTATTGCACCCTGGTGCTTATTGTTGAAATTCCCAACAGATTCCGGTGTGGGTATTGTTAGAAGAGATCAAGTTGTTGCACGAGCATGCTACATTGCAGAGTTAAAACTGCTCCGCAAAGGAAGAGATATAGAAGCGAAAGGTGGTTCCTCCCCTGCAAGGGAGGAATCGTCATAGAAACTAAAGGAAGTACCTTTGGGAGGGTCGCCCAGAGAGTTGCCCGAGGACATAGATCCCAGAGAGGATGAAGAGCCTAGGGGAAGAATGGCAACTCACAATGAAGCAACTGTGGATGTACCAATCGACGATAGTGACCCAGAGAAGGTCCTGAAGATTGGATCCCAGTTGGATCTCGTTCGAGCCAAGGAATTAACAAATTTTCTGGAAACTAACTTGGATGTATTTTCCTGGACCCATGCAGACATGTGTGGGATATCTCCCTCGATTATGAGTCATTCGCTAAGCATCAACCCGAAACATCCTCCTATCAAGCAGAAAAGGCAAATGCTAGTTCCAGAAAGGTCTGCCGCATTGAAAGAAGAAGTCGAAAAACTGAATAGTAATGGATTTATTAAAGACTCGACGTACCCTGACTGGATTTCAATCCTGGTTTTGGTAAAAAAGGCCAATGGAAAGTGGAGAACGTGCATCGATTTCTCTGATCTAAACAAGGCTTGTCCGAAGGATAGCTTCCCGTTGCCTAGAATCGATCAATTAGTAGATTCAACTGCAGGTCATGAACTCCTTTCTTTTATGGATGCCTATTCGGGTTATAATCAGATCCCCATGCATGTCCAAGACCAAGAGCATACCAGCTTCATTACAGGTTTGGGATTATATTGCTATGTGGTGATGCCTTTCGGTCTGAAAAATGTCGGCACTACATATCAGCGGTTGGTGAATAGGATGTTCTACAACCAGATTGGGAAAACAATGGAGGTATATGTCGACGACATGTTGGTAAAGTCCAGACAGTCGTCCGATCATACCAACGATTTGGCTGAGATGTTTCAAATTCTCCAAAAATATGGGATGAAATTGAATTCTTTGAAATGCTCGTTTGGGGTAGCATCTGGAAAATTTCTGGAGTTCATTGTAAGCTCGCGTGGAATTGAGATTAATCCAGACCAAATTACAGCAATCTGAAATATCCAAGAACCAAAGTAGATTAAAGATGTGCAAAGCCTTGCTGGAAAAGTGGCAGCGCTCAGCAGATTTATCTCAAAAGCTACAGATAAATGCATCCCCTTTTTTGAATTAATAAAGCGAGGCAAGCGCAACTTTAAATGAACTCCTGATTGTATAGTAGCTTTCCAAAATCTGTCGAATCATCTAGAGAGACCCCCAATACTGTCTAAGCCTGTAGATCACGAGGATTTATTCGTGTACTTGGCAGTGTCATCCCGCGCAATCAGTTCGACTTTGGTAAAAGAAGAGGATAAGGTGCAAAGACCGGTGTACTATGTGAGCAAGAAATTGACAACCGTAGAACGAAATTACCCAAAGATAGAAAAGCTCGCGTACAGTTTGCTGATCGCATCTAGGAAGCTTCGTCACTACTTCCAGGCTCATCCCGTTACTGTTTATACTGATCACCCGCTTAAACAAGTCCTACAAAGGCCAGAAGCATCGGGAAGATTGCTCAAATGGAACATTGAGCTGAGTAAATTCGACCTGAACTTCCAACCTCGGAGGTCGATAAGAGGGCAGGCACTTGCAGACTTTATAGCAAAATTTACCATCCCAGAAGATGATGCGGTAACCGAGGAAGACGATCCGCCAAAGCTACTCCTTGACCCTAATGCCTGGAAACTATATAATGATGGAGCTAAAAATGACAGACAATCAGGTGCCGGAGTGGTTCTTGAAACTCCAGAGAAACGTATAATATATTACGCTCTTAGATTGGAGTTCCTTGCAACCAATAATGATTTCGAGTATGAAGCTCTAATTGCCGGGTTGAAACTTGCAAAAGAGCTAGGGATAACAAAGCTAGACATTTTCTGTGACTCCAATTTGGTCGTGAACCAAGCTAATGAAAAGTTTCAGGCTAAGAGTCCAAGGTTGATATCATATCTGGAAAAAGTAAGAGCGTTGCTGGATGGTTTTGAGCACCATAGTATATCTCACATTCCTCGAGAGGAGAATCAAAGAGCGGATAAGTTGGCAAAGATGGCTAGTTCCGATAATCCAGAAAATACAGAGCTAGTCCCGATTGAAGTATTACAGTTCCCCAGTGTGGATCAGATGGAAGTTGATCCGGTACTGGAGACTGAACCTGAAAGGGAGTCATGGATGACCCCCCCTAAAGAATTTGTTGATGAATGGAACGCTCCCAAGTAAGAAAAGCGAGAGGCGCACAGTTATTTGGAAGGCTTCCCGATATGTGTTGCAAGGCGAAGTCCTGTACAGACAGGTTTCTCGATGCCTCTCCTCCGGTGCATTTCCCATGACGACATCAAGCGTGTGCTGAAGGAAGTCCATGAAGGTGAGTGTGGCGACCACACGGGAGGACAAACATTGGCAAAAAAGATATTGCGATATGGCTATTTCTGGCCCACTATAAACAAGGATGCATCCAAGTATGCACGACGTTGGGATGCTTGCCAGAAGTTCTCCAAAATTCCTAGGGCCACCTACCCAGTTGAAGACAATGACAAGGCTGTGGACTTTTGCTATGTGGGGAATTGACATTATTGGGAGCCTCCCCATAGCAAAGGGCGGAGCAAAGTTTGCTATTGTGGTCGTGGATTATTTTACTAAATGGGCAGAAGCAGAGCCTTTGACCACGATCACAACCAAACGAGTGATCACCTTTGTCGTTAAGAACATCGTCTGTCGATTTGGGATTCCAAAAGTCATCATAACCAACAATGGGACCCAATTCGACAGCACAGAGTTTCAAGATTTCTGTTGGAAGTATCACATCGAGAAAAGATACACCTCTGTGGCACATCCGCAATCGAACGGACAGGTTGAAGCGGCAAACAAGGTGATCAAATCAATTTTAAAGAAAAGATTGAAGAGGTCCAAAGTTATGTGGGTCGATGAATTGCCCCTGGCACTATGGGCCTATAGAACAACGTACAAGTCGGCGATGGGTCACACCCCGTTTTCCCTTGCTTTCAGAGTTGAAGCAGTTATTCCGGTCGAGTTAGAAGTACCATCCCATCGTACCATTTATTACGACCCGATGACCAACAATAAGTTGCTCCTTGAATCCCTGGACATGGTTGAGGGAAAAGGGACGAAGCCGACTTACATGCTTTGAGGCACAAACAACAAATAGCCCGGTACAACAATAGAAGAGTCTGAGCTCGGACATTCGAACCCGGAGACTTGGTTCTGAAGCATCTCTTTCCACCTTCGGTGCATATGGGCCCGAAATGGGAAGGACCGTACTCCATTTCGCGAAGGCTTGATAATGGAACTTTCAAGTTAGCGAACGTAGATGGAGATGAAATCCCCAGAGTGTGGAACGCCCAGCATTTGCGGCTCTATCTGACATAAAAGTGTCAGTCTTACTCTTTTGTTTTTTAGAACCATGTAAAAAGGCTCGACTTGCCTACAACAGTCTGGTTATTTGAACAAAAGATTATAAAGTGGACGTAGGTCATGATTCGACCGAACACAATAAAAATGTTGTGTGTCATTTACCTTTACTGCACCATTTCTTATCTACTCTTTTATTTTGATCAATATATATACTGTTACCATTTCGGGAATTGTTTTAAATTTATGCAGTAATCTCAAAACGGCTAATTCAAAATGTCGTTCAACAGATCGGAAAGTTCACGATAATTAAAGCTTCAAAAGGTGCTGCGAGGTAAATCGCATTACAACTTGCACTCTAACCCCCGAGATCAGGGAGAGAGCATAAAGGACGCGAAGATAACGTCCCCAAGGCATGAAGGTGCACCATGATAAAACCGTCTTGGCAACACTCTAACCCGCTAAAGGATCGGGAGAGTATAAAGGCGCTAGAGACTTAGCGCCCCCAGAACTTCTGCCCCGTTGAAGGATCGGTGAGCAGACCAAAAATCGAGCTCGAACTCTAACCCATTGAAGGATCGAGAGAGTATAAAGGCGCTAGAACTTAGTGCCATGCGAACTCTAACCCGTTGAAGGATCGGGAGAGTATAAAGGCACTAGAGACTTAGTGCCACGCGAACTCTAACCCGCTGAAGGATCGGGAGAGTATAAAAGCACTAGAGACTTTGCGCCGCAAGAATCACTACCCCATTAAAAGATTGGGATAGTACAAATATAATCCTAATCGATCACCAATAAGCCCTGGCCAGGCACTATAGTGACGGTCAATTAGGAATATATATGTGCATCACTACACGTTTACTTAGCACATGTATTTCCCGATGATTGTCTTCGTTATGATTAATGATCGTTACTTATAACTTTAACATTTAACTATGAAAGTTTCAGCTATGATTATTTAAACTCTGCTGACATGATGAATTTGCAGGAACACAATGATGCAAAAGAAGTAGGTCCATATTTACTGGAAACGGATTTACAAAAAACGAGAAACTAAACAAAAAGTGAGGGTCAATCTCACGACTACATCTTTTGGCCAAAAGAAATCCTAAAACTAAAACATGAGCCAATAGATGCATTCTATTTGCGCTTGGGAGATGGCTTTGATTTCTTGTCCTTCTTCTGTTTCTCCAACTCCTCTTTATCAGTACCGGAGCGGTCGCTTTTCTTCCTCTTCCTCTTGTCGACAAGAGGCTCCGAAGAAGGACTGGAAGGTTCGGAGGCAAGCTGTGAAGTTATTGATCTAGAAGAGAATCTTATAACCAACCCAGTCTTGGGGACGATTTTAGAAATAGGGGTCACGAACACAGGATTCTGTTCCTCCCTGTTAAGAGCCAACTGCTTCTCCTTCCTAGCCTGTATGTCAGCCAAGGTTTCGCTATCATCACTCTTGGCCTCGTTAATGATTTCTACCTCCTCTTCCTTCGTCTCCATGACCGCCGTCTGTGTCATGCAGAGCAGCAATGATCTCGGCGTCTGCAGGAGCGCTAGTGCCAGACTCCATGGGTGCTACTGTAACTCTATCACTTGTTGAGCCCCCCGTTTGTTTTGAGACCTCGGAAGCTTCGATACCAGAACCCGGGGGAACCTCAACCTTCTCAGCCTCTGCCTTCTCCTCTGCACCCTTTTCGACTACTTTGGTACCTACACCATTAGAAGCAAAGGTTAGTAAATTAGGAGGAGATGTGGCCATGTCTGTTGTCTGTCCCATGAGACGACGACAAGTTACGATTTCTTTAATGAACTGTGGAGAAAATGTGGAGATACCTTCAGCCGACTCATCTCCCAGATTTGTACTGGTGGTCCCGACAATCAGAGGAGTAGGTGCCAAGGAGATCAATGGATTATCGGGGTTATATCCCTCAACCTCAGAGGTTTTGGGCTCTACCACCGAGCTCGAGCTCTCGCCAACTTTATCCTTACCCTTGAGCCTGCTCTTCTCCCTCTCCATTTCCTCGTGGATAAGGCGTCTACCTTCCTCCAAAGCCTCAGGATCTTCACCTCTGAGAAAAGTTTGCATCAGCTGGCGTTCGTTAATCTCGTCAACAGGTAACATGGTAGTATGGAATCCAAGAGATGTCTCGGTGCTTGATAACTTGACCAAAGAAATCGAATAATAATTCCTCAAAACTATCTATATCCTTCTCTCTTTCGGCAAGCTTATCGGCCGCAGCAGCTGCTGACTCAAGAGCACTATTGGCATTGCTTTCGGCGAGAGCTACACGCTCCTCAGCTTGAGCGAGTTGATCATTTAGAACCTCCTTCTCCTTCTTGGCGAGGGAAAGGTCATTTTTTAAGCTCGCCCTCTCTTTCTCCCAAGCCTCTTTCTCAGTAGAAAAGAGATCCTGTACTGTCTTCAGTTCAGTGTTAACTGCCCTGAGATCCTCTACTTCCTTCCTCAGGGCCACCTGTTCCTGGCTATTTAAGTCAAGCTCGTTGCGAAAACGCTCCCTGGCACTCTCCAACTCGGACTGTAATTCTCTGCGTCTCGCCGAGCTAAAGCCAGTTGGGCCTGTGCATCCTCCAGTTCTTTTTCCATTTTGCACCTAGCCCAAGCATCATTGTCAATCTTTACTCTAGCCCTGGCCGCGTCCGTCTCCATCTGGCGGATGATAGTAGAGAGTGTAGCAGCATGCTTCTTCATTACCCCGTATTGTTTAGCTACATGGCATACATACCCTATCACCTCTGTGTCCGAATCCTCGGGGACCGGTTCAAGATCTGGGACGAACACCATCCTCTCAAAGTATATGTCGAGAAACTATTTTCGTTGGCGCTCTAACCTGGCCATAATCTCAGAACTGGGGGCAACATCCCTTGCAGCAGTAGTGTCCAAGCCACGCTCACTAGAGGAAGTAGGAACTGCCTTCCCCTTCTCTATAATCCTGCCCTCATCTTTGCCCTTGTCCTTTGGCTCGGGGTGTTTTTTTAGAAGATTGGGCGTGAGAAGGAGTGCTTTTTGGAGGGGTTAAATCTCTAGGAAGTTGCTTTCCCCCAGCTGGTGGCATTGGACGACTATTTGGCTTTCCATAACTTTGCTTCGGTGGAGATCGAGGTCGTGCATAATAAGATTGATGAGAATCCCGGGGCCGACGACTATCCCTTCCCCAACTATCGCTACGAGTGTGCTCAGGATATGGAAGGAGGCTTGGTGTGCCCTCGCGAAGGGAACGGTAGGAATAAGACCGTTTGCGAGACATTTTTCCTGCAAAGAAAACAAGTGCGTGTAAGAACTATGAACCACAGCAGCAAAAGAGTGTTATAATAAATGGTGCATGTGTTTCGTGCATCCCGTGAAATCCCCCTTTTTAAAAAGGGACCAGGGGCCGAAGTTAAGCTCGTTTGGGTGACTTCTTTTTCTCCAACTGGGGCACCCGTCTTTTTGGAGATGGGAAAATTTGGTTCCCCTCCGAAATCCTCTTGAGTATAAATATCATATGGCAAAGGAATTTTATTTAATTCCCCGAAAATCTGTTCCTCCGTTAATTCGTCTTGGACGACAGACTCAACTGGCGATGAAGTCCTTAATGGAGACTACCCCTTGGAGGTTGGAACCTCCTTTGATTTATCAGCTCGTCCCTCATCTCCTTTATACACGTTTAAATCCTCGTCATCCTGATAATCATCGGCGAAGGACTCTTGCGAAGAATGGTTGTTTTTACAGCTTGGGAAGTTCCTTCTCCTTCAGCCGAGGGCACATCGTTTTTCAACTTGGGAAGTTCCTTCTCCTTCAGCCGAGGGCACATAATTGTAAGGTTTGCCGCCCGTGCCAAGTCCAAATCTTATATCCAAAAGATGGTGCTTGTGAAGGTTTTCATCGGTAATACATTTCTTGATTTTCAAGAAGTTAGACTTGCTTTTAAGAAGGCGGAATAATCGATCGTTATACACTAAGCCTTCTGTCTTGGGGAATGTGTGATCTACACAAGGGAAAAAGAAACATGTTAATGCTTCGATTATGTAATTCAGTCATGCATCTGGAGGCTCGAAACTTACTAGATTTGAGCCACCTCCTCGCACACCCAGCCTGGTGTTTTATGTAAAACCAATCAGCTTTGGGATCCCCTATGTTACTATAACCATCAAATAGAACTTTCCTGTTGGCTACTGATTCAAAGAAAGAGAAATTTGGGGTCGCTGTGGAATGGTGCTTAAAAAGATAGTAGAATTTCAAGTCTTTAAAAGTAAGCTCAGTTTGCAGGATCTCTGCATACGCGACATATAGAATGTACAAGGCTGCGTAAGCATTGGGATGAAGCTGCATAGGGGCAATACACAATCGTATTAAGATTTTAATGATGATTAGATGAAACGGAGGAATAGCGCCTACACAACACATGAGTCGGCTGACTGCCATGTACCATTATGGAGCCAGATGAGGTCTATCTCTGCTTTCGGGTGTTTTCACATCGTCCCAGGGGATCTCGTGTTTCAAGAAAAATTTCTTAAGCTTTATATCGTCTAGTTTGGAAGCTAAAGAGTCAGTAAATTTCTCTATTTCTAGAACGCCGGGGACCTCATCGGGAGCTCGGTCATCCACTTGGACTCCTCCTCGAGCGAGGTACTCTCAGATGAATTTGATTCTGTCTCTGCCTCATATTCGGATTCAGAATCCGCACCCTCTGGATTAATTGGAGGAATCTCGGGATTATGGTGTTCCGACATCTCCAGGTCCACCTCTATTTCAGATCTTTTAGGAGAACGATTAGCCAACATTGCTGTTTTGGCGAGCAAACATGAGAGATTAGAAAATAATTACCCTCGGACCCCGTGCATATGCAAGTGCTCGTGTGTGCAAGTGTGTGTGATACTGGAAAATAACGTCATAAATTGGATAAGTGCAATGAGCATGCTATTAAGTTACGCTGTCATTCAGTCCAGAAGGATTGTCTTAAGGGCTTTAACCTAACTGTCCGTTGGTATATAAGGGTTAAATTGCATTATTTATTTAACAAGTATATCAGATCGTTCATCACACTGGATCGTGAGACAGGGTCCGGATCGCGGTACATCTTCGGATCGTGAAGCAAGTATGGACTCGCGACAGAAGCACCAACTCATGGAAGAGCATCGGATCGTGGAAATCGGAATGTATCGCGTTAACCCCTCGCGATCCGATTCTCCTTATGCTCTCATGAACCCGTGAACCACTCGTTACCACGATCCGATTCGATGCTGCGTTAAACACCAGCTTCATCTTCTCCATCTAATTGTTATCGCGACCCGAACTCAAACCTCACCCACGAGTCGAACTGGCCAACCCTTTCTCCTTCTCCTTTTTCTCCTCTCCTCCCATGAACATGAACGGCCGAACCCATTAATCTTCGTCATCCTTGAGGCCTCAAACACCTCAAAGCCTCACCACTCGTCCTCCGAACTAAGGAAAAACTCAGAGAAACGAGATTAAAGTTGCATTAAAGCCTTGTTAGCATGATTACCTATTCCTAGTTTAAATCGGGAGGATCTGGACAACGCAAGTTAGGGTTTGAATCGAAGGAAGAATTGATGGCGGCTGTAAAAAGGAAGAAGAAGAAGAAGAGAAAGTGGAAGAGGGTTCGGTTTATATAGGAAAACCTGCGACCCTTAGTATTCCCCTTTTTGTCTTATTTAGACCGAGAAGACCGATGGGCCACGAACCAAAGCCCAACGCGCTTCGTGGAGAAGCCTATCGCGTATCATGGGAAAGCCCAAACGATCACCGAACCAAAACAAGCGCCTCTCCCCACGGACCATGGGGAGTTTCAGCGATCCGACCCGACAGGCAATTGTCAAAAATGAAGACCCAGAAATGCCTGTGAAAACTCAAAAGTTTACCTGGTAGTTTGACAATGAAGTCTTCAAAAGCTCCAGAGATGAGAATTATCCAATGAACAAGGAAATGATTGAAGGTTTAGCTGAATATTTATACTTATCAAGAGGCACGACTTGTTGGAAGCTGTACGACGTTCCAGACGGACACGAACTTTTGATTCACATCACTTCATGAAAAGGTAATTCGGAAATTTCAAAGCATGTTCCATCCTTGATAAAACATACTTCAAGGGGGCAAAATGTTGGCTAGCTTTTGGACCAAGCCACCAAGATTCAAACGCGAGTTCAAGATGAAGCTTTACTTGTGGAAAGGCCTGGACCCGATCGCGATCGCCCCCCGCTAGCCCTATCCGACCCACTCGTGTCAGCCTGATCCGATCCAACCCGCTCCTCCTAGCTCGATCCGATCCATCCATGAAAGCGCGACCTGATCCGAACTAGGAAACGAGATGAAAGCCAGGACCAAGTCTTCCACGATCCGCAAAGGCAGGATCCAACGACACCTGTCCATAACGGCCATATTGACCATTTCTCCCTCAAGCTACGAACCAACCCAAGATCTTCGGGATTTGTGCCACGTATGACCGCGATCCACCTGTGAAAATCAGCTATAAATAGCCCAGAACTTGGCATTTTTCAGGATCTTTTGGCAATTCTGAGTTCTGAATCCACCATTATTACACCTCCATTATTATTATTCTGAGTTATCTCGAAATTATTGAGTGAATCAACATTATAAGAGTGAAGTTGAGGAATAAATCATCGATTGTACTCTGATTCCAAGTATAATCATAGATATAAAGTGGATATAGGCTCGTTAACGCCGAACCACTATAAATCTTGTGTCTTTTCTGTTTTTCTAGCATTTTTTCTGATATTAATTTCTGTATAATTGAACAATTTGGGTGTTAGAGCCAATTTTGGATCTAACAGGCGCGTTCTATTCAGGCCATTAAATATATATTGTATATATATTGTCGATTTCCATTTAAATCATATTTTATAAATCGTTTATAAATTCATTTTAAAACGATTCTAACTTCATTTTCAATTTTAAATCAAAGTGGAAAATTCCATATCATTATAATATTAAAATGATAATATTTTCAAAAAATCAGATTTGAAATCATTTCCTTTTCGATATTCTTTATAAAAATGAGTAAAATCGTTATAAATATCGCCCGCATCAAAATGGCGCATATCTAATCAACACGCTTCATATATTTCAATATTTTCATGTCCATCCAAAATCGGTCATCAAATTCACATTTTAATCCTTTACTGAATACTATTTTAAAATATTCGTTCCTTTAAACAATTTCCTTATTTTAAAATATTCGTTCCTTTTGAATTGGAATAAGACCCAATCAATTACCATATAATTTATTAATATGGATTTCATACACATATGTATACAACAATAATCATACACAGTCAACCATTATTCAGAGTGCATTACACAATTGCATAAGCATTAAATATAAATAATTAACGCTTACAACAGTCTGTCAACCAATCAATTGGCATAGAACTAAACAATTGGGATTAGTGTATGTCAAATATCATCCAAAAACCTGTGCGGGGTTTCAATCAACAAACATAGATTTTATTTGTGCAGTTGGGCGATGTGTAAAATTTATCATCCCAAACAATGTCAGTTAAATGGTGTACGTAAACAAATTATCCGATTTGTAAATGAATATTTATTTTCATTTCAGGAGAATTTTATGTTGTACATATATACGTTAAAAACTATATTTTTAATGATAAAATATTTATTTCAACACATGAATATTTTATATAGTTCATACATTCAATAAAATAATATTTTTATTGTTCAAATATTTTATTCAACCCCTGAATTTTTTATACAGTTCATATACACATTAAAAATTATATTTTTAATGAATAAATATTTATTACAGAAAATTTCGGCATTATAACGGCGCGATATTAAAACCGGAGTAATTTCTAGCATCACCCTTCTCCTGATACTGGCTCGCCCCATACATATCAATCAATCCAAATAATTCCACAAACAATTCACAATCAATTTCACAACTACAATCCAAATTTCCACAATACAAATCCAAAACAAACAACATGGTTTGTACAATAAATAGTGTCGGGGGCTTTTAAGCCCCGTCTGCATCCTAAAATATTTTTAACCGTAAAATAAATTAAGTGAGAAGTAGTTTTCACCTTTGGTTTTCACTCCGCCATTATTTTCTGACGCTTTTAATTGCTGTTCTGGTTCCAGAATTTGCAAACGAGCTCCAATCTTCACGCCATCTTATTTTCTAGCTTAAACGCTCCATTCCGGACAACTTTCGCCTAGTGGCCTTTCTTCCAAAAATGATCCAATTCGCTAGAATTCGTGAAATGACATAAATTGGACATCATACTTTTGATGCGTCTTCCGGGAGACTCCGCAATCCAAAGTATGACTTCCATATACTAAAATCGAAGAGAAAATCGTGTTCTTCGATTTTGCATTGTGGAGTTTTGGCCAGAAGCGTACGGTTTGGGAGATTTGGGTTAAAGAAGATCTGCACTGTTAAACGCTAACTGAAAATATTAAAAATTTGATTTTTGGTGAGAGGGGGGGACCCCCAGTCGGCCTGAGGTGATGGGTGGCGGCGCAGGGGGTCGGGGAGGGTGGCAGGGGGGTGGCAGAAGGTTGGTGGTGGCGGCTAGGGGTCAGAGCTGCACGGTTTTGGTTGATTTGGATTTAGAGTTTCGCGGTGGAGAGAGAAGAGGGGCGGATGAGGGAGGGTATCGTTGGAGGGGGTGCGCCTGAGGAAGCGGCGGCGGATGCGGGTGGGGGTCTCTGGCGGCGGCGGAGGACCTAGGCGAGGGAGCGACGTCGATTTGGAAAGGGGGGCTGGGTTTTGAACGATAGGTTATGAGAGAAAATGGGGTTAGGGAATATATATATAATTAAATTATTATTTTAATTTCCAAAAAGTAACTTTTCCATTCGAACCCCAAATCGAACCAAATGACTGTCGTTCCTAGCTAATTACCCTGATTTCGAATGCAATGGGATATGTATCGTAAGCCAATTCAACTGTTTCAGTCAGTTTTCATCAAATTTAAAATATAAATAAATAATGTTCAAAATTGATTTTAACGTGCATTTCAATTTACATGGGCCACATACGGACTCCAAATATTCCAAAAAAAATATTTCTAACTATGTTTCAACGATACAGTCCTAACAAAACTAATTTCGTCAAATTTGAAGGCCATTTGAAAAATGACCATTTTCCAGTCGATCAAATTCAAACTGAATTGACCAAACACGTTTAAGTTCACCACGCTCACATATCAATTCCAAAAATTAGGAAAATTGGAATCTAGCAATAATTTGACATTCTGAATCTAACAAAAGTGGTTTCATCAAAAACGGATGTCGTTTGCAAAACGGCTGTTTTTAAGGGATATATTTAATTTAAAATATAATTAAATTCCATAGTGACTATTCTGAATTTTAAACTGGACATAACTTTTTATTTCTGTTACGAAATCTAAATTTTTCACATTCGTTAGAATGATATAACTAAACAGATTCAAATATTTCTGGTTTTACTTAAATCCAATTTATTTTGAATTATGTATATTTATTTGAAATTTAAAATCGAATTTTCAAACTACCACGCCATTTCAGGCTCGTTTCATAATTAAAAAAAATCTATTCGTTCTAACTTCGATTTAAATAAAATTTTAATCATTATTATTTAAAATAAATCATTTTAAATATTCAAAATCCATTAAAATCGCGAAAATAAAAATTTTAAATTGGTTCTGAAAATTCGGGTTGTTACAATTTACCTTATAACATTTATTTAAGGTTGCTTAAAATAAAAAAAATGATTTTCTCCTGATAATTCTTTTATTCCAAATAATTTATATAAATAGGATTTAAAAAGGGTCCGTTTGTCACAGGTCCCTATTAAGTTTCAAAATTAGGCTCACATCCGGTCCTAAACTTATTGTAAATTATGTCACTATTTTTCAAAAACATGTAAAAAAATATAAAAAAAAAATATAAAAAAATCACGAAAATTCATTATTAAATAAAACACCTTCACGCCAAAAAATTCAGGTGGAAAAACAATCAAAAACCACGTCAAAGCTCAAAATAACACAAAATCAGCGAAATAGCAGGTTTTTGCATCAAAAGATGCACCTATTTGTAAATAGTTGCATACATTCATGCTTATATTTCAGTGTTGCGCCCAAACTGCAGTATAAATGCATACATGTATGCAGCTAAACTGCATTACATGCATCCTTTTATGCATATATTCAAATTTGGCCTGTTTTTTAAAGCATTCGCCGTTTTCAGATATTGTTGCACACATTTATGCTCATGTACAGAACAAATGCATGCATTCATGCGCATATCCGCAAGCCGTCGCCCCTTTTAAAATTGTTGCACACATGCATGCATATATACAGAATAGTTGCATTCATGCATGCAACTTTTCGTTACACGTGAATCTCAGTTCAACTTTGTATGCATAAATGTATGCAGTTATTTGCTAATAGTTGCATACATGTATGCATATATTGGTCCAGATTTTCAGCATAAATACACTATATAAATATATGCATACATGTATGCTACTATAAGCAATAGTTGCATAGAAGTATGCAACTTTTTTTTTTAATTTGCGTGGACTCCTAGGATTATTTCCAGATTTTAGAATTTTTTTTTTTTAGTGTGTGGCGCATTTTTTTTGGTCAGAATTGGGAAAACACGTAACATGGCATGGGACAAGGCGGAAGGGGATGAAAATTTTGGGCGGCACCTTAAAATAGGGACCGGAAATGCATTAAAACTTTCACTGGATGTGGCGTGAATTAAGTTCCATTTTAGGGATGTGAGCCTAATTTTCACATTTAAAAAACTTTTTTTTTTGCTATAAAATAAATTTATAACTTTGTTTCAGTCCATTTACCTAATTGAAAATAAACGTTTATAAAACGGTGGATATTTTTGGCCATTTGCTACAATTACTCAAGCAAGATCACCCATCGGTTAATATCACACGAGTGTTGAATTTTGGTTCAACAATTAACAGTCAATCTGATCGATTAACATTTCATATTAATAAACAACATATTTGAGGAATCGGGTTGGATCCCTCTAGACTGTTCTTCCTGCACCAAAATGGGTTACCTTAAATTCAACATGACAATATATTTATTCATCGCGATAACTGAAATAAATGGTTCAACTAATAACAATCAACATACAATTTATAACATCTAATCAAGCATCAAATTATTTATTTAATATGTTTATATTATTATAAACGTAACCAATAAGGTAAGTTAACTCGTTTGGAAATCTAATCGTAAAAATAACGATTTAATTTGACTAAATTAAACAAACGTTTAATTTAATCCATGAATATTTAAAAATATTCAGCATCAATGCAAACAATCATCAAACCATCAATCATTAGCAAATATTGCACACAAAATAAAATTCCGGTTTATATAAAATATAAACGGGATAAACTGAGTGAGTTAAACTCACCTTGATTTGTCGAAGATTGAACAGTTTGTTTTAATTAAATTAAACGGACATTTAATTTAACTAGAACTTCAATAGCTGCTAACTCTGCCCCCAAACCAGCTTCATCATGTCGTGCACGTCGATTTGATTCCCATGTCATTGGTTTCGTTCCATTCTGGTAACACATGAGAGCGTTACATAATTATACGTTCGCAATTTAATTTAGATTAATTAAACTTAAATTAACATTGAAAACGTTAACTATGTTTTCTAGTTATATACAAAATTAGTTTTGTTCATTAAATAATTAATTATTAGCTAACTTAGGCTCGTAAAACATGGGTTAGGAACTTCTAACTGACTCATGCATATTCGAATTTTCCCATGTGCATATATATTATAACTATTCATGTTAAATACTTATCGTTAAAACTGACCAGGCATGCTGAATAAATACTTAGGCACATCCAATACCAGATGCTTACTTTCGAAATTTATACCCAGGAAAACTTAAACCTTCCATTTAGGCCACGTTGGTCACAAAAACTAAAACTATGGGCCACTAAAGTACAAGTTTTAACTAATAGAATACGTTAATATGATTAACGTTATAACTTGTAACTATGCTTTTCGGGTATGTATATTATTAAATAAAATTAGGTGCGATTAAAATAGGTTTAGTCATACTAAAACAAGATTAGGCATATTCTAATATTACTATTCATCACCTTCTTCGAATTTCCTGCTACTCCATCATTGCGCAAGCTACTGTTAGCTTCTCTTCCTTTTGCGTCCCCTTGCATATACACCTACCCCATACTCGCTGCTCCCTCTGAACTTCAAACTGCACCGTCCTCCTCGATCTGCTCGACCTTCGACTTCGCACCACCCGACACCACTTACTTCCAACACCACTCCGTCCTGTATTTCTCACTGTTCCACGCAGGTTCGAATTTCAATGGCTTCTCCTCTTCTTGTTTCGAAATTGCACAGCACGTCACTCCTTCAAGAAACCAGCCTCATCTCTGACGCCGACCATCTCTCCATGCTGCATGCTCCACTTCTTCGTAGACCACCATTCTCCTTCACCGGCCACCATTTCCGATCACCGACTCTGGACCCATGCACAAAACCACTTGCTATTGTTTCATGCATCAGACTACACCCATTTACAAGCATTGATATTCCCCTCCACTTCCTCACATTTCTATTTCTCTTGACTGCATGTTTTCCTTTGACAAGCCCATGCTCACGCCTTGTTAGGGCATTATCCCATATGTTGTTTCACGTTGTTTCCACCTTGCTCTTTCTCCTCACTCTAGGCTGCTTCTCCAGAACATACACCATTCTATCTCCATGTTACCTTGTTCAAGCACATGCCACATCACTCCTCCATATTCCTTTTCATGTGGTTCATTCTCCCCTCCCCTATTTATTTATTTATACATATATAATGAATCTTGGTTTTAATCTCACTGGAATGAAGATAAGAGAACAAAGGAGTTTATATAAATGGACATGATGGTAGCTCATATATATAGGCACTGGGATTACATGATATGATCATTGTCACTCGTCACTCGTACAACGTAGGCTAATAGAGGGTTAGGGGCTGCACATTGCATCCTCTCAGTTCTCTTTTCTATTCTCAGAAAAATGCACAGTTTCCATGTGAGTGAAGTAAGTTCGAACAGAAGAAAATGGTAGGAATGTACGTCATAGTCTTAGGCTATATTTTTCTTAGCATGTACATCTTCAATACTTAGCCATGTGATTAGGGGTATTGAGTTTGCGGTGTAGTACATTGATAGGTTAGGAAGAACTTCCAGCTTTCATTTCGTTTCCAGTACGAGTTGGGTATTACTGGGGAAGGAAGATATGAAGCTTTGTGTAGGAGGTTAACTATTTTAGTAAGGCGTGATGAAGAACCAGGTAGTGTGTAGGCTAGCAGTGTGTTTTTATGACACCCCTAATCCTACTGAAAGAAACATGGTAGTTGTTTCAAATATTGGGAAAGGGAGAAACAATTGTGGACAGTAAAATAGGGAAGGGCGTGATCCTTCTTAAGTTTGCTGTTGAAATGAAAGGTGTGTGACTGTGTGAAATGGTGAAGAGCATGTGCACAGTGATATTTATGCTAGGGTAGGCCGATTCAGCGTATAGAGTGGGCATATAAAAATGGCGGTCTGCATAAGAAATAGAATAGGTTTATTTAGTGCAGATTTTATTTGATACGGTTACCGCTATATTATGTTAACCTTTAAAGTTGCACTGAGACACATGAATTTCAAAAATAACGAAAATGGATATCATGGTATAATTTGACGTTGCGGTCCCAATGAAACTAATTTTGTTAACAACGGATTCTGTTTGCACAAATAGCGTATTTTAATCCAAATTAAAATCATCAGTTCACCCTTAAATTTCGTCTACCGACAAAACAACTCTGTTTGGCTCCAAATCGGGAACGCTACAATAATTAGTTGTACGCATTCCAATAAAACTTCTTTTTTTACTGAAAACAGAGATAGTTTGAAAAGAACACCATTTCTAAGGCCTATATATTGTCGATAAAATATATTTAAATCCAAAACAATGCAATTTTAGTAATAATAAATCATTATTATTGTATATATCCAAACGGAAGAACCAATATATATTTTTAAACTTAATATTCAGAAGTTCGGTTTAAAACGATTTCCAAATATATAGAAATTTCTTTATATTTATTAAATAAATGCTATAGTTTATTAACGAAATTCCATAGGGACTATATGAAAATTTGAATTGGACATATCTTACAATCCATATGATAAAGTCTCAATTTTTCTCTTTTATTAGAAAATTGTAATCAAATAGATTCACATATTTCTTGTTTTACAGAATTTCGACTTATATTGGATCCTGTATATTCAATTAAAGTTCGAAACTCAATAGTACGAACTGCTGCGTCGTTTCGAGCTCGTTTTAATTAATTTATAAATATATATATTCGAGATCCACTTTATAAAATAAATTCAATATAAAATCCATTATATTTCCAATATAATATATAAAACAGATTTAAATATGGTAACTTAAATCACCGAAAATCTGGGACGTTACATTCTTCCCCCTTAGAAGAATTGTTTCCCTAAAATTACAAGGTAAGAAAAATTCTCTGAACCCAGTTATTTTATATTAATTATTTTTGAATTATTACCAAAACAAATTCTTTAAAGTTTTCGAAAATTTCGCCAGCACCTCCTCTTCACGTCTCGATTGATACCACTACATCTGCCACTCTGGGCCTCACTTCTCCAAAATAAAATAAAAAGCCAAATGGCTACCCAAGTCTGGGGTATAAAATCAATCACTTCAATCAATATATTAAGGTTTACCTATATGTCGAGCAACCCAATTCAATTTCATACCAAATAAACAAACTGGTCTTCGTTTGTACTTCCAATATGTAACCAAATCAACTCCATAGCCTTTTGGAATCTGCACTTAACTCAATTTATAATGCAAATAACAATACCAGATTATTCCATTCAACTTCTTCATTGACCCATTTGATGAATTTTATTCGACCAATTTAACATCCAAATAATAAATAGACAAATCATTTGAATTATATTCAACATTGATACTTACTGGTCTATATTCATTTTGGTTTACACACTTTAATATCAAACAATCAATATCCGATTTCCATTATTTTCTATTCGGTTTCCAGATTCTAGATTTAATTTATTTAATCTCATTTCTTAAGTTAATTATACTTAACTATGTGAAGTTTCATTTTCATATCCAAATCAATTTGAATTCTAATCAAATCAATCAAAATAACCAAACAACCATTATTACTATACTATAGAAAATTATTTCCTTTTCTATATAAAAATATAACTTCGGTAAAATTATTTCATTTACCCTCTTTATAAAATAATTTTGTAATCAATTACAAATGCGTGCTTTCGTATATACACTCAACTCAATCTAGGGTGTTACTAACCCTATCTCTATCGAGTTGCGCCACAGAGCCAAGGTTACTACTCAACCAATTGCTCTGATACCACTGTAATGACCCAGCGCGTTCGACACGCGAATTTCGACAATAACACATAAAACACGTATTACTTGCCGAAACCCAATATCGAAAACACCAGATAGTTATGAGAAAGAAATTAAAGGGTGGGATAAGAAAGAAAGAAATGTTAGAATAGAAGAGGAATCAACACAACACATAGTCTCACATCGCAATGGAACAAAATATAATATAGAAATAACTCTTTACAAAGATCTTGAATGAATATACTTACGCCCATCAGAGTACAGCTGACAAATCTGGACAATTATAATAACATGTCCACCCATACAACACATAGCGGAAAAATATCATATATATTATCATATGTCTGAACTCCTCTATCCCGTCTCTAAACTTCATAGCATTCCATAACCTGATCCTGTACAACCCAGTTTAACCCGAGCATTACAAACACCGGGCCAGTCTGGTGAACCAGAGTGAGAAACCCACTAAGTTTATATAACATCCATATTGATTTTAAAGTTCAAAATCCTTTTGAAAGAAAAGGATAATAGTAAGACCATCCCACACATAAACACAGACGGTTTTTACCTTACCATAACCCAAAATAGTTTGAAATCATACCTTATTCTAATATTATAATAGTGTGTAAATACAACTAAATAACAATCTAGCATAGCGCTTGCATCTCACGCTCCACATATATAGTATACAATCAAAACCGCAGGCGCTTATTGGAGATTGGATTTCCAACTATGAAAAGGTATGGAACCACCTACCAATAGTGTATCTCTAGAGAGGAATACACTGGGTTCAACAAGAAGATCACAAAAATTTAGCCTGTTTTAAGCGAAGATTATAGGATTGGTTTCACTAAGAAGATCACAAAAAGTTGCTAGAATTTGGAAATCAAGAGAAAACACTTGGATTTATGAAGAATTTGGAAAATAAAATAACGTATGCTTACAAATAACTGAATATGGATGAATTACTTACATGTTTATAATATCAGTAAAAAAAATCTTAATTGACATAAGAAATAAATTTGATTTGCTGAACTCAAAAGAATGTAGAATATTACTTGATTTGCTCAGGTAATTTTCTCTAGTAATAAGTTCATGCCACTATCTAATTATTTGTATTGTTCGAAGTATATGTTGCACGAAATACTTTTACAAATACCTAAAAATGGTCAAAAGGGAACAAAATAAGAAAAATAGGAACATCATTATTTGCGTTGACCAATCCATATCAAACAGTACATATTGGTTATAAAAAATTTATGTACAAAGGATGATTAGGTAATGGTCTATTTTGTAAAATGGAAATGCACAAAGTAGCCCTATTATTAGCGGTCAAACATGAAGATAAATTCCATAATAGCTAGTGTTGTAAAATGAAAATATGAAACATGGTATTAATATGCACTGAAAATACTTACCACATTTTTGCCTTCTCTATTCTGCAAGATGCATTAAAACAGAGTAATCAGAATTCTCTTGCACTCCCCCACTGCACACATGGCAAAGTCTAAAATTTAAAACAATATTTATGGCAGGTTAGTAACACATAAAAATGCCAAGAGAAGGCAATTCTCTGGACACACATTCCGTTTAAATTAAGTTCCTGTGATTTCATACTGCTTCTGACCCATCTAATAGATAACAAAATCGAATTCAAGTACAGAAATGACTATCCAAAAATAAATAAAATCATACATATTTTTTTAATAAAATTATACATATGATTTAATAATGCTGAAAAGAATAAGAAGAAATAACTACGTCACTAACAATGATTATATTTTTATTTAATTTATTCTTGATAAGTTTGCAGATGAAGGTGTAGTTGGCATGTATGAATATCCTTAAGAGATCCTTTGAGATTCTAATTTATTTTACAAATGGTACCATTCATTTTTAGTTTAGATTTTGGTATGTAAGACGAAGTTAATTGACTTTTTTCCTAGTATAACCGCGTATTCTAGCCTATCAGGTTTCAATTAAATTTAAACCATAAGGTGCATGAACACTGCTCAAGGTAATTTTGCTAGCATTAAGAATGAAATTTCACCAATAGGCACAAATACATTAAACAACAAAGCTTTGATTACTTGTTAACGACCTAGGCAGAACAATCTCTAACTTTCGAACACTTAGGTATAGTTGCAGTAAAAAGACAACATTCATCCTAAGCACTTCGCTTTTATTTTGAAATGTCATTGATATATAATGATTGGTTATCATCAGCAAACAAATCGATGAACGAAAAAGGGACAAAATGTCATGAAACATTATATTGATGCTTTAAATTGCCAGACTACTTATGCGTAGAGTAACTCCACACACACAAAAAATGCGATCATATCAGTTATGCCATTTTTTTAGTGGCTTAAATAGAAAATACTTCCATTTTCCTGGTAATTGTGGGGGAATGGAGAACAAACAAGCATGTAAAAGCATCATAGTGAACTTCGACTTAAAGAAGCCAAAATTAAATGAACGTAGCAATGTAACGTATATCTACTAATTTATGCCTTCTATTTTATTTATTTGGATAGTTAATCATGATGCTTGTAAATCCTTTTTTGGTACACTAATGCCTTCTTTCAATATAAGTAGATAAATTCATTGCCAATACAATTTGATGCACTTAGAAAATCTGTAGTAACTGCAACCATGCTCGATGTAATAAAAATTTCATTAACTGTATACGATATACTCATAGGAAAAGTGTTTCGTTCATCATTATTTTGTTGCTTAGTGCAACCATCGCATACAACCCTTAAAAAATGTTAAGATGAAAAATTAAATAAACATGGTACTTCTACTTTGCTATTATTTCTCGGCAAGTGCCGGTAAAGAAGTAGCAAACGGAAAGAATTTATCTATGTTATGTGCAGTGCTATTTACTTAAACACATTATCCCATGCATGCTGCATTTAAACTAAAAGAAGAAGCATGACGCTATTTGATGCATCAATGTGATATAGGTTATTGAAAATCGATAAAACATACAGGATCACATTCAATTGCATTAGTCAGCATAAAATCACTAAATAACTCAAAGAGATAAAACCTAAAGATACTACACGACATAGTAATTTTTACATGTCCATCAACAATCAACATCAATTATTAAAAAAAGATGGACAAAGCATAATAATCCAACATACTTGACAAAATTAACCTAAAAGTGGACAAATGTGTGTTTCCAATACTAAATAAAGCACGGGAAACCTAAAATTGAAAAAAAAAACTTCAATTTAGGTACATGCCGGCAGTACCTATAAACTGCGATGAAGAAGAAACGACTAAATTTAAGATGCAATAGATGAGTTGTATGGCTGCTTTTCTTTAAAAATCTACAACCTATTATTAGGGAAAAGGAAAAGGAAAAAGAAAGATAATAATCTAATGTAATTTAAGAAACGGACCTACAAACTAAATAGATTTGGTATTTCCATTCAAAAGAAACTATCACCACCCGAAAATCTCAGATAACCTTTAATCCAGCTAGCAGCAAGTAGCACATATAATCTGCAATGAAGAAGAACCCGATGAAGTTCGTGTAGCAGCTTGAAGAAAAGCGGGGCTTTATAAACCGAATTACATACACTGCTATCAATCACAAACCCAAGAAATGTTTCTGCATTCATCCCCTATTTCTGAAAACCCAAAAAGAATAACTAACAAATTAACCAAAAATTGAAATCAAAACTATAACTACAAACGGAGAGAAAGATCATCACCTGCGAATTCACTGGGGAACAATTTAAAATCCGTCGATTAGGGCAAAACCGGAGAGAACAACTAGCAACCATCACTAGTTAAATAGCCATCGCCAAAACTTTAGAAATGTTCGAATAATCGCTTTATGACATATGAATATTGCGAGTCGAAAAGCAACGAGAGAAACGAAAGAGCTAGTTTGGGGAAACGAAAGAGGGAATTTTTGGGGAAAAAATAAACGAAGTAGCAGAAGGAGAAACAAATTTTTTTGATTTGTTGGAACGGTGCAGATTGGATTAGTAAATGGATCGCTGAGGTGGATGATTATGGCACATTGATATATTGATACACATGTAAAATTGGACGGACAGTTTATGCTGTGATTTGTAGTATTTTTGGTTTCCAATTCCATTGCAAATCCATGGCTAAATCTGTTGGAATTCTGATGCAAAATAGCTTTGATAAATATTCGTCGGTATTCTGTCTGAATTTGCAGCGGAAAATAGCAGTAGAAATTTTCTGTCGGTGATTTGACGCAATTTGTGACGGCTTAGTGAGGGATGGCAGAAGACGATGGTAATAAATAAAAGAAAAAAAGTTGAACAAACAAAAAACTATCCCTTGCAGATCACTTGGTAATCCGTCGCAAATTAGCGACGGAAATTTCTGCTTCTAAATTTTTGACACTAAATCAGTATTTTCTTGTAGTGTATGTCGATGTAATTAGAGGAGAACACTTAACTGATAAAAAAATTTATGCTCAATTGTGAATTTTCTGGTGTAATATAAAATTTTAATTTTATATATTTGTTTTTTCCCATAGATTCACCTTTCAGCAGCAATGTTCCCGTCATCATGCTGCCAGTGGAAGATTCATTAGGTGTTATTATTTTGCTTCCAGTCTAGAATTTACTAATTGGTACATACTTCTATACCATTTTTTTGGCTCTGTTTAAGTTTATTCCAAGAATCATGATCTTATTAATGATATGCTTAATGTTCTTGCTTTACGGGTAGATCATACATGTTTTGTGGACATAGTGCGAAAGGTTTATGTGTAATGTTTTGTGCGAGGTTTATGGGTTCTTTCCTTCCTTTTTCCCACATTATAAACTTTGTACAAATTATGTGCACTCCTCTTTTTGTTCATCTTAGGATGGCTACTTGCATCTTGTGAAACCTTACATGGCATGGTTGATGTCCAGAGCAATAACGTCTCTGCTGTGAATGAAGCTTTGAATGAAATCTATGTAGCTGAAGAAGATTATAATAAGTTGAGGGAATCTACGAATCTACATGATAATTTTGATCAAATTGGCCATGCATAAAAGGTGAACATTTCTGTTTTGTCGTACAGCTATCTAATTATCATGGATATCATGTTGGATATGGAAGAAATTCTCTTTTGCTAATTTTTTATGTTTCAATCAGATTGAAAATATTGAGCTGCTTGAGATGGGACGGGTTGTTGCATATATTTATAAGAAGGGTGGAAGATGGAAACAATCCCTTTCTATTTCCAAGAAGGACAAAATGTACAAAGATGCCACAGAGACCTGCCCTCTATCTGGAGATCGTGAGCTATGTGAAGAGTTACTCATCTATTTTATCAAACGGGTATTCTATATCGAACATGTTGTTACTTAAATGTTGGAATTTAGTATTGAGTAATCATAGGTGCTCCATAGTCCACAATAACGGCCCAAACCCAACAATATATAATTTGTATATTCAAGTTTTCTCTCGCTTCAAATTTCGGTCCAAATTTGTTCATGATCTAAGAGAAACAAATCACCGAGCAAAGAAAATAAATGATCTGAAGAGGTCCTCTTTCTTAATCACTATTTATCCATAAAATAAATGGTTACTTTTGACTAGGTTTTCAAGTTGCAACTTTGAACTTTAGCTCCAGTTTCTTGGATCTGCCAAGACATCATTGATTTTGCCCTTTCTCGTCAGCTGTGCTAAAGTTAAACCAATTGCTAACCTACATAGAAGTCGACTGTGTTACACTATCTTTTGGCAAAGATCGTCTCAACACGAATTTCTGTCATCTGGAACGACTCAAGACTTGGGTGTAGACTGGCAATCACTTGGATGAAGTGGCGGAGCGTTGCTAGCATGGAGTTTGTGTTATTTCTCACCCTTCTGGATCGGTTCGCCCCCTAGGAGTCGCCCCCTAGGTCGCGATCCGATCCTAGGAGTCGCACCCCTAGGTCGCGGTCCGATCCTAGGAGTCGGCCCCCTAGGTCGCGATCCGATCCTAGGAGTCGCACCCCTAGGTCGCGGTCCGATCCTAGGAGTCGCCCCCCTAGGTCGCGATCCGATCGTGGAGCGCATGGGGACCGCGAACCGCCTGTAGTTCTGCACTGTTTTGACCTATTCTAAAGGCTATTTTCACTCCAACTTGCATGGATCTTATTACACATGTCATATGACGATTTGGAGAGGGTTTCTGGACGTTTTCCACCACATTTCGAGATTTTTGGGATGCGTGCCATGTGTCCCATGAACCGCCTTAAGGAAACAACTATAAATACACCATTTGAAGGCATTTTCAAGGATCTTTTTTTGGCTCTAACTCTTCATAGCTTCCACCATTACTGAAGTGCAAGAACTTTGCACCTCCATACACTCAAATTCTTCTCTTTTCAATACAATTAACACACGGATTGTGTGTCTACATATAACTGATTCTTGTAATCTGTCAGTATAACAATAAGATTATAAAGTGGACGTAGGCTACATCTACAGCCGAACCACTATAAAAACTTTGTGTGTCTCCTCTTTATTTACTTTTTTCTGCATTCTGTGATCTGAGATCTGCATTTGGGTGTTAGGCCCAATTTTTGGTCTAACATTTTGGCGCGCCAGGAAGGGGGGCACACAAAAACTTCAACTTCTAGCTTGAAAGGAAACTCAATGGCAATCAAAAGGAAGAAGACTGGAACTTCCACCCATGCTGATGATGCTGATGCTGAAGGCACAAGGAACGAGGCAAGCCAGGAAGCTTCCTCTCATGGAGATCCTTCTGCATACTTGACCAGAGACGAGATGGACGGAGTTCTCGCTGAACTGATAGATCAGATGGCACGACAAGACGATCTCCTCCAGAAACAACAGGAAATGATCAACCAATTCTTTGCTCGGATGGATGGAAGACCGAGCGACGCTCAAGTCACTGGAAATGAAGCCACTGAAGCGGCTCGTGCATCACATGGACTCGGGGGCAACCCCCTTGCTCTTGGTAACACTCAGGAACAACCGAATTCAGCTTCGGATCGGATGGACAACAGACCACAAGCTCCCACTCAGCAACATGAAGCAGCTCGTGAAGGGGCTCCAGGATCCAGTCGGATCGCCCCCCTGCTTCACGACCCCAGCTCACGAGCCAACCTCAATGGTTCACAACCGGGTTGGGTCGCCCCCCAAGAGCCACGATCCGCGATCCGCTCCCGGCAGCTCACCAACAGCTTCCGTTTTCTTCTGCATTCAACGCTGGGGGCACCAGCTCTGATTTTGGCAATTTGCAACAACTTTTTGAAGGAAATCGGCTAGCAGATCTCATTCAACGCCTCTCGAGAGGCCGCACCTATCAGAATGACGTGGACGACGTCAATCACAATCCGTTCACTCAGGAAATCAGAAATTCCCGCAATCCACCAGATTTCAAACTTCCACAACTGGAGCCTTACAACGGCAGGACAGATCCTACCGTGCACCTCATGCGCTACAAATGACATATGGAAGTTCAATCGGCATCGGAAAACATCATGGCTAAATGTTTTCCCCTCTTTCTGACTGATATAGCAGCCATGTGGATTCGGCTGCTGGAAACAGAATCGATCAGCAATTGGAATATGTTGGTCGCACGATTCATTGAACAATTTCGTGTCCACATCGCACGACCGAAGAACGTCATGTCACTCACCACAATCAAGCAGAGGCCCAGAGAAACTCTGCGTTCCTTTCTGGAAAGATTCAACGTTGCAGCAGCATCAGTGGATCGCCCTGAACAATCGATGGTACTAATGGCAGCGGTATCCGGCGTTCTGGATAACACGGAATTCAAGAAATCTTTGTACCGAGATCCACCACGAAATCTCGGCGAGTTCTACCTTGAAGCGGATAGATTTCTGCGGGAAGAAGATGCAACTTCCGAGAAGAAAACCCTCGAAGTCAACATGCTCAAAGATGGAGAACCATCTGATTCTGGAAAAGGCAAAGGAGCAGCCAATGCAAAGAATGATCGTAATGCTCCACCCCGGAGAGGGTCCAGATACGACAAATACACTGAACTAAATGACACCCTGAGCAATATATACGTGGATACATGGGGTGCCGCCTCATATCCAAGGCCTCCCAAGAGGGAGCCAACACTAGCACAATGCAATTCTGGCATACATTGCATATTTCATGACATAGACGGTCACAACACTGATGACTGCAGACATTTGCGAGATCTTATTGAGGATCGGGTCAGACGAGGAGAGCTACCCGAATATGTCACTCGACCAACAACGCCTATACCTGCGTTGCCACCACCTATTCCCCATAGAGGGAACGATCCTGGATCGAGCAATCGCGGGATTATCATTCGCTGATCCCACTCAGCGGATCTCTTCAGTTTGCTGAACTCCGGTTCACAGTTCATGTTTTTAGGTTTTTAGGCGACTTCTCGCCCTCCTTTGTTTTTCCTGCATGTAATAAGAGCCGTCACATCATCCCACACGCACGGAACCTACTTGTGGTCTCCAGTCGTGTCCGGCAAACGACCGCTGCGTTTTCATGAATTAGCAATAAGCATTGAGCTCCGGCTCCCAACTGGATCCGTCCAGTACGAACATGAGCTCCGGCTCCTAACTGGATCCGTCCAGTATAAACAAATCTTCATGTGCTTTTCCTTGGTCGTCTTACTCCGGTAAGGCCGTCTTGGAACCTTCATGTGCTTTTCCTTGGTCGTCTTACTCCGGTAAGGCCGTCTTGGAACCTTCATGTGCTTTTCCTTGGTCGTCTTACTCTGGTAAGGCCGTCTTGGAACTTTCATGGCATTTCCTTGGTCGTCTTACTCCGGTAAGGCCGTCTTGGAACTTTCATGGCAATTCCTTGGTCGTCTTACTCCGGTAAGGCCGTCTTGGAACCCCTCTAACATCTTCTCAGATGGTTTACTCTGGTAAGGCCATCTAGGAAATATTCTTGCATTATTTGTTTTAACTTCTTGCAGGTACAAACTACTAGCCTTCTTGGATTTCTCTGGCCTTAATACGATCCCGTGTGATCGTCGGTTTTCTAGCCTTAATACGATCCGGCGTGATCATCGCGTTCTGGATTTGGATTTCTCAGATTATCCAGAACACATCTTTCTTCAATCAGCAAGATATGTTCTGGGGGGCAACTTGTTACACTATCTTTTGGCAAAGATCGTCTCAACACGAATTTCTATCATCTGGAACGACTCAAGACTTGGGTGTAGACTGGAAATCACTTGGATGAAGTGGCGGAGCGTTGCTAGCATGGAGTTTGTGTTATTTCTCACCCTTCTAGATCAGTTCGCCCCCCTAGGAGTCGCCCCCCTAGGTCGCGATCCGATCCTAGGAGTCGCACCCCTAGGTCGCGGTCCGATCCTAGGAGTCTTCCCCCTAGGTCGCGATCCGATCCTAGGAGTCGCACCCCTAGGTCGCGGTCCGATCCTAGGAGTCGGCCCCCAGGTCGCGATCTGATCGTGGAGCGCATGGGGACCGCGAACCGCCTGTAGTTCTGCACTGTTTTGACCTATTCTAAAGGCTATTTTCACTCCAACTTGCATGGATCTTATTACACATGTCATATGACGATTTGGAGAGGGTTTCTGGACGTTTTCCACCACATTTCGAGATTTTTGGGATGCGTGCCATGTGTCCCATGAACCGCCTTCAGGAAATAACTATAAATACACCATTTGAAGGCATTTTCAAGGATCTTTTTTTGGCTCTAACTCTTCATAGCTTCCACCATTACTGAAGTGCAAGGACTTTGCACCTCCATACACTCAAATTCTTCTCTTTTCAATACAATTAACACACGGATTGTGTGTCTACATATAACTGATTCTTGTAATCTGTCAGTATAACAATAAGATTATAAAGTGGACGTAGGCTACATCTACAGCCGAACCACTATAAAAACTTTGTGTGTCTCCTCTTTATTTACTTTTTTCTGCATTCTGTGATCTGAGATCTGCATTTGGGTGTTAGGCCCAATTTTTGGTCTAACAGACTGCAAAATGCTTGTTGATTGTCTTGTTCTGTGGACTCCAAATCAAATCCGGGACAGTGCTCAAATTTTCCATTCGTTTCCAGGTATAGTGCAACAACAATGCTTAGATGTAAATCAAAATTTTGGTTTAAATAAAATGCTTTTATTTTTTATTGTTAGATAACTACTAACTCAAAAGTTATATATATATATGCTTGGCGTTTTGTATTGATGCACAAACTTTATAGCTTCAAATTTGGGTGAATTATGTTGGCTTACTCAAATATGAAAGAATTTTGCTTTAGTTATTTTACATGTAGATGTTTATACATAACCACTCAAAATATATAATCTAATATTTATATTTATGGTAAAAGATTCGAGTAGTCCAAGTTCATGTGAGCCAATCTCATAAATTAGGACAATTTACAACATTTTCAATACCGCATAAAAAGCGTATTATATGATTATTGCCTAGTACTTCTTTTTTTTTCAATTGCTAATTTGTTGTTCCATTTTTTTGCTTTGGCGTAGCTATATTTTCACGTTAACAGTCTACTATTTTCATATTAACATTCTAGTTCTGTACACAGGCTATTATACTACAGTAGCATGTTTATTAATACTATTATTTTCATATTGACATAGCTATATTTTCATATTTACATTTCAATACTATACATGCAGTGTATTGTGCTATTGTTGCCTAGTATATTTTTGCAGTTTCCATATCGATGTCCCTTTATCTTTTTGACATAGCTATATTTTCATATTAGTAGATAATTCTGAATGCAATGGGTCATCCATCGTGTGGTTGGTAATATTTTTATATATGTATAAAGTACTAGTCGGTTTCTTTGTCATGTTGATATCCTAGGATGTTAAGCTGATCTTATTAAGGTATCAAAATTGATTAATCTTATTTTGGATGGCATATTGTTAGAGTAAAGGTCGTTGAAATGTGTATACTTTATGCTATCCTTTTTAATACCCTGAGAGCCGAGCAACACTTGTAAATTTTGAGAAAGCATGTGTCGAATACGCAACACATAGTGTCATGCACGTGGTTTTGTATGTCTACCTTGGTTATTAGTACTTGAACACATGATATCACTACATCATATCAGCGAATTTGGCACACAAGAATGCGGATATACAATTCGGCTATAACCCATGTCAAATTTGATAGTGCTTAGATCTGTATCAAACTACATTATGCGATCCGCACCACTCCATACACCCTAAATCTGACCGTCCATCGACGAATCCACGTATTAGTTCATTTGATACGGCTTTGGACCATATGAAATATGTATCAAAATTTTCCCTCCCTACTTCCATTCTGGCACAATTGAGTTTTGATACATTAAAACTTTTGGATGAATTATCCCTCTTCTTATTTTGCGATGGAGACCACCAAATACCCACGTTAGGGTTTTGGTACTCGATCGACCCCCTTTGTCGATAAGCCATCCACCGCAGTCCATGGGTTATCATCAGCTCGCGCTACCTTCAACTGACCGATGAAGCCTCAGTCCACCGATGTCCATCCTTCTCGTCGCCACTAGAGGTGAGTACTAGATCACAGTTAAATTTAAATATGAATTGGGTTTAAATTGAGTTTAATTTGAATTCGAATTGGGTTTAAATTGTGTTTAAATTGGGTTTAATTTAAATTTCCATGCCTTAGTTCAAAAATATGAATGATAGATATTTGCATGTGCTTGTCTACCTACAATTCATGCTGCTATTGTGTTTAAATTGGGTATTTTCAGACAATTTTATAGCGCGGCAGTGTATTTGCTATCATTTACTTGTGCTGCATTTGTCTACCTTGAATTCAGACACTTTTACTTGTGCTGCCCTGCTCATTTGTGTGTACTATTGTACCATGTACACTGATCCTTACTGATCTGAAGTGCATGTGTCATTTCTGGCTTATATCGAAAAAAATCATGTGGTATGATTTGAGAACTAAAGCATACTAGTTTTATTGAGCGAGCTGCATATATTTGATGTTTCCTTCTGTGTGTTTTGGATACTTTAAAAATTGATAAGAACAGATACTTCATTCTTGCTTGTTAGTTTTTTTATCTTGTGCATTCAAGTCAGTACTTAGTCTTGTGGAAACATGTTCTTTTATGTGTAAATATGTGTGTATGTGATATTGTTGTTGTTGCTCCACCTAAACTGCTATTCCATTTATGACTTGCTGCCTTGAACCACGTTGCTTTGTGCTCATGTATATTTCATAATGTGAATCAAGTATATGCATGTGCACTGATTTCTTATATTCATCCATGACCTGATTGTGTGTAACGACCCGGGTTTTCGCGATCCTGAGTAATCGACATATAACCCAATGTCGACTATCAAGCATCAGAAATACCGGATCGTTAATGAAGTAATTTAGAGGGTGAAAATAGATAAGATATAAACTTAGAATAAAAGAAGAAGAACATACAACATCAGAGTAAACAAAGATCTCACGGTAAAACGAACAATATATAATAGATACATAACTTTGAAATAAAATCAGTATATGTATACAGTAACATTATCAGAGTATAACACTTACAACACCGCGGAAATAAACAACTGCTATAAAATCCTGAAGCCTCCTGCTCCAAGCTCTCAGTATCGGTAAAATCCTGACTACTTGACTGCCCATACAAATTTGGGCACCTAAGAGTTTAGGGAAAACAAAACAAAATAAACTCCGGGTCAGTCATGGGACTGGTACGAGTAAACAATTTAAAACAGTTTGAGAAAATAAATGATATCTAATAAGACCACGCTGTATAACACGGAAAGGGTTTTTCCCTTATGAGAATCCAAAACACTTGGTCCAACATTCAAAACTTTTTGAAAGGAACGATAATCTTTATATCAAACTCATTTGATATTATAATAATGTCTATCAACCACAATATAATAATCATCTAGCGGAACGCTTTCATCTCACGTTCCACTTACATAATATAAAATCAAAAACCGCAGGTGCTTATTGGATAAGAATTCCAACTGGCAAGGTATGGGACCACCTTCCGACAGTGTATCTCAAGAGAGGAATACACCGGGTTCAACAAGAATATCTTGTAACCCAGGCTCAACATGACCGGTCACTTATTTCGCTTGAGTGTACTGAATGTATTATCACCAACGGTTGGGATCAGCAACCGTGTCCCGAAAGGGACAACATTGAAATAGATTATAGAAGTAAATGGAATTTCTCCAGATCAGGTGATAATACACCCTAACTAGCAGCTAACCACTTAGCCATGCAACCTACCCGATTTTATACCATTTCAGGTTGTGAGGCTAGAGGCCATAACGTATCCTTTTCAAACCACATCTTCATTCACTTTGAATGTTACATCATCATACCCACTAAATCACAAATTGATTTCTCCAAACATATCACGGGTAAACAGCTAAGAGAAACGAATTCCTCCGCCACCAAACGTAAATACGTTTGAAGAGATCAACTTACGCGATCTATTAAATATACTCCGTCTGACATTCTTCCACACAGGTCGCCCTGGGACTGGACAGACCGAAGACACTATTCTGTAAACATGACAGCCCTTGCATAACTCTGTCTTCAATTATCTTCATCATATTTGATCGCAACGCTAATGCCCATACAAAGTGGTTTTTAGATAATGAATCTGATACCGGTCTCTCCGTAATGACGACGGAAAAATGGTCAAAAAATTTGATAGTCGGTGATTTAACTATCAAAGAAAAACATGTGTTCAAACAACGATATTATTTCCAGATGGAAATTCTATCGATCAATCATCAATCAACATTTATTCATTTCCCCATTTCTCGTTTCCATATATTCATCAAATGCTTATTTTCTAATTTTAGAAAATATACATTATTAACTCTGGAAAACGTTTCCATTTCTAATTCACGCATCAATATCTTCTCACATATATCAGTCTCTAACTGTAAACTAGTAAGAGAACAACCCCCTACATATTAATCCCGAAGGCCGAAACCAACATCAGATTAATACCCAGACAACAGTTCAACTTAACTAATCTCCAGTCAGTTTCTGATTCCTTTAACTCCATTTTAATTCCTATTTCAAACCCTATTTCCTTTATAAATATTTTATTAGCAAAATATTTACTTTAAATCTAATTTTCACATAGAATGTGAAAAATATTTCTTCATAAAATCAAATAGTTTGATTTCGTATTTAAAAACAATATCTCAAACCCAAATTCTATTTATATTTTTATTTGCAGAATTATTCATGCAAATCTTATTTCATTCATAACATTTATAATTCCCTTTATATAATTCTATTTATTCTATATAAATCCTTTTATATATTTCTATTCATTTTATATAAATCCTTTTATATAATTCTATTTATTTTATATAAATCCTTTTATATATTTCTATTTATTTTATATAAATCCTTTTATATAAATCGTTATTCTGAGATGAACGCAATGACACAACCCCGTTTCCCTTAATTCTTCTTTTAAAGATTAATTATTCTTTAATTATCTCTTATGTCCCATTTTAAAATTACGGGGTGTTACAATTCCAATATTTCATATGGTAATTAAAATACCAAATAACATGACTAGTATCATCATAATTAATCATAGATTATATATCACATCATATATCACAATATATGAAAACAAACATTATTATAAAACCGAGGAATCCAGTTGGATCCCTCCAACCTGTTTTCTCTGCATCCACAGATGTTAAACAATATAAATAACATCGATTTCATTTAAATATGAAATATTCTAATAAACAGAATCAATATTTGATTAACGATTTATATATATCGTTATCTATAATTTCAACTAATAAATCGGCAATTTAACCAAACAATCAACACACAGCAATCAATCATCATTTATCAATACTAGATTATATTTATAAAAATATAAACTGTACAGAGTTAGTGAAATTTACTCACATTGGAAGTTTATCATTAAATAACGATAAATTGTCGATTTGTCCATTGAGGCGTTTGATTTTATCACGAAATTCTAGTTGCTCTGTTCTCAACCACATCAATCCCAAATTGTAGATCCCATCGTTTCAATTCCAAGTGAACAGTTCCGTCTGATTCTTTACCCGTATGAATAATATATGATGTTTAAACTTTTTATTTTAAATTGAAATAAATGAACTTAAAGATGGTCATTAAGAAGTTAATTACCATGTTTAAACTAATTAACCTTAATTAGTGGCTTCAACCTTTATCCTTCTTTAATATCCCGTCATCAAAAACTTATCTCGGTCCGATCAAAACGCGAACCATCGATACCCAAAATCCCACCAAACTTGGAATCACCCTCCCCATTTACAACAACTTCCAAAGCTCCACTTTCTTAGCATCATCATTACCAACCCATCCTTCACCAGGAAATCACAACATTACAAGTAGTCCATCCTCCCTAATACCATCAGCATCCTTGCTATTTCCTTCCCAAATAGAAAGCACCAACACTTTACCACGCACTCCAGTCATCCCTTTACTGACCATCACATCGCCATCTCCACTTCTTAATTGCCTGGAAATCCACTTCATAGGCTTCCTTTCAGATCCAAGAGAACAACCACTCCTGCTACACATCGTCATCTTGAAGGACTCGGCCTTCTCCTCGACAACGCGTCTATCTGCATTCAACAACCATGGCCTTCGCCCATTTCAACTTCCACCGCGGCATCCTTACTTCACCGATGATCAAATAAAAACCATACCTTTCAAAATCCGCATCACCTCATACGCAACTGGTAAAACTCGAACTCCCTTCTACTGATTCGAATTGCATCTTCATCTCGTCAACAACGTACAAGTTCGATTTGAACTCGAACGGAAAATCCCCAGACTTCTGTAAACCATGCGCCTAGTCTCCAGAATCACAACGCCATTAGTGGAGGCTCCCAACTCCCTCCTTATGAGCTTCGACAGTCAACCCTAGGTCTTTTGAAGAATAACGCAAGCCCAAAAAACTGATCGATCTTAAAGTAATGAATGTAGGATTGAAGAGTTTGAATATAAGAATCCAATTATACCACTCACATAATTTATAGAATTTTGTTTCTATTTCTTTTTTATTTTCAAAGGAGGATGCTTCACGTTTCTGTAAGAACAGATGGCGGCTCATGTATTTGACCGTTGAAGAAAAATAGTTTTAGGGTTAGGTCATGATGTTAGGGTTTTATAGATAGCTTTTATTTATTTTTATTCGAATTTTAAATTAATATTTATGCTATCGTTGTTTACACTCGTGTTTAAAAACCCCTGTGATCACATACAATATCATAAAATCACGAAAAATGGACATGCAACTACAGTTCGACATTACGGACCCAACAAAACTTGTTTCGTCGAATTCCGAGTCTGTTTGCTCACACAGCATATTTTAAAGTCAAATTATCAAATATTTTTCACATTAAAATCCCGTACGGCCACATATTGACTCCAAAAATCACGAAAATTGAAATCTAACAACAATTTAATATTCCGGATCCAACAAAATTAGTTTCGTCGAAAACGAAGTTCGTTTGAAAAACTGGCTTTTTTAATGCTCTAAATAAATCCATTTAAATATTAAATATATTTAAAGATAATTAAATTAAATATTTATAAATAAATATTATCGTATATATTCACAAAGAATATAATACAGCTCCAAAATATTCCTATCTGAATTTATAACTCGACATTTCAAATCTAGATTAAATCAGTATTCAATTTATATTAAAAATCCATTTATAATATAAATAAATCGTTATAAATTATAAAGCAATTCCATAGCGACTTTTCGAAAATTTGATTTGGACATAAATAAAATCTACACGACGAAATCCTGATTTTTCTCCTTCATTAGAAAAATATACTTCACCAGCTCCGAACGTTTCTTGTTTCACAGAAATCCGATTTAAAACGGATTCTATATATTCAATTGAAGTTCGAATTGCCAATTTTACGAACTGCAACGCCATTTCGAACTCGATTTTAATTATAATATAATTATACGTTCAATTGTCGTTTATATAATATATTCGTTAATATAATTCAACTCTAAACTGAAATATATATTATAAATGATCCAATTCACATAATATTGTGTATTCCACTATTTTCGACTATTTCAAAAATTAAATATATTATTCTATTATTTATATTAATTAAATATTCAATATTATCTAATTCTGGTCATTTTAAATTACCAAACCATTATTTAAATAATTAAATAAATTATTTATACTACCATAAAAATATGGGTCTTTACATTCTTCCCTACTTAAAATAATTTCGTCCTCGAAATTGCTAAGGTAGAAAACAAACCCTACTAATTGGTTAAAAATTATTTGTTTACTTATCAACTTCAATTTCACTTTACCAATTAATTCCAATTAAAATATTAATTAATTCTTATCAACGAAAATTTTCAAAAATCCTGAAAATTTTCTATCACCCGAAATTTTTATATTTTTTCGCTAGAATCTCCATTGTACGGCTCAATCAGTACAACTACAACTCGTCTCTCTAGGCCTTCTCCAACTGAAAAGAAAATCAAACAGCCAAGCGGCTTGTCAATTCGGCTCATAAATCTCATACCCAATAGAAATATAAACTTGTACCTTTTTGTCGGGCATATCATTATATCATTTCCACCTGTTATCAATTCAGCATATATCAATATCATTCCAATCAAATTCCAATCAGTTTTATCCTCGAACCCGAACATTCACTTATATCCAAATCGAATTTCATTTCAAACTAGAGTTCCATTCTTGATTCCAACCTATTAATTTAGAAATCCAATACCAGTTCAGATTCCTATTAAATTTATTTTTAATTCAAACTGTCTCTACCTAGGAGTTTTTAAACAGCTTAGTCTTTAAAACCAAATATCACTTTTCGGACTTCAAACAACTTGTTCTCAAAACAATTCAAAAAAAATCCTTGGTAGTAATCCGTCACGTACACACTCGAAAATGAGCACCGATGATGTCATGATCATTATCGAAATCTATTTTCCAGCTATCGAAGTGAGTTCAATACTATATCACTTTCAAAACCATTTCTAAACACTTTCATTTTGAAATCCATTTCAAAATATCCTTTTCAATGCTTGTAACAAATTTAAAATCTCCTAGGATTTTAAAATTCTCTTATATTCAACCCAATTCCATTTACAAACACTTTTCATGTTTTTTTGGGAATTTTAATTCCAATTCTGATTTAAATTCAGATTTAATTCATCTGGTTTCATATATTACACTTATATGAATTCTAATTGGTTATTTAAATAACCATTTCAATTTATAATCTCATCCGATTGTAATAACAACCAACACATCCAATATATTATAATAATTCCAATATATAAATTCCTTTTATAACAAAATATACTTTGGGTAAAATTATTTCATTTACCCTCTTTTCAAAACATACCATGTCGGTTCATTGTATTCGAGTATTTATAAACCCCTACCGATACAGTGGATCAAAATGATCGACCAGAACCCATAAACAACTCAACCAATAAATCTTCACAATATAAAACCATTTTTGATCAAATAACAAATACGTTCACTCGTATATGTACACTCAAACTCAATCTGGGGTATTGCTAACCCCATCTCTACTGAGTCACGCCACAGAGCCAAGGTAATTACTTAATCTTAACCTCTGATACCACTGTAACGACCTGGGTTTTCGCGATCCTGAGTAATCGACATATAACCCAATGTCGATTATCAAGCATCGGAAATACCGGATAGTTAATGAAAGAATTTAGAGGGTGAGAATACATAAGATAGAAACTTAGAATAGAAGAAGAAGAAGAACATACAACATCAGAGTAAACAAAATCTCACAGCGGAACGAAAAATATATAATAGATACCTAACTTTGAAACAAAATCAGTATATGTATACAGTAACATTATCAAAGTATAACACTTACAACACAGCGGAAATAATCAATTGCTATAAAATCCTGAAGCTTCCTGCTCCAAGCTCTCAGTATCTGTTCCTGACTACTTGGCTGCCCGTACAAATTTGGGCACCCAAGAGTTTAGGGAAAACAAAACAAAATAAATTCCAGGTCAGTCATGGGACTAGTATGAGTAAACAATTTAAAACGGTTTGAGAAAATAAACGATATCTCATAAGACCACGTCGTATAACACGGAACGGGTTTTCCCCTTATGAGAATCCAAAACACTTGGTCCAACATTCAAAACTTTTTGAAAGGAACGATAATCTTTATATCAAACTTTTGATATTATAATAATGTCTATCAACCACAATATAATAATCATCTAGCAGAACGCTTTCATCTCACGTTCCACATAGACAATATAAAATCAAAAAACGCGAGCGCTTATTGGGTAATGAATTCCAATTGGAAAGGTATAGGACCACCTTCCGACAGTGTATCTCAAGAGAGGAATACACCGGGTTCAACAGGAACATCTTGTAACCCAGGCTAAACATGACCGATCACTCATTTCGCTTAAGTGTACTGAATGTATTATCACCAACGGTTGGGATCAGCAACCGTTTCCCGAAAGGGACAACATCGAAATATATTATAGAAGTAAACAGAATTTTTCTAGATCAGGTGACAATACACCCTAATTAGCAGCTAACCACTTAGCCATGCAACTTACCCGATTTTATACCATTTTCGGTTGGGAGGCTAGAGGCCATAACGTATCCCTTTCAAACCACATCTTCATTCACTTTTAATGTCACATCATCATACCCGCTAAATCACGAATTGATTTCTCCAAACATATCACGGGTAAACAGCTAAGAGAAACGAATTCCTCCACCACCAAACATAAATACGTTTGAAAAGATCAACTTACGCGATCTATTAAATACACTTCGTCAGACATTCTTCCATACAGGTCACCCTGGTACTGGACAGACCGAAGGCACTATTTTGTAAACAGGACAACCCTTGCATAACACCGTCTTCTATTATCTTCATCATATTTGATCGCAATGCTAATGCCCATACAGAGTGGTTTTTAGATAATGAACCTGATCCCGGTCTCTCCGTATTGACAACGGAAAAATGGTCAAAAACTTTGATAGTTGGTGATTTAACTATCAAAGAAAAACATGTGTGCAAACAACGATATTATTTCCAGATGAAAATTCTATCGATCAATCATCAATGAACATTTATTCATTTCCCCATTTCTCGTTTCCATATATTCATTAAATCCTTATTTTCTAATTTTAGAAAATATACTTTATTAACTTTAGAAAACGTTACCATTTCTGATTCACACATCACTACCTTCTCACATATATTAGTCTCTAACTGTAAACTAGTAAAAGAACAACCCCCTACGTATTAATCCCGAAGGCCGAAACCAACATCAGATCAATACCCAGATAGTTGTTCAAACTTAACTAATCCCCAGTCGTTTCTAATTCCTTTAACTCCATTTTAATTCCTATTTCAAACCCTATTTCCTTTATAAATATTTTATTAGCAAAATATTTGCTTTAATCTAATTTTCACATAGAATATGAAAAATATTTCTTTATAAAATCAAATAGTTTGATTTCGTATTTAAAAACAATATCTCAAACCCAAATTCTATTTATATTTTTATTTGCAGAATTATTCATACAAATCTTATTTCATTCCCAACATTTATAATCTCATTTATAATTCCCTTTATATAATTCTATTTATTCTATATAAATCCTTTTATATATTTCTATTCATTTTATATAAACCATTTTATATAATTCTATTTATTTTATATAAATCCTTTTATATATATTTCTATTTATTTTATATAAATCCTTTTATATAATTCTATTTATTCTATATAAATCCTTTTATATAATTCTGTTTATTCTATATAATCCTTTTATATAATTCTATTTATTCTTTATAAATCCTTTTATATAATTCTATTTATTCTATATATAAATATTTCATTTTCAATATTCACTTTGAAATTTTCCTTTTTACATTCCTGAAACACGCCACCTCCGTTAATATCACTCACAAAGGGAATGCATTAACTTCAGTGAAACATTATAGGTAAAAGATGCAGATAAATTACAAGATAGACAACCAAATAAAGCAACGGAAAACAAAGTCATTTTATAAGCAATGTAAGCTTTTACAACAATTGACTTAATCATACTTAAAAGTATTACATAAAACTTCTGTCTTGATTCAAAAACTTCCAAGTATATAAGAAGCATAAAACATAGCAAAGTAGCATAAGTCCCCAAATTAAAGTGCAACCACAGCCATAGCCAAAGATAAGAGGTTCCAAGCCATACATCACAGAATCTCCAAGCTTGGAAAGAGAAACGGTCCAAACTAAGCTAAGCTATTCCCTCCCTGACTACATGGGGGGTGGGGGGAACGGAAGAAAAGAAGACGAAAGAAAACGGGTCAGACATAAAGCCTGTTAAGTCCAGTGACTTTCAGTATGTAAACAGGTAAAAGTAACATGACATGTATAAACAGAATATAAGACAATACCGTGATAACAAGATAACATAATATTTGCATAAAATATGATAAGGCAAGATAAACCAAGTGCGCTTCTACTCTTTCTCTACATCGCTACTACCCCGTTATTCTGATTTTTATATCTCTGCACCAAATAACTAGTATCCTAATTAACTAGTGTCTTTTATAAAATGGTTTGTATTCCCTACTAGTGTCCCAACTTGTATCCTGTGTTAAATAATAAGGTGATCCCAACCCTGCAATTGTGGTAGCCTTAAGGTGTACATCTAGTATGACGATCTTACCTCAATCAGCCTAGTTGTCATGGGTATGTTAGATGTACCCTTACTACCCTATCGATCGGCTCCCTAACTCGTATGTATTCATTACTTGTGTCACTCGACCCCGCTTGTATGTAGATACCTGTGTTGGTCCCACCATAGGGTGTATCAATTCCTATGGTGGTAACTCGAAACAAATTCAAGATGCACAGTGTATACTACTGATGCCCAGTGCCTGCTTTTCCCGCTCCGGAGCACGTGCACACCCGTACTTCGTCGAGACCTACACTGCTGCACCAGCCGCCGCTATTTTGACCACTTATAATCAGCCAAGTAATCGTACCCCACCCTGCCTAGTTCAGGGTACCATGATACATCTATGTGGGTTACTGCTGAAATGGGTCCCCGTTACTAGGGTTTCCTAATCAACATGTTATAATGGTTAAGTGTTCCCAATTTAACTTAACCCCACCTATTTGCTTAATTAACACGTTGTACTGGTTAAGTGTTGCGTATTCATATGTTACTTAACCTTCCCACTGATTCACTCACGTTTATATAATGGTTAAGTTTGTGGGCCTATATATATTAATATTGCCCACTTACCCAAGATTTACTTAACCCTTCCCCTTATCAAGTCCATACATATTATTGGTTAAGCTTGCCTTAACTCTATCCACTTTGAAATATTGGTTAAGTGTCATTAATCAATTCAAGTTAACTTAACCCACCCATTCATCATGTTGTATTGGTTAAGTATCATCAATCCAGTCGAATTAACTTAACCCACCCACTTGTCATGTTACCTTGGTTAAGTTTTGTGTTACTTAACCCTACCACACATCATGTTATATTGGTTAACTTAACCCTGCTCACTTGTCTAATTAACATGTTATAACGGTTAAGTGTTCTAAATTTACTTAACCCCACCTTCTTGTCTAATTAAAATGTTATAACGGTTAAGTGTACTAAATTTACTTAACCCCGTCCACTTGTCTAATTAACATGTTGTATTGGTTAAGTGTCGCTTATTCATATGTTACTTAACCTTACCATTCTTAGCATATCTGTTTTTAGCATTAATTTATTCATTAATGCCTTATCCTCTCACATTAGAACTGTTGTTTGCGGTTGCTGGGTGTGTCGGGCGGTTCCGGGCAGAGTTCTACCACAAACTCATTCTAACCTCGGGTTTTGGGCTAAGTACGCTAACATCTCACATTAGATCTGTGCTGTTGCGGTTACTGGATGTGTCGGGCGGTTCCAGGCAGTTTTACACCGCAACTCAATCTAACCTCGGGTTAGGCATGCTCATCTTTTAGCCAAATTACATATTTACCATACATGTTCAAGTCTAGAATTTACATGCTAATTATCCCAATTTCACAGAACTAGTCATGTTTCAATTCTCAAGTTATACCCAACAAATTCAAGTACAAGTTAATAATCAAAATAGGCTACACCTAATCTTCCCAAATTTACAATAATAGCCATGCTCCAAAATCACAATATACACTCTGCTTGGCGTCCCAACCAATAGTTATGCCCGATCTAGTTTTAATATTTCAGTTTGCAGTTTACGCCCAAAACTTGGTTTACATGCCAATTAACCCAAACTTGCAGTTATAATGATAATAATGCCCCAATAGCAATTACAAGTTATGCCCAACAATTTCACCGAATATGTTATGCCCAATTATTTCACCAAATACATTATGCCTAATATTTAACCAAAATAGGTTATACCCAAATATTCCCCATATTCCAATCGTTCGTATTTCGCGATTTCAGTCTAGGTTCGAAGGTAACCCAGGTTCATAAAAGAAAAAGGAAAATAGGGGAGGAGAGAGAAGGAGCATAAAAATAAGAATAGGCATAAAAATAGGCATGTACCAATAGACCTAATACAGGAAATTTAGATCCAACAAAGATGGATTCTTGAATAAACTGAAACGATCATTATCGCAAGCATAAGAATAACATCATAAACCAAAAAGGATTATATGCCTGATGTACAACAAAGATAGGCAAGATTGTATCGATATAATAACTTCTTAAGCATGTAAAATCATGGATTCGATAGAAAGATAGGGATAAATCTGAAAAGATTGTCTTATCATCAAGCACGGACTTAGTTTCATTTTATTACATGCCAAGATTACAATTAGGTATTTAAATCTGAAAATAACGTGAACTTACATTGCTAGGATTAGAAAAGAGAATTGAATCGTTGTTGTTGCAGAAACTCTAATTTGATGTTAATTAAGCTTCAAAGTTGGTTGTTGATGAAGAACTTCTAATATGATTTAGGTTTTTGAGGCGGCGACTAAGAGAATTGAGAGTTCAGCAGCATAGAGACGTCATAAGGAATTGTTATGAATTAGGTTTTAGGTTAAGATATGTATATATAGTTGTCTAGGATTAATTCTAGCCTTTAGATTAATCTAGGATCAATCTAAGCCATCCAAGTCACAAAGACACCTCACCAGGCCAATCAGAACAAGCCACATATGCCCTCAGACACCAAAAATCGTCGCTGCCCAGATCTGGCTGATGGGGTCGACCCCTACAGGGGGGTCGACACCTATGTCGACCCCGGGGTTGACCCCAAAGAGCCTGAGTCGACATAGGAGTCGACCCGAGCGGTCGACTCCCCAAATGTGGTTGGTTCCGCGTTTCCTTCTCCCGCCTTCGCTATTTTGAATATTTTATTTTAGTTCTGGTTTAAACTGAAATCTTCTAACCTCCATAACTTCTTCATACTGTATCCGTTTTATGCAAACTCGGACTCTATCTCAAGTAGAATTCCGAGACGAACGCAATGGCGCAACCTGTTTCCCTTAATTATTCTTTTAAAGATTAATTATTCTTTAATTATCTCTTATGTCCCATTTAAAAATTACGAGGTGTTACATTCTCCCCTCCTTAAAGGATTTCGCACCCGAAATCTCCAAGTCAAGAAGAATGTTTATCCTACCATCCAACATTCATCTACTCAACCATTCAATCACAGGCATCCATTGTCCTTAAAAGGTCTCTAATGATTTTCATGAACATATGCATAGTGTGTGTATATGTCCTTACCCAAATGCAAAATCAGGCAGTCTACTGATTCAGTTGACCTCCTTAATGTGAATTATGTTAATGCTATGAGTCCATCATATATGCAATTATTCCTAATCGTACTTTATAACTTCTACATGAGTGCTCAATCATTCATACAAATGCAACATCCATATGATAACACATCAAATTTCAATCCATATATATACACATATATGCATATGCAATATGAAAGTGACTGAGCCGATCTAGTACCTAATGTGTGTGTGTGTATGCATCCACGAGAAACCACTAGCAACCACTTGCAACCATCAATCATAACATGTTTCAAACACATGTTTACATCCATTGGTTTCTATCTAAGAATCGAGGATTGGACCGAGAGGATATACTTAAAAGATAAAGACTAACAAATAAACTTTACAGAAAAAGAGAGATCAAGGATATACCCTCAAAAAGGGTATGATGTGTGTATCTAGTCTTCAGTCTTCTAAGTCGCATCTTATTGAGCTTCACTCCATATTGCTCTGACTGTCTTAACTTCACGATTGCGTAGCTTCTTAATTTCTGTTTCCAGAATATGCATTGGAACTCATTTCACTGTCGCCTCTCGTTCCTCCTTTTCTTCTTATAGTATACTTGGCACTACAACTTCTGCCGTGTTATGCTAACATTTCCTCAAAAGGTCTTCCAAAATCCTATTCACCCTTTCTGTCAGAGGATGATAAGCGGTGCTCAAACATAACTGCGTACTCATGGAATTTTGCAAGCTTATTTATTAAGGTGACTAGAGGTCTCTTCTCTACTTAATTTATCCATTGCTTTAGCTATCTGAGAGTCTTTTCTTTGTGATGTCCCTATTTAATTCTAAAGCGTAGGTCTTACTCCTAGTGATGTCGACTACTAACTTAACCGAAGATTTTAAAATCAAGGTTTGATATGTATTCTGAACTTTTCCTTTTCACATAAAGAGGTCTTGAGGACAACCTTTTTCTTCTTAAGGCATCAGCTACGACTTACCCGTACATCAAAATGGCGCCTAGTACCGTGCCGCATGCATCCGTGTATACCATAAGCCTTTTACTACTGTAAGGTAAAAGTCAAAACTGGGGCCGTTGTAAGATCTCTCTTCGATTGTTGGAAAGCGATATCACAACCAATATCCCGAGCAAAGGTTAGATTCTTCTTCGTCAATCTTGTAAGTGGGGCTAATACCTTCGCAAAGTCCTTAATGAACTTCCTATATTAGCCCGCTAGTCCAAGAAAGCTTCTTACTTCTGTTGCATTCCTTAGGACCTTCCACTCCTGCACCGCAATTACTTTTGCGGGATCTACTGCAATCCCTTCTTTGGACACCGCATGTCCAAGAAACCTTACTTCTTCTCTCCAAAAATGGCATTTTTGGAGAACTTCGCCTTAAGTTGATGCGCTTGGAGGGTATCCGAGACTTCCCTTAGATGTAAAGCATGTTCTTCCTCATTCCAAAATATCATCTATGCACAAACCAAGTGAACCATTCGCCTTTGTAACGAAAATGACTGGAGTACCCCATTCAGAAATACTTCGCCTTATGAACCCCTTTTCAAGTAACTCTTTTACTTGTTTATTGAGCCCTTCCTTTCCCTTCGATTCATGTGTCGTACAGGTAATGCAACTGGCTTTGCATTGTCAACTAGATATATGTGGAAGTCTATCTCGCGTTTTAGGGGACAAACATCTAACCTAATAAAAAACATATGTGTACTCATGGACTACTCCAACGGATCGCAAATCATCGATAGATGCATCAAGTGATTCTAGGCAGCTAAGACAAACTTATCCCTTAGGATCGCACGAAATCTCGAGGGTATTCCCGAGGCAAGTCAAAAGTCTAACTACCCTCCTTTCACAATTACTAGCTAACCAGTCCATGCCTAGAATCAACCCATAGCCCATGAAACCAGAAAAAACATAAGCATTACACTTAAACTCAATACTTAATATAGCTATTCTCAAATCCTCACAAAGCAAAGATGAATGAGCTGAACCACCAATTGGATTTGAGACAATAACGGGATCTTCTACTATACAGGCACTAAGGTGTAGAGACTCAACTATGGAAGTAGATATAAATGAATGTGAAGCGCTAAAATCAAAAAGAGTACTAACAGGATGATCAAAAAGAAAAACTAGACTTTTTCAATAGAAACTTTACTACCTCTCTCTCAGGTACGCTGGCGGTGAGAGCATGCACTTGCCCTCCTGAAAATCCTACCCTTTGTTCTTTCCCTTGTCCTTAATTATATGACCCATTATACCATAATAATGACACTTCCTCTTGTCTTAGATTTTTCTATTCTTTCCTCCTTCGTGAACCAAGTCCATATCCATGAGTTTCTCATCCTTGGGTTGTGTTCCTTAGCCAAACTCCTCATTCTCATCTTTGCCATCTTTGTGTAACTTGTTGACAATTCTTTTGAAAGCTGCCTCCATCGCACGGAAAACCCTACAAAGCTTGAAAGAAAATTAGCCGCAGGTGAAACTACTGCGGCTATATATGGAAGTTGGGCATTTCTTCTCCCTTTGACAGGTGTCGTAGTCTCATCAAGCCTACGGAGCCATGCCGCAATGAGGTTACCTCCCAGAAAGCCAGGAGCCCCGGAGACTCAGTAAAGAAGGAAAACAAGGATTCAAACAGAGGATCAAAAGATAATGTATATGGCTTTGGGGAATATGCCTTTAAACAAAAAAAATTCTTTAGAAAATGCTTCTTTTAAAACCGTTTTGAAAATAATTTTTCAAATCTTTTATCCGATCTAGTAACCTTCAGCTCTGATACCAAGTGAAACACCCCACCTCGGTTAATATCACTCATAAAGAGAATGCATTAACTTCAGCGAAGCATTATAGGTAAAAGAGGCAGATAAATTACAAAACAGACAAACAAATAAAGCAGCGGAAAACAAAGTCATTTTATAAGCAATGTAAGCTTTTACAACAATTGACTTAATCATACTTGAAAGTATTACATAAAACTTCTGTCTTAATTCAAAAACTTCCAAGTATATAAGAAGCATAAAACATAGCAAAGTAGCATAAGTCCCCAAGTTAAAGTGCAACCACAGCCATAGCCAAAGATAAGAGGTTCCAAGCCATACATCACAGAATCTCCAAGCTTGGAAAGAGAAACGGTACAAACTTAGCTAAGCTATTCCCTCCCTGACTACCTGGGAGGGAACGGAAGAAAAGAAGACGAAAGAAAATGGTTCAGACATAAAGCATGTTAAGTCCAGTGACTTTCAGTATGTAAACAGGTAAAAGTAACATAACATGAATAACGGAATATAAGACAATACCGTGATAACAAGGATAACAAGATAACATAAGATTAGCATAAGATATGATAAGGTAAGATAAACCGAATGCGCTTCTACTCTTTCTCTACATCGCTACTACCCTGTTATTCAGATTTTTATATCTCTACACCAACTAACTAGTATCCTAACTGGTGTCTTTTATAGAATGGTTTGTGTTCCCTACTAGTGTCCCAACTAGTATCCTGTTTTAAATAATAAGGCGATCCCAACCCCACAATTGTGGTAGCCTTAAGGTATACATCTAGTATGATGATCTTACCTCAATCAGCCTAGTTGTCATGGATATGTTAGATGTACCCTTACTACCCTATCGATCGACTCCCTAACTCGTATGTATTCATTACTTGTGTCACTCGACCCCGCTTGTATGTAGATACCTGTGCTGGTCCCACCATAGGGTATACTACTGATGCCCAGTGCCTGCTTTTCCTGCTCTGGAGCACGTGCACGCCCATACTTCGTCGAGACCTACACTGCTGCACCACCCGCCGCTATTTTGACCGCTTATAATCAGCCCAGTAATCGTGCCCCACCCTGCCTAGTTTAGGGTACCATGATACATCTATGTGAGTTACTACTGAAATGGGTCCCCGTTACTAGGGTTTCCTAATCAACAAGTTATAATGGTTAAGTGTTCCCAATTTAACTTAACCCCACCCATTTGCTTAATTAACACGTTGTACTGGTTAAGTGTTGCTTATTCATATGTTACTTAACCTTCCCACTGATTCACGCATGTTTATATAACGGTTAAGTTTCTAGGCCTATATATTAATATTGCCCACTTACCTAAGATTTACTTAACCCTTCCCCCTATCAAGTCCATACGTATTATTGGTTAAGCTTGCCTTAACCCTATCCACTTTGAAATATTGGTTAAGTGCCATCAATCAATTCAAGTTAACTTAGCCCACCCACTCATCAGGTTGTATTGGTTAAGTGTCATCAATCCAGTCGAGTTAACTTAACACACCCACTTGTCATGTTACCTTGGTTAAGTGTTGCCTTCTTGTGTTACTTAACCCTACCACACATCATGTTATATTGGTTAACTTAACCCTGCTCACTTGTCTAATTAACATGTTATAACGGTTAAGTGTTTTAAATTTACTTAACCCTACCTTCATGTCTAATTAACATGCTATAACGGTTAAGTGTTCTAAGTTTACTTAACCCCACCCTGTAACGTCCCGGAAAAAGTCGATCTTGGTTATCCAATATATAACACATATCGAACATCCAAGGATCGAAAATACCCGTAGTTAATGAAAGAAATTAGAGGGTAGTTAATGAAAGAAATAGATAAGATAGAAACTTAGAATAGTAGAAGAAAAAGAACACAACATCAGAGTAACACGAACCTCACAGCGGATCGAATAACATATAATATATATCATAACTTTGAAATATAAATCTGTACTTGAATATACATATCATTTCCAAAGTACAACACTTATAACACAGCGGAAATAAACAATAGCTATATGATCCTGAAGCCTCCTGCTCCAGCTCTTCAAGTATCTGTAAATCCTGACTATTTGACTGCCCGTATAAAATTGGACACCCAAGAGTTTAGGGAAAACAAAACAAAATAAACTCTGGGTCAGTCATGGGACTGGTATGTGTAAAACAGTTTGAGCCATTAAACGATATCTCATAAGACCACGCCGTATAACGGAACGGGTTTTTCCCTTATGAGCATCCAAAATAAACTTTATATCAAAACTCATTGATATTATAATAGCGTCTATCAACCACAATATAATAATCATTTTGCAGAACGCATTCATCTCACGTTCCACATATATAGTATACAATCAAAACCGCAAGCACTTATTGGGTAATGGATTTCCAACTATGACAAGGTATGGAACCACCTTCCGATAGTGTACCTCTAGAGAGGAATACACTGGGCTCAACAAGAACATCTTGCAACCCGGCCACACATGACCGACCACTCATTTCGCTTTAGTGTATCGAATGTATATCACCAACGGTTGGGATCAGCAACCGTTTCCCAAATGGGACAGCATTGACAATAGATTTTTAGAAGTAAATGAAACTCTAGATCAGGTGATTATACACCCTAATAGGTGCGACCTACATAGCCATGCTGCTTGCCCGATTTTTGTCATTTCTCAGTTGTGAGGCTAGAGGTCATAACGTATCTTTCAATAGATTACTCATTCATTTACTTTGAATGCCACATCGTCATACCCGTCAAACCACAAATTGATTCCCCCAAAAATACCACGGTATAAGCTAAGAGAAATGAATTCCTCCGCCACCAAACGTAAATACGTTTGAAGAGATCAACTTACGCGATCTATTAAATATACTCTATCAGACATTCTTCCATACAGGTCGTCCTGGGACTCTACAAACCGAAGGCACTATTCACTACAACCATCTTAGGAAATCTTTACCTATGATTTATACAACAACCCTTGCACTTTACTCTGTCTTCAATTATCTTTAGCATATATGATTCGCAACGCTTATGCCAATACGGAGTGGTTCTTCGGATAATAATCCAACCGGTCTCTCCATATTAAAAACGTTAAAATGGTCAAAAACCTCGATAGTCGGTGAGTTAACTATCAAAGAAAAACAGGTGTGCAAACAACGATATTATTTTCAGATGGAAATTTTATCGATCAATCATCATTTAACATTTATTCTCTTTAGTTCATTAATTTATTTATCTCATGTTTCCATATATTCTAAATTCTTATTTTCTATTATTAGAAAACATTTTTGATTCTCATTTGGAAAACATTTCCAAAACTCCTTCACTTGGTTTAAACCGATGTTTAAATCAAACATCGCCATGCCAACTCAAACCATTTCACTCATTAAATAAATTCTCTTAACCATCCTTCACTATCAAACCTTACCATTCCTTAGTTAAGAAGGAAGTCAATCAAGTTGGGGTTTAATTACCTCTCAAACCTTAACTGAACAATGTTTTAACTTCGAGATAGTCAAAGTTTATCTTTTAAATCTTTAACAAAATTCCTTACGTAACTCTCGGATTCTATTTACGAATCCACTTCTTTATTGAAAACATTGATTATAACGCTAACGTTATAAACCCTACTTCTGAAATATCTAACTTAACATCTAACTTTTTATTTCTTACAGAATAATTAACCTACTCTAATTTATTTATAAATAAATAAATCTTGATTTAAAAACCGGAAAGTAAATAATACTTTCCCAAATTCGATATAATCGAATTTGACATATAACTCCCTTTCGAGTAATCTTTATTCGAAAACTCCTTTTCGAATAAACTATATTCGAAAATCCCTCTTAGAATAACTACATTCGATCTCTCCTTTCGATTAAACTAAAATTGATAACTCCTTTCGATTAAACTAATCGATAACTCCTTCGAATAACTTATATTTGATTAACACTCTTCGAATGACTAATATTCGATTAACACTTCGAATAACTAATATTCGATTAACTTACTTCAAATAACATGTATTCAATCAACTCTCTTCGAAACGCTTATATTCGATTCTCTCACTTCGAATACTTATATTCGATAACTCTCTTCGAATAACTTATATTCAATCTATTTCTTTCGAATACGCTATATTCGATAATCTCCTTTTGAATAACTTATATTCGATAATCTCACTTTCGAATAACTAAATTCGATTAACTCCTTTCGATTAAACTAAAATCGATAACTCCTTCGAATAACTTATATTCGATTACTCCTTTTGATTAAACTAAAATCGATAACTCCTTCAAATAACTTATATTCGATTACTCCTTTCGATTAAACTAATCGATAACTCCTTTCGAATAACTTATATTCGATTACTCCTTTCGATTAAACTAATCGATAACTCCTTTCCTTTAACTCTATTCGAATAAACTATATTCGACTAACTCCTTTGGATTAACTCATTTGGATTAACTTGGTTTGATTAACCCCTCTTGACTAACTTAACTTAATTAACTCGACTTATTTAACTCGTCTTGATTAACTCCTATCGAATAACTAATATTCTATTAACTTATATTCGAATAACTATGTTTGTTTTAACTCTATCTTGAATAACTATATTCGATTTAACCTCATTTTGAATGAATAGATTCGATTTTCTCCTTTAACTCTATTCGAATAAATTATATTCGATTAACTCCTTCAACTCTATTGGTTAACTCTAATCGACTAACTCTAATCAACTAACTCTATTTGATTAACTCTATTGATTAACTCCTTTTGATTTACCCCTTTTTGAATAAGGAATATTCGATTCACTCTTCGTCCATATTCAGTTTCAAATATCGATGTTGAAACTGATTCTTACTTCTCTATATAAGTCTTGACTTATATATTTCATTTACCCAGTGATAACTATTTTACTTAATTTATAAAATATTGTTTATAAATTAATAGTCTCAATTATTATCTATTTTAAATAAATCTTTTCACATTTACTCGTTAAATAGATTTCCATTTAATCTTTATTTCCTTTTATAATTCTATTTGCCTTACAAACAATCCCTTCATAAAACTCTATTTGTTTTATAAATAACCCTTTTTAATTATCCTATTTATTTTCCAAATAAATATCCATATGATATCTTATTTATTTTCTAACTAAATATCCCTTATACTTCTATTTATTATCCCAATAAATGTTTCTTATATGATCTTATTTATTATCCCAATAAATATTCCTTTTTATAAAATCCTTTGATTTTATAAATAATTCCCTTTTTATAAAATCCCTTGATTTTATAAATATTTTCTCTTTAATAAATTCTCATTCATTTTATAAACAAATAGCCCTTTTTATAAAATTCTTTGATTTTATAAATAAATTTCCTTTTTAATTCTTCTTTGATTTTACAAAGTATTCTCTTTTATAAAATCCTTTCTTTATACATAAAATCCATTGATTTTATATAAATAATTTATTTTCAAAATACACTTTGAAAATCCCCTTTTGACATCCCAGTATTTCTTACGGTATTTAAAATACCAAATAACCATGATCGATATCATTCAAACACACATAATCAACAACAAATTATATATCACATCATATATTACGATATATGAAACAGTAAAATAAATGTTGAGGAATCCAATTGGATTCCTCCAACCTGTTTCCCTGCATCACAGATGTTAAACAACATAATTAACATCGATTTCATTTCAATATGAATTATTCTGTTAAACAGATTCAATATTTGATTAACGATTTATATATATATCGTTATCTATAATTTCAACCAATACACAAGCAATTCAACCAAACAGTTAACACACAGCAATCAATAGATAATTATTAGTTCTAACAATATGTTGTAAAAATATAACTGTTTAGAGTTAGTGAGTTTTACTCACTTTGGCAGTTCATCGTTAAAGAATGATAAACTGTTTGTTTGATTTGAATCAAACAATTTATTTTGCCTTAAATTCAAACGAGCCCCAATACACTCCCAGTTAGTTCCATTGGGAAGTGTACGTCCATACGATCCCGTCGGATCTGACCGTTCGTGATTCTGACAACGTATGACAAAGATATGACTTACAAAAGTTATACAATCATTTAAATTAAATAAAACTCAAACCAAATTTTATTTTTGGGCTTAACTAAATTTCCCTGGCCCATTACCTTGCTCTAAAATACCAGACCGACATCCTTTCATCTTGAACGAGACATGGTATCGGCTCCTCCATCAAACAATGCCATTTCGAAAACTTTAAGCACCATTTCCGAACTCATTTCTTCATGAATTCAAAATCAAACAACATCACTTCATTCTCCTTTAAATCCTCTTCGACCTAAACCCCTACTCGCTCAACTTGGTTTCCTCCCAACGAATGTAACTTCAGAGACCTCATGTGCGATGAACAGCAGGACATCGACATCTTTTAATTCAAAAAAATCCCACAAAATCAAAACAAGTGTGGTTTTCCACTATGATTCCAAAACAAGTACTCAAACGTTAATCTAGTGCTTTGATCTCAGGAAATTACGAGCCTTAGGTCTCGTTTTTCTTTTGCTGTGAGGAATCGGATTTCTTAAACTGGAATCGTACCTATAAACAGTAGCACCAATTCGAAGCTCTTCACCCAACGATTTCATTTATATAACCTTTGGAATTTATAACAGTTTGTATGATTTGTTTTTTTGATTTTCAAAGAGGAATTTCTTTTACTAGAGATGGAAAATGTGGCGGCTCAAATGAGAACGATTTTTAAGGGGACGGGATTTTCTGGTGTGGCTGAAACAATGAGTGGGTGGCTTGTTTATGTTCACCAATATTTAGGATATTTTAGTTTTATATTCATTTATTTTTGTTTTTGCACTCTAAAAATCCCTACGAACACACACAATATCTAAAAATCACGAAAACCGGCATGCAGCTACAGTTCGACATTACGGTCCCAATGAAACTGGTTTCGTCGAATCCGACTCCATTTGCCTACACAGTGTTTTTTTAACCGTCAGAATATCGATTGTTTTTCACATTAAAATCCCATACGGCCACATACTAACTTCAAATATCACGGAAATTGAAATCTAGCAATAATTTAACATTGCGGATCCAACAAAATTTGTTTCATCGAATTCAGAGGTCATTTGCAAAATTGGCTATTTATAAAGCTCTAAATAACCCTTTTAAATATATAAATATATTTAAAAGTAATTAAATTAAATATTTATAAATAAATATTATCGTATATATTCACATGCAATATCATACAGCTCCACAATATTCCTATATGAATTTCTAACTCGATATTTAAATCCTGATTAAATCGATATTCGATTTATAATGAAATCCCTTTTTAAAATATAAATAATTCCTTTATAAATTATAAAGGAATTCCACAGCGACTTTTCTAAAATTTGATTTGGACATAAATCAAAATCTACACGATGAAATCTCGATTTTTCTCTTCCATTAAAAAAATATACTTCATCAGCTTTGAACGTTTCTTGTTTCACAGAAATCCGATTTAAAACGGCTTTTGTATATTCGTTTAAAGTTCGAATCGCCAAATCGTGAACTGCCACGCCATTTCGAGCTCGATTATATTTATAATATAATTAATACGTTCAACTGTCGTTTATATAATATATTCGTTATTCTATTTCAATTCTAAACTGACTTATGTATTATAAATAATCAAATTCACACCATATTGTGAATTCCATTGTTTCTGATTATTTCTGAATTATATATATTATTCTATTATTTATATTAATTAAATATAAATATTATTCAATTCAATTTATCGATATCGCCAAATCGATATTTAATAATTAAATAAATTAATTATTCTACCGTAAAAGTACGGGACGTTACACACCCACTTGTCTAATTAACATGTTGTATTGGTTAAGTGTCGCTTATTCATATGTTACTTAACCTTACCATTCTTAGCATGTCTGTTTATTAGCATTAATTTATTCATTAATGCCTTAACCTCTCACATTAGAACTGTTGTTTGCGGTTGCTGGATGTGCCGGGCGGTTCCGGGCAGTGTTCTACCACAAACTCATTCTAACCTCGGATTTTGGGCTAAATACGCTAACCTCTCTCATTAGATCTGTGTTGTTGCAGTTACTGGATGTGTCGGGCGGTTCCGGGCAGTTTTACACCGCAACTCAATCTAACCTCGGGTTAGGCATGTTCATCTTTTAGCCAAATTAAATATTTACCATACATGTCCAAGTCTAGATTTTACATGCTAATTATCCCAATTTCACAGAACTAGTCATGTTTCAATTCTCAAGTTATACCCAACAAATTCAATTACAAGTTAGTAATCAAAATAGGCTACACCTAATCTTCCCAAATTTACAATAATAGTCATGCTCCAAAATCGCAATATACATTCTGCTTGGCGTCCCAATCAATAGTTATGCCCAATCTAGTTTTAATATTTCAGTTTGCAGTTTACGCCCAAAACTTGGTTTACATGCCAATTAACCCAAACTTGCAGTTATAATGATAATAATGCCCAATAGCAATTACAAGTTATGCCCAACAATTTCACCGAATATGTTATGCACAATTATTTCACCAAATACATTATTCCCAATTATTTCACCAAATACATTATGCCCAATATTTAACCAAAATTGGTTATACCCAAATATTCCCCGTATTCCAATCGTTCGTATTTCGCGATTTCAGCCTAGGTTCGAAGGTAACCCAGGTTCATAAAAGAAAAAGGAAAATAGGGGAAGAGAGAGAAAGAGCATAAAAATAAGAATAGGCATAAAAATAGGCATGTAACAACAGACCTAATACAGGAAATTTAGATCCAACAAAGATAGATTCTTGAATAAACTGATACAATCATTATCGCAGGCATAAGAATAACATCATGAACCAAAAAGGATTATATGCCTGATGTACAACAAAGATAGGCATGATTGTATCGATATAATAACTTCTTAGGCATGTAAAATCATGGATTCGATAGAAAGATAGGGATAAATATAAAAAGATAGTCTTATCATCAAGCATGGACTTAGATTCATTTTATTACATGCCAAGATTACAATTAGGTATTTAAATCTGAAAATAACGTGAACTTACATTGCTAGGATTAGAAAAGAGAATTGAATCATTGTTGTTGCATAAACTCTAATTTGATGTTGATTAAGCTTCAAAGTTGGTTGTTGATGAAGAACTTCTAATATGATTTAGGTTTTTGTGGCGGCGGCTAAGAGAATTGAGAGTTCAACAGCATAGAGTCGTCATAAGGAATTGTTATGAATTAGGGTTTAGGTTTAGAGATGTATATATAGATGTCTAGGATTAATTCTAGCCTTTAGATTAATCTAGGATCAATCTAAACTATCCAAGTCACAAAGACACCTCACCAGGCCAATCAGAACAAGCCACGTATGCCCTAAAACACCAAAAATCATCACTGCCCAGATCTGGTTGATGGGGTCGAACCATACGGGGGGGGGGGGTCAACACCTATGTCGACCCCGGGGTTGACCCCAAAAAGCCTGTCAACATTGGTGTCGACCCAATGGGTCTCGGGTCGACACCCCAAATGTGGTTGGTTCCGCGTTTCCTTCTCCCGCCTTCGTTGTTTTGAATATTTTATTTTAATTCTAGTTTAAACTGAAATCTTCTAACCTCCATAACTTCTTCATACTGTATCCGTTTTATGCAAACTCAGACTCTATCTCAAGTAGAATTCTGAGACGAACGCAATGACACAACCCCGTTTCCCTTAATTCTTCTTTTAAAGATTAATTATTCTTTAATTATCTCTTATGTCCCATTTTAAAATTACGGGGTGTTACAATTCCAATATTAGATATGGTAATTAAAATACCAAATAACATGACTAGTATCATCATAATTAATCATAGATTATATATCACATAATATATCACAATATATGAAAACAAACATTATTATAAAACTGAGGAATCCAGTTGGATCCCTCCAACCTGTTTTCTCTGCATCCACAGATGTTAAACAATATAAATAACATCGATTTCATTTAAATATGAAATATTCTAATAAACAGAATCAATATTTGATTAATGATTTATATATATATATATCGTTATCTATAATTTCAACTAATAAATCAGCAATTCAACCAAACAATCAACACACATCAATCAATCATCATTTATCAATACTAGATTATATTTATAAAAATATAAACTGTACAGAGTTAGCGAGATTTACTCACATTGGCCATTTATCGTTAAATAATGATAAACTGTCGATTTGTCCATTCAGGCGTTTGATTTTATCACGAAATTCTAGTTGCTCTGTTCTCAACCACATCAGTTCCAAATTGTAGATCCTATCGTTTCGATTCCAAGTGAACAGTTCCGTCTGATTCTGTACCCGTATGAATAATATATGTTGTTTACAATTTTTTATTTTAAATTGAAGTAAATGAACTTAAAGATGGTCATTAAGAAGTTAATTACCATGTTTAAACTAATTAGCCTTAATTAGTAGCTTTGACCTTTATCCTTCTTTAATATCCTGTCACCAAAAACTTATCTCAGTCCGATCAAAACCCGAACCATCGATACCCAAACTCCCACCAAACTTGGAATCACCCTACCCATTAACAACAACTTCCAAAGCTCCACTCTCTTAGCATCATCATTACCAACCCATCCTTCACCAAGAAATCGCAACATTACAAGTAGTCCATCCTCCCTAATACCATCAACGTCCTAGCTATTTCCTTCCCAAATAGAAAGCACCAACACTTTACCACGCACTCCCAGTCATCCCTTCACTGACCATCACATCGCCGTCCACTTCTTAATTGCTTGAAAATTCACTTCGTAGACTTCCTTTCTGATCCTAGAAAACAACCGCTCCTGCTATACATCATCATCTTAAAGAACTCGGCCTTCTCCTCGACAACGTGTCCATCTGCGTTCAACAACTATGGCCTTCGCCCATTTCAACTTCCATCGCAGCATCCTCAATTCACCGATGATCAAATAAAACCACACCTTTCAAAATCCGCATCACCTCATACTCAACTGGTAAAACTCAAACTCCCTTCTGTCGATTCGAATTACATCTTCATCTCGTCAACAACGTATAAGTTCGAACTGAATTCAAATGGAAAATCACCAAAATTTTGTAAACCATGCGCCTGTCTCCAGAATCACAACGCCATCAGTGGCGGCTCACAACTCCCTCCTTGTGAGCTTCGATAGTCAATCCTATGTCTTTCGAAGAACAGCACAAGCCCAAAAAACTGATCGATCTTAAAGTAATGAATGTAGGATTGAAGAGTTTGAGTATAAGAATCCAATTATACCACTCTTATAATTTACAGAATTTTGTTTCTATTTCTTTTTTATTTTCAAAGGAGGACGGTTCATGTTTCTGTAAGAACAAATAGCGGCTCATGTATTTGACCGCTGAAGAAAAATAGTTTTAGGGTTAGGTCATGATGTTAGGGTATTTATAGATAGCTTTTATATTTTTTATTCGAATTTTAAATTAATATTTGTGCTATCGTTGTTTACACTCGTGTTTAAAAAGCCCTGTGATCACATACAATACCCAAAAAATACGAAAATGGACATGCAGCTATAGTTCGACATTACGGACCCAACGAAATTTGTTTCGTCAAATTCCGAGTCCGTTTGCTCACGCAGCGTATTTTTAAAGTCAAATTATCGACTATTTTTCACATTAAAATCCCGTACAGCCACATACTGACTCCAAAAATCACGAAAATGGAAATCTAACAATAATTTAATATTCCGGATCCATCAAAATTAGTTTCGTCGAAAATGGAGTTTATTTGCAAAAATGAATATTTTTAATGCTCTAAATAAATCCATTTAAATATTAAATATATTTAAAGGTAATTAAATTAAATATTTATAAATAAATATTATCGTATATATTCACAAAGAATATAATATAGCTCCAAAATAGTCTTATCTGAATTTATAACTCGACATTTCAAATCTAGATTAAATCAGTATTCAATTTATATTAAAAATCCATTTATAACATTAATAAATCGTTATAAATTATAAAGGAATTCCATAGAGACTTTTTGAAAATTTGATTTGGACATAAATAAAAATCTACATGACGAAATCCTGATTTTTCTCTTTTATTGGAAAAATATACTTCACCAGCTCCGAACATTTCTTGTTTCACAGAATTCCGATTTAAAATGGATTCTGCATATTCAATTGAAGTTCGAATCGCCAAATTACGAACTGCAGACCAATTTCGAGCTCGATTTTAATTATAATATAATTATATGTTCAATTGTCGTTTATATAATATATTCATTAATATAATTCAACTCTAAACTTAAATATATATTTTAAATGATCCAATTCACACAATATTCTGAATTCCACAATTTTTGACTATTTCGGAAATTAAATATATTATTCTATTATTTATATTAATTAAATATTCAATATTATCTAATTCTGGTCATTTTAAATTACCAAACCATTATTTAAATAATTAAATAAATTATTTTATATTACTGTAAAAATACAGGTCGTTACACTGTGTTCTTCTTGCTTATATGTTCATGATGCTGTTGTGTAGAGTAGGGGTGTGTGTGTTGTAATTGTATATTCTTCTGTTATCTTGTGCATTCAAGTCAGTACTTAGTCTTGTGGAAATATATTCTTTTATGTGTAAATATATGTGTGTTGTATATGTATATTCTGACTCATTATTGTTCTAATGAAAATTAGGTTGTAAGTATAGACGAAGATGATGCAATCTGGTTAAGAATTTACTAAGTGATCCACCAGTGAAGCCTCACCAAGCTAAAGGCTTTATCTCTCTGGTTAAGAGTTACTAGTTGATTCAATAGGTGGCTGCACTTCAGCTCACGACGTTGGTTCGGGTATTTATCCCAGCTTATTCATTAATAAAGCGCTAGGACTGGCAAAAAGGATAATTCAAGTGTCAAATGCTTTTTCCTAAGGTTTAATGAAGCAGCATATGACAGTTGATATATTATCCCCTTTGCTGGTCTTGGCGCTTAGTTAAATGCATAAGTTAGGATAAATACCCGACCCCGGTGCGTGAGCTAAAGTGCATCCACCTGGTGAATCACCGAGTAAATTCTTAACTAGAAAGTCACACCTTCATCTTGGTGAATGAATTAGCTACGGACCGAAGTGGTCGATCGCCGAAGTTGAAAAGCGGAGAGTGGTTGATCGCTGAAGTTTACCTTCTTTATTGCAATGTAATTATGAAATAGTACGTATCTTCTTTATTGTAATGTAACATTATGTATCTTCTTTATTGTAATGAAATAGCGTATATCTTATTTATTGTAATGTCATCAAATAGCATGTACCATTATATATTGTAATGTAATGAAATATTTCATACAATTTTTTGTTTACTGTTACAATTGTGAATTATGTATCCTATGTATAAATTATGTTATGCTTTGTTTAACACAAAATATGTGCTGCAGTTTCTGCTTATATATACACACACACACATATGTAAGATACAGTTTATAGTCGTATCTACTAATCGTTTAGATATGGCCAATAGCTGTATATTATTACAATAGGATACGGTTTAGAGCCGTATCTAATAATTTAACGCGCCATTTTTTTGTATGACTTGTTATCGTGCCTAACTGCTTTAGATACGACTAAAAACACAACCTAATTTGCATATATGGTGTAGTGTTTTTGGTTATTCTACTCACACCACATATCAACTAGGCTACCATGTGAGATTGCAAGTTCATGTTATTTGTTTTTGTTCTTTTTTCTATTATGTTCAACTAAAATATATTATTCCTATTTAAGATGTTAAAGCATGGATAAATAATCTGGAGGTAATTAGGAAGAAGGACAAACTTTGCAAAAAAATTAAGCTAAAGGACACCAAGTTTTATTTTTAGTATGAAGGACAAATTTTGAACCAAAATTAAACTGAAGGAAAATGCTAAATGTAATTAGCATTATATTCAGTTTTTTACACTACACGAAAATGCTAAATGTAATTAGCATTATTCAGTTTTACACTGCAGAAAATGCTAATTATATTTAGCATTATCCTTCAGCCTAAAATTTTTCAAAGTTTGTCCTTCAGCCTAAAAATAAAACTTGACGTCCTTCAAACTAAAATTTTTCCAAATTTTGTCCTTATGCCTATTTTCCACAATAATCTGACTGTAGTCAAACAAAAAAAGTAAGCGTAGGCAGTAGTACATATAAATGATATAAAAATACAATCTGATGGTTACTTTTTTTATTTGTTTGTTAGTATGCGTTGACAGGGGAAAAAGGAATGTGTTGCCTCATGCCTCTTTATTTGTTATTACTTGATTCGACTTGATGCTACTTTAGAACCTGCATGGACCAACAACATAATCAATTTTACATTTCCATATCTTCTACAGATTAGATCTTTTAACGTAAGTTGTGTGTTATTTGGCGCCTGTGAGAAGGATGATTAGTAACACGAGTAGTATTTATGTGTGTTGGTGCAATGGAATATATATGCCAATTCTTGCTGTTTGAAACAGCAAGCATGTTAATGCTCGCTGTTTGAAACAACAAGCCAGTTTCTTTGAATAGTTTACTTGAATAGAGTTCAAGTAATAGCTTTATATTTCACTAGTAAAACGAATTTATACTCTTGTCATATTAAATATTACAAAATTTTAATATTTCACCTGTTAATTTCTTATTTCTTTTAAGTACATGCAAAGGTGTAGAGGTACACTTCTATAACTAATTTATCTTTAGAGATGTAGTTTATGCCTTTGAATATTCCATTTGAAGTGAGAAAATTATCAACAATATTGAAGCAAGAAACAAGTAAGGATCAGTGACCTAAAATCTTCAAACTTAAATCTAATTTAGCTGCCATTTACCATAAAATGGAGGATGTTCTTCATCAATCTCGATGCATGCATTCTTAGGGAGGTTAAGGGTGGGATTTAGGTAAACGTAGGAGGTTTTTTATGTCAAATGGTGACATATTGGAAGAGCAATCTATTTTTTTTTTCTTTTTAAACGCTGGTATTAAGGTTGCTCAATTCTAGTAGCAGAATACGAAGTTCATAACTTGTTATAGACAAATATATTATATTATCTCTCAGTTTTTGGAGTTGCAACATCTCATTTCTTATCTATGATTTATTGAACTTGCAGGTTGCTGCTATTGAAAGTGACGATGATGATGTTGATGTGCTTGAGCTAAAAGATTATTAGCTGCTTAAAATGGTGAAAGACAAAAAAAAAATGTTGGCGCACTCATTTTCCTTCAAATGTATTTTACGTCCATGTTCATACATCTTTACTTTCACTATGTATCATTTTGGCTAGCTACGGTTGTATGGATTGTTCCTCATGGATTGTCTTGCTAACGGTTGTAATAATTGTTACTTTTGATCGTAAATATTTATGTGCTTTGAACTTTGTATGACATACTTTTGATCATAAGTATTTATATGCTTAATATTGTGCATGAAATACTTTTAATAATGGCTATACGTACTATAACATTATGTTAGCGCATTAAAAATATTCTACGATGATTAGATAGTTTTCATGGCAAGTAAATAATGTTATAAAATAGTAAATTAAACTTTCTATAGCGTTTAAAGTTGCTATAATAATCAGGTATGAAATTTTTATAGCGTCTGTAGTTGCTATAACAATCAACCAATGTTTATCTATAGCGTTTATAGGTGTTATAAATAGCAATTAAATGACGTCATAAATATTAGTAGCATAATTATAGCAAGCAACAAATGCTGTAGATAGGAATTTGTAAGTTACAAATTGACGTTTAATAGCAATTTCGAAACGCTATGAGTATCATCATTTATAACATGTTTTTTTATAGTGGTTTTTCGGTTGTTATTATAGACCCTAGACATATTACAACATGTTGATATACAACATTTATAAAAAGGCCATTATAGCATTTTTTTAAACGCTATAAAAAGGTCTTTTTCTTATAGTGAGCCCAATGTGATTTCAATGGCTCAGATGCATAATCTCAGCTATTCAACTCAATTTCCAAACGTTAGGCTTTGAAATATTTACTTTCTTGTTATTTTATCTTGTAATAAAAGCTATCTTAACAGAAATAATGTAACAAGAACATTATCATAGTGGACGTAGGTCAACTTTGGATGGAACACACTAAATGTCGTGTTTCTTCGTATTTTTACATATTATAACTTCCTCATACCAAAAATGCAAATATTTACAGAGAATATTTACATGCTTTAACTTCTTTTAGTATTGAAAGCAAATATTTTCAATCTATACCCAAAATGCAAATATTAACACATTTTAACTTCGTACAATATTAAAAGCAATTTTTTTCAAAAGGATGTCCTACAACTCTTTTAAGGAGGCTTATATAAAGATTAAGGATCATTACATGAATTCAAATCGGTACTAAAAGGGGAAAAAGAGCTTCTACATCCTCTATTATAATACAATATAGCTTAAATAATTAGTGATGGTTAACTAAAGTTAAAATAATAATTGTATTGTTACTTTCATCTTTAGATTAGTTAGATTATTGTTCCCTTTACTTTATTAATATTTAGTTTGAAAATCTCTCAAATATGCCATAGTGGATAATTATAAGTGAAAATAATAGTTGTAGTTTATAGAAAAGATGGTTTTAAATATTGGTTTTAGGCTTTCAACATAGAAAGCACCATTTTTAAATTATTCCATTGCACATATTCTTGTTTTCAACATGTTTGTACAACTTCCTTTTGCTACTTTGACACATTGTGATGTACATTTTTCACTATATTTGTAATAACTTGTGGATAACTATATATGTAAAATCTTACTTGTTGCTATTAAGTAGTATAGATTAGTCTCAAGTGTTTCCAATCATGCATGATTAAAAAGGCGTCCTACATGATACAAGCATACATATTATAGTTAAGTCACACTAAAATTCATAATCCTATGAAGATGTATGACGAGTTTATCATGTATATTAAGCGTGTTTAGTTACTCTTTAAAGCGCAAATGCTTACAAATCTTGTTCTAGTTTTATATCAGTTCCGATGTATTCCTAATTTTCATATGATGATAACAAGCTAGTAATATGACATGTAAGCGATTGCACCTTATCGCTATTGAATTAGTCTATGCATTATTTAAAATAATTAGAACTAAAATGTATATAAAAAAAAGATTCTAGTCTATAACAGTTATATAAGTTAACAATATCCAATAGCTGAAGTTTATACATATAGGCATTGAACTGTTTAATGTTTTAATTGATAACATCTTCACGATTTGATAGAAGCATTTGTTATAACACCCCACATCCGTTAGTGTCACTCACAAAGGGAATGCACTAAGTTCTATGAAGTATTATAGGTAGAAGATGCAGATAAATTACAAGACAAATAAATAAAGCAGCGGAAAAGTGAATTAAACTTTATTTCATTTATAACAGCTTGTACAAAGATTGTTTTCCAACAACAAAGTGTCCATCTTGTTTAACAAAATAAAGAAGCATAAATATACAATGATATTCCCCAATAAAACATTAGCCAGCCATAGCGGTGGAAAAGAGAGTCCAAAGCAGCACATCAAAGAGTCTTCAAGCTTAGAAAGAGTAATAGGTCCATACAAATCTGAGTTATTCCCTCCCTGACTACCTGGGGGGGAAACGGAAGAAAAGAAGACGAAAGAAAACATAGAGTCAGACATAAAGCCTGGTAAGTCTAGTGGTGCTTCGGTATATGAATAAGAAAAAGGACATGACAGGCATAAAAATGAAAATGGGAAAATACCATAAACTAAGGCAAAGCAGTTTAGAATCGAAATTACTATCGCACCCCATACTAATCTCTGCACCACCTAACTAGTTTCCAAACTAGTACTCTGTATAAAATGATAACGTGATCCCAGTCCCTGTAACTGTGGTTGCCATCAGGCGCACATTTCTATTGGCCAGCCTCACCCATAACTAGATAGCAAGTATATGGTCTGTTGGGAGTTCTCTGCCTTTCTGCATGCGTACTACGATTGACTTAAGATGGTAGGTAGACGACGAGTCGCTATCACAGGGCTACTGGTCTCGTCGAATCACGTTGGTCCATCCCAGTCTTTAGGTTGCCTTAAATTGCAACCAAGGCATACCCTTGGTTCTTCTAACGCAGACCTTAACCTCTGTGAGCCCAGGCGGATCATCTGCAACCTCACAGAGGGATACCAAGAGTACCCTCACGTCCCCCGAAGCTACGTGCTTCTAAACCAGTCCGCTGGAGCCTTTTTCGAAATCGGATAAATGTTTTCTCCTTCTCATTCACTTGTTAAGCGATGATCTACCATATCGGGTTATTCATCTTTTATGGACCAGCTCAGTTTTCTTGACTAAGAATTATTACTTAGTTGTTCTCAACTAAGTTTTACCACTTAGTTTCTTTTCCCGTAAATCTTGTTAACTAAGGTTTATCACTTAGTTTCTTTCTCGTCAAGTTGGATTGGTTAGGTATCATTAGTCAATTCAAGTTATCTTAACCCATTCATTTGTCATGATAAACTGATTAAGTGTTATCAGTAATTCACATTGACTTAACCTTATCACAAACCAAGTTATATTGGTTAAGTATTTCTTATTACTTAACCCTACCCATTCATCTTGTATTGGTTAAGTGTCCCTTTTAACCTAACCTTGCCCATCTGTTTTAACTAACATGTTATAATGGTTAAGTATTCCCTTAGTTAACTTAACCCTAACATCTGTTTAATTAACATGTCCTAATGGTTAAGTATTGTCCCTTTATGTTTCAACTTAACCCTGTTCGATTTATCACACTATGATGGTTAAGTGTTCTAAGTTTACTTAACCCTACCCTCTAGTCCAGCTAACATATTGAATTGGCTAAGTGTATTTACTTAACCTTACCCACTTATCTAGCTAACGTGTTATAATGGTTAAGTATTCTAAATTTACTTAACCTCACCCACTTATCTAATTATCAGGTTATACTGGTTAAGTGTCCTGATTTTACTTAACCTCACCCTCCAGTCTAGTTAATATGTTAAATTGGTTAAGTGTATTAACTTTACTTAACCTCACCTTCTAGTCTAGTTAACATGTTAAATTGGCTAAGTGTTTTCTTAGTTACTTAACCCCTACAAGTCTTGTCTTGTTAACATGTTAAGCTGGTTAAGTGTTTTAGTTAACTTAACCCTACCATCTGTCCTTAACCTCTTAGAGCACCTGACCACTCACATTAGACAGATATTGCTACGGTTACTGGATGTGCCGGTCAGTTCCGGGAAGGTTTACACCGTAGCTCAGTCTAACCTTGGGTCATTATTGGGCTCAATGCTTAACCACCCACATTGGATAGGTATTGTTGTGACTACTGGACAACCGGGCGGGTCCGGGCAGGTTTACATCACAACTCAATCCAACCTCGGGTTAAGCATACTCGTTTTTTCTAGATTTACACTTTTACTTATGTAATTATCTCATGTCACATGTTTTATTCCAAACTAATGGTACATAATTTATATCATTTATGGCCTTAAACCATTTCATGGTTTTCAGGCCCACCGACATATTAACATACTTTAATTTAATAGTTAATCCCAACGTTACCCTCGCTTGATTATTCATATTAATCGTATGAAGATATTGGGTCCGCTAATAGGCCCAATCCATAAACAACGTAAAGAAGGAAGCATAGGTTCAATGAACCTATACTATGAAATTTGGCCTAAACATAATTATCGATTAGCGTGTGACATAAAGGTGTAACTAGATAAATAAGGTGATCTCGCATAACATGAATCATAACATTGCATAACATGTCACAAACTTGCACATGAATATTGGATCTAGTTAGATAGGTGTCACGTAAATCATAAATTCTGGACTATTATAAAGATATAACATGGTATAGCATAATAGGTGTCACATGAAATGGCGTACTTTTAGACTTGTTTAAACATGGTTTTATACACATATAACTAGGCATAATGTGAAACACCAAACTAGCATAAAAATGTCCACTTTTTGACATAACCCAAAGGTGTAAACTAACTTTACATCAATTAGCCTATTTCAACATGAAACTAGTATAATTTGTGTAACCAAAAGGTACTTGCATAAACCCAATTATCACTTGTAATTAAACATAATAACGTATACAAAGGTTTTGAGGTGTGTAGGCATAAAAGGTTTCAACTTGAAACATGTTTACATGAGTCTCAACTTAGGCCTAAAAAGAATGTATGCTAACCATGTTAACGACATAACATAAAGATGTCAATTCTAGTTTTTACTACAAACTTGCAAGTGATATTTATTTTCATATACAAATGTCAATAGGCTCGCATCAACCAATTTATGCCACAAACACCCAATACAAAATATGACATAATCAACGCAATACACAGAATTTACATCAATATTTTACGATAGTAAAACCCCAATTTCATTTACATCGAATCACATCGCAATTTCTATTCATATTCAGAAAACCACTATACTTACAACGGGCGTTGAAACTTGTTATCTGGTTTCTGTTATTCTGAATTTGCAAAGCTTTCCTTTGGAGTAGAAAACGTTGCGTAGAAATTAGGTTAGACTTTTGTTTCTTGAATCGTTGTTCGTCTCTTTTCAAGCGGAGGCTCCCCTTAGTTTCTACTGACATCATGGCGGCTTAAGTTCTTATTTTTGTGTGAATTTTAGTTGGAGACCTAGGGTGTTTTTATAGAGTTGCAAGTTAATTAGAGTCGTCGATGAAGCCAGGTTTAATCAAAGCCATCCGTTCTAAAGAGGAGCCAATCAAAAGAAGACAACTCAGCCTTAGTGACAAGACCAGGCCCAGAAATTCGACCAGAACACAGACCAGGCCAGCCAGACCTGACCAGGTCGACAGGGGGGTCGACCCTATGGTCGACCCGGGTCAACGAGGTCGACACTATGGTCGACCCTATGGTCGACCTGGGTCACCCAGGTCGACACTATGGTCGACCCTAGGGTCGACCTGGGCCCTGGGCAGGAATTTTCCTGCCCAGCCCGGGTCTGGTCCTATTTTTGAATTTTGAATCCGTTTTTCGAGCTGTTTAAATTTTAAATAAATTCTTAAACTTCCAGAGGTCATATCTCCTTCGTACGGAGTCCGATTTACGCAAACTCGGACTATATCTCAAGCAGAATTTCGAGACGAACACAATGGCGTAACCCGTTTCCCTTAATTCTTCTTCTAAAATTTAATTATACTTTAATTTGTGAAATTTAGTGTTACAGAACTACGGGGTGTTACATTCTCCCCCTCTTAAAAGGATTTCGTCCCCGAAATCTTCAAGTTAGGAAGAATGTGTCCTACCATCCAATCACCCATCTACTCAACCATTCCATCACAGGCATTCATTGTCCTTAAAAATATTTCTAATGCTTTCATGTTCATATGCATAGTGTGTGTGTATGTCTTTATCTAATGCAAAATCAGGCGGTTAACTGGTTCAGTTGACCTCCTTAATGCGAATTATGTCAGTGCCATGCGTCCAACCATGTATGCAAACATCCCTATTTATGTAAATACTACATGTGTGCATAACCATTCATCCATATGCAACATCCATATGATAACATATCAAATTAAATCCGTTAAACAAATACATATATACGAATGCAATACGAAAGTAACTAAGTCGTTCTAGCGCATATGTTGTGTATATGCATCCACGAGCAACCACTTGCAACCATCAATCATAACATGTTTCAAATACATGTTTACATCCATTGGCTTCTACCTAAGCATCGATGATACGTCCTAGAGGATATACCTTAAAAGCTAGAAACAAGTAGGCATAAAACTCCTAGAGAAAGGATATACCCTTTAAGAAAAAGGGTATGATGCATGTATCTATTCTTCAGTCTTCTAAGTCGCATCTTCTTGGGCTTCACTATTCTGTACCTTATCTAATTAATCTTTATGATTGCGAAGTTTCTTGACCTCCATTTCCAAAACTGTCGTTGATCGGATAGCTGGCTTTGCATTGTCAACTGGATATATGCGGAAGTCTATTCCGCGTTTAAGGGGTAAACCCCTAACCTAATCAAAACAACTGCGTACTCATGGACTATTCTAACGGATTGCAAATCGTCGATAAATGTATTAAGTGATTCTAGATAGCTAAGCCTAACTGATCCTTTTAGGGTCACATAATCTCGAGGGTATTTCCAAGGCAAGTGAAAAAGTCTAACTTTCAGAATTACTAGCCAACCAACCCATGCCTAAAATCAACTCATAGCCCACTGAACCAAAAACATAAGCATTACGCTTAAACTCAACACTTAATATAGTTATTCTAAAATCCTTATAAACCAAAGATAAACGGGCCGAACCACCAATTGGATTTTGAGACGCTAATGGGATCTTCTACTATACAAGTGCTAAGGTGTAGAGACTCAACTATGGAAGTAGGTATAAACGAATGCGAAGCGCTAAGATCAAAAGAGTACTGACAGATTGATCAACTAAAAAGCTAAACTTTTCTAGTGGAGACTTTTACTATCTCTCTCCCAAGTATTTTGGTGGTGAAAGCACGCACTCGTCCTCTTGAAAATACTTTCCCTCGTCCTTGCCCTTGTCCTTAATTGTATGCCCTATTATACCATTTAAAAGCTACTTCTTCTTGTCTTAGGTCTTATAATTCCTTCCTCCTACATGAGCCAAGTCCATATCCATGAATTCCTCATCCTTGGGTTGTGCCCCTTAGCCAAACTCCTTATCCTCTTCCTTGTGTAACCATGTTGATAAATCTCTCTCGAAAGCTGCCTCCATCGTACAGAAAACCCTACAAAGCTTAAAAAAAACTAGCCGCAGGTGAAACTATTACGGCTATAGATGGAAGTCGGGCACTACTTCGCCCTTCGATGAGGTTACCTCCTAGAAAGCCAGGAGCCCCAGAGACTCAAGAAAGAAGGAAACAAGGACTCAAACAGAGAATCAAAAGATAGCGAATATGGCTTTGGGGAATATGCCTTTAAAACAAAACTTTTCTTTTGAAAATGCTTCTTTTAAACCCGTTTTGAAAATAATTTTTCAAATCTTTTATCTGATCCGGTAACCATCAGCTCTGATACCACGTGTAACACCCCACATCCATTAGTGTCACTCACAAAGGGAATGCACTAAGTTCTGTGAAGTATTATAGGTAAAAGATGCAGATAAATTACAAGACAGATAAATAAAGCAGCGAAAAAGTGAATTAAACTTTATTTCATTTATAACAGCTTGTACAAAGATTGTTTTCCAACAACAAAGTATCCATCTTGTTTAACAAAATAAAGAAGCATAAATATACAATGATATTCCCCGATAAAACATTATCCAACCATAGCAGTGGAAAAGAGAGTCCAAAGCAGCACATCAAAGAGTCTTCAAGCTTGGAAAGAGTAATAGGCCCATACAAATCTGAGTTATTCCCTCCCTGACTACCTAGGGGGGAAACGGAAGAAAAGAAGACAAAAGAAAACATAGAGTCAGACATAAAGCCTGGTAAGTGTAGTGGTGCTTCGGTATATGAATAAGAAAAAGGACATGACAGGCATAAAAATGAAAATGGGAAAATACCATAAACTAAGGCAAAGCAGTTTAGAATCGAAATTACTATCGCACCCCATACTAATCTCTGCACCACCTAACTAGTTTCCCAACTAGTACTCTGTATAAAATGATAACGTGATCCCAGTCCCTGTAACTGTGGTTGCCATCAGGCGCACATTTATTTATTACCTAGATTTAATCTAGGATTTTCTATCGAGCGTTCCCTAGATTCAACTAGGGTTTATGCGACTTGTCTACTACTTCTCAGATTCAGGATTTATGCCACCTAGGTCCACTAGCGATTATGCTACCTGTCGAACGATGCCCCTAGTCTAGGACACACTACCTAGAGTGGTATATGTTCCTAGACTTTCCCCACGTAAGTGTCACAAATCGTTTATCGCTGTCTAGATGCACATGTCCAGAAATGTGCGACCCGAGTCCCGTGGCAGGGCTATTCTAGAAACACGGAACTCGGTCGGGAGCTTTCAGATATCTGCCGATGCAGATGCTAAGGTCTGTTTTTCTACCAGTGGTTATGGTCCCATGTGGCCCCTCCCTCAACTAATGAAAGGCAATCCAAGAAAATCAAGCACGAGAACTATACTCTTGCCACCCTATGCCCCATTTTCCTATTGGCCAGCCTCACCAATAACTAGATAGCAAGTATATGGTCTGTTGGGAGTTCTCTGCCTTTCCGCACGCGTACTACGATTGACTCAAGATGTTAGGTAGACGACGAGTCGCTATCACAGGGCTACTGGTCTCGTCGAATCACGCTGGTCCATCCCAGTCTTTAGGTTGCCTTAAATTGCAACCAAGGCATACCCTTGGTTCTTCTGACGCAGACCTTAACCTCTGTGAGCCCAGGCGGATCATCTGCAACCTCACAGAGGGATACCAAGAGTACCATCATGTCCCCCGAAGCTACGTGCTTCAAAACCCAGTCCGCTGGAGCCTTTTTCGAAATCGGATAAACGTTTTCTCCTTCTCATGCACTTGTTAAGCGATGATCTACCATATCGGGTTATTCATCTATTATGGACCGGGTCAGTTTTCTTGACTAAGAATTATTACTTAGTTGTTCTTAGCTAAGTTTTACCACTTAGTTTCTTTTCCCGTAAATCTTGTTAACTAAGGTTTATCACTTAGTTTCTTTCTCGTCAAGTTGGATTGGTTAGGTATCATTAGTCAATTCAAGTTATCTTAACCCATTCATTTGTCATGATAAACTGATTAAGTGTTATCAGTAATTCACATTGACTTAACCTTATCACAAACCAAGTTATATTGGTTAAGTATTTCTTATTACTTAACCCTACCCATTCATCTTGTATTGGTTAAGTGTCCCTTTTAACCTAACCTTGCCCATCTGTTTTAACTAACATGTTATAATGGTTAAGTATTACCTTAGTTAACTTAACCCTAACATCTGTTTAATTAACATGTCCTAATGGTTAAGTATTGTCCCTTCATGTTTCAACTTAACCCTGTTCAATTTATCACACTATGATGGTTAAGTGTTCTAAGTTTACTTAACCCTACCCTCTAGTCCAGCTAACATATTGAATTGGCTAAGTGTATTTACTTAACCTTACCCACTTATCTAGCTAACGTGTTATAATGGTTAAGTATTCTAAATTTACTTAACCTCACCCACTTATCTAATTATCAGGTTATACTGGTTAAGTGTCCTGATTTTACTTAACCTCACCCTCCAGTCTAGTTAATATGTTAAATTGGTTAAGTGTATTAACTTTACTTAACCTCACCTTCTAGTCTAGTTAACATGTTAAATTGGCTAAGTGTTTTCTTAGTTCCTTAACCCCTACAAGTCTTGTCTTGTTAACATGTTAAGCTGGTTAAGTGTTTTAGTTAACTTAACCCTACCATCTGTCCTTAACCTCTTAGAGCACCTGACCACTCACATTAGACAGATATTGCTACGGTTACAGGATGTGCCGGTCGGTTCCGGGCAGGTTTACACCATAGCTCAGTCTAACCTCGGGTCATTATTGGGCTCAATGCTTAACCACCCACATTGGATAGGTATTGTTGTGACTACTGGACAGCCGGGCGGGTCCGGGCAGGTTTACATCACAACTCAATCCAACCTCGGGTTAAGCATACTCGTTTTTTCTAGATTTACACTTTTACTTATGTAAATATCTCATGTCACATGTTTTATTCCAAACTAATGGTACATAATTTATATCATTTATGGCCTTAAACCATTTCATGGTTTTCAGGCCCACCGACATATTAACATACTTTAATTTAATAGTTAATCCCAACGTTACCCTCGCTTGATTATTCATATTAATCGTATGAAGATATTGGGTCCGCTAATAGGCCCAATCCATAAACAACGTAAAGAAGGAAGCATAGGTTCAATGAACCTATACTATGAAATTTGGCCTAAACATAATTATCGATTAGCGTGTGACATAAAGGTGTAACTAGATAAATAAGGTGATCTCGCATAACATGAATCATAACATTGCATAACATGTCACAAACTTGCACATGAATATTGGATCTAGTTAGATAGGTGTCACGTAAATCATAAATTCTGGACTATTATAAAGATATAACATGGTATAGCATAATAGGTGTCACATGAAATGGCGTACTTTTAGACTTGTTTAAACATGGTTTTATACACATATAACTAGGCATAATGTGAAACACCAAACTAGCATAAAAATGTCCACTTTTTGACATAACCCAAAGGTGTAAACTAACTTTACATCAAGTAGCCTATTTCAACATGAAACTAGTATAATTTGTGTAACCAAAAGGTACTTGCATAAACCCAATTATCACTTGTAATTAAACATAATAACGTATACAAAGGTTTTGAGGTGTGTAGGCATAAAAGGTTTCAACTTGAAACATGTTTACATGAGTCTCAACTTAGGCCTAAAAAGAATGTATGCTAACCATGTTAACGACATAACATAAAGATGTCAATTCTAGTTTTTACTACAAACTTGCAAGTGATATTTATTTTCATATACAAATGTCAATAGGCTCGCATCAACCAATTTGTGCCACAAACACCCAATACAAAATATGACATAATCAACGCAATACACAGAATTTACATCAATATTTTATGATAGTAAAACCCCAATTTCATTTACATCGAATCACATCGCAATTTCTATTCATATTCAGAAAACCACTATACTTACAACGGGCGTTGAAACTTGTTATCTGGTTTCTGTTATTCTTAATTTGCAAAGCTTTCCTTTGGAGTAGAAAACGTTGCATAGAAATTAGGTTAGACTTTTGTTTCTTGAATCGTTGTTCGTCTCTTTTCAAGCGGAGGCTCCCCTTAGTTTCTTCTGACATCATGGCGGCTTAAGTTCTTATTTTTGTGTGAATTTTAGTTGGAGACCTAGGGTGTTTTTATAGAGTTGCAAGTTAATTAGAATCGTCGATGAAGCCAGGTTTAATCAAAGCCATCCGTTCTAAAGAGGAGCCAATCAAAAGAAGACAACTCAGCCCTAGTGACAAGACCAGGCCCAGAAATTCGACCAGAACACAGACCAGGCCAGCCAGACCTGACCAGTTCGACCGGGGGGTCGACCCTATGGTCGACCCGGGTCAACGAGGTCGACACTATGGTCGACCCTATGGTCGACCTGGGTCACCCAGGTCGACACTATGGTCGACCCTAGGGTCGACCTGGGCCCTGGGCAGGAATTTTCCTGCCCAGCCCGGGTCTGGTCCTATTTTTGAATTTTGAATCCGTTTTTCGAGCTGTTTAAATTTTAAATAAATTCTTAAACTTCCAGAGGTCATATCTCCTTCGTACGGAGTCCGATTTACGCAAACTCGGACTATATCTCAAGCAGAATTTCGAGACGAACACAATGGCGTAACCCGTTTCCCTTAATTCTTCTTCTAAAATTTAATTATACTTTAATTTGTGAAATTTAGTGTTACAGAACTACGGGGTGTTACATTCTCCCCCTCTTAAAAGGATTTCATCCCCGAAATCTTCAAGTTAGGAAGAATGTGTCCTACCATCCAATCACCCATCTACTCAACCATTCCATCACAGGCATTCATTGTCCTTAAAAATATTTCTAATGCTTTCATGTTCATATGCATAGTGTGTGTGTATGTCTTTATCTAATGCAAAATCAGGCGGTCTACTGGTTCAGTTGACCTCCTTAATGCGAATTATGTCAGTGCCATGCGTCCAACCATGTATGCAAACATCCCTATTTATGTAAATACTACATGTGTGCATAACCATTCATCCATATGCAACATCCATATGATAACATATCAAATTAAATCCGTTAAACAAATACATATATACGAATGCAATACGAAAGTGACTAAGTCGTTCTAGCGCATATGGTGTGTATATGCATCCACGAGCAACCACTTGCAACCATCAATCATAACATGTTTCAAATACATGTTTACATCCATTGGCTTCTACCTAAGCATCGATGATACGTCCTAGAGGATATACCTTAAAAGCTAGAAACAAGTAGGCATAAAACTCCTAGAGAAAGGATATACCCTTTAAGAAAAAGGGTATGATGCATGTATCTATTCTTCAGTCTTCTAAGTCGCATCTTCTTGGGCTTCACTATTCTGTACCTTATCTAATTAATCTTTATGATTGCGAAGTTTCTTGACCTCCATTTCCAAAACTGTCGTTGATCGGATAGCTGGCTTTGCATTGTCAACTGGATATATGCGGAAGTCTATTCCGCATTTAAGGGGTAAACCCCTAACCTAATCAAAACAACTACGTACTCATGGACTATTCTAACGGATTGCAAATCGTCGATAAATGTATTAAGTGATTCTAGATAGCTAAGCCTAACTGATCCTTTTAGGGTCACATAATCTCGAGGGTATTTCCAAGGCAAGTGAAAAAGTCTAACTTTCAGAATTACTAGCCAACCAACCCATGCCTAAAATCAACTCATAGCCCACTGAACCAAAAACATAAGCATTACGCTTAAACTCAACACTTAATATAGTTATTCTTAAATCCTTATAAACCAAAGATAAATGGGCCGAACCACCAATTGGATTTTGAGACGCTAATGGGATCTTCTACTATACAAGTGCTAAGGTGCAGAGACTCAACTATGGAAGTAGGTATAAACGAATGCGAAGCGCTAAGATCAAAAGAGTACTGACAGATTGATCAACTAAAAAGCTAAACTTTTCTAGTGGAGACTTTTACTATCTCTCTCCCAAGTATTTTTGTGGTGAAAGCACGCACTCGTCCTCTTGAAAATACTTTCCCTCGTCCTTGCCCTTGTCCTTAATTATATACCCTATTATACCATTGAAAACTACTTCTTCTTGTCTTAGGTCTTATAAATCCTTCCTCCTACGTGAGCCAAGTCCATACCCATGAATTCCTCATCCTTGGGTTGTGCCCCTTAGCCAAACTCCTTATCCTCTTCCTTGTGTAACCATGTTGATAAATCTCTCTCGAAAGCTGCCTCCATCGTACAGAAAACCCTACAAAGCTTTAAAAAAAACTAGCCGCAGGTGAAACTATTACGGCTATAAATGGAAGTCGGGCACTACTTCGCCCTTCGATGAGGTTACCTCCCAGAAAGCCAGGAGCCCCAGAGACTCAAGAAAGAAGGAAACAAGGACTCAAACAGAGAATCAAAAGATAGCGCATATGGCTTTGGGGAATATGCCTTTAAAACAAAACTTTTCTTTTGAAAATGCTTCTTTTAAACCCGTTTTGAAAATAATTTTTCAAATCTTTTATCTGATCCGGTAACCATCAGCTCTGATACCACGTGTAACACCCCACATCCGTTAGTGTCACTCACAAAGGAAATGCACTAAGTTCTGTGAAGTATTATAGGTAAAAGATGCAGATAAATTACAAGGAAGATAAATAAAGCAGCGGAAAAGTGAATTAAACTTTATTTCATTTATAACAGCTTGTACAAAGATTGTTTTCCAACAACAAAGTATCCATCTTGTTTAACAAAATAAAGAAGCATAAATATACAATGATATTCCCCGATAAAACATTATCCAACCATAGCAGTGGAAAAGAGAGTCCAAAGCAGCACATCAAAGAGTCTTCAAGCTTGGAAAGAGTAATAGGTCCATACAAATCTGAGTTATTCCCTCCCTGACTACCTAGGGGGGAAACGGAAGAAAAGAAGACAAAAGAAAACATAGAGTCAGACATAAAGCCTGGTAAGTGTAGTGGTGCTTCGGTATATGAATAAGAAAAAGGACATGACAGGCATAAAAATGAAAATGGGAAAATACCATAAACTAAGGCAAAGCAGTTTAGAATCGAAATTACTATCGCACCCCATACTAATCTCTGCACCACCTAACTAGTTTCCCAACTAGTACTCTGTATAAAATGATAACGTGATCCCAGTCCCTGTAACTGTGGTTGCCATCAGGCGCACATTTATTTATTACCTAGATTTAATCTAGGATTTTCTATCGAGCGTTCCCTAGATTCAACTAGGGTTTATGCGACTTGTCTACTACTTCTCAGATTCAGGATTTATGCCACCTAGGTCCACTAGCGATTATGCTACCTGTCGAACGATGCCCCTAGTCTAGGACACACTACCTAGAGTGGTATATGTTCCTAGACTTTCCCCACGTAAGTGTCACAAATCGTTTATCGCTGTCTAGATGCACATGTCCAGAAATGTGCGACCCGAGTCCCGTGGCAGGGCTATTCTAGAAACACGGAACTCGGTCGGGAGCTTTCAGATATCTGCCGATGCAGATGCTAAGGTCTGTTTTTCTACCAGTGGTTATGGTCCCATGTGGCCCCTCCCTCAACTAATGAAAGGCAATCCAAGAAAATCAAGCACGAGAACTATACTCTTGCCACCCTATGCCCCATTTTCCTATTGGCCAGCCTCACCAATAACTAGATAGCAAGTATATGGTCTGTTGGGAGTTCTCTGCCTTTCCGCACGCGTACTATGATTGACTCAAGATGTTAGGTAGACGACGAGTCGCTATCACAGGGCTACTGGTCTCGTCGAATCATGCTGGTCCATCCCAGTCTTTAGGTTGCCTTAAATTGCAACCAAGGCATACCCTTGGTTCTTCTGACGCAGACCTTAACCTCTGTGAGCCCAGGCGGATCATCTGCAACCTCACAGAGGGATACCAAGAGTACCATCATGTCCCCCGAAGCTACGTGCTTCAAAACCCAGTCCGCTGGAGCCTTTTTCGAAATCGGATAAACGTTTTCTCCTTCTCATGCACTTGTTAAGCGATGATCTACCATATCGGGTTATTCATCTATTATGGACCGGCTCAATTTTCTTGACTAAGAATTATTACTTAGTTGTTCTCAGCTAAGTTTTACCACTTAGTTTCTTTTCCCGTAAATCTTGTTAATTAAGGTTTATCACTTAGTTTCTTTCTCGTCAAGTTGGATTGGTTAGGTATCATTAGTCAATTCAAGTTATCTTAACCCATTCATTTGTCATGATAAACTGATTAAGTGTTATCAGTAATTCACATTGACTTAACCTTATCACAAACCAAGTTATATTGGTTAAGTATTTCTTATTACTTAACCCTACCCATTCATCTTGTATTGGTTAAGTGTCCCTTTTAACCTAACCTTGCCCATCTGTTTTAACTAACATGTTATAATGGTTAAGTATTACCTTAGTTAACTTAACCCTAACATCTGTTTAATTAACATGTCCTAATGGTTAAGTATTGTCCCTTCATGTTTCAACTTAACCCTGTTCAATTTATCACACTATGATGGTTAAGTGTTCTAAGTTTACTTAACCCTACCCTCTAGTCCAGCTAACATATTGAATTGGCTAAGTGTATTTACTTAACCTTACCCACTTATCTAGCTAACGTGTTATAATGGTTAAGTATTCTAAATTTACTTAACCTCACCCACTTATCTAATTATCAGGTTATACTGGTTAAGTGTCCTGATTTTACTTAACCTCACCCTCCAGTCTAGTTAATATGTTAAATTGGTTAAGTGTATTAACTTTACTTAACCTCACCTTCTAGTCTAGTTAACATGTTAAATTGGCTAAGTGTTTTCTTAGTTACTTAACCCCTACAAGTCTTGTCTTGTTAACATGTTAAGCTGGTTAAGTGTTTTAGTTAACTTAACCCTACCATCTGTCCTTAACCTCTTAGAGCACCTGACCACTCACATTAGACAGATATTGCTACGGTTACAGGATGTGCCGGTCGGTTCCGGGCAGGTTTACACCATAGCTCAGTCTAACCTCGGGTCATTATTGGGCTCAATGCTTAACCACCCACATTGGATAGGTATTGTTGTGACTACTGGACAGCCGGGCGGGTCCGGGCAGGTTTACATCACAACTCAATCCAACCTCGGGTTAAGCATACTCGTTTTTTCTAGATTTACACTTTTACTTATGTAAATATCTCATGTCACATGTTTTATTCCAAACTAATGGTACATAATTTATATCATTTATGGCCTTAAACCATTTCATGGTTTTCAGGCCCACCGACATATTAACATACTTTAATTTAATAGTTAATCCCAACGTTACCCTCGCTTGATTATTCATATTAATCATATGAAGATATTGGGTTCGCTAATAGGCCCAATCCATAAACGAAGTAAAGAAGGAAGCATAGGTTCAATGAACCTATACTATGAAATTTGGCCTAAACATAGTTATCGATTAGCGTGTGACATAAAGGTGTAACTAGATAAATAAGGTGATCTCGCATAACATGAATCATAACATTGCATAACATGTCACAAACTTGCACATGAATATTGGATCTAGTTAGATAGGTGTCACGTAAATCATAAATTCTGGACTATTATAAAGATATAACATGGTATAGCATAATCGGTGTCACATGAAATGGTGTACTTTTAAACTTGTTTAAACATGGTTTTATACACATATAACTAGGCATAATGTCAAACACCAAACTAGCATAAAAATGTCCACTTTTTGACATAACCTAAAGGTGTAAACTAACTTTACATCAAGTAGCCTATTTCAACATGAAACTAGTATAATTTGTGTAACCAAAAGGTACTTGCATAAACCCAATTATCACTTGCAATTAAACATAATAACGTATACAAAGGTTTTGAGGTGTGTAGCATAAAAGGTTTCAACTTGAAACATGTTTACATGAGTCTCAACTTAGGCCTAAAAAGAATGTATGCTAACCATGTTAACGACATAACATAAAGATGTCAATTCTAGTTTTTACTACAAACTTGCAAGTGATATTTATTTTCATATACAAATGTCAATAGGCTCGCATCAACCAATTTATGCCACAAACACCCAATACAAAATATGACATAATCAACGCAATACACAGAATTTACATCAATATTTTACGATAGTAAAACCCCAATTTCATTTACATCGAATAACATCGCAATTTCTATTCATATTCAGAAAACCACTATACTTACAACGGGCGTTGAAACTTGTTTTCTGGTTTCTGTTATTCTGAATTTGTAAAGCTTTCCTTTGGAGTAGAAAACGTTGCGTAGAAATTAGGTTAGACTTTTGTTTCTTGAATCGTTGTTCGTCTCTTTTCAAGCGGAGGCTCCCCTTAGTTTCTTCTGACATCATGGCGGCTCAAGTTCTTATTTTTGTGTGAATTTTAGTTAGAGACCTAGGGTGTTTTTATAGAGTTGCAAGTTAATTAGAGCCGTCGATGAAGCCAGGTTTAATCAAAGCCATCCGTTCTAAAGAGGAGCCAATCAAAAGAAGTCAACTCATCCCTAGTGACAAGACCAGGCCTAGAAATTCGACCAGAACACAGACCAGGCCAGCCAGACCTGACCAGGTCGACAGGGGGGTCGACCCTATGGTCGACCTGGGTCAACCAGGTCGACCTTATGGTCGACCCTATGGTCGACATGGGTCACCCAGGTCGACACTATGGTCGACCCTAGGGTCGACCTGAACCCTGGGCAGGAATTTTCCTGCCTAGCCCGGGTCTGGTCCTATTTTTGAATTTTGAATCCGTTTTTCGAGCTGTTTGAATTTTAAATAAATTCTTAAACTTCCGTATGTCATATCTCATTCATACGGAGTCCGATTTATGCAAACTCGGACTCTATCTCAAGCAGAATTTCGAGACGAACACAATGGCGTAACCCGTTTCCCTTAATTCTTCTTCTAAAATTTAATTATATTTTAATTTGCGAAATTTAGTGTTACAGAATTACGGGGTGTTACATTTGTGCTACCATTTGTTAAAAGGCGTTTATTTAAAATTTGATTAGTATCTGTTGTAACAAGTGTTTTATTTATATATGAAATAATTTAGAAATATAAAACACTCTAAACTTATAAAATCATTTCATTAGGTAAGCATAACTCTGAGTTAATTGAACATAACAAAAAAATAAGTGAACATTTATAGCATGCATGTGAAAGCATAGCTAACTTCTAGTAGGGTCGTTCAATGCATTTCGGCAGCCATGTTTGAATATCAAAATAAGGCTCTACGCCCCTAATAAATATTAGAAAAACTACAGATGCAAAAGACTGGAATGATCACCATACTAATAACAATATAATTCATGGTTCATTATAAAACAGCGATACATGTTCCATAAATAAAACATTTAAAAGTGTCATAGCATTTCAAAGTAATGCAACATTCCCTTGAAAAGAAGCATTCTTTTAGCATTGTTTGAAATGAAACCTTCAATCAACTTTTCATGATCAATCTCTAATAAAAAATCATTTCCAGTTGCAATCATAGATAATCCATTGAGCCTTTCTTGTGTCATTGTTGAGCACATGTAGGACTTTAGCAATTTGAACTTTGAAAAGATTCAATCTGTAGATGCAATGTGTAACACCCCGTATTTTCTATAAACATAAGAGTTAAAAATCAAGGTATAATTAATTTTTAGGAGAAGAAATAAGGGAAACGGGTTGCGCCATTGTGTTCGTCTCGGAAAAATACGCGAAATAGAGTCCGAATTTGCGTAAATCGGAGTCCGTATGAAGAAGATATGGACGAACGAAGTTAGGCAGAAAAACCGGAAACAGGCCAGAATACACTGGCGCACTTGTGAAGTGCGCCAGTACAAAAATACACTGGCGCACCTGCCAAGTGCGCCCATACAAATCCAGCACCGAATTCTGGAGTGTTCTGAGGTGACGTGTCTTCTTTTGAGTGGCTGGATGATGTGTATTCGAGCTGTGCGATTCTGATGACTTTTGGACTGATCTGAAGGCTCTAAATCACCCTATCCTCCTATAAATACATCCCTAACCTAAACCTAAGTCTCTTACACAATTCTCTAGCCTCCATTGCTCTCTTCTTCTAATTAAAAATAAAAATGGCGTCGCTACTCTGCTAGAATCAAAACTAGAAGTCAATCAACATCATCCTAAATTCAAATTTGAGATAAAAGCTTCTGCAACAATTCTGTAACAACTAAAGTTCTTTCTTTAATCCAATCAAGGCAAGTACAGTTATTTTCTGCTATAAACATTAATTATAATTCTGATATGCTTTTAAATCTGAATCTGAGATTGTATATCTGTTTTTCTGTGACTGTTCTGTATCCCTTTCTGCTTCCTTTCTGTTTCTATAGCCAGGCTACCACGAGCCTGTGCCTAATCTCATAAGAGATTAACGTATGAACGCAAATTTTGGGATAAATAATGAATGATGCGAAATTTGACGAGACTGAATTGAACATATGACTTTAGATCTGAGGCATAAAATATATTGACATATGACTTGGGATTGGATGCATGAATTTGACTGTAAACATATAATTTATATATGTTGTATGCATAGTGTACGTTGTAATCTAGATCTGTAACTAATTAGAGAAATGAACATATGTTATTTAGATCTGTAATTAATTAGAAAAATAAGCATATGTTATAAACTAGTTTTAGACCTATGCATATTCTGTGATAAAAGAAGAAGAGGAACCACTGTAAGATTACATATGATTTGAGACTTTGGACAAAATGCATATAAAAGTCAAGATCTGATTTTTAGAAGATATGATTTAAAGATTTAGATTGTTGGGTATAGTTTGCATAATGATTCATGACTTAAAAAGAGGAAGATATGGAAACTTAGGTGTAAAGATTTACATTAATTAGGATATCTATTATTGTGATTACACCTAAATAGGGATTTTTGGATATATGGCATGCATTGAAATTAATGGTTATATTTGGTATAATTTATATGTGAATCTGCTGTAAAATGCTAGTTTAACAAAAATTGGAACATATGTTATATGGCAAATTATGTCCATATTCTGCGCTTATGCAAACATGGAGTATATGTTGTGAATCATGACAATTATGTAGGCATATGAATTTAGGCCAATTTATGATTAGGCAAGGCATGTAAATAGAACCTTTAGAAATATTAAATTTGCTAAATCTGCTAATTTGCCAAGTTGCCTAAACTGCTAGTTTTGTTATATTGCCTAGACTGCTAATTAGATTGAAATGCCTAATCTGTTAAATTTGTCGGTTGAAATGCCTAACCTGTTATATGCCAAAATCTGCTAAGTTGCTAAATCTGTTAAATCCGTTAAGTCATATAAAATCTGTTATCTGCTAAAATTTGTTATCTGCTGTGTTGATATAATCATCCTGTTATTGATATAATCTGAATTGGCATATATATTGGGCGTGCGCATAAACGGTAAATTATTAATTAATTGGCCGCAAAGATAAACGTGACTAACTCGAGGTTAGAATGAGTTTGCGGCGTAATTCTGCCCGGAACCGCCCGGCACATCCAGTGGCCGCAAACAATAGGTTCTAATGTGAGAAGTTAGTCATAACCTGCTTAAGACACGAGGTTAGGTCTGGCTTGTGGCAGAAGTCTGCCCGGAACCGCCCGGCCCATCCAGCGGCCACAAGCTAGCGACCTAATGTGAGAGGTCTGGGCATTAATAATTAATTAATGCAAATCTAAGATAAGAATGACGTCTAAAATGTATTGGGGGAAAATAGGGTTAAACCAACTGGATTAATAGGTGTAGTAAACCCGTCCATGAATCTGTAGGCCCAATACAAAGTTAGACAAATCTGAAAAATCTGTACATCTGATCTGTTAGTCTAAAAACTTGTTAACTTAATCTGTGAACTAGTAAATCTGAATTCTGTATGTCTGAACTTGTAAACAAGTTAATCTGAGATCTGTTAGTCTGGGGACACAAGGTTAGGAGGGGAATTACTTGTGTCATCTGTTGTTTGGGACCCATATTAGTCAGTAACCCTTTCTGGTATCAAAACTTTGACCCAACAGTAGGTAGGGTCCGGGCACGCTTACTGAACTAATTATAAGTGGTTCATTCTGATAATGGCGAGGGGTGTTGATGGTGCGTTCCAACCGGGTCATGTGCGTGCATGGATCCCGGTCTGCCTCTGAGGATGTAAGACGCCGTGACATCTGTAAATAGGTCTGTGCCAATTGGTTGTCACTTTAGGGAGTGATACACCCTACTGTGGGGCCGACACAGGATATTTATGTATTAGGGAGCCGATCGCTTGGGGTAGGGTTTTAGGGTACGCTTAGTTCTGTCTGTTTCTGTTGGTACCGTCTGTTTCTGTTGGGTGGTAATACCTGTCTGTTTCTGTGTGGTACCGTCTGTTCGGGTGGTAAAGGCCCATTACTAGTGTACACCTAATTCTACATTCTGTTTCCGTAGGGATAAATCTGTTTCTGCTTCTGTCTGTTTCTGATCGGGTAGTAAAGGCCCATTATTAGCATTCTGTTTCTGTTAAAGTATTCTGTACCCGTTCCTGCTTCAATTTAGACATTAGGGTGACACCTAATTCTGCTATACTAGTATTAGTGCAGAGAAGTGTAAAACAATAGTTTATATCATTCTACTTTTCTGTTATATCTGCTACACCTGTTACAGTTATCTCACATCCAGTTTTATGTTCATATCATATTATTATTATCTGTTCATGTGCTGAAAGTCACTGGACTTGCCAGACTTTTTGTCTGACCCTTGTTGTTTCGCCTCCTTTCTTCCGTTTCCCCTCCAGGTTATCCAAGGAGGGAATACTTTAGCTTGATCCGGATTTCTCTCTGCTTGAAGTGCTTAAAGTATGGCTTGGCTCTGTATAGCTCCCGTTCTATGGGGATTATGATTTTAAAACATGCATTTTGAAGGCTTTTGTACAAGACTGATATTTGTACTTGAATTCTGAGATTTGAAAGAATGTAACCATAATGATTTCTGCTTCTACTGTAATAAAGTTAAAAATTTTCAAGTACTGTTTTATCAGTCTTGTAAGTTTCTGTTCTATTTACTAAAATGCTCCACCAAAGTTAAGGCATTCCCTTTGTGAGTGACCTTAACGGAGGTGGGGTGTTACACAATGATCCCAAGAATAGTTAGTAGAATTATATATACAATAATTGTACTAGGAAAACATTCCATGCATTTCAAATACTTCAATATGTCAATAGGTTGCATCATCCTCTTAGGCAAAAAAATCTACAATAATTTTAACTTCATATATAACTCATTTGCATTAATATTAGCTTTTTCGATATAACTACAAGAAGACTTAAGGCACATATCATTCAAAGAATGTAGGCTTGTTGAATCTCACTACATATCGTTTTGACTATGACAACTATACATAAGCATATATGTTATCATCTAACCTTGTTTTGCAGGAAGATATTTGACAAACAAATTCAAGAATACCAAAATGAAGATTAAATATGTTGTAAGGGTCTGTTAGTCCTAAATATTTATGTTAAAGTCTTCCTTGATGATTACACACACACGCACACACATATCATATATATATATATATGTGTGTTTTCTTACTCAAAAAAGGCAAAGAATATATTTTACCCAGAAAACAAACGTCTGATTTAAATCAGATAGATGTCTGTTAGCTGAGACAAAATCTAAATTTAACATAATATTCAGACGTCTGTTCTGAATATTTCAGACGTCTGAATCTGCTATGAAATACACTACTTCTTTGCTGTTTCATTTTTCAAATTAAAACAGACATCTGAATAAAACTTTCAGACTTCTGACTACGAAAAGTTGCAACCTATTATGAAGAGTCACAACTCGCTAGATCATTTCCCTTGATGGAAACTCTTCATGATTGGTTACAACTATTCGTATATTATAAATAGAGACTTGATTAACTTGTCAAAGCACCGAATTTCATTCTATCTTTCTCTATATCATTCAAAGCTCTCCAGTTTTCAAAAAGCATACTATACACAATATTATTCTCTATAATCTTTCACAAGCTTCACGATTATCATCAAGGAAAGACTATAGGAAGAGTGTACTATATATCAACATATCAGTGTTAACAAGAAAACAAACAAGTCATCAGTTATTATGTATTATAAAATACCTCTTCAGTGGTTGAGGCAAGAAATCCCGTTCAGCAGTTCGGGTAATTGTTACCTGTAACACCCCGCCTCCGCTAGAGTCACTCACAAAGGGAATGCACTAGTTTTGGAGGGGCGTTATCGAGGTGAACAAACACAGAAATATTACAAGACAGAACATAGATAAAACAGCGGAAGGATCAAAAGATAAATTTCATTACTTTCAAAAAGAGTAAAAACCCTTTACATTCAAAGTACCAAATAGCCAAAGTCAGTATTTTCCATTACAACAAATTCTGTTTTGCATAAATAAAGAAGCATAAACTTAAAACAACAAAAGTATCTTAATTCCCCAAAGGTAGCAGAAATGCAGCCATAGCATAGCTCAAGATCAAACCGTACATGAGCTGAACTGAAAGCAAGCGAAATCCAAGCTAGGTGATAGAGTTCCCTCCCTGAGAACCTGGAGGGAAACGAAAGAAAAAGAGGCGAAAGAAAACGGGTCAGTCATAAAGACTGGTAAGTCCTAGTGACTTTCAGCATAAAAACAGGTAAAGGTAACATGACATGTATAAACTGAAAGTAAAACATAAGGATGCTGTGAAGATGGGCAAGATAGACTAAGATAACATAATAAATCAAGTATAGCATCGCATGTTCAAGGTCCGCTGCACCAATTGTACTAGTATCCCAAACCCATGTCTTATATTAACCAAGAAATGATCCCTTGGCCCAATATCATGAAATAACCGATTACTAGGTCCAACGGAACGATCCACTAATCGATCGGCTCCCTACAAGTTCTAACTCGTCGTGTGTCTATGTCATACGACCCTATCACGAATGTAGTCATCTGTGTTGGGTCCTCCATAGGGTGTATCAAGCCCTAGGGTGCCAACCACCGACACGAATCAAGCATGCACAGGTAAACCTACTGATGCCCAATGCCTGCTTTTTCAACTCCGGTCTACGTGCACGACCATAGTCCGCCTGAACGTACACTGGCGCACCAATTCAGTCGTCGTTCTGGTCTCTTACAATCAGCCCAGTAATCGTGCCCCACCCTGCCTAGTTACAGGGTACCGTGATACATCTAGTGGGTTACTACTGAAATGGACCGCGTAACTAGGGTTTTCGTCCAATAGGTTAAGTGTTGTCATTCAAATTCGTGACTTAACCCTTATCAGTCTAGTATGTCAAGTTAGTTAAGTGTTGTCATTCAAGTTCGTGACTTAACCTGCCTACGTGTCATGTCAAATTTGACTAAGTGTTGTTGTTCAAGTTCATGACTTGGCCCTACGAATCATTATCTAGTCGGTTAAGCGTTGTCTTTCATGTTCACGACTTAACCCTATCATGTGGCATTAATTCATTAATGCACCCCAACCTCTCACATCAGACCTGTTGTTGTGGTCACTGGATATGTCGGGCGGTTCCGGGCAGAATTACACTGCAAACTAAACCCAACCTCGAGTTGGCCATTTTCAAGTTCATTCTAGTGTCATGTCCATGTTCAAATTTCATATCAAGTTCGTGTCAAGTTTCAAGGCAAGTTTCATGTCCATATCCAGATTCAGGCTATAACAATGTTCATGTTTCAATTTATGCCTATTATCAAGTTAATGATACATGTTCATAACCAATTCATGTTTTGCCTAATCTACCCAAATCGTATTCCCATCGTATATAATCGTGAATCGATCTATATTACAAGTAAATCCAAATCCCGAAATAAAGGGAATTACATTAAAACTATGATAGGCAAAAAGGACGAGCATAAAGTGATAAAAGGGATTACAAGTCTAGCATGATATAACTTGAGATAATTGGTTACAACATCACTGGCATATGGAATAATAGCCTTAAAACATTAGGATTTCAAATCTAGTATGATAAGGTATAGTCATGATAAAAGTTGACATAAGGTGATAGTCCCAAACTTGTGAATAATAACGGATTCAACATCACAGGAATGATAATATTATGGACATGAAAGGATTCGATTTACAACATGAATAGGCCCAAATTAATCTTATAGAAATATTCCCAAAAGTCAAGATCCAAGATGAACAAGAATAGATATGAATCAGTTATCATACGTAGATCCAATTCCAATTTATAACATGAATGGGCCCAAATTAATCTCATAGCAATATTTCCAAAAGTCAAGATCCAAGATGAACAAGAATAGATATGAATCAATTATTATACATAGATCCAATTCCAATTTATAACATGTCCATATTAAGTTTATAGTTTTTATCTAAAAGTAACTTGGACTTACATATCGTGGTCTAAGAAATTGAGATGCAGAAGTTGAATCTATAAACTAGTCGTCAAATAGTTGAATCGCTGAATCTTGATTTGATTGTAGAAGAAAATCCCCAATATGCAATTCCTAGCTGTAGTCTTCAAGAAATAATCTTCATGTTTTATTTTAATTTATCTTAATTTAATTTAGAGGAGGAAGAATAAGCCATGTCCATCAAGAATTTGTGCAGCATAAGGTTAGAGAAGAATGGTGTAAAGAGAATGAGGCTAGGAGGTTGTTTATATAGGATTAGGCGGACGTAGCTAGACAGAAAACGAGACCAGATACATCAGAATGAACCCAAGCTCAAAACTGGGCTTCAGCACCAGGTCGACCCCCAGGTCGACCATAGGGTCGACCCCCAGGTCGACCATAGGGTCGACCTGGTCCCTGGGAGGTCGACCATAATGTCGACCCCCAGGTCGACCTGGTCCTGGGCGGGAAAATTCCCGCCCAGTCTGCGCTGGAGTTTGAATTCGAATTTCGAGCTGTTTTTGATTCTGAAAATTCCTGAAACTTCGAAGGGTTATATCTCCCTCATACGGACTCCGATTCTCGAAAACTCGGACTCGTTTCCAAGCAGAATTTCGAGACGAATGCAATGGCGCAACCCGTTTCTCCTGATTCTTATTTTAAGATTTAATTCTGCCTTGATTTATGGTTTTAACATGTTATTAAAATTTGGGTTTTTACATTCTCCCCTCCTTAAAGGATTTCGTCCCCGAAATCTTCAAGTTAAGAAGAATGCATCATATCATCCAATCAACCATTTACTCAACCATCATCCACAAGCAACCATTGTCCTTAAAAGATTTCTAATGCTCTACGAACATATGCAGAAAGTGTGTGTATATGTTCCTTATCTAATGCAAATGATCATGCCTGATTGATCTTCTTAATGCAAAATATGTTTAGTGCCATGAATCCAACATGTATGCAAATAGTCCTAGTCACATAAACACTATATGTGTGCACAAACATTCATCCATATGCAACATTCACATGATAACACATTCAATTTCATCCATAAACAAGTATAAACACTCATGCATATGCAATATGAAAATGTGTCTGAGCCGATCTAGTGCCTAATATGTGTTATGCAACCACGAGCAACCACTTGCGACCATTTGCAAACATCAACCATAACATGTTTTAATCACATGTTTACATCCAAAAGGGTTCTACCTAAGGTTCTCAAGATAGGATTGAGAAGATAAGCAAGATAAAACAAAGCATCAAGGAGAAGAAATTAAAGATGTACCCCCAGAAGGTCCTGCTTGCGGGGCTTGCCCTTGCTTCTTAGGGCAGTTCTTGCTGATATGTCCAGTATCACCACACTGAAAGCATGCTCCCATCTTCATCTTCTTCTTTCTACAATCCTGGACTATATGCCCCTCAATACCATAGAAGTGGCATCTTCTTTTCTCACGTGTCTTGTTATCATTATTGTTGTTGTTCTTGCCTCCTTTCTCGGAGTCTACCTTCTTGTTTTGAGACACTTCGCCTTGACCTCCTTCTTGCCATTCTTGTCTTCTTCATTTAAGAGCACCATGTCCACTAACTTTTTGTAAGTAGCTTCCATAGGTATGTGGGTCATAGCCAAGCTGTGAAGTGGCTCATTCAATCCCTTGACAAAACGGAGAGCCTTCTTATGAGGAGTATTCACTAAGTCCAGTCCAAATCGGGCCAGCTGATTGAATTGATTGACGTACTCCTTGACCATCATACTTCCTTGCTTAAGAGATAAGAACATTTCCAGCTGTAGACTTTGTTCAGCTTGTGAGAGGAATTTCATCTCAAACCTTATCTTGAAATCCATCCATGTTTCAACCGGCCTCTCAGCGTTAGTGACTTCCCACCAATAAGAAGCTCCGTTTTTGAGCAACCATACTACCAACTGTACCTTCTGCCTATCATCCACCTCGAAGATAACGAACAGATCCTCCATTTCTTTGAGCCAGTTCCTCGCTTCTACGAATGATTCAGTTCCCTTGAAATCCTTTCCACCCATGGTCCTAAAATCTTTACAGATCATTGAGAAAGCAATCGCACGAGGAGGGGACGGAGGAGGAGGAATCGCTGCAGCTGGAGGAGGAATATCTGTTGGGCCTGCATCGTTGGCCCTAGCCTCAAAGTACCTCCTGAACCAGCCAGGTATTTGGACGCTCTCTGGAAAGTTAAGATTCCCAGACATGCTGAAATGAAAAAGAAGAGATTCAAAACGAGGAAACAAAGGATAGTGCCAATGGCTTTTGGGGAATAGCCTTTAAATAAAACAAGACTTTTCTTGAAAAATGCTTCTTTGTAAACGGTTTTGAAAATAATTTCAGAAGATTTTAAAAACTTTTGCCCAGTCTGGTAACCTTCTGCTCTGATACCAAGTGTAACACCCCACCTCCGCTAGGGTCACTCACAAAGGGAATGCACTAGTTTTGGAGGGGCGTTATCGAGGTAAACAAACACAGGAATATTACAAGACAGAACATAGATAAAACAACGGAAGGATCAAAAGATAAATTTCATTACTTTAAAAAAGTGTCAAAACCCTTTACATTCAAAGTACCAAATAGCCAAAGTCATTATTTTCCATTACAACAAATTCTGTTTTGCATAAATAAAGAAGCATAAACTTAAAACAACAAAAGTAGCTCAATTCCCCAAAGGTAGAGAAATGCAACCATAGATAGCTCAAGATCAAACCGTACATGAGCTGAACTGAAAGCAAGCGAAATCCAAGCTAAGTGCTAGAGTTCCCTCCCTGAGAACCTGGGGGGAAACGAAAGAAAAAAGGCGAAAGAAAACGGGTCAATCATAAAGACTGGTAAGTCCTAGTGACTTTCAGCATAAAAACACGTAAAGGTAACATGACATGTATAAACTGAAAGTAAAACATAAGGATGTTGTCAAGATGGGCAAGATAGACTAAGATAACATAATAAATCAAGTATAGCATCGCATGTTCAAGGTCCGATGCACCAATTGTACTAGTATCCTAAACCCATGTCTTATATTAACCATGAAATGATCCCTTGGCCCAATATCATGAAATAACCCATTACTAGGTCCAACGGAATGATCCACTAATCGATCGGCTCCCTACAAGTTCTAACTCGTTGTGTGTCTGTGTCATACGGCCCTATCACGAATGTAGTCACCTATGATGGGTCCACCATTGGGTGTATCAAGCCCTAGGGTGCCAACCACCGACACGAATCAAGCATGCATAGGTAAACCTACTGATGCCCAATGCCTGCTTTTTCAACTCCAGACTACGTGCACGACCATAGTCCGCCTGAACCTACACTGGCGCACCAACTCAGTCGTCGTTCTGGTCGCTTACAATTAGCCCAGTAATCATGCCCCACCCTGCCTAGTTCCAGGGTACCATGATACATCTAGTGGGTTACTGCTGAAATGGACCGCGTAACTAGGATTTTTGTCCAACAAGTTAAGTGTTGTCATTTAAATTCGTGACTTAACCCATATCAGTCTAGCATGTCAAGTTGGTTAAGTGTTGTCATTCAAGTTCGTGACTTAACCTGCCTACGTGTCATGTCAAATTTGACTAAGTGTTGTCGTTCAAGTTCATGACTTAGCCCTACGAATCATGTATCATGTCGGTTAAGCGTTGTCTTTCATGTCCATGACTTAACCCTATCATGTGGCATTAATGCACCCCAACCTCTCACATCAGACCTGTTGTTGTGGTCACTGAATATGCCGGGTGGTTCCGGGAAGATTTACACCACAACTCAGTCTGACCTCGGGTTTCAAGCGCGATATGACCAACTACCCACATTGGATCCTATTGTTTGCAGTAACTGGATTTGTCGGGCGGTTCCGGGCAGAATTACACTACAAACTCAACCCAACCTCGAGTTGGCCATTTTCAAGTTCATTCTAGTGTCATGTTGTAACGACCCGTGTTTTTCGACCATTTGAATCTGAATATTTAAATTAGTTTTAAATATTTTATTTAGAATATTGGTGGAATTTAATATTTAATTTGTTATTTAAAACGAAGTTCGAACGTTATATATTTATATAATTATAAATCGAGCTTGAAAATGGCGTGAAGTTCGTAAATTGGAGTTCTGAACTTCAACTAAGAATACAGGATCCGATATAGGTTGGATTTATGTGAAACAAGAAACGTTGGAAGCGTGTTGACGATAATTTTCATATGAAAGAAAAAAATTTAGATTTCGGGTTATAATTTGAAAGTTATGATCAAATCAAATTTTGAAAAAAAACCGCTGTGGAAATCGTTATTTAAAATATCAACCTTTAAAATGGCCGTGTTGCAAACGGACTCAGATTTCGACGAAATCAGTTTCATTGGGACCGTAACGTTAAACTATTGTACGGTGGTGAATGACGTGGAAAACCGATGTCGTATGTAACCACGGTAGCCGTAAACGCCCGTTCATTTTCTATAACGCGTAATTAAATAAATAAAGGGATATGTGGGTATAACTTGAACAGACGATCGAATTAGGCCATGAAACCAGTCCCGTTGAGTTCGTATCGTCGATTAGAGTCAGAATAGGTATATAGTCTGTTATTTTTAGAGACCGGAAAATTTGACGTTAAAAAGGGTGTTGCGGTGCGCAGTAAAAACAGCCTACCAGGGAAACGGTCTCAGAATGCGACGAAACTGGTGCCATTGGGTTCGTATCAACAAATTATTGTAAGATTTACAAGTTTCAAGTTGATTCGGTTTATCTGGTGAGCGTGAAAAAATAAAACGCGTGTTGATTTCCGGTTTTATAAAGGAATTTTTTTAAAACGACCTCAAATTTCGACGAAACTTGTCCCATTGGGTCCGGAATACTTTTTTACACTAAGATTAGCCTTTTTATCAGAAAACAGAAATTTTATATGGTGGTTTTTAACGAAATTTCTCACGATAAAGTTTAGTTGTATTATAATATTATTAAAACTATCCACTAACTTTCTCTTTTGCTTTTCCTATTTGAACGCATTCCTTTTGGTTCCTTGCGCCCAAACCACAGTTCCTTGCGTTGTCTCTTCTTTGTTGCATGCGCACCATTTTAGTTCCTTGCGTTTTATTACTTGCATCCCAAACAAAGACCGTACATGCACATCACATACACAGTTACCCAATATTTTTATGAACCAATGGAATGCAACCGTGCCGACCACGTTCTGATATATTCACTATTATTCAACAGTTACCTATATACTTCTGCAAAACCTATTCTCCTATTCCTTGCTCTCCACGGATTGCGTCCCTATATAAACGGCTACTCCATTATTTTCTTCTCCAACACTTTCAGCAAAAATAAAATCGCAACTCCATTCTTCCCACAAACACCGCAACTCCATTCGCAAATAAAAAGAAACGCCCCCCCTTTCGTTTTCTTGCTTTAGCAAGGATGAAACCCGAAAATTCCCCACCAAAATTAAGTATAAAATAAAATATGAAAATGAATGGGGGCGCGCAAGTCAATGGAGATGGAGTGGGTAGCGCTTCCATGGACAGAGCGGTGACCAAGGTGAAGAGAGTGGGAGGACCGGAGGAGTCTGTAGCTTTGTTTCAAACGGAGGAAAAAGGAAAAAAAGATATGAAACAAAGTGATGGAAGGTGGGGAAGTTGACCAAGGTGCTGTGCATGTGGAAGGGAAAAGGGGCGGGGGACGTGCAGGATGGGAAGAAAAGGAATGTGGAAGGGAAGAGGTGATATGGGGAGGAAGTTTTGTTACTGGCGGAAAAAGAAATAGAAAAAAGGGCGGAAGTAAGAAACGAAAGGAGTGGGAGCAACGAGATGGGAAGGTGACGTTGGGGGAAGACATGCATGGAGAGGCGTAGCATGGTGCGGTCATCTGGGTTCGGGTGGGAAGGTAACGTGCGAAATGCCTTAATCAAATTTATATTTGCTAATCCAAGATTTAATTAACGATATAGCTGATATATTTAGTTAAATGATTTCTTTTTTAAGCTTAATATGAAAGAGTAACGCATGCCTAGGCACCATGATTCATGGTATACATACGGTACTCATTTTTAACATGGCCTATGTTTTTTTGCTGTGTCAACCCATTTAACGTTACCGAATGTTCGGTTGTGTGAAATAATAATATATATATATACCAAGTTATTATAATTAGAACATGCACCTGGTAGGGTTATTTGAGTTGTGTCATATCCTAAAGTTAACGCGGTGAACCAAACAATACAGCAATAAAGATGATTTATTCAAAGTGACCAATGGTATTATTGTATAGGTATATATTCACGGGTTATAGCAGATAGAAGTAGCACCCTATGGTATTAAGTAACGATCAATTATAAATATAACTTACCAGGCGCAAATGTACCAATGGCATTAAGTACGTGGTTCCAAATGTACCAACGGTTGGAAATAACTTACACTTTACTAATAAGTAACACCATCATCAACTTCTCTCATGTGCATTATGGAAACAAGTATTAATTAAAGCTCAATTTACGTTAATTAAAAATCAATTTAAGGGTTAGTTAATTTTGTTTAAACCAATATTTATAATTGATATAACGTTCTCTTTGTTATCAGAATTCGACAGGAATGAAAACATTGGAACCGTATCAATGTATACCTGATAATGGAGCCGATATGGTCAGCATCAATAGCAACTGTGATTTTCAGATAAATAAACACTGGTTTATTCAACTGAAAACAAACCGGTTCAACAACAAAAGGGAAACAAGGTGAGTTAAACTCACTCAGCTTTCCCTACTTATATTTTTATATAAGTTGAGTTTATAAGTGTGTGTTATGCTTGTGAATGGTTGTTTGTTTGTTTGTTCGTTGCTGATTTTATATTCATATATGGACTGAAACAGTTAAATTAAACGTTCGTTTAATTTAACTGAAACAAATCGTTATTTATAACGACTGAATCGAATTGAGGTAACTTATCTCAGTGGTTACGTTTATGATGATATAAAACGTTATATACAAATAGTTGAATGCTTGAACTGCTGTTATTATCCCAGTATAGACTGTTACAGTTATTATCGACTGTTAGACTGTTTATTCATCTATTTAGATGGAAAACGAATATTGTTTGGCCATATTGAACTGAAATATTTGAGCTGTGGTAACCCGGTGTTCTGCAGAGGAATGACAGGTTGGAGGAATCCAACTAGATTCCTCACTGATATTGATAACGTTTATCAATATGATCACATTTATTTGTATTGAACGTGAAATTGGTCTATATTTCACGGTTTGGTACTATAGTAGCCATTTGCCTCTTTAGTACCGTCGATTAAAAGAAATGAATTTTTGAAATCGACATTAATCAGTTTCAAATGGCTTTCAAAGTTAAAGATATATTTATAAATAGTTTCGAAATACGATTTTTATTATGAAATAAACATCGTAACTTTGTTTACAGTTTTTGTGATTATTTAAAATTATAACTAATAAAGAGTTATGGTATTATAAAATAAATAGTTAAATGAGATAAACTTCTCATACTAGTAAATAAAACGTTGAAATAGTTTTGTAAAGGTTTTATGGTCGCAATGAAAGTTTAAATGGAGTTCAAAATAGTGAAATGGAAAAATTGAATCATGAATAATACGAGAATTTATAAAAGAGTTCAAAGAGATTTTTTTTTTGAAATAAATGGTCGTTTTAATGATCGTTGTTTTAAAATATACGAAATGGGATTTAATAACATTTTGTGAATAAGATTAATAAGTCGGCGTGTTTGGAAAGGAGTATTGATTTGGGAATGAGATTTCATATTTTAAATAAAGTCGGATTTGGAAATATATGGATTTATGAAAGGGAATTGAGATATATAAGTGAAGTTTATTTCGAAGTTTTGCGATGATTAATCGAGTGAGGTTTATTCTAAGATTTGAAATAAAATATTTCGAAGTTTCAGAATTGATTAACTAAAGGCAGAAATAAATGAAGTTGAATATTTGGTTAACAACGACAAATATTTGTCGTCGATAAGGAATTGCAAAAGAGATTTGTAAATGAAGTTAAAAGGGTGTAGAAATGGAACAAATGGTAAGTTGTCGCAGTTAATTTACAAAAGATTTTGTAAAATGGAAAGTTAAAGTTTTGAAAATGGAATCGAACTAGTAAATAAAGTCAAGAGTTTGTAAAGGTGTTTTGTAACATTGGTTACAAATGAAATGGACTATTTGTTATGAGATTTCATAAAGGATTATTATATGTTTTCGACAACGAATAAGTTATGGAGTATGATTTAAAGAGAATGTGAAAAGTAAAAGGCTTTGAAAGGAAATATGTAAAATTTGTTACAGAGGATAACTGGATTGTTTTGATAAATATCCATATAAGAATTGGAAAATATGTCGATATAATAATTGTATAAGATATTGATATAAGATTTACAAAGGGTTTTGTTTATGTAGTTTTAAACAAATGAAATTAAGTTGTTGAAATAATTTGTAATATAACAATAAAGAGATGTCAAAGAATTGTCATTCTATAATAGAATCAAAGCTCATATATAATAATTTAAATGATTATTAACATAGATTGAAAGAGTTTATTAGGATTTCACTTAATGATGAGAAAAGTGAATGTGGTCGAGTTTAAATAAGTTCCAAAAGGGAAAATATGTTGTTAATAAACTTCTATTTATTCTGAAGATATGAATGTTGTTGGTCAAGGTCTGAGAGGTAAATAAAATACCCCAACTTGAACGACTCCATGATTATCCAAGAATGGTATTAGTTTATAAACGAGAGTGGTGAGGGAAAACATAAGCTATGATTTCCGCGAATGACATTATAAACTGTTTGAAAGTTTATAAGTTGAATGAAATAAATTTGGAGAATATTCTTATTTGAAAATAAGAAGTAAAAGCGATGTTTCAAACATTGGAAAGTTTAAAGGAGATAACCAACGAATGGTTCGTTATAGAGGCTAAATGATACTGAGTATTGAATCAGTGAATCCATTTTCTTTTATGGATGAATGTTTGTTTATTTGATAGTTAAATCACCGACTATCAAACTTGCTATACGATTGTTGGTACGGAAAGACCGGGATCGAATATATTCGAAAACCATTTCGTCCAGCAAATACGAATACGGTGAAGATGCTAATTCAAGATGGAGCTATTGAAGACCGTTGATTTTCATAAGCGGAAGGATTACTTAAAATCTCTGACTTGCAAGCAAAGATAAACTGTGATTCTATCGTGGTTGAAATCTACGGATTCGCAAGGACTTCTCGCTACTGATTTTCAGGGTGATTCCTAGAATGCAGTAGGAGGGTGCCTTCGGTGCATCCTGTTCCTGGGTGACGTGTATGGATGAATGTTTGACAGAGTATTTCCAGAGAGGTCACGTACATTGATTTCTTCAACCGTACTAAGAGTGGAAGCGGAGAAGGAAACTTCTTTTAGCTAACACGTAATGTATTGTTGTGGACGTCAATTAGTGATTCTGATGGACCTGACGATGTGGCATTTGAAATGAATGTGATGTGCTGATGAAGCGTAGCCTCAAGCTCATCAACCGGGAAATGACAAAAATCGGGCAGGAAGCATGGCTATGTGGGTTGCTCCCATTAGGGTGTATAATCACCTATCTAGAGAAAATCCATTTCATTCTTGAATCTTTTTCGATGTTGTCCCTTATCGGGAAACGGTGGTTTGAGCCCAACCGTTGGTGATATACATTCGATACACTGAAGCGAAATGAGTGGTCGGTCACGTGAGGGCCGGGTTGCAAGACGTTCTTGTTGAACCCAGTGTATTCGCCTCTAGAGATACACTATTGGCAGGTGGTCCCATACCTTGTCAAGGTGGAATCCAATCTCCAATAAGCGCCTGCGGTTTTGTTTGTATACTATATATGCGGAGCGTGAGATGCAAGCGTTCCACTAGATTGATATTTACTTGTATTTAGACATTATTATAATATCAGAAAAGATATGGGTTTCAAAAATGTTTTTGGGTCATCATAAGGTAAAAACCGTCCGTATTTATGTGTGGATTTGGTCTTACGATTATCATTTTCTTTCGAAAGGATTTTAACTTTAAAATCAAGTTGGATGATCACCCTTAATACTGTGTGAGTTTATCTCACTCTGGTTCACCAGACTGACCCAGTGTTTTGTAAATGCTCGGGGTTAGACCGGGTTGTACAGGTCCAGATTATCAAATGCTGCGAAGTCCAGAGACGAGCTTGAGAAGTCCAGACGTATTATATATGGTGTACATTCCACTGTGTGGTTGGGACAGGTTGTTATAACTGTCTAGATGTATGGTACACCCTGATATTGTAAGTATTTTCAAAAGCTCTGAGTAAAGATTTATTTCTGTATTATATTTTGTTCCGCTGCGATGTGAGACTCTGTGTTGTGTCGTTTCTTCTTCTTCTTCTATTCTAATATTTCTTTCTTTCTTACCACACCCTCTAATTTCTTTCTAATAACTATCTGGTATTTTCGGTGATGGGAAGGTTGACATAAGGTACGGTAAAGGTATTTTATGTTGATTTTCGGGGCCGGAAATCCCTGGGTCGTTACACATGTCCATGTTCAAATTTCAGATCAAGTTCGTGTCAAGTTTCAAGGAAAGTTTCATGTCCATATCCAGATTTAGGTTATAACAATGTTCATGTTTCAATTTATGCCTATTATCAAGTTAATGATTCATGTTCATAACCAATTCATGTTTTGCCTAATCTACCCAAATCGTATTCCCATCGTATGTAAAGGTGAATCGATCTATATTACAAGTAAATCCAAATCCCGAAATAAAGGGAATAACATCAAAACTATGATAGGCAAAAAGGACGAGCATAAAGTGATAAAAGGGATTACAAGTCTAGCATGATATAACTTGAGATAATTGGTTACAACCTCACTGGCATATGGAATAATAGCCTCAAAACATTAGGATTTCAAATCTAGTATGATAAGGTGATAGTCATGATAAAAGTTGACATAAGGTGATAGTCCCAAACTTGTGAATAATAACTGATTCAACATCACAGGCATGATAATATTATGGACATGAAAGGATTCGATTTACAACATGAATAGGCCCAAATTAATCTCATAGCAATATTTTCAAAAGTCAAGATCCAAGATGAACAAGAATAGATATGAATCAATTATCATACATAGATCCAATTCCAATTTATAACATGAATAAGCCCAAATTAATCTCATAGCAATATTCCTAAAAGTCAAGATCCAAGATGAACAAGAATAGATATGAATCAATTATCATACATAGATCCAATTCCAATTTATAACATGTCCATATCAAGTTTATAGTTTTTATCTAAAAGTAACTTGGACTTACAGATCGTGGTCTAAGAAATTGAGATGCAGAAGTTGAATCTATAAACTAGTCGCCGAATAGTTGAATCGTTGAATCCTGATTTGATTATAGAAGCAAATCCCCAATATGCAATTCCTAGCCGTAGTCTTCAAGAAATAATCTTCGTGTTTTATTTTAATTTATCTTAATTTAATTTAGAGGAAGAAGAAGAAGCAATGTCCATCAAGAATTTGTGCAGCATAAGGTTAGAGAAGAATGGTGTAAAGAGAATGAGGCTAGGAGGCTATTTATATAGGATTAGGCAGACGAATCTAGACAGAAAACAAGACCAGATATATCAGAATGAACCCAGGCTCAAAACTGGGCTTCAGCACCAGGTCGACCCCCAGGTCGACCTGGTCCCTGGGAGGTCGACCATAGTGTCGTCCCCCAGGTCGACCTGGTCCTGGGCGGGAAAATTCCCACCCAGTCTGCGCTGGAGTTTGAATTCGAATTTCAAGCTGTTTTTGATTCTGAAAATTCTTGAAACTTCGGAGGGTAATATCTCCTCATACAAACTCCGATTCTCGAAAACTCGGACTCGTTTACAAGTAGAATTTCAAGACGAACGCAATGGCGCAACCCATTTCCCCTGATTCTTATTTTAAAATTTAATTCTGCCTTGATTTATGGTTTTAACATGTTATTAAAATTCGGGTTGTTACAGTACCTATTCCTCTGGGTGAAGTGAGGGTTTTAGGGTTAGTAAAATACCAGAAGTGAGTCTGAGACTGGACATAGGACAGTGGTCCAAACCAGTATAAATCGACTGTGTGATTTACTGCTTTCTACTCTAAAATATACTTTATATCTTATTCTCCATTTACAGGATCCTACTATCACTTAGCCTCTTTCAATTGGTATCAGAGCAAGGCCATCCTATAACCGTAACACCGTTATCCGATCTTTGATAAAATGGAAAATAACCCAAGTACTGGCTCAACTACTTTTGTTGAAGGACAATCTACTCAAAGACCACCTTTATTCAATGGACTACACTACAACTACTGGGCTACAAGGATGAGGATTTATATGCAAGAAAGTGGTTTTAGTGCATGGAATGCTACTCAAAAAGAATTTATGACACCTACTATCGAATATTCAACTTCGACAATAGTTCAAAAAGAAGAGGCCAATGAAAATGCAAAAGCTATGAACATGCTATACCGTGCACTAGATAGGAATGAATTCAATCGTGTTAGCATTTGTACATCAACATATCAAATATGGGAAACACTCAAGACTATCCATGAAGGAACAAACAAAGTCAAGCAAACTAAAATTTCAATGCTCTAAAACTAGTTCCAGAACTTCAAGATGAAACAAAATGAAACTATCAATGAAATATACTCAAGATTCCAAGACATTTTACATGCATTGAAAGGACTAGGAGAAAAATATAGTGACTTTGACATCATTTCAAAAGTACTAATTTCTCTAACTGATGACTGGGAAAGAAAAGTACTAGCTATTGAAGAAGCAAATGACTTATCAGCTATGAAACCAGAAGAGCTAATAGGAAATCTTATGTTTTATGAAATAAATCTTCAAGCGAAAAAGGAATTAGCTCAAGAAAAGAAAATTGTGGCCTTTCATGCTGATAAAGAGGAAGCTGAATCAAAAGACGAAGATCTAGATTTTACTGCCAAAAATTTTAAGAAATTTCGAAAATATAGAAAAGGAAAATTAAAAAAGAATACCTCAAACAAACCATCATCCTCAAAATTGGAATGTTTCAATTGTCATAAGAAGGGTCATATGGTAAAAGACCGTCCAGAAATGAAAGAAAATCAGAAAAACTTCAATAAAAGCAAGAAAGAAAAATTCAAGAAGAAAGCTTTTTCTGTTACATGGGATGACTCAAACTCAGATGCATCAAATAATGACAGTGATAGTCAAAGCGAAAATGAACAAGCAAATGTGTGTTTCATGGCACAAGAATCTGAAGTAAGTGAATTATCTTATGAAGAATTAATAGATGTTAATGCTAAACTTTTAAATATTATAAAAAATCTAAAGAAAAAGCTTAAAGAAACTCGTGAAAATCAGAATAAAGCTAAATTTGAAAGAGACATGTTGAAAGATGAAAAAATGATTCTGGAAGAAGAATTTGAAAATTTTCAAGACACTCTTACAAATTCGGATAGTCAACTTTCTCTTTTGAGTCAAGAAATCGAAACTCAAAAAAACAAAGAATGATGAAATTAGTTTTGAGAATCACATGTTGAAAACTAAAGTAAAAGAATTGGAATTATAAAATAAAAGTATTCAAACTAAGTTAGAAAACATTTCTAAAAATATTTCAAATTTTAAAATAATAGAGAGAATTTGTCCAGAATCATAAAGAATTCTCGACCATCTTCAAACAAAAATGGTTTAGGATTTAAAAAGGAATCAAAATTTCCACCAAAGAAAAATACAAAGATAAAGAGGAAAATTGATTCCAAAATTAGTAATAAACCAAAACCTATAAAAAAGAATTAATAGAATTAAGATATGGGTTCCAAAAACTAACAATAGTTTGATTAGGAACAAGCACATTAACTCATTTATGGAATCTGTGCGTAATAATGAAAATTATTCATATAAAAGGGATACTAAACCCATTTGGGTTTGGCTTCCTAAGATTTAACTCTTAGGACCCAATCAAAAAGTGGATACCAATGTGCTTACTAATATTTTTTGCAGGTCCCACTCAAAAAGGGAAAATGGATATTAGACAGTGGTTGCTAAAAACACATGACCGGAAACAAAGATATGCTAACCAATATTTCATACTTTGATGGTGGCTCAGTTACCTTCGTAGATAATTCAAAAGGATTTATCATTGGCGAAGGAGATGTATGCAACTATGGTATTTCAAATCTACCTCTTATTACTAATGTTTCATTAGTTAAAAATTTAAAACATAATTTACTCAGTATTAGCCAGTTATGTGACAAAGGTTTTAAAATAACGTTTTCAGAAAACAAATGTAGTATTTTTGACAAAGATCAAAATATTATTTTTGAAGGAAATAGAGATAGAAATATTTATGTTTTAAATATGAAAGTAAATAATAATAAAGAAATGTGTTTGATTGCCAATAACAACGATTCTTGGTGATGGCACAAGTGTTTTTGTCACATAAACTTTAAAACTATACAAAAACTTTCGAAACATGAGTTAGTAAAAGGTCTACCTAAAATAAATTTTAAAATAAACAATTTATGTGAAGATTGTCAGATAGGTAAACTAACCAAATCTTCTTTTAAATCAAAAAAGGTTATTTCAACTTTACAAGCATTAAAACTATTACATATGGACTTATTCGGTCCTACTCAAATACAATCATTAAATCATCATCGTTATCTGTTTGTAATAATCAATGATTTTTCAAGATATACTTGGCCTATTTTTATGAAAAATATAAGTGATACTTTTGGACGCTTCAAAGATTTCATTAAAAAGATTCCAAATTCTAAAGATTTAAAAGTTAAAAATATTTGAAGTGATCATGGTGGAGAATTCAAAAATGAATCTTTTGAACATTTTTGTAAAAAGAAAGGAATAAGTCATAATTTCTCTTTTCTTAGAACTCCACAACAAAATGGAGTTGTAGAAAGGAAGAATAGAACTTTCCAAGAATGTGCAAGAACTCTACTTAATGGAAGTACTTTACCTAAACAATTTTGGGCAGAAGCTGCAGCAACCGCTTGTTACGTATTAAATCGAATTTCTATTCGACCTTTAACTAAAAATTATAACGACCCGAGCTTCCCCATGAAGGAAAGCCCATATTGCTTTGAGAACACGACAAATCGGAACACAAACAGAAGAACATTTCATTGCCAATTACAACAATTTACATCAGACTACAAGAATATACAGAGTATGGATAAATAATACACATTTAATATACATCAGAGATTTAAATATTCATAGCAGCGGAAAAATAATACAAAACACAACTGAAAAAGATAAACGGATACAGAGCTTTCCGAATATCATTCCAGCTGTAAACCAGGATCCTATGAATATAAATCTGCAAAACCAAAACTACTAGCTGCCCGTCTGGAAAATAGGGGCACCCAGAGTTTAGATTAAAACAATAAACTCCAGGTCAGTCATGTGACTGGTGTGAGAAATAAAACATTCATTATTTTGATTTTAAAGTTAGGTAAATCAAGGGACCACATGTAGCATGGAACGGGTTTACCCCCAAGAATACCAGTGCATAAAACAAACAGCGCAATGCTAAAAAAATAACAATGAAGCTATTATAAGACTCAGGTCCCATCACACAATGCAACGCAAGCCAGAGGATAGAGTTTTACCTTATAATAGCCAAATATGCTTGGTACATGAAATTTCATCTTTTATTATTACTATACGTGAAGAAATCAACTTCAAATATAAATGTATCAATCATAGGCGACATAGTGCCCCATCCCACTATGTCGCCATACTAGGCTCTACAAATAAAACCGAAACGTCACGTATTGGAAGTTGGATTTCCATCTGTGAACCAAGGCAAGGGATCATCCTTGCCGCTTCGAGGCAATCTAACCCATGTCTTAGGATCCAGACACAGGTGGGCCCTTGGATCGTCAGGGCTGGTCCACAAGGAGTGGATTAAAATGCCTGAACACTACATTTCCCCGACCTATGGGGCGTAAATCTGGCCTGTATAAAGACCACCATCGGCTCCGCAGGGATTGAAATAACCGAGGCACCTCGCTATTTATCATCCACATAAGTAAAACGTCAGGGCCTGCAAAACACCGACACCACTCCTAGCTAGAAGGAAACGCATGCCCTCCCTGATGTCCTCTCCCATTTCTGGTTCAAACCAGGGTGTGAGGCTCGTGAATTAGTGCTACACAAAGCTATGCTATATTAAAGTCGTGCTTTGATCATCAACCACAAGACTCTTCTTTTCAACAGAAGCCTTGATCATTTACATCTCAGCATGCCACACAGGCAATTCACGCTATGCAACCGATGTATATCAATCACACTGAATGAAATCCAATGTCAGACACACATCCATTTACAAGTTCGTTCTGGGTCTGAACGAAACCGGAGGTACCTTATTTCTCGTCCTGTATGTTCAATACAGGAGAGAGGTCCTCGCATGTCCGGTCGATCTCCAAGTACATCTGGACGATCACTACTTATTACCTTGTCTTGGGTGTACAGCCCTATCAAGACATCAGTAATCATCCAAACGATGTGAAGACCTCCGGTCTTTAGCCACTGTCTTCATCCTCGATATATCGTCGAATTAGTTATTCAGAATGGGATAAACCCGGTCTTTCTGAATAACTCGCGTATATAATGAACAATACGCCTCATTCAAATCCAGAATATTTCCTTATTTAAATATTTATATCCTTTGGGAAAGGTTCCCATTAATTTTATCAAAGATAAATTCTTTAAATTTATTCTTTAATCTTCATTTGGATATCAATTCAAACCAAATTATGGTTTATCCAAACAAGTTGGGATTAGCGAACCTTACCGAAGTAATCGTTTGTTTTAATTTCCCAATCCTAACCTATTCATCCCATGAAGCAAAATTGGTAATACTTCATATCTAACACCCACTGTTTCAAATCTCGTATATATCGCCCGAGATCTCCTCCGAGATCTCGTTTTGGGCTCCTTCCGAAGCTGTGACGGCCCGCCCCGCACCGACCGACATTTCCGCCGAAAGTGCGCTGTACACATGCCCGACTAGCACAGAACGGTCGCCAAAGAAAGGATAGAAGAGAATGAACTAATCAAGAACCTATAGAATGTCTAACAGCGTGTGGGATAAAATATAATAACAACATACTTGACATAAAACAGGTGAGACAGTGTATAAGCTGAAAACTAAACATCATAGCAGCGAAAAATCCAAATATAGCTTATGTTCCACATCATCATTATTACAACTTAAAACTGTCTCTAAAGTAAAAGAAAGGAAGGGTACACTAATGATGCCTAAAGTAGTGACCAGCAGCAACACAAGGAGAATATCTATATATCATATGTGGAAGCCTCCTGATCGTCTCTGGTACATCTACTCGTGCATACCACCTAACCTATCTCTAGTCTTCTCGTGAGAGTACCCAGAGTAATAAGCAGAGACATAAAACTCTGGGTCAGGCAAAAAGTCTGGTATGAGCGATAAGCTGCAAAACAGAACAATAACAGGTATACTAAACCATACCTGAACCTGGACCTGCAACCAAAGAGTTAGCACTACATACCGTACAATACTCTAAGGTGCCACTAACATATGGTGTAAAGAATACGGAGGTGGGGGTGTGCATGTCATAATGATGGCAAACAAATCAAACATAGCAACCATCCTCACCTCTCTCACTCAGTGCGTAGAGCATACGATGTCCACCACTGTCAATCACTAGATCCATTGGAGTGGTGACGGAGTTCGACTTGTACAACTATTACTACCACCAAGCTTACCCCATGGAGTCATGACCAAACCTTTACAAATGACCCCACTTCATTGGTCTATAGCTCTTTAGTCGTACCTAGGCCACTGTGGCCCTGAATCCTTTCACGTAACCCCTATACATAGTGATCCAAAGTCATAGACATCGACAACCACTTAGCACACGTCCCGCAGCAAAGCCAAACTCATGAAGTTAACTCATTGGTTCCCAACTGGATCCTGAGTACAAACTTCCCGCTTGGATTACCTTTGCATCTCGGGTTTTGGTCTTCTCCTTCGGATCGGTCTTCATTCAGTTCATAGTTTATGCCTCGCGTTCAAGCTTCCTGGTTCAGTTTGTGGTTACCATACCGGTTCGGATTGGGTCGCTTTTCCTCGTTTAGTCTATGGTCACCACCCCTGTTCAGGTCGGGTCGTGCTCACCCCTCGGGTCGGATCGGGTTGCTGCATACGGATTGGGTCGTGACACACAGATCAGCTCGTGGCTCCTCCTACTGGTTCGGATCGGCGTCATCATATCGGATCGGCTCGTGGTGCATCGGATCGTAGTGCATCGGATCAGAGCTTCAGGTGCATCAGCTTGTGAGTTTCATGCAGGCGGTTCAGTTCGAAGGAGCGGCTCGTGGCACATGGGGGCGATCCGATCCGGGTCCTGTACAATTTTCTACACTTCATTCCAGCGACTGTTTTACACCATTCGACAACGTTTTCGACCAATCTAACTTTTCTAATCAATCACAAAGCATACCATACAGTCATAGCAACATGTACAATCAACCACAATCATCAAAACAACAATCATAGCATGTAAAATGGATCAAACATACCCAAAAACCCATATTTTCCCTTAATCATGTTTAAGCAAATCTAATGATAGAATTAGCAAAACTTAACCAAATTAGCCAAATTTTCTAACAGAGGTCTAAAACAATATTTCAAAATTTATAAATATTTTTCCAGAATTTATTTATGCATAAATTCGCTAATTAACACTAATCACCCTAATTAACTGTAATTAGTGCAAAAACAATGCTAATCACTCACCTTTACCACAAATGAAACTCAGATCTGAAATGAATCTCTGTTTTGGCGCTGTTCCCAAGGCAAAACGGCAGCTCTATCTCAATCTCTATGCTAATCCACCTCAATTTGATGTAGATTAGGCCAATACTTGATTAAACGGTGATTAGAAGGTGTTTTAGATGTTGGAGGCCATGGCTAGGTTGAGAGGAATGAATAGTGACGGCTGAAAAATGAGAAAAAGGTATTCTCCAAACCCTAACAGCCCTTTTAAACTCCTAATCCTGAAATTCCCCTTTGGGCCTAGCTGTTAATCACCCGGTTAAGCCCAAATAAGCTGTTTTTTACCATCTAAAACTTGTTTCAGTCATATCTCCCAAACGGTGAGTCCGTTTGGCTAATGTGACCACTCTACGGAAAGGTAAACCATCATTTGGAGCCAATGAAAGTGGTTTCAAGTCAAAATTCCTTTTTAGTCAAAAGTTACGGTCAAAACCAGATCAGCTAGGGGCAGAACGGTCATTTAAAAATCGACAAAAATAATGAATATGGGAAATGACCCCACTAGTCGTCTCCCAAAGTTACATGACCATACGACTTCGTATGTGAGAGAAATAAATATTCTACGATCCTATGATGCGTAGAATGCAGGTCGTTACACTCTCCCCCTTTAGAAATTTCGTCCCCGAAATTCCTTAACCCAAAACATACAAAGGATTCCGCATGCCTATCAGCCATATACGACAATCAAACATGCAAAACAAACAAAACAAACCTATCCTAGGATGCGAAAAGACTAAATCGAAACTGTAATCTTACCAGGCAAAGAGTTTTGGATACGTCTTCTTAATGCTCTCCTCTGTCTCCCAAGTACAATCATTTTCATTATCGCCCCATTGAACTTTGACTAATTTCACCGCTTTCCTTCAAAGTTGCTTTGTATCATTCCCAACAATACGCATAGGCCTGCGGTTCCCAACCGCCTCGGGTTCAACTTCGATATCCTCCAACTGATCAGGTGAAATAGTCACATCTGGGTCGTGTACGAATTTACTTAACTGGGAAACATGGAATACGTTATGAACTCCTGCCATCTTCTCTGGTAATTCAACTTTATATGCCAAATTCCCAATTTGCTCAAGAACTGCGAATGGTCCAACAAATCTTGGTGTTAACTTGCCTCTCCTGCCAAATCGTATCACGCTCTTCAATGGAGAAATCTTGACAAACACCAAGTCGCCAATGGAGAACTTTAATTCTCTTCTCCTCTTATCAGCATAACTCTTCTGCCTATCTTGGGCAGCCTTCATTCGCTGTTGGACAACCTTAATCTTAGCTGAAGTTTCTCTTATCACATCTGGTCCAAGCACAAACTTCTCACCAGTTTCTAACCAGCATGACGGTGAGTTGCACAGTCTTCCGTACAAAGCTTCAAATGGAGCCATACCAATACTAGATTGGTAACTATTATTATATGCAAACTCTACTAGGTGTAGATGGTCATCCCATGATCCACCAAAGTCTAATACACAGGCCCTCAAGAGGTCTTCTAATATACGATTCACCATCTCTGTTTGACCGTCGGTTTGAGGATGATACGCGGTACTGAGATGTAATTCTGATCCTAATGCCTCTTGTAAGCTCTTCCAAAATCCACTAATGAACAATGGATCTCGATCACTCAAAATGCCTTTGGGTATTCCATGAAATCTCACAACCCACTTTACATATAGTTCAGCTAACTTAGCTGCTGTCCTGTTTTACTTGACGGGTATAAACCTTGCACTCTTAGTCAATCGGTCCACAATCACCTAAATGCTATCATGGCCCGACCTATTTATTGGTAATCCATCAATGAAATCCATTGATACTTGTTCTCATTTCCATTCTGGAACTTCTAATGGTTGCAACAAACTAATAGTCTTCTTTTTCTCAGCTTTAACTAGTTGGCAATTCATGCATTTGGATATAAACGTCCCAACGTCTCTTTTCAACCCTTCCCAGTAGTAGGTCTGCTTCATGTCTCGGTACATCTTGTTACCACCGGGATGTATAGTCAGTTTTGAGCGATGACATTCTCTAAGCACTTCATTTCTCAATCCATTGACATTGGGCACATCAAGTCTTCCATTCTTTCTAAGCCATCCATCTCGATCAAGCCTATACTTGTTCATCTCTTCGTCGATTCCCATCTCTAAATTTGAGATGATTTCCAATATGTTAGGATCGTCCCTCTGACTGGAACCAATCCGCACAATCAAAGTGGGTCTGATCGTCAAACTTGCTAACATTTCTGGATCCAATTCGCACTTTGATCTGAAATCATACCCAGCGATGTACTCCAGTTGCTTCCATTCTAGAAACATAGCCCCTAAACTGGCATGTCTTCTACTTAATGCATCAGCCACCGCATTGCCCTTTCCTGGTGTATATGCGATGTCGAAATCATAGGAAGCTAAGAATTCTGACCATCTTTGCTGTCGGAGATTTATATACTTTTGAGAGAAAAGATACTTTAATGACTTATGATCGGTAAACAGCTCAAATCTTTCTCCCAAGAGATAATGTCTCCACATCTTCAATGTGAATACGATCGCTGCTAATTCCAAGTCATGGGTAGGGTCTCTTTTCTCGTGCGGTTTCAGTTGCCGACTTGCATAAGCTACAACCCTACCTCCTTGCATCAATACAGCACCTAGCCCTGTACCACATGCATCCGTATATACTTTCATCTCTTCATTCCCCTTAGGAATGACTAACATTGGTGCACATGTCAACTTTTCTTTTAGGCTCTTGAATGCATTCTCGCACTTTTCGTCCCAGACGAAAGCTTGATTCTTCTTGGTCAACTGAGTCAACGGTGCTGCTATCTTGGAAAAGTCTTGGATAAACTTACGATAATATCCAGCTAATCCCAAGAAACTTCGTATGTCCGTTGCATTCTTGGGCGTAGACCAATCTTGTACCGTAGCCACCTTCGCAGGATCCATGGCAATACCATTCTCTGAAACAACATGGCCCAAGAATCTCACCTCCCTTCTCCAGAAGTGACACTTAGAAAACTTTGCTTTCAATTGGTGTTTTCTCAACACCTCCATTACTATTCTTAAATGTTCCTTGTGTTCTTCCTCTGTCCTCGAGTAGACCAAAATATCATCCATGAACACAAGGACAAACTTATTCAACTTATCTCTGAATACCCTATTCATAAGATCCACAAAATATGCTGGGACATTGGTCAGCCTGAATGGCATGACCAACCACTCATAAAATCCAGATGGTGTCTGAAATGCCGTTTTAGCTATACCCTCAGCTTCCACTCTAAGCTGATGGAAACCTGTCACGAGATCCAACTGAGAGAATACTCTCGCGCCACTCAACTGATCAAACAGATCATCTGTCCGCGGTAGAGGATATTTGTTCTTCCTCGTCACCTTATTCAACTCGCGGTAGTCTACACACAATCGAAGGGAACCATCGGCCTTGGTAGCAAACACAACTGGTGCTCCCCATTCAGAAACACTCCTTCTGATAAATCCCCTCTTCAAAAGATCACTGACATGCACCCCGAGCTCTCGCTGCTCCCTTGGTGCCATACGACGAAGTGGCATCACTATAGGTCTGGCATCTTTCACTAAATCAATACGGAACTCAATCTCTCGGTGTGGTGGAAGCCCAGTCACTTCTTCGAAGACGTCCGGATACTGGTCAACCACGGGCAAACTTGACAACTCGCCATGCGAGATGTCGAGAAAATTAGAAAACTAGCCATTACCCCATCACTAGGTAGACCACCAAACACTACCCTCCGCCCATCATCCGCTCTAGCTGTCACCAAAAAGCCCTTACAGTCTACCACCACCCCATATCTTTGGAGCCAATCGACTCCCAAAATAATGCCAAACCCAGTAAAGCCCAAAACAAAGCAATCACAAACAAACCTGCATCCATGACTCGATAAGACCACATTACGACAAATCATACTAAGGTTAGTCGAACCACTAATCGGATTCCTCACTACTAAAGGTCTATCGACAATCTCGGATTCCAATCCCAACCTATCTACCAGGTCACTAGATATGAAAGAACTGGAAGCTCCGGTATCAAACAAAACTCTAACAGGAACATCATAAACATAAAGCATACCTTGAATAACGACATTCTTTCCCTTCTCCGCCGCAGTTGGGGCATTCGACAAAGAAGGAATAGCATTAAGGGCATATGCTTTCACCATCTGCTTTTCTTTAGGGGGTTGCGGACACTTGTCCTTGTGATGTCCCACTTGGCCACAGTTGAAGCACTTCCTGTCTGCTGGCTTGGCCCGACAATTACTAGCATAGTGGCCCTTCTTGCTACAGCTAAAGCACTCAACATCTCTCTTCTTTTTCTGGCCATCCTTATTCTGGTTCTGCTTCCTCTTATTCTGAGAACCATTCTTGCCTCCACCGCTTGCTTACGGCTTTGGCTCCTCTGCAGATGCGACCTCAGTCTTCGACTTAGGGTAAAGACTTTCCGATCTTAAAGCTTTCCCCACAATCGATTCAAATGTCTCGTCTATGTGGTTAATAAGCCTTTCCCCCAAGTATCCATCCAAGCCAGTTATGAACTTCTCATTCTTCTTCTCAGCAGTATCTATTAGGGATAACCCATATTTCGACAAAGTGTCGAATTCGGCAATATACTTCAAGACAGCTCCGCCATTCTGCTTGAGTTCCAAGAATCTCTTAAACAACACTGACTTCTGAGCAGTTGGAATGAACTTATCGCTAAAGCGAGCCTTAAACTGATCCCAAGAAATCTGATCCTCGGGAGTAGCTGCCTTTATAGCATTCCACTAATTCATTGCCCGTCCTTGCAGCTGACGGGATGCTAGCCTCCTCTTCATGGCGCCTGCACTATTGGACCACCTCCATTACCAGCATTGGGAGCTGCCCTCTGAACATCTCTATGCATCTCTCTCATTAGGTCAGTAAACATCGTCCTCATCTCGGCAGCATTCCCATTATTGGCTCCTCTACCAGTACGCCTTGCGTATCGGCTCATCGTTTAATCTGCTTAGAGAAAACGATTAACCATCCTCTCTAGTTGTGTCAGTGCAGTGCGACTTCATCCTTAGCTATACTAATAATATATATATAGCTTTTGAAAACCAAAATAATCACAAATATGCGCTCTCATATACGTATTATCTCTCTCTGGTGTCTTTCCCTAGGTTAACTACGCAACCTAGAACTCTGATACCAAGTGTGACGGCCCGCCCCGCACCGGCCGGCATTTCCTCCGAAAGTGCGTTGTACACATGCCCGACTGGCACGGAACGGACGCCAAAGAAAGGAAAGAAGAGAATGAACTAATCAAGAACCTGTAGAAAGTCTCATAGCACATGGGATAAAATATAATAACAACATACTTGACATAAAAAAGGCGAGACAGTGCATAAGCTGAAAACTAAACATCATAGCAGCGGAAAATCCAAATACAACTTATGTTCCACATCATCATTGTTACAACTTTAAAACTGTCTCTAAAGTAAAAGAAAGGAAGGGTACACTACTAATGCCCAAAGTAGTGACCAGCAGCAACACAGGGAGAATATCTATATATCATACGTGGAAGCCTCCTGCTCATCTCCGGTACAGCTACTCGTGCATACCACCTAACCTGTCTCTAGTCTGCTCGTGAGAGCACCCAGAGTAATAAGAAGAGACATAAAACTCTGGGTCAGACAAAAAGTCTAGTACGAGCGATAAGCAGAAAAACAGAACAATAAAAGGTATACTAAACCATACCTGAACCTGGACCTGCAACCAAAGAGTTAGCACTACATACCGTACAATACTCTAAGGCGCCACTAACATATGGTGTAAAGAATACGGGGGTGGGGTGTGCATGTCATAATGATGGCAAACAAATCAAACATAGCAACCATCCTCACATCTCTCACTCAGTGCGTAAAGCATACGATGTCCACCACTGTCCATCACTAGACCCATCGGAGTGGTGACGGAGTTCGACTTGTACAAATACTGCTACTACCAAGCTTACCCCATGGAGTCATGACCAAACCTTTAAAATGACCCAACTTCATTGGTCTATAGCTCTTTAGTCGTACCTAGGCCACTATGGCCCTGAATCCGTTCACGTACCCCCTACACATAGTGATCCAAAGTCATAGACATCGACAACCCCTTAGCACACGTCCCGTAGCAAAGCCCAACTCATGCAGTTAACTCATTGGTTCCCAACTGGATCCTGAGTACAAACTTCCCACTTGGACTACCTTTGCATCTCGGGTTTTGGTCTTCTCCTCTGGATCGGTCTTCATTCAATTCATAGTTTATGCCTCGCGTTCAAGCTTCCTGGTTCAGCTCATGGTCACCATACTGGTTCGGATCGGGTCTCTTTTCCTCATTCAGTCCGTGGTCACCACCCCTGTTCAGGTCGGGTCGTGCTCACCCCTCGGGTCGGATCGGGTTGTTGCATATGGATCGGGTCGTGACACACAGATCAGCTCGTGGCTCCTCCTTCTGGTTTGGATCGGCGTCATCATATCAGATCGGCTCGTGGTGCATCAGATCGTAATGCATCGGATCGGAGCTTCAGGTGCATCAGCTCGTGAGTTTCATGCAGGCGGTTCGGTTCGGAGGAGCGGCTTGTGGCACATGGGGGCGATCCTATCCGGGTCCTGTACAATTTCCTACACTTCTTTCCAACGACTATTTTACACCATTCGACGGCGTTTTCGACCAATCTAACTTTTCTAATCAATCACAAAGCATACCATACAGTCATAGCAACATGTATAATCAACCACAAACATCAAAACAACAATCATAGCATGTAAACTGGATCAAACATACCCAAAAACCAATATTTTCCCCTTGATCATGTTTAAGCAAATCTAATGATAGGATTAACAAAACTTAACCAAATTAGCCAAATTTTCTAACAGATGTCTAAAACAATATTTCAAAATTTATAAATATTTTTCCAGAATTTATTTATGCATAAATTCGCTAATTAACACTAATTACCCTAATTAACTGTAATTAGTGCAAAAACAATGCTAATCACTCACCTTTGCCACAAATAAAACTTAGATCTGAAATGAATCTCTGTTTTGGCGTTGTTCCCAAGGCAACACAGCAGCTCTATCTCAATCTCTATGCTAATCCACCTCAATTTGATGTAGATTAGGCCAATACTTGATTAAACGGTGATTAGAAGGTGTTTTAGATGTTGGAGGCCATGGCTAGGTTGAGAGGAATGAATAGTGATGGCTGAAAAATGAGGAAAAGGTATTCTCCAAACCCTAACAGCCCTTTTAAACTCCTAATCCCGAAATTCCCCTTTGGGCCTAGCTGTTAATCACTCGGTTAAGCCCAATTAAGCTATTTTCACCATCTGAAACTTGTTTCAGCCACATCTCCCAAACGTGAGTCCGTTTGGCTAATGTGACCACTCTACGGAAAGGTAAACCATCATCCGGAGCCAATGAAAGTGGCTTTAGGTCAAAATTCCTTTCTAGTCAAAAGTTATGGTCAAAACAAGACTAGCTAGGGGCAAAACGGTCATTTAAAAATCGACAAAAATCATGAACATGGGAAATGACCCCACTAGTCGTCTCCCAAAGTTACATGACCATATGACTTCGTATGTGAAAGAAATAAATATTCTACGATCCTATGATGCGTAGAATGCGGGTCGTTACAGAAATGAAACTGCAAATATCACTCTAAATCTCCTTTCGAATATATCGCCCGAGATATTGCAATATCGAATGATATATCGACCAAGACGAAATACTGGAATATCGTCGGAGATCTTAGTTTTTTTGGCTAAAATTTAAATTTGTGCCTGAACTAGATTTATAATTAAAAAACTCAAATCTATCCAATCTTTTGTTATTTTACATTTTGCATGTTAAATGACTATATTGTATGTTCGTATATGTTTTACAATGCTTTTGATATTCATATTCGTCTTTTTACATACATGTTACTTATGAAATTATGTATTTATGGTCTATTTATGCTGAATTTTTTAATGTTTTGGATCCTTTTAATGTTTCTTGTCTAACAGTATTCCTGTTTTAAGCATATCACGATTTAGAGTATGAATGATCTTTCGCAAAATAAAGAATAATAAAGTTATTTTGCATTTTAAGTTTAAGTTACAAAGTTTTTGATAGCATTCATAAAAATCATTTTGTTAAAATATCATTTTTAACATATCTTGTACCCCGAGAATGTTCCGATGTAAACTTTCAGACCCGAGACGAAAATCTGAGACGAACTCCCAAGTTAGACTCATCTCGTCCGAGATCTCCCCCGATACGAGACCGAGTCTATAAAATCCATGAGATGAAACGCGATCGATATCTGAGATTTTAAACCTTGCTAACACTACGGTGTTATCAGTAAATTCAATTACCATTTCACGTTCAAATCTAATTAAAGATTTAACTATCGCCTGGAGCAAAACTGGTGATACTCCATTCTCGATCATTTCTTGAATTTGATTATTTTAGTTATCAAATTCACCTTTCAATCTATTTAAAGATTCATTAAAACTCTAATTCAGTTTTAGTTTCCAAAAATCATTACTTAATGATTATTCACAGTTAAGAAATTTATCTTATCTTTAACTAGGTTAAAGAACTAATGTCATTTAAAACACAGCTCACGATAAACCCAAAATCACATTCCATTAACAATGGAATCTTCATGGAAAACGGATCAATATATATAATCGATATGAACTTCCATATCCAACCGATACTATAAATGGAATAACGGCAAAGCCTCTTAAATTCCATATATAGTAACAATCTACCTCCACAGAAGTCTACTTCGATTATTACCAAATCGAATTCCATTCCATTCCAATTTATTTTATTAAATTGGAAAACTTCATATTGGAAAATTTCGTTTAAATCTTAACAAAAGATTTATAAATTCCAAATCACATTTCACAGTAAATCGGGTTAAATAACGAATGTCGTTAAAAACACAGTTCATGATAAACCCAATTCACATTCCAGTTTATTCCAATTATTAAATATAATTGGAAACCCTAACAATCTTAATTAAAAGATTTATTCTCCCCACATGGGGTTCAAGAACAGTGTTACTGAAGACACCGTTCACGACAAACCTAAAATACCATTTGATATTAAATACAAGGCTCTGAATAGAAAATATATCGGCTTATATTCAATATCAAATACTACAACCCACAAATATCGTATTGGAAATAATGATATAAATATATCTTTCAAATTTCCAAAACAATATCTGTATAATCATGAAATCCAACATCGAAATATTCCGAAGACAATTACGATTCAAAACCATTCCAATTTATATATTGGAAATCGTGGTTATTTTTAAAACCATTTCAAATCCAATTTATTTATTTAAAAATATTGGATTATAATTCTAGTTAATAACTAGTTCATTTCCATAAAAATCTATTTTTATCTTTTCAAATATGGAATTTTTCATCCCAATTCTTTCCAAATCATTTATTATGATTTTACACAAATTATTGATATTTTTAATAATTTTATCAAGGCCCGTACAGTCGATTTCCATAAACGGCCATCGAACATCACTTACAGCGACCTTTTCCAAATTTGATTTGGATATAATTCCAAATCCAACCGTTAGATTTCAAATCTCTAACATTCAAACCCAACAGTTCCGGTTTTAGGAGAATCCGACGGTCGGATCTCCCCTAATGTCCATTCGAAGTCAATGGTCGAAATTCGTGAACTGCCGCAGCGTGGCGCGTTCTATTCAGGCCATTATATTATATATATATATATAATATGTATAATATTTATTTCATCGATTTCCATTTAAAATGTATTTTATAGATTGCTTTAAATTCGTTTTCAAAATGATTTCAACTTCATATTTAATTTCAAATTAAAATTGAATATTCCATATCATTAATATATAAATGATAATATTTTCAAAACATTATATTTTGAAATCAATTACTTTTCAATATTCATTATAAAAATGAATAAAATCGATATAAATATCATTTACCTCAAAATGGCGTTAAATTAATCAACACGACTTTATAAATTCAAACATATTCGTGTCAATCCCAAATCGGACATCAAAATCATATTTTGATTCTTTTTTGAATAATATTCTAAAATATTCATTTTTTGAAAATATTCATTATTTTAAAATATTCGTTCATTCTGAATTGGAATCAGACACAGTTAATTACCATATAATGTTGTTTATACGGATTTCATACAACACACGTATATAACAACCATAATAAACAATCATCCATCATCCAGAGTGCATTCTACACTGTATAAGCATTAAATATAGATATTTAATGCTTACAACAGTTTGTCAACCAATCAATTGACATACAACTAAACAATTGGGATTAGTGTACGTCAAATATCATCCCAACACCCGTGTGATGTTTCAATCCACAAACACAGAATTTATTTGTGCAGTTGGGCGATGTGTAAAATTTATCGTCCCAATCAATATCAATAAAATAGGTGTACATAAACAAATCATCCGATTTGTAAATGAATATTTATTTTATTCATATACACGTTAAAAATTATATTTTTACCGATAAAATATTTTATTCAACACATGAGTATTTTATTCAGCACATTTCACATCACAAACAATTTTCACAACACAATCAACAAACAAGTCGTCCATGGTCTGTGGACGACAGGGAGCAGTTCATAAACATGTAGTTATAAAATAAATAGCTGTATGAAGAAAATTATAGTGAGGAGTTCTCACATTGGATTCCACTCTGCCAGTTTTTATTCTGAATTTCTGTTCTGGTCGAGTTTGAATTTTCCACTAATTCTAATCTGCTCCATTTTTATCCTAGTCAGTTTCATTGCGTAGTGCTCGCTGATGCGATCCCAACGCATCTGAAATCGCTGCATTCCGACGTCGTATGTAGAAGCTATGGTAATTTATTCATTAGACAATTTAAATGAGAATTAAATTAATTAATTACCTAATTAAATTTCCTTAATCACCTTCTTAATCGTTAACCCCCGTCTTCCTCAGTCCTGGAAATCGAACCCAACGTTCGGTAGAAAACCTCCCCGTTGCACCTCATTCTAAGCCACCCGGACTCGATCCATCGCCACCACACAACAGCCCAACACCTCCTCTTTCCACGTTGTCAACATCAGCCACCGCGCAGGCCCCTCCTCCTCCGAATTTGCAGTTGAACGCCGGAGCTTTAGGCTCTAAAATCGGCCTCCTTTGATAACGATTCTCGATCATAGCCGAATCAAATCCTAGATCTCTTGAAGCTCTTCAGTTTTCCTTTTATTTGTTTTGAAAATCATTGAATGAATTAAAGAAAAAGGGGAGGGAATGTTTGAAGAATCGGCCGTCGGTTCTTTAGGGTGGCGGCGGGCTGAAATAATGGGCTAGGGTTTGCCCTTTTCCCCCCTTTTATATATAATATATTTTATTATTTAATTCCAAAAATACCCACATATCCTCACGAACTCCAAATCAAACCCAACGACTGTCACCCCTAGCTAATTACCCCCATTCCGAAGACAATGGGATATGTTTCGTAAGCCAATTCGACTGTTTGAATCAGTTTTTTATCAAAATTAAAATATAAATCAATGTATATTGAGTTTAAACGTACATTTTAATTTACTGGAGCCGTATACTGACTCCAAAAATTCCCGAAAAGTAAACCTAGCTATGTCTTGACGATACGGTCCTAACAAAACTAATTTCGTTGAATTTGGAGACCGTTTGAAAAATGGCCAATTTCTGGTCGATCCAAATTGACTGAAACTGTTAATACACGTTTTACTTCGCCACGCTCACATATTGATTTCAAAAATTATGATAATTGGAATCAAGCAATAACTTGAAATCCCGGATTCAACAAAAGTGGTTTCGTCGAAAACAGAGGTCATTTGCACAATGGCTATTTTTAAAGGCTATATTTTCCATAGCGATTATTCTGAATTTTCAATTGGACATAACTTTTTACTCCCGCAATGAAATTTGGATTTTTCAGATTCGTTCGAAAGATAATTTCAAATAGTTTCAAATGTTTTGGTTTCGCTAAAATCCGGTTTATTTTGAATCCTGTACCTTCATTTGAAATTTGAAATTGAAATCAAATTTTCAAACTACCATGCCATTTTCAATTCCTTTTATAATTAAAATAAATATTTATATTCAAACTTCGATTCAAAATAAAAATTTACGTTCTAATTCTATTCAAAATAAATTTCTCGTCGTTATTTTTTAAAATAAATCAATTTAAATATTCAAAATTCATTAAAATTGCCAAAATACAAATTTTAAATTGGTTCTGATTTTCTGGGTTGTTACAATCTCCCCCACTTAAAATCTTTTCGTCCTCGAAAAGGAACGGAGCAGAAAGTTGTTTAACTAATCAACTCAACTTTCAGTTTGGCTTTCATTCTTCAACTTTTCAGTTTCTAAGAATTTTTAAATTTCTCAAAATTTGGCTAACACCCTAAATTTTCGAAAAATTTCGCCATAACCTCCTTTGTACGGGGAGGGGTTTGGAAATTTATTGGGCCGTATTAGGCACCCAATAAATCCTAAAAAGCATACACATATTTACAGTTATATATTCCGGTGTCCATAGGGGAGTGTGTATAGATCATAACTCTAGAGAATAAATTCTCGTCACCCTATAAATAGTTTTTGTGCCTTAATGACTAGAGAGACGCGATTATTGTCAAAGCCAGACCCATGTGGGTTTTTTTTTATTAATCTAGCAATTTACCGTTACATTTTATATAGCCCATATCATTCTTCGGTTCAACCTGAAATATAGTCATCGCCATACAAGCCTCTCGCTTGTATGGTAAATCTTCAACCTCGTCACATAAGCTCCAAATGATTATGTGGTATATGATAGAGTATGCTATATTCTAGAAGTATGCCATGTAGTGTAGTTCAAAATTAATTGTTACTATCCTATAGTGATATTTATAATCTCACACAGAACAACCAGCACTCCACATCCTATGGCGTTCACAGGAGTTGATATATAAATAAAATTGCCCATCCAACTCATTAAGGTTTACCTATTTGTCGGGCACGCAAATAAATTCTTTACTCAACAACAAATCCATTTACCTGTTTAATGTATATACATGTACATATATGCTATTTCAAGCTATTTTCAATTCAGTTCAAAATTTGATTCAATTTGGCATAATGGTTCAAATTTTTAATTAATCAAACAACACATTCAGCAATCTGCAATCAATTAGATGATTATCTTTTCAAATCCGTAGTTTTAATACATAGTCAAAAATCATATTTTTGATGTCAATTCACAACAATAAACCCTATCTAGTTTTGGTATTCATATCGGTCAATTGGAAATGCATAGACATCCCACTTTCGAACCTCGAATACAAATGCTGATGACGTCGCGGTATCATCAGAATCATCTCCGGGCGACTAGAGTGTGATTCTATATTTATCCAACATATTAAAACTTCGAATACACGTGTATCAGACGTATATGCAAAATCTTTATATATTGGATTGTCCAAATTCAATACAAATAAATATTCAAATTCATTGAATAAGGTTCAAATTTTCAAAACAATATTTGTTTTCATTTTTATTTTAAAGATAACACTCATCCGACTCATTCTAGGATATTACTGATCTCATCTCTAAAGAGTCATTCCCTTTGGATATTACTAATCCAATCTCTGATGAATTCTTCCGCTTGGTTCTAATGTGCCTTGCTCTCGAGCTCTGTAAATCAAAGCTCTGATACCAACTATAACGACCCGAACTTCCCCGTGAAGGAAAGCCCGGATTGCTTTGAGAAGACGACAAATCAGAACCCAAACAAAAGAACATTTCATTGCCTATTACAACAATTTACATCAGATTACAAGAATATACAGAGTATGGATAAATAATACACATTTAATATACATCAGAGATTTAAATTACATTTAAATACATAGCAACAGAAAAATAATACAAAACACTACCGAAAAAGATAAACGGATACAGAGCTTTCCGAATATCATTCTAGCTGTAAACCAGGGTCCTGTGAATATAAATCTGCAAAACAAAAACTACTAGCTGTCTGTGTGGAAAATAGGGGCACCCAGAGTTTAGGTTAAAACATAAACTCCAGGTCAGCCATGTGACTGGTGTGACAACTAAAACAACCATTATTTTGATTTTAAAGTTAGGTAAATCAAGGGACCACGCCGTATAGCACGGAATGGGCTTACCCCCAAGAATACCAGTGCATAAAACAAACAGCGCAATGCAAATAAAGAACAATGAAGCTATTATAAGACTCAGGTCCCATCACACGAACCAATGCAAGCCGGAAGATAGAGTTTTACCTTATAATAGCTGTAACACCCCACCTCCGTTAAGGTCACTCAAAAGGGAATGCCTTAACTTTGGTGGAGCATTTTAGTAAACAGAACAGAAACTTACAAGACAGATAAAACAGTACTTGAAAAATTTATAACTTTATTTCAACAGAACCGAAATAAACTTGGTTACATCCTTTCAAATCACAATATCAGAATTCAAGTACAAAATATCATTCTTGTACAAAAGCCTTCAGAATGCATAATTTAAAATCATAATCCCCACAGAAGAAGACAAGTCATACTTTAAGCACTTCAAGCGGAAGAAATCTGGATCAAGCTAGAGTATTCCCTTCTACAAAACCTGGGGGGGGGACGGAAGAAAGGAGGCGAAACAACAAGGGTCAGACAAAAAGTCTGGCAAGTCCAGTGATTTTCAGTTATGAACAGATAATAATAACATGACATGAACATAAAACTGGATGAGAGATAGCTGTAACAGGTGTAGCAGATATAACAGAAGAACAGAATGACATAAGCTATTTCTTTACACTTCTCTGCACTAATACTAGTATAACAGAATTAGGTGTCACCCTAATGTCTAAACTGAAACAGAAACGGGTACAGAATAATTTAACAGAAGCAGAACGCTAATAATGGGCCTTTACTACCCGATCAGAAACAGACAGAAGCAGAAACAGATAAATCCCTACGGAAACAGAATGTAGAATTAGGTGTACACTAGTAATGGGCCTTTACCACCCGAACAGACGGTACCATGCAGAAACAGACAGGTGTTACCACCCAACAGAAACAGACGGTACCAACAGAAACAGACAGAACTAAGTGTACCCTAAAACCCTACCCCAAGCGATCGGCTCCCTAATACATAAATATCCTGTGTCGGCCCCACAGTAGGGTGTATCACTCCCTAAAGTGACAACCAATTGGCACGGACCTATTTACAGATGTCACGGCGTCTTACATCCTCAGAGACAGACCGGGATCCATGCACGCACATGACCCGGTTGGAACGCACCATCAACACCCCTCGCCATTATCAGAATGAACCGCTTATAATTAGTTAAGTAAGCGTGCCCGGACCCTACTTACTGTTGGGTCAAAGTTTTGATACCAGAAAGGGTTACTGACTAACATGGGTCCCAAACAACAGATGACACAAGTAATTCCCCTCCTAACCTTGTGTCCCCAGACTAACAGATTTCAGCTTAACTTGTCTACAAGTTTCGGACATACAAAATTTAGATTAACTAGTTCACAGATCATACAATCAAGTTAACAGGTTTTCAGACTAACGGATCAGATGTTCGGATTAACAGGCTACAGATTAACTGGTTACAGATTAACATACTTATAGATTAACTGGTTACAGATTATCTAACTTTGTATTGGGCCTACGGATTCACGAAACGGGTTTATCAGATTCATTGGTCCAATTGGTTTAACCTTACCCAACACGTTTTAGACATTATAATTATCTCAGATTTTCATTAATTAAATATTAATGCCCAAACCTCTCACATTTGACTGACAGTTTGCGGCTACTGGTTAGGCCGGTTGGTTCCGGGCAGGTTTCTGTCGCAAACTGAGTCTATCCTCGGGTTTCAAGCACGTTATGACTAACTTCTCACATTAGAACCTATTGTTTGCGACCACTGGAATATGCCGGGCGGTTCCGGGCAGAATTACGCCGCAAACTCATTCTAACCTCGAGTTAGCCATGTTTATCTTTGCGGCCAATTAATTAATGATTTACCATTTATACCCACGCCTAATATACATGTCAATTATTCATAACTATAGCCAATTCAGATTATGTCAATAGCGGACTAATTATATCAACTCAACAGGTATTGCAGATAACAGATTTTTCAGATTAGGCGACTTAACGGATTTAGAAGATTAAGCGAACTAGCAGATCTAGCATTTTCAACAGACTTAGCAGATGACAGATTTGGCAGATGAACAAATCTAGCAGACTAGGCAGTAGAGCAGAACTAGCAGATTAAGCAATATAACAGACTAGCAGATTAGGCAAATATAGCAGAACTAAATAGCAGATTTTATTGTTCCTTAAGGTTTCATTGACCCATCTTGCCTAATTATAAATTTAGCCTAAGTTTGCATGCCTAAATAATTGTCATGGTTCACAATATGATTATATACCAAATATAGCCATCTATTACTATGCATGTCATATATCCCAAAGATCCCTTACTTAGGTGTTTATTTGCATTAATAGATACCCTACTCTCATGTAAATCTTTATACCTAAGCCATATTCTTTTTATCACAAATATTATGTTCAACACCCATTTATGTTATAAATACAACATGTCCAGTCATATGTCTCAAATTTATGTTCTAACTACAGTCCATGTTCTTTCCTCAAATCAGTCACCTATTGGTCATGCCCAATTTATGCATCATTCATTTTACTGTCCCAAACAATTTAGCGTAGGTTAATCTCTTATGAGATTGGCTCAGGCTCGTGGTAGCCTGGCTATAGAACAGAAAGAGGAAAGAGATACAAAATCAGACAGATCTAAACAGAACAGAACAGATATAACCTCAGATTCAGATTTACAATTCATGTCACAATCAGAATTAACGTTTATATCGGAAAATAACTGTACTTTCCTTGGTTGGATTAAAGAAAGAACTTTAATTGTTGTAGAATCGTTGCAGAAGCTTTGATCTCTAATTTGAATTGAGTTGCTTAGGTGGATGTTGATTAGCTTCTAGTTTTAATTCCACCAGAGTAGCGACGCCATTTTTATTTTTATTTAGAACAGATGCAGAGAAGAAGCAGAATAGAATTGTGTGTAGAGAAGGCTAGGTCTTAGGTTGTTTTTATAGGTGTAGCAATTCATTTCAGCCATCAGATTAACCCTAAAACCAATCCGGACCATCAAAAATCGTCCCTGGGCTTCAAAAATGTGTTCTGGACCGAAACAGGCCGACCAAGTCGACCTGTAGGGGGGAGGTCGACACTGTAGTCGACCCCCATGGGGGAGGTCGACTCCCAGGTCAACCCTCTAGTCGACCTGGCCCCCAGGTCGACCTGCCCAGTTCTGTGCTGACCAAAACCTTCTGAATCTTCTACAGGCCATAACTTCTTCATCCGGACTCCGATTTTCGAAAACTCGGACTCTATTTCATGTCAAATTTCGATAGGAACGCAATGGTGATGTCCATTTTATCTAATTCCTGATTCTTAAATTAATTATCCTCATTTTACTATCTTTTCCGTTACACACACCGTTATCGAACTAATTTTTCTTCTCTTTCATGTATTAATTAATTCTTCTTATGCATCACCATTATTTACCTATCATAAGCATATTTTCATATATTTTATTTCATTTTTAATTATACTTAAAAATGCGGGGTGTTACATTCTCCCCTCCCTAAAGGATTTCGTCCCCGAAATCTTCAAGTTAAGAAGAATGTGTCCTACCATCCAATCATCCATCTACTCAATCACCAATCACAGGCATTCATTGTCCTTAACAGATTTCTATTGCTGTATGAACATATGCAAGAAGTGTGTGTATATGTTCCTTGTCTAATGCAAAGATCAGGCGGTCCACTGATTCAGTTGACCTCCTTAATGTGAATTATGCCAGTGCCATGAGTCCAACATGTATGCAATTTTCCTACTCGATACATATCATTTCTATATGAGTGCACAACCATTCAGTCATATGCAACATCCATGTGCTGAGTCAATCATTTTGCATCCACAAAAATTGAAAATGCTCACACATCCATATGCAGTATGAGAGTGTTTTCGAGCCGATCTAGTGCCTAGTGTGTGTTTATGCATCCACGGGCAACCACTAGCAACCACTTGCATCCACTTGCAACCATCAAACATAACATGTCTAATACACATGTTTACACCCATGAGTTTCTACCTAAAGTTCGAAGATTCGATCGATAGGATACAGTCGAATGATGGAAGCGAGTACAGATAAAACAAAAACTTGGTTCCCATTAGGCATGGGTCCTAAGTATCGGCCCCGAAGACCGAAACCAACATCAAATTGACACCCAGAGGATTACCCTCTTTAGACAATGTCAAAACTGGAAATCTTATCAGAAGTATTCAGATATTTACAGACTACTGGTACAGATCAGGTTCCCTAATGGCTCTTAGGAAGTTAAGCATGATAAAATCATACCCCATGAAAACTCAGAATGTATGCATCATACTTGACGCCTAACACAGATATCCCTCAAACCCCAATCTCAAACAGATGAGTCATAACCCTTATGGGTCTGAGTCTACAGCGGAATTCAGAAATAATACTAGTATTAAAGTGCAGAGTGTCGATTACAAAATCAAAATACCAGAATCAGAAAAAGTCTTAACTCCATAAAAGAAATTAAACCTACTATAGGAATTCTCTTATTTCTATCCTAGCCACTAGCTTCAAGAGTGTTCGCCTGCCCTCCTTGTCCTCGTCTCTTCGGGCAGTCCCTAGTGAAGTGTCCTATCTCTCCACAGTTGAAGCAAGTGCCCTTCCTTTTTCTGCAATCCTTGTTTAGATGAGTCGAGCTCCCACAAGTAAAGCACTTTTTCCCCTTCTTTTCTTCAGACTTCTCATCCTTCTTTTGTGTTTACTTTTTGGGCCCTGCTTTCTTATTATGTGGTTCTTCCTTCTTTGTCTCTTTCGGGCCCTTGTCTTCCTCGTGCAGTAGTGCCATGTCCACCAATTTATCGTAAGTCGCTCCCATGGGTACATGGGTCATGGCTAGGCTGTGCAGTGGCTCGTTCAATCCTTTAACAAAGCGGAGAGCCTTTTTATGCTGAGTGTTGACTAAATCCAATCCGAACCTAGCTAGTTGGTTGAACTGGTTGACGTATTCCTTGACCGTCATACTTCCTTGCTTAAGAGATAAGAACTTTTCCAGTTGTAAACTCCGTTCAGCTTGTGAGAGAAATTTTGTCTCAAACCTTGTTCTGAAATCCATCCATGTCTCAACCGGCCTCTCGGCGTTAGTGACTTCCCACCAGTAGGAAGCTTCGTCTTTGAGCAGCCATATCGCCAACTGTACCTTCTGCTTATCGTCCACCTCGAAGATAACGAATAGATCCTCAGTTTCTTTGAGCCAGTTCCTCGCTTCGACGAATGATTCAGTTCCCTTGAAACCCTTTCCACCCATGGCCCTAAAATCTCTACAGATCTTTGAGAAAGCAATTGCACGAGGAGGGGGCGGAGGAGGAGGGGGATCATTTGCTGGACCTGCGGCGGCGGTCCTAGCCTCAAGATATTGACGAAACCAACCGGGTACATGAACACCCTCTGGTATCTCAGATGCTTCAGACATGCTGAAACGAAAAAGGAAAGATTCAATACAAAAAGGACTGAAGGAAAGATATATGGATCTTGGGGATCATGTTCTTCAAAATAAGCTTTATTTTTGAAAATACTTCCTTTCAAAACCTTTTTGAAAATAGTTTTCAAAAACTTTACCCAATCTGGTAACCTTCAGCTCTGATACCAAGTGTTACACCCCACCTCCGTTAAGGTCACTCAAAAGGGAATGCCTTAACTTTGGTGGAGCATTTTAGTAAACAGAACAGAAACTTACAAGACAGATAAAACAGTACTTGAAAAATTTATAACTTTATTTCAACAGAACCGAAATAAACTTGGTTACATCCTTTCAAATCACAATATCAGAATTCAAGTACAAAATATCAGTCTTGTACAAAAGCCTTCAGAATGCATAATTTAAAATCATAATCCCCACAGAAGAAGACAAGCCATACTTTAAGCACTTCAAGCGGAAGAAATCTGGATCAAGCTAGAGTATTCCCTTCTACAAAACCTGGGGGGGAAACGGAAGAAAGGAGGCGAAACAACAAGGGTCAGACAAAAAGTCTGGCAAGTCCAGTGATTTTCAGTTATGAACAGATAATAATAACATGACATGAACATAAAACTGGATGAGAGATAGCTGTAACAGGTGTAGCAGATATAACAGAAGAACATAATGACATAAGCTATTTCTTTACACTTCTCTGCACTAATACTAGTATAACAGAATTAGGTGTCACCCTAATGTCTAAACTGAAACAGAAACGGGTACAGAATAATTTAACAGAAGCAGAACGCTAATAATGGGCCTTTACTACCCGATCAGAAACAGACAGAAGCAGAAACAGATTAATCCCTACAGAAACAGAATGTAGAATTAGGTGTACACTAGTAATGGGCCTTTACCACCCGAACAGACGGTACCATGCAGAAACAGATAGGTGTTACCACCCAACAGAAACAGACGGTACCAACAGAAACAGACAGAACTAAGTGTACCCTAAAACCCTACCCCAAGCGATCGGCTCCCTAATACATAAATATCCTGTGTCGGCCCCACAGTAGGGTGTATCACTCCCTAAAGTGACAACCAATTGGCACAGACCTATTTACAGATGTCACGGCGTCTTACATCCTCAGAGGCAGACCGGGATCCATGCACGCACATGACCCGGTTGGAACGCACCATCAACACCCCTCGACATTATCAGAATGAACCGCTTATAATTAGTTCAGTAAGCGTGCCCGGACCCTACTTACTGTTGGGTCAAAGTTTCGATACCAGAAAGGGTTACTGACTAATATGGGTCCCAAACAACAGATGACACAAGTAATTCCCCTCCTAACCTTGTGTCCCCAGACTAACAGATTTCAGCTTAACTTGTCTACAAGTTTCGGACATACAAAATTTAGATTAACTAGTTCACAGATCAGACAATCAAGTTAAAAGGTTTTCAGACTAACGGATCAGATGTTCGGATTAACAGGCTTATAGATTAACTGGTTACAGATTAACAGACTTACAGATTAACTGGTTACAGATTATCTAACTTTGTATTGGGCCTACGGATTCACGAAACGGGTTTATCAGATTCATTGGTCCAATTGGTTTAACCTTACCCAACACGTTTTAGACATCATAATTATCTCAGATTTTCATTAATTAAATATTAATGCCCAAACCTCTCACATTAGACTGTCAGTTTGCGGCTACTGGTTAGGCCGGTTGGTTCCGGGCAGGTTTCTGTCGCAAACTGAGTCTAACCTCGGGTTTCAAGCACGTTATGACTAACTTCTCACATTAGAACCTATTGTTTGCGACCACTGGAATATGCCGGGCGGTTCTGAGCAGAATTACGCCGCAAACTCATTCTAACCTCGAGTTAGCCATGTTTATCTTTGCAGCCAATTAATTAATGATTTACCATTTATACCCACGCCTAATATACATGTCAATTATTCATAACTATAGCCAATTCAGATTATGTCAATAGCAGACTAATTATATCAACTCAACAGGTATTGCAGATAACAGATTTTATAGATTAGGCGACTTAACGGATTTAGCAGATTAAGCAAACTAGCAGATCTAGCATTTTCAACAGACTTAGCAGATGACAGATTTGGCAGATGAACAAATCTAGCAGACTAGGCAGTAGAGCAGAACTAGCAGATTAAGCAATATAACAGACTAGCAGATTCGGCAAATATAGCAGAACTAAATAGCAGATTTTATTGTTCCTTAAGGTTTCATTGACCCATCTTGCCTAATTATACATTTGGCCTAAGTTTGCACACCTAAATAATTGTCATGGTTCACAATATGATTATATACCAAATATAGCCATCTATTACTATGCATGTCATATATCCCAAAGATCCCTTACTTAGGTGTTTATTTGCATTAATAGATACCCTACTCTCATGTAAATCTTTATACCTAAGCCATATTCTTTTTATCACAAATCATATGTTCAATACCCATTTATGTTATAAATACAACATGTCTAGTCATATGTCTCAAATTTATGTTCTAACTACAGTCCATGTTCTTTCCTCAAATCAGTCACCTATTGGTCATGCCCAATTTATGCATCATTCATTTTACTGTCCCAAACAATTTAGCGTAGGTTAATCTCTTATGAGATTGGCTCAGGCTCGTGGTAGCCTGGCTATAGAACAGAAAGAGGAAAGAGATACAAAATCAGACAGATCTAAACAGAACAGAACAGATATAACCTCAGATTCAGATTTACAATTCATGTCACAATCAGAATTAACGTTTATATCGGAAAATAACTGTACTTGCCTTGGTTGGATTAAAGAAAGAACTTTAATTGTTGTAGAATCGTTGCAGAAGCTTTAATCTCTAATTTGAATTGAGTTGCTTAGGTTGATGTTGATTAGCTTCTAGTTTTGATTCCAACAGAGTAGCGACGCCATTTTTATTTTTATTTAGAACAGAGGCAGAGAAGAAGCAGAATAGAATTGTGTGTAGAGAAGGCTAGGTCTTAGGTTGTTTTTATAGGTGTAGCAATTCATTTCAGCCATCAGATTAACCCCAAAACCAATCTGGACCATCAAAAATCGTCCCTGGGCTTCAAAAACGTGTTCTGGACCGAAACAGGCCGACCAGGTCGACCTGTAGGGGGGGAGGTCGACACTATAGTCGACCCCCATGGGGGAGGTCGACTCCCATGTCGACCCCCTGGTCGACCTGGCCCCCCAGTTCGACCTTCCCAGTTCTGTGCTGACCGAAACCTTCTGAATCTTCTACAGGCCATAAATTCTTCATCCGGACTCCGATTTTTGAAAACTCGGACTCTATTTCATGTAAAATTTCGAGAGGAACGCATTGGTGATGTCCATTTTACCTAATTCCTGATTCTTAAATTAATTATCCTCATTTTACTATCTTTTCCGTTACACACACCGTTATCGAACTAATTTTTCTTCTCTTTCATGTATTTATTAATTCTTCTTATGCATCACCATTATTTACCTATCATAAGCATATTTTCATATATTTTATTTCATTTTTAATTATACTTAAAAATGCGGGGTGTTACAATAGCCAAATATGCTTGGTACATGAAATTTTATCTTTTATTATTACAATAAGTGAAGAAATCAACTTCAAATATAAATGTATCAATCATAGGCGGCATAGTGCCCCATCACACTATGTCGCTATACTAGGCTCTATAAATAAAACCGAAACATCACATATTGGAAGTTGGATTTCCATCTGAACTAAGGCAAGAGATCGTCCTTACCGCTTCGAGACAATCTAGCCCATGTCTCAGGACCCAGACACAGGTGGGCCCTTGGATCGTCAGGGTCGGTCCACACAAAGTGGATTAAAATGCCTGAACACTGCATTTCCCCGCCCTATGGGGCGTAAATCTGGTCTGCATAAAGACCATCCATCGGCTCCGCAGAGACCGAAATAACCAAGGTGCCTCGCTATCCATCATCCACATAAGTAAAACGTCAGGGCTTTCAAAACGCTGACACCACTCCTAGCTAGAAGGAAACGCATGCCCTCCCTGATGTCCTCTCCCATTTCTGGTTCACACCGAGGTGTGAGGCTCGCGAATTAACGCTACACAAAAGCTATGCTTTATTAAAGTCATGATTTTATCATCAACCACAAGACTATGCTTTTCAACAGAAGCCTTGATCATTTGCATCCTAGCATGCCACACAGGCAATTCACGCTATGCAACCGATGTATATCAATCAAACAGAATGAAATCCAATGTCAGACACACATCCGTTTACAAGTTCGTTCTGGGTTTGAACGAAACCGGAGGCACCTTGTTCCTCGTCCCGTATGTCCAATACAGGAGAGAGGTCCGCGCATATCCGGTTGATCTCCAAGTACATCTGGACGATCACCACTTATTACCTTATCTTGGGTGCATAGCTAATTCAAGACATCAGTAATCATCCAAACGATGTGGAGACCTCCGGTCTTTAGCCACTGTCTTCATCCTCGATATATCATCGAATCAGTTATCCAGATGGGATAAACCCGATCTTTCTGAATAACGCGCATATATAATGAACAAGTGCTATAAAACACAACATACGCCTCATTCCAATCCAGAATATTTCCTTATTTAAATATTCATATCCTTTGGGAAAGGTTCCCATTAATTTTATAAAAGATAAATTATTTAAATTTAATCTTCCTTTGAATATCAATTCAAACCAAATTATGGTTTATCTAAACTAGTCGGGATTAGCAAACCTTACTGAAGTAATCATTTGTTTTAATTTCCCAATCCCAACCTATTCATCCCATGAAGCAATATTGGTAATACTTCATATCTAACACCACGATGTTATCGGTAAATTCAATTACCATTTCACGTTCAAATCTAGTTAAAATTTAACTATCGCCTGGAGCAAAACTGGTGATACTCCATTCTCGATCATTTCTTGAATTTGATAATTTTAGTTATCAAATTCACCTTTCAATCTATTTAAAGATTCATTAAAACTCTAATTCGGTTTTAATTTCCAAAAATCATTACTTAATGATTATTCACAGTTAAGAAATTAATCTTATCTTTAACTGGGTAAAAGAACTAATGTCATTTAAAACACAACTCACGATAAATTCAAAATCACATTCCATTAACAATGGAATCTTCACGGAAAACAGATCAATACATATAATCGATATGAACTTCCATATCCAACCGATACTATAAATGGAATAACGGCAAAGCCTCTTAAATTCCATATATAGTAACAGTCTTCCTCCACAGAAGTCTACATCGATTATTACCAAATCGAATTCCATTCCATTTCAGTTTATTTTATTAAATTGGAAAACTATACTTTGGAAAATTTTCTTTAAATATTAACAAAAGATTTATAAATTCCAAATCACATTTCACTGTAAATCGGGTTAAAGAACGAATGTCGTTAAAAACACAGTTCATGATAAACCCAGTTCACATTCCATTTTATTCCAATTATTAAATATAATTGGAAACCCTAACAATCTTAATTAAAAGATTTATTCTCTTCACATGGGGTTCAAGAACAGTGTTACTAAAGACACCGTTCACGGCAAACCCAAAATCCCATTTGATATTAAATACAAGGCTCTGAATAGAAAATATATCGGCTTATATTCAATATCAAATACTACAACCCACAAATATCGTATTGGAAATAACGATATAAATATATCTTTCAGATTTCCATAACAATATCTGTATAATCAAGAAATCCAACATCAAAACATTCCGAAGACAATTTCGATTCAAATCCATTCCAATTTATATATTGGAAATCGTGGTTATTTTTAAAACCATTTCAAATCCAATTTATTTATTTAAAATTATTGGATTATAATTCTAGTTAATAACTAGTTCATTTCGATAAAAATCTATTTTTTTCTTTTCAAATATGGAATTTTCCAGCCCAATTCTTTCTAAATCATTTATTATGATTTTACACAAATTATTGATATTTTTAATAATTTTATCAAGGCCCGTACAGTCGATTTCCATAAACGGCCATCGAACTTCACTTACAGCGACCTTTTCCAAATTTTATTTGGATATAATTCCAAATCAAACCGTTAGATTTCAAATCTCTAATACTCTTTAGAAAGCTATTTTTGATACGAACCCAACGGTTCCAGTTTTAGGAGAATTCGACGGTCGGATCTCCCGTAATGTCCATTCGAAGTCAATGGTCGAAATTCGCGAACTGCCGTAGCGCGGTGCGTTCTATTCAGGCCATTATATTATATATAATATATATATTTCGTTGATTTCCATTTAAAATGTATTTTATAAATCGCTATAAATTCGTTTTTAAAACGATTTCAACTTCATATTCAATTTCAAATCAAAATCAAATATTCCATATCATTAATATATAAATGATAATATTTTCAAAACATCAGATTGTGAAATCAATTCCTTTTCAATATTCATTATAAAAATGAATAAAATTGATATAAATATCGTTCCTGTCAAAATTGCGTTAAATTAATCAACACGGCTTTATATATTTAAAAATATTCGTGTCCATCCCAAATTGAACATCAAAATCATATTTTGATTCTTTTTTGAATATTATTTTAAAATATTCATAATTTGAAAATATTTGATATTTTAAAATATTCGTTATTTTAAAATATTTGTTCGTTCTGAATTGGAATCAGACACGGTCAATTACCATATAATGTTGTTTATATGGATTTCATACAACACACGTATGTAACAACCATAATCAACAATCATCCATCGTCCAGAGTGCATTCTACACTGTATAAGCATTAAGTATAGATATCTAACACTTACAACAGTTTGTCAACCAATCGATTGACATACAACTAAACAGTTGGGATTAGTGTACGTCAAATATCATCCCAACACCCGTGTGGGGTTTCAATCCACAAACACAGAATTTATTTGTGCAGTTAGGCGATGTGTAAAATTTATCGTCCAATTAATACCAATAAAATGGGTGTACATAAACAAATCATCCGTGTAATGACCCGCATTGTCAGAGGTATTATAATTAATTTATTTAATTATATATATAGTGATATAGTGAATTTAATGGTCGTGGAATTAAATAATGGTGAATATTTAATTAAAATAATAAATTAAATAATATATTTAATTCTAAAATAATCAGAATTGGCTGAAATGGCGATATGGTGTGAATTGGGCAATTCAAAATATATAATTCAGTTTAGATCTGAATTATATCAACGAATATATTTAATTAACGATGGTCGAGCGTATAATTTATATTGTAATTAAAATCGAGCTCGAAATGGCGCGGCAGTTCGCTATTTGGCGATTTGAACTTCAACTGAATATGCAGAAGTCGTTTTAAGTCGGATTTCTGTGAAACAAGAAACGTGCGGAGCTGGTAAAGTATATTTTTCTAGTGGAAGAGAAAAATCAGGATTTCGTCGTGTAGATTTTGATTTACGTCCAAATCAAATTTTAGAAAAGTCGCTATGGAATTCGTAACGCTTTATATACGTTATAAAAGGGAATTTCAATATAAATTGAAATTCGATTCAACTTGGACTTGGAACATCGAATATATAATTACCCTGGAGTCGTATGGTATTCTACTGTGAATATATACGATAATATAAATTTATTTATATTTAATTTAATTTTATTTATATATTTAAATGGATTATTTAGGGGTTTAAAAGTAGCCACTTTTGCAAACGAAGTCGGAATTCGACGAAACTAATTTTGTTGGATCCGCAATGTCAAATAGTTGTTAGATTCCAAGTTTGGTGATTTTTAGAGTCACTGTGTGGCCGTACGGATTTTTAGAGTGAGAAACAGTTAGTATTTCGATGGTTAAAAATACGATGTGTGAGCACACGGAGTCAGAATTCGACGAAACCAGTTTCGTTGGGACCGTAATGTCGAACTGAAGGTGTATGTCCATTTCCGTGATTTTTGGGTATCGTATGTGATGACAGGAATTTTTAGAAGACGAATTAAATGAATAAATTTAACTAATAGAAAATATCCTAACAATTATCTCATCAAAATATCTAAATTTAAATCCTATAAATACCCCTCTCAACCAATTCTCTTCAGACATAATCTCATTCCACGATCCAATTCCTGTGCCGCCACTTCACAAGCAAGAACCAAGCTTCACAAATCAATGGAAAATAAAACAAAATTCTACAAATTGCAATACACTTGTATTTGAGTTGCTTAGGAGTTCCTCTACATTTTGATATCGGTTTGGAGGGGTGCGACGCGGTCTGGTGGACCTCGAATGCTTCCAGCGCCGCCTAGGGCTGAGGCATACGGCAGCTACAGGCCACCGGAGGGAGGTTTGAGGGTACCACGGGGTTCAGGGGAGAAGGGCGCATCGTTCGGCGATGGTCTGAGGTTGTTCGATCAACCAAAGTGACGGGCGACAGTCGACAAAGAATGTTCGACGTGGTGACTAAGCCAGGTGCGAGTGCTGTAATTGGGTAAGGGAGATGTAGCGTTTGAGAGGAGGAGAAGCATGGTATCATCGGTTTTCGAAATCATGGTAGGATGGAGATGCGATTTGGGTATCAAAGGGGTTCGAATTTCACTGCTTGGCTGAAGAACGATACGAGATTGGGGAAGAAGAAGTTTTTAAGCGGGTTGGGTCTGTTGAACGTTATTGGGCCTTAGGGAAAATGGGTGAGCCCATTCAAGTTTAAAGTTAAGTTTTAATTTAATCTAAATATGCGTTGGACTTGTAAAGTGAATATCATTGTCATACGTTATCAGAAATTGACAAAATTAGATCCGTTAGGATCGTATGGACGGACACTACCCAATGGAACTGATTGGGAGTGGAGTGAAGCTCATTTGAATTTAGGGCGAAATAAACTGTTTGATTCAAATCAAACAACAGTTTATCGTTCTTTAACGATGAACTGCCAATGTAAGTAAAACTCACCAACTCTGAACAGTTCTATTTTTACAACGTATTTTTAGAACTGTTAAATATTGTCTGATTGATTGTGTGTTGACTGTTTGATGGAACTGCTAGTCAGTTAGTGAATTTCTATATTGATTCTGTTTAACAGAATATATCATATGGAACTGAAAGTGATGTTATCTATATTGCTTAACATCTGTGATGCAGGGAAACAGGTTGGAGGAATCCAATTGGATTCCTCAACAGTTATTTTACTGTGATTTATATATTGTGATATATAATGTGATATGCAATCTGTTGTGATTATGTGTGTTTGGACGATATTTATCGTTGTTATATGGTATGTTAAATCGAAGGATTTTATAAAAAGAGATATTTATTTAGAAATAAATAAATGGGATTATTTATTTATTTAGGAAATAAGTAGAAAGATTTAAAAGTAGATATTTGTAAAACAGTTACAAATAGATTAAATGAGATTATTTACTTATTTAGGTAATAAATAGAATAAAGGAGATATTTATTTGTTAAATAAATAGGATTATAAAGGAAATATTTATTTAGAAAATAGATACGATATTTTAAAAGGAAATAGAGTTAATTAATCAGAGTTAATCAGTTAGAGTTAATCAAATAGAGTAAAGATGTAGAGTTAAGCAAAAAATTAGAAACTGACTATAATTAATAAGTTGAATGGGTTCCTGAGTATCGATCTGATGTTGGTTTCGGCCTTCGGGGTTTATACTTGGGAAGTTGTTCTCTTATTAGTTTACAGTTAGAGTCTGATAGTTATGGAATGGTAGAGATTGATGATTGATTGATAGAATTTCCTTCTAGAAATAATATCGTTGTTTGTACACGTATTTTCCTTCGATAGTTAACTCACAAACTATCGAAGTTTTTGACCATTTTAACGTTGTTAATATGGAGAGATCGGTTGGATTATTATCCAAAGAACCACTCTGTATTGGCATAAGCGTTGCGAATCATATATGCCAAAGATAATTGAAGACGGAGTAAAGTGCAAGGGCTATTGTATAAGTCTTAGATAACAGTGCCTAAGATGGATGTACTGAATAGTGCCTTCGGTTTGTCCAGTCCCAGGACAACTTGTATGGACGAAGGTCTGACAGAGTATATCTGGTAGATCACATAAGTTGATCGTTTCAAACGTATTTACGTTGGTGGCGGAGGAATTCGTTTCTCTTAGCTTATACCCGTGGTATTTTTGGGAAAATCAATTTGTGATTTGGCGGGTATGACGTTGTGACATTCTAAGTGAGTGAAGATGTGGTATGTTAAAAGATAAGCGTAGCTTCTAGCCTCACATCCGGTAAATGACAGAAATCGGGCAGGCAGCATGGCTAAGTCGGTCGCACCGAAGTAGGGTGTATAATCACCTATCTAGAGAATATTCATTTGCTTCTTTATTCTATCAATGTTGTCCCATATATATACGGGAAACGGTTGCTGATCCCAACCGTTGGTGATGTACATTCGATACACTCAACCGAAATGAGTGGTCGGTCATGTGTGGCTGAGTTGTAAGATGTTCTTGTTGAACTCCAGTGTATCGTTCCTAGAGTACACTGATCGGAAGGTGGTTCCATACCTTGTCATAGTTGGAAAACCATTTCCCAATACGTGCTTGCGGTTTTGATTGTATACTATATATGTAGAACGTGAGATGAAAGCGTTTCTGCTAGATGATTATTATATTGTGGTTGATAGACATTATTATAATATCAAAAGTTTTTTGATATAAAGATATTTTGGATATCTCATAAGGGAAAAACCCGTTCCGTTATACGGCGTGGTCTTATGAGATATCGTTTAATGGCTCAATCTGTTTTAAATTGTTTTACTCATACCAGTCCCATGACTGACCCGGAGTTTATTTTGTTTTGTTTTCCCTAAACTCTCGGGTGCCCAATTTTGTACGGGCAGTCAAGTAGTCAGGAATTTACAGATATACTGGAAGAGCTTGGAGCAGGAGGCTTCAGGATTATATAGTTATAGTTATTTCCGCTGCGTTGTAAGTGTGTACTCTGATAATGTTATTGTAAACATATACTGATTTTATTTCAAGGATATGTTATCTATTATATGTTGTTCGTTCCGCTATGAGAATCGTGTTACTCTGATATTGTGTTCTTCTTCTTCTTCTTTTCTATTAGTTCTATCTTATCTATCCTCACCCTCTATCTTCTTTCTATTAATTTCTTGAATTTCCAGTGCAATTTGGGGTTGGACTTGTGTTATTTGGTCAGCTCAAATTGGACCGGATTTTCGGGTCATTACAGTTGGTATCAGAGCTTAAGTTAAGAATTACCTTGGCTCTGTGGCGTGACTCGGTAGGGATAGGGTTAGTAATACCCTAGATTGAGTTTGAGTGTATATATACGAGTGCGTATTTGTATTTGATATAAAAATGGTTTTATATTATGGAGATTCATTGACTGAGTTGTTTATGAATTATGGTCGATCAGTTTGATCCACTGTATCGGTAGGAGTAAATAAACACTTGAATACGATGGACCGACACAGTATGGATATGTGATATATTATCATATATAGGTTGTGATTATAATCGAGTAAGATTATAACATGTGAAATGGTTATATATAACCAATCAGAATTTATACAAGTGAATTATATGAAATTGAAATGAATTAAATCTGAATTTAGATCAGAATTGGAATTTAAAATCCCAGAAATGGGAAAGGTGTTTGTAAATGAATCTGGATTTAATATATATGAATTTTAAGATCCTGGGAGATTTTAAATTTGTTTACAACATTATAAAAGGATATTTGGAATTGATTTCAAGGTGGAAATGTTTAAAAATGGGTTTTGAAAATGCTATAGTATTGAACTCACTTCGGTAGCTGGAAAATAGATTCCGATGTTAATCATGAAATCATTGGTGTTCATTTTCGAGTATGTAAGTGACGGATTACTACCAAGGATTTTGTTTTGAATTTGTTTTGGGAAAACAAGTTGTGTTGAATTTCAAAAAGGAAAATTTGATTTTTGAAAGTGGTAAACTATTTAAAAACTTCCAGGAAGAAAAGGTTGTTTGAATTTAAACAAATTAAAGTAAAATTTGTAAAATCCAATGGAATTGGGATTGAATTAAAAGCCAGTAAGTGAAAATCATTTGAAATAGATTAGTGTCAAGTAGAACTAGACTTGATTAGAGATAATCTGGAATTATATTGGACTGATGAGTTATGGATTTGAAATCAAGAATAGTGCTTGAGTTTGAAATGAAATTCGACTTAGGTATATGCGAATGGTTGTGTTAAAGATAAACTGACTTGAGATCAAGTTGGAATTGCATTGGTATATATTGAATTGATGACAGGTGAAGTGATAAGGTTGATATGCCCGACAAAAAGGTAAGAGTTTATATTTGATATAAGCATGCGATTTATGAGCCGAATTGGCAAGCCGCTTGGCTGTTTGATTTTCTTTTGGGTTGGAGAAGGCCTAGAGAGGCGAGTTGTGGTTTTACCGATAGGGCTGTACAAAGGAGGTTATGGCGAAATTTTCCGAAAATTTAAAGTGTTAGAAAATTTTAGTTAGTCGAAGGAATTAATATTTTAGTCGATATTAATTGGTTCAGTTGAAATCAGAAATAAGGGGTAAACAAATCTTAGGAATTCCAATAGATAGGATCGTCCTCTAACTTAGCAATTTCGAGGACGAAAATATTTTAAGTGGGGAAGATTGTAATGACCCGCATTATCAGAGGTATTATAATTAATTAATTTAATTATATATATAGTGATATAGTGAATTTAATGGTCGTGGAATTAAATAATGGTGAATATTTAATTAAAATAATATATTTAATTCTAAAATAATCAGAATTGGCTGAAATGGCGATATGGTGTGAATTGGGAAATTCAAAATATATAATTCAGTTTAGAGTTGAATTATATCAACGAATATATTTAATTAACGATGGTCGAGCGTATAATTTATACTGTAATTAAAATCGAGCTCGAAATGGCGCGGTAGTTCGCTATTTGGCGATTTGAACTTCAACTGAATATGCAGAAGTCGTTTTAAATCGGATTTCTGTGAAACAAGAAACGTGCGGAGCTGGTGAAGTATATTTTTCTAGTGGAAGAGAAAAATCAGGATTTCGTCGTGTAGATTTTGATTTACGTCCAAATCAAATTTTAGAAAAGTCGCTATGGAATTCGTATATAATTCGTAACGCTTTATATACGTTATAAAAGGGAATTTCAATATAATTTGAAATTCGATTCAACCTGGGCTTGGAATATCGAATATATAATTACCCTAGAGCCGTATGGTATTCTACTGTGAATATATACGATAATCTAAATTTATTTATATTTAATTTAATTTTATTTAAATATATTTATATACTTAAATGGATTATTTAGGGGTTTAAAAATAGCCACTTTTGCAAACGAAGTCGGAATTCGACGAAACTAATTTTGTTGGATCCGCAATGTCAAATAGTTGTTAGATTCCAAGTTTGGTGATTTTTAGAGTCACTGTGTGGCCGTACGGATTTTTAGAGTGAGAAAGGGTTAGTATTTCGATGGTTAAAAATACGCTGTGTGAGCATACGGAGTCGGAATTCGACGAAACCAGTTTCGTTGGGACCGTAATGTTGAACTGAAGGTGTATGTCCATTTCCGTGATTTTTGGGTATCGTATGTGATGACAGGAATTTTTAGAAGACGAATTAAATGAATAAATTTAACTCATAGAAAATATCCTAACAATTATCTCATCAAAATATCTAAATCTAAAATCCTATAAATACCCCTCTCAACCAATTCTCTTCAGACCTAATCTCATTCCACGATCCAATTCCTGAGCCGCCACTTCATAAGCAAGAACCCAGCTTCACAAATCAATGGAAAATAAAACAAAATTCTACAAATTGCAATACACTTGTATTTGAGTTGCTTAGGAGTTCCTCTACATTTTGATATCGGTTTGGAGTGGTGCGACGCGGTCTGGTGGACCTCAAATGCTTCCAACACCGCCTAGGGCTGAGGCATACGGCAGCTACAGGCCACCGGAGGGAGGTTTGAGGGTACCACGGGGTTCAGGGGAGAAGGGCGCATCGTTCGGCGATGGCCTGAGGTTGTCCGATCAACCAAAGTGACGGGCGACAGTCGATAAAGAATGTTCGACGTGGTGACTAAGCCAGGTGCGAGTGTTGTAATTGGGTGAGGGGGATGTAGCGTTTGAGAGGAGGAGAAGCATGGTATCATCGGTTTTCGAAATCATGGTAGGATGGAGATGCGAATTGGGTATCAAAGGGGTTCGAATTTCACTGCTTGGCTGAAGAACGATACGAGATTGGGGAAGAAGAAGTTTTTAAGCGGGTTGGGTCTGTTGAACGTTATTGGGCCTTAGGGAAAATGGGTGAGCCCATTCAAGTTTAAAGTTAAGTTTTAATTTAATCTAAATATGCGTTGGACTTGTAAAGTGAATATCATTGTCATACGTTATCAGAAATTGACAAAATTAGATCCGTTAGGATCGTATGGACGGACACTACCCAATGGAACTGACTGGGAGTGGAGTGGAGCTCATTTGAATTTAGGGCGAAATAAATTGTTTGATTCAAATCAAACAACAGTTTATCGTTCTTTAACGATGAACTACCAATGTGAGTAAAACTCACCAACTCTGAACAGTTCTATTTTTACAACGTATTTTTAGAATTGTTAAATATTGTCTGATTGATTGTGTGTTGACTGTTTGATGGAACTGCTAGTCAGTTAGTGAATTTCTATATTGATTATATTTAACAGAATATGTAACACCCCACCTCCGCTAGGGTCACTCACAAAGGGAATGCCCTAGTTTTGGAGGGGTATTATCTAGTAAACAGTCACAGAGATAACACAAGACAGAACATAGATAAAAAAGAGTATATAAAGCAGCGGATATAAACTTTAAAACCAAATCTCATTACTGAAAAATAGAGTCAAAACCTCTTACATCAAAATGCCAAGTCATTATTTCATTACATCAAGTTCTAAAGAAGCAAAGTACTTAAAACAACATAAGTAAAATATTATTCCCCAAAAAGTGCATGAGTGAAGCCATAACATAGCTCAGGACCAAACCGTACATGAGCTGTCAGAAAGCAAGCAAAGTCCAAGCTAAGAGCTAGAGTCTCCTCCCTGAGAACCTGGGGGGGAACGAAAGACAAAGAGGCGAAAGAAAACGGGTCAGTCAAAAAGACTGGTAAGCCCTAGTGACTATCAGCATAGAAACTAGTAAAGTTAACAAGACATGAATAAACTGGAATTAAACATAGGAACGATGATAAGTCTGACATGATAACTAAGCTAACAAGATAACTCAAGTCTAACATTGCGTATTCAAGGTTCGCCATACCAACTATACTGGTATACTAATCCCGTGTCAACTATAAATCAAGAAAATAATCCCTTGGCCCAATGTCGTGAAGTGACCCAATTCGGGGTCCAACGGCACGATCTAATCGATCGGCTCCCTACAAGTCTAGCTCGTCGTGTGTCTGTGTCATACGGCCCTATCACGAATGTAGTCACCTGTGCTAGGTCCACCATAGGGTGTATCAAGCCCTAGGGTGCCAACCGCCGACACGAATCAAGAATGCACAGATAATCCTACTGATGCCCAATGCCTGCTTTTTCAACTCCGAACTAAGTGCACGACCCTAGTCCGCCTGAACCTACAATGGCGCACCAACTCAGCCGTCGTTCTGGTCGCTTACAATCAGCCCAGCAATCGTGCCCCACCCTACCTAGTCCTAGGGTACCGTGATACATCTAGTGGGTACCGTGATACATCGTGCCCCACCCTACCTAGTCCCAGGGGTACCGTGATACATCGTGCCCCACCCTACCTAGTCCCAGAGTACCGTGATACATCGTGCCCCACCCTACCTAGTCCCAGGGTACCGTGATACATCTAGTGGGTTACTGCTGAAAAGGACCGCGTAACTAGGGTTTCGTTCAGCAGGTTAAGTTGTCATTTAAAATCAGACTTAACCCCATTTATGTGTCATGTCAAATTGACTAAGTGTGTCATTCTAGTTCAAGACTTAGTCCTACGAATCATGTGTCAGGTTGGTTAAGTGTGTTCAAGCGGTTCATGACTTAACCCTATCCAATCAACGTGTCAAATTGGTTAAGTATATTCATGTGGTCCATGACTTAACCCTATCCAATGGCATTAATTTACTTAATGCACCCCTAACCTCTCACATTAGACTTGGTTATGGTTACTGGATGTGCCGGGCGGGTCCGGGCAGTTTTACACCATAACCTAGTCTAACCTCGGGTTTCGAGTGCGATATGACCAACTACTCACATTGGGTCCTATTGTTTGCAGTTACTGGATTCGCCGGGCGGTTCCGGGCAGATTTATACTGCAAACTCAACCCAACCTTGAGTTGGCCACGTTCAAGTTATCTAAGTGTCATGTCCATGCTTAATTTTTCATGTCAAGTTCAAGTTCGTGTTAACCATGTTCATGATTCAAGTTTTCAAGTATGATTTCATGTCAAGTTTACATGTCATGTTTTCATGTCATATCATGTTAATTTTATAGCCAATTTCAAGTTTGCCTAATCTACCCAAAACGTATCTCCAACGTATGTGAATTCGCATCAACACAAGATATCAAGATAGGGAATAACACAAAAAGGATAGTCATAGGATGGCAAAGGTCTTTACAAGTTAAGCATGACGATTATAACATTTCAGGCATATGAATAAGTGTCTCAACATCAACTTGGCAGAATATGGTGATAGACATGGTAATGGATTGACATAAGATAATATCCCCAATAATAGTTTCAACATCACAGGTAATGTTTAGATAAAGGTCATGAGAGGTTTTAGGTTAATAACATGAATATGTCCCAAATCAAGTTCATACAATAATCCACAAGTCAAAGTTTCACATGAATAGATCTAGGGTGTACAAAATTAGATCTAAAATAGTAGGTCTAAAAAGGATAGTCATAGATCAAGGATTTACAACGATAGATCCAACCTAGTCATCATGTTTAGGCATAATTTCAGTTTACATCGTGTTCATGTTAAATTTACAGTTTAGATCTAATAGTAACCGGGGCTTACCGTTCGTGGTTTTTGAGAACTAAGAACAGAAATTGTCGTAGGATCGTTGCAGAAGCTTCAATCTCTAGTTTGAATTGAGTTTCTTAGGTTGATGTTGATTAGCTTCTAGTTTTGATTCCAGCAGAGTAGCGACGCCATTTTTATTTTTATTTAGAACAGAGGCAGAGTAGAAGCAGAATAGAATTGTGTGTAGAGAAGGCTAGGTTTGGGGCTGTTTAAATAGGTTTAGGCAGATGAATCTGGACAGAAATCGGACTAGATACATCAGAACGAACACTGGCCCAAAAATGGGCTCGGGGACCAGGTCGACACCCAAGTCGACTGCGCAGTCGACCTGGTCCTGGGGGTGTCGACTGCCCAGTCGACTCCCCAGTCGACCTGGGTCTGGGCGGGAAATTTCCCGCCCAGTCTGTTCTGCGTTTGATATTCGAATTTTGAATTCGAATTCGAGCTGTTTTGAACTCTGAATATTTCTGAAACTTTGGGGAGCCATAACTTGGTCATACGGACTCCGATTTTCGAAAACTCGGACTCGATTTCATGCAGAATTCCAAGACGAACGCAATGGCGCAACCCATTTCCCTTGGTTCTTATTTTAAAATTTAATTCTGCCTAGATTTATGGTTATAACACGTTATCAAAATACGGGTTGTTACATTCTCCCCTCCATAAAGGATTTCGTCCCCGAAATCTCTAAGTTAGGAAGAACTTATTCTACCATCCATCATCTGTCTACTCAAAACATCATCCACAAGCAAACATTGTCCTTAAGAGATTTCTAATGCCGTATGAACATATGCAAAAAGTGTGTGTATATGTTCCTTATCTAATGCAAATGATCGGGCCTGATTGATCTTTCTTATGCAAAATATGTTTAGTGTCATGAACCCAACATGTATGCAAATAATCCTAGTCACGTAAGCACTATATGTGTGCACAAACATTCATCCATATGCAACATTCATATGATAACACATTCAATTTCATCCATAAATAAGTATAAACACTCATGCATATGCAATATGAAAATGTGTCTGAGCCGATCTAGTGCCTAATGTGTGTTATGCAACCACGAGCAATCACTTGCAACCACTTGCAACCATTCGCAAACATCAAGCATAACATGTTTCAAATACATGTTTACATTCATAGGATTCTATCTAAGGTTCTCAAGACAGGATCGGAAGGATATACAAGATAAAACAGAGTATCTAGGGAAAAGAAGTTAAAGATGTACCCCTAGAAGGTCCTTCTTGCGGGGCTTGCCCTTGCTTCTTAGGGTAGTTCTTGCCGATGTGTCCCGTTTCACCGCATTGAAAACATGCTCCTATCTTCATCTTTTTCTTCCTACAGTCCTGGACTATATGCCCGTCAATACCACAGAAGTTGCATTTTCTTTTCTCGCGTGACTTGTCATTCTTGTTGTTGCTGTTCTTTCCTCCTTTCTCGGAGTCTACCTTCTTGTCTTGAGACTCATTCGCCTTGACCTTCTTCTTGCCATTCTCGTCTTCTTCATGAAGTAGGGCCATATTCACCAAGCTTTCAAAGGTCGCCCCCATGGGTACATGAGTCATGGCCATAGTGTGGAGTGGCTCGCTCAATCCTCGAAAAAAGCATAGAGCCTTCTTCTCAGCCGTGTTGACTAAGTCCAAACCAAACCGAGCAAGCTGATTAAACTTATTCACGTATTCCCTAACTGACATGTCCCCTTGCTTGAGTGCCAGGAACCTCTCCAACTGAAGGCTCGCTTCTGCGGATGATAAAAACTTAAGCCCAAACCTCTCTCTAAAGTCTGCCCAAGTCTCAATTGGCCTGGTAGCGTTGGTGACTTCCCACCAAAATGTAGCTTCCTCTTTCAACAACCATGCTGCCAACTGAACTTTCCTATGGTCCTCCATATCGAAAATAACAAACAAGTCTTCAGTCTCTTTTAGCCAGTTTTTCGCCTCAACGAAGGTTTCAGTTCCAACGAAGTTCTTACCGCCCATTCCTATAAAGTCCTTGCATATTTTGGCGAAGGCGGAACCCGGAGGAGGAGGAGGAGGAACCGTGGCCACCGAAGGAGGAGGACGAGGGATATCTGCCGGGCCTGCGCTGTTGGCCCTAGCTTCCAAGTATCTTCGGAACCAGCCAGGTATGGGTACTCCCTCAGGAAGGTTAAGATCGGACATGCTGAAAAGCGAAAAGGAAAAAGATTCAAACGAGGAAACAAAGGAAAGTGCTAATGGCTTTTGGGGAATAGCCTTTTCTTAAAAATAAACTTTTCTTGAAAAATGCTTCTTTATAAACGGTTTTGAAAATAGTTTCAGAAGGTTTTTAAAACTTTTGCCCAGTCTGGTAACCTTCTGCTCTGATACCAAATGTACCACCCCACCTCCACTAGGGTCACTCACAAAGGGAATGCCCTAGTTTTGGAGGGGTATTATCTAGTAAACAAGCACAGAGATAACACAAGACAGAACATAGATAAAATAGAGTATATAAAGCAGCGGATATAAACTTTAAAACTAAATCTCATTACTGAAAAATAGAGTCAAAACCTCTTACATCAAAATGCCAAGTCATTATTTCATTACATCAAGTTCTAAAGAAGCAAAGTACTTAAAACAACATAAGTAAAATATTATTCCCCAAAAGTGCATGAGTGCAGCCATAGCATAGCTCAAGACCAAACCGTACATGAGCTGTCAGAAAGCAAGCAAAGTCCAAGCTAAGAGCTAGAGTCTCCTCCCTGAGAACCTTGGGGGAGGGGGGAAACGAAAGACAAAGAGGCGAAAGAAAACGGGTCAGTCAAAAAGACTGGTAAGCCCTAGTGACTATCAGCATAGAAACTAGTAAAGTTAACAAGACATGAATAAACTGGAATTAAACATAGGAACAATGATAAGTCTGACATGATAACTAAGCTAACAAGATAACTCAAGTCTAACATTGCGTATTCAAGGTTCGCCATACCAACTATACTGGTAAACTAATTCCGTGTCAACTATAAATCAAGAAAATAATCCCTTGGCCCAATGTCGTGAAGTGACCCAATTCGGGGTCCAACGGCACGATCTAATCGATCGGCTCCCTACAAGTCTAGCTCGTCATGTGTTTGTGTCATACGGCCCTATCACGAATGTAGTCACCTGTGCTAGGTCCACCATAGGGTGTATCAAGCCCTAGGGTGCCAACCACCGACACGAATCAAGAATGCATAGATAATCCTACTGATGCCCAATGCCTTCTTTTTCAACTCCGGACTAAGTGCACGACCCTAGTCCGCCTGAACCTACAATGGCGCACCAACTCAGCCGTCGTTCTGGTAGCTTACAATCAGCCCAGCAATCGTGCCCCACCTGCCTAGTCCCAGGGTACCGTGATACATCTAGTGGGTTACTGCTGAAAAGGACCGCGTAACTAGGGTTTCGTTCAGCAGGTTAAGTTGTCATTTAAAATCAGACTTAACCCCATCTACGTGTCATGTCAAATTGACTAAGTGTGTCGTTCTAGTTCAAGACTTAGTCCTACGAATCATGTGTCAGGTTGGTTAAGTGTGTTCAAGCGGTTCATGACTTAACCCTATCCAATCAACGTGTTAAGTATATTCAAGTGGTCCATGACTTAACCCTATCCAGTGGCATTAATTTACTTAATGCACCCCTAACCTCTCACATTAGACTTGGTTATGGTTACTGGATGTGTCGGACGGGTCCGGGCAGTTTTACACCATAACCTAGTCTAACCTCGGGTTTCGAGTGCGATATGACCAACTACTCACATTGGGTCCTATTGTTTGCAGTTACTGGATTCGCCGAGCGGTTCCGGGCAGATTTATACTGCAAACTCAACCCAACCTCGAGTTGGCCACGTTCAAGTTATCTAAGTGTCATGTCCATGCTTAATTTTTCATGTCAAGTTCAAGTTCGTGTTAACCATGTTCATGATTCAAGTTTTCAAGTATGATTTCATGTCAAGTGTACATGTCATGCTTTCATGTCATATCATGTTAATTTTATAGCCAATTTCAAGTTTGCCTAATCTACCCAAAACGTATCCCCAACGTATGTGAATTCGCATCAACACAAGATATCAAGATAGGGAATAACACAAAAAGGATAGTCATAGGATGGCAAAGGTGTTTACAAGTTAAGCATGACGATTATAACATTTCAGGCATATGAATAAGGGTCTCAACATCAACTTGGCAGAATATGGTGATAGACATGGTAATGGATTGACATAAGATAATATCCCTAATAATAGTTTTAACATCACAGGTAATGTTTAGATAAAGGTCATGAGAGGTTTTAGGTTAATAACATGAATATGTCCCAAATCAAGTTCATACAATAATCCACAAGTCAAAGTTTCACATGAATAGATCTAGGGTGTACAAAATTAGATCTAAAATAGTAGGTCTAAAAAGGATAGTCATAGATCAAGGATTTACAACGATAGATCCAACCTAGTTATCATGTTTAGGCATAATTTCAGTTTACATCGTGTTCATGTTAAATTTACAGTTTAGATCTAAGAGTAACTGGGGCTTACCGATCGTGGTTTTTGAGAACTAAGAACAGAAATTGTCGTAGGATCGTTGCAGAAGCTTCAATCTCTAGTTTGAATTGAGTTGCTTAGGTTGATGTTGATTAGCTTCTAGTTTTGATTCCAGCAGATTAGCGATGCCATTTTTATTTTTATTTAGAACAGAGGCAGAGTAGAAGCAGAATAGAATTGTGTGTAGAGAAGGCTAGGTTTGGGGCTGTTTAAATAGGTTTAGGCAGATGAATCTGGACAGAAATCAGACTAGATACATCAGAACGAACACTGGCCCAAAAATGGGCTCAGGGACCAGGTCGACACCCAAGTCGACTGCGCAGTCGACCTGGTCCTAGGGGTGTCGACTGCCCAGTCGACTCCCCAGTCGACCTGGGTCAGGGCGGGAAATTTCCCGCCCAGTCTGTTCTGAGTTTGAAATTCGAATTTTGAATTCGAATTCGAGCTGTTTTGAACTCTGAATATTTCTGAAACTTTGGGGAGCCATTACTTGGTCATACGGACTCCGATTTTCTAAAACTCGGACTCGATTTCATGCAGAATTCCGAGACGAACGCAATGGCGCAACCCATTTCCCTTGGTTCTTATTTTAAAATTTAATTCTGCCTAGATTTATGGTTATAACACGTTATCAAAATACGGGTTGTTACAGAATATATCATATGGAACTGAAAGTGATGTTATCTATATTGCTTAACATCTGTGATGCAGGGAAACAGGTTGGAGGAATCCAACTGGATTCCTCAACAGTTATTTTACTGTGATTTATATATGGTGATATATAATGTGATATGTAATCTGTTGTGATTATGTGTGTTTGGACGATATTTATCGTTGTTATATGGTATATTAAATCGAAGCATTTTATAAAAAGAGATATTTATTTAGAAATAAATAAATGGGATTATTTATTTATTTAGGTAATAAATAGAAAGATTTAAAAGTAGATATTTGTAAAACAGTTACAAATAGATTAAATGGGATTATTTATTTATTTAGGGAATAAATAGAATAAAGGAGATATTTGTTTGTTAAATAAATAGGATTATAAAGGAAATATTTATTTAGAAAAAAGATACGATATTTTAAAAGGAAATAGAGTTAATTAATCAGAGTTAATCAGTTAGAGTTAATCAAATAGAGTAAAGATATAGAGTTAAGCAAAAAAATAGAAACTGACTAGAATTAATAAGTTGAATGGGTTCCTGAGTATCGATCTGATGTTGGTTTCGGCCTTCGGGGTTTATACTTGGGAAGTTTTTCTCTTATTAGTTTACAGTTAGAGTCTGATAGTTATGGAATGGTAGAGATTGATGATTGATTGATAGAATTTCCTTCTGGAAATAATATCGTTGTTTGTACACGTATTTTCCTTCGATAGTTAACTCACCGACTATCGAAGTTTTTGACCATTTTAACGTTGTTAATATGGAGAGACCGGTTGGATTATTATCCAAAGAACCACTCTGTATTGGCATAAGCGTTGTGAATCATATATGCCAAAGATAATTGAAGACGGAGTAAAGTGCAAGGGCTATTGTATAAGTCTTAGATAACAGTGCCTAAGATGGATGTACTGAATAGTGCCTTCGGTTTGTCCAGTCCCAAGACAACTTGTACGGACGAAGGTCTGACAGAGTATATCTGGTATATCACATAAGTTGATCGTTTCAAACGTATTTACGTTGGTGGCAGAGGAATTCGTTTCTCTTAGCTTATACCCGTGGTATTTTCGGGAAAATCAATTTGTGATTTGGCGGGTATGACGATGTGACATTCTAAGTGAATGAAGATGTGGTATGTGAAAAGACAAGCGTAGCTTCTAGCCTCGCATCCGGTAAATGGCAGAAATCGGGCAGGCAGCATGGCTAAGTCGGTCGCACCGAAGTAGGGTGTATAATCACCTATTTAGAGAATATTCATTTGCTTCTTTAATCTATCAATGCTGTCCCATATATATATACGGGAAACGGTGGCTGATCCCAACCGTTGGTGATGTACATTCGATACACTCAAGCGAAATGAGTGGTCGGTCATTTGTGGCTGAGTTGCAAGATGTTCTTGTTGAACTCCAGTGTATCATTCCTAGAGTACACTGATCGGAAGGTGGTTCCATACCTTGTCATAGTTGGAAAACCATTTCCCAATACGTGCTTGCGGTTTTGATTGTATAGTATATATGTAGAACGTGAGATGAAAGCGTTTCTGCTAGATGATTATTATATTGTGGTTGATAGACATTATTATAATATCAAAAGTTTTTTTGATATAAAGATATTTTGGATATCTCATAAGGGAAAAACCCGTTCCGTTATACGGCGTGGTCTTATGAGATATCGTTTAATGGCTCAATCTGTTTTAAATTGTTTTACTCATACCAGTCCCATGAATGACCCAGTGTTTATTTTGTTTTGTTTTCCCTAAACTCTTGGGTGCCCAATTTTGTACGGGCAGTCAAGTAGTCAGGAATTTACAGATATACTTGAAGAGCTTGGAGCAGGAGGCTTCAGGATTATATAGCTATAGTTATTTCCGCTACGTTGTAAGTGTGTACTCTGATAATGTTATTATAAACATATACTGATTTTATTTCAAGGATATGTTATCTATTATATGTTGTTCGTTCCGCTGTGAGATTTGTGTTACTCTGATATTGTGTTCTTCTTCTTCTTCTTTTCTATTAGTTCTATCTTATCTATCCTCACCCTCTATCTTCTTTCTATTAATTTCGTGAATTTCCAGTGCAATTTGGGGTTGGACTTGTGTTATTTGGTCAGCTCAAATTGGACCGGATTTTCGGGTCATTACAATCCGATTTGTAAATGAATATTTATTTTATTCATATACATGTTAAAAATTATATTTTTACCGATAAAATATTTTATTCGACACATGAATATTTTATTCAATCCATTTCACATCACAAACAATTTTCACAACACAATCAAACAAAACAAGTCATCCATGGTCTGTGGACGACGAGGAGCAGTTCATATACATGCAATTATAAAATAAATAACTGTATGAAGAAAATTATAGTGAGGAGTTCTCACATTGGATTCCACTCCGCCAGCTTTTATTCTGAATATTTGTTCTGGTCGAGTTTGAATTGGCCACTAATTCTAATCTGCTCCATTTTTGTCCTAGTCAGTTTTATTGTGTAGTGCTCGCTGATGCGATCCCAACGCATCTAAAATTGCTGCATTCCGACGTCGTATGTAAAAGCTATGGTAATTTATACATTAGACAATTTAACTGAGAATTAAATTAATTAATTAATCAATTCCCTAATTAAATTTCCTTAATCACCTTCTTAATCGTTAACCCCCCGTCTTCCTCAGTCCTAAAAATCAAACCCAACGTTCGATAGAAAACCTCCCTGTCGCACCTCGTTCTAAGCCACCGGGAGTCGATCCATCGCCACCACACAACAGCCCAACACCTCCTCCTTCTACACTGTCAACATCTGCCACCGCGCAGGCCCTTCCTCCTCCGAATTTGCAATTGAACGCCAGAGCTTTAGGCTCTACAATCGGCCTCCTCTGATAACAATTTTCGATCATAGCTGTATCAAATCCTAGATCTCTCGAAGCACTTCAGTTTTCCTTTTATTTGTTTTGAAAATCATTGAATGAATTAAAAGAAAAAGGGGAGGGAAGGTTTAAAGAATCGGTTGTCGGTCCTTTAGGGTGGCGGCGGGCTGAAATAATGGGCTAGGGTTTGCCCTTTTCCCCCCTTTTATATATAATATATTTTATTATTTAACTCCAAAAATACCCTCATTCCGAACACATTGGGGTATGTTTCGTAAGCCAATTCGATTGTTTGAATTAGTTTTTTATCAAAATTAAAATATAAATCAATGTATATTGAGTTTAAATGTACATTTTAATATACTGGAACCATATACTGACTCCAAAAATTCCCGAAAAATAAACTTAGCTATGTCTTGACGATACGGTCCTAAAAAACTAATTTTATCGAATTTGGAGACCGTTTGAAAAATGGCCAATTTCTGGTCAATCCAAATTGACTAAAACTGTTAAAACACGTTTTACTTCGCCACGCTCACATATTGATTCCAAAAATTATGAAAATTGGAATCAAGCAATAACTTGACATCCCGGATTCAACAAAAGTGGTTTCATCGAAAACGGAGGTCGTTTGCAAATTGGCTATTTTTAAAGGCTATATTTTCCATAGCGACTACTTTGAATTTGCAACTGGGTATAACTTTTTACTTCTGCTATGTAATTTGGATTTTTCGGATTCGTTCGAAAGGTATTTTCAAATGTTTTTGGTTTCGCTAAAATCCGATTTATTTTGAATCCTGTACATTCATTTGAAATTTGAAATCGAATTTTCAAACTACCGCGCCATTTTCAATTCCTTTTATAATTAAAATAAATAATTATATTCAAACTTCGATTCAAAATAAACATATACGTTCTAATTTTATTCAAAATAAATTTCTCGTCGTTATTATTTAAAATAAATCATTTTAAATATTCAAAATTCATTAAAATTTCCAAAATAAAAATGTTAAATCGGTTCTGATTTTCTGAGTTGTTACAAAATACCCCCTACGAACTTTTTAGTGGAAGAAAACCAAATATTCCATATTATAAAGTTTTTGGTTCTAAATGTTTTATTCTTAACACTAAAGGTCAACTTGGAAAATTTGATGCAAAAGCTGATCACGGAATTTTTGTTGGATATTCAGAACGTAGTAAAGCATATTAAATTTTCAAGAAACGTACTAAAGTTATAAAAGAATCTTTACGCATTTCTTTTGATGAAATTCTAATAAAAATATAAAGAACAAAGATGATGAAATCATTGAAAATATAAGTCTTGACAATACGGAAAATAATTCCATAGGACATATCAGATCACCTCCCAGAATCTTAAAAGATCATCCTACACAAAATATTATTGGTGAAATTGACACGCATGTTCGAACAAGAAGTCAATTAAATCAAATAATTCATGTAGCTTTTCTTTCAAATATTGAACCCAAGAATCCAAAAGAAGGCTCTACATATGATTACTGGATTATTGCTATGCAAGAAGAGCTAAATTAATTCGAACGCAATGACGTCTAGGAGCTAGTACCTCGACCAAACGATCAATCAATTATTGGCACAAAATGGGTTTATAAAAACAAGGCGGATGAACTTGGAAATATCACAAGAAATAAAGCCAGATTGGTTGCTCAAGGATACAATCAAGAAGAAGGTATCGATTATGAAGAAACTTTCACACCTGTAGCAAGACTAGAAGCTATACGTATTTTATTAGCATATGCAAGTTTTCATAATTTCAAACTTTATCAAATGGATGTTGAAAGTGCTTTCTTAAATGGTTTTATTAAAGAAAATGTTTGTGTAGAAAAACTACCGCTATTCAAACATGAAAAATATCCAGATTATGTCTACAAACGTAAAAAGGCAGTACGGCTTAAAACAAGCACCTCATGCTTGGTATGAACGACTTAAAAGCTATTTAATAAATTCTAGTTTTCGAGTAGGAAAAGCAGATCAAACTTTATTTATTAAAAATACAAATAAAGATATTTTAATTGTACAAATTTATGTAGATGACATAATTTTTGGTTCGATTAATGAAAATTTATGTAAAGAATTTTCTACAATAATGACGAATGAATTTGAAATGTCTCATATGGGAGAATTATCATATTTTCTAGGATTACAAATTAAACAAGTTTCCAGTGGTATTTTTATTTTCCAAGAAAAATATTATAATAATTTAATTAAACGTTTCGGTTTAGACAACACTTCGGGAAAACCAACTCCAATGAGTACGTTTGTTCATCTTGAAAAAGATGAAAAAGGAAAAAGTATTGATCAAAAATTATATAGAAGTATGATAGGGTCACTACTTTATTTAACTACAACCCGTCCTGATATTATGATGAGTGTATGTTTGTGTGCACGATTCCAATCAGATCCCAAAGAGTCACATCTAAGTGCGGTAAAACGGATTTTAAGGTATCTTAATAATGCTAAGGACTTCGGTCTTTTTTATGCAAAAGGATGTCCATTCGAATTAGTATCCTACAGTGATGCAGATTTTGGTGGATCTTGGACGGATAGAAAAAGTACAAGTGGTACGTGCCATTTCATTGGAAAATCACTTGTATCTTGGTTTAGTAAGAAACAAAACTGTGTGTTACTCTCTACATGTGAAGCAGAATACATATCTGTTGCTTTAGCATGTGCACAAGTAATTTATATGCAACAAACATCAGAGATTTTGGGGTTAATTTAACTAAGTCAACAATATATTGTGGTAATACTAGTGCTATAAATTTATCTAAAAATCCAATAAATCACTCTAGAACTAAACATATAAATTTATCTAAAAATAAAAGACGTCTGAAATAGCCCCATTTTGAACTAATTCTTCTCGGGTTCAAAACTGTTCAAAAACAGACTTCTGTTTTCTCAAATCAGACGTCTGATACGTAACTGACGTGTTTTTTAAAAGACATGTGACTCCTCCCAAACATCACAACCATTCATTATTTCATCCTTTTACTTTTACCTCTTCATCCTTTTCACTTCCTGTACAAACCCTAGCCCCAAAATCAAAAACTACCACAAAAATTTCATCTTTTCAACAACAAATCATGGCACATAGAGGCAAAAGAACATGTGAAGAAGAATCTCTACCATCTTCCAAAGAAATGATCCAAAAGTGGCTTTGGGATGATACAGCAAAAGCCAGGTGTAAAGCAATGAAGGATTCAAAATTCTTCGAAGGTGCCTTTGTAAAATTTGATGCTTTTTCCAATTATCGTCTACTACACTTTGCTAGACACTTCCACTTTGAATCACTTGTTTATTGCAATAAAAACAATATCAAAATTTACTCTCTTCTAGTAAAGTTGTTTCTAGCAAATCTAAACCTTGATCATACTAAGCCTCAAGTGAAAAAGGATACGATTTGGTTATGGGTATGTGGAAAGCATGTGCTTATAACAATGCAACGATTAGGCCAAATTCTAGAATGTGCATGGAAAGGATTGGATATAGACACAATAGAAGTAGATATGTCTGCACGAGATGAGGTTTCACATAAATTTCTCACTGATAATCTCATTAAAATGGAAGAACTTACTTCCACTCATCTTCGACCACAAGCTCGTCTTCTTAATCGAATACATGTCTGAACTATTCAACCTCGGAAAGGGAGCTATGAAAAAGTTTATAAAAGAGATTTTCAAGCATTATATGCCATATACTCAAACAAGCAAATTAATTGGGCGAAAATCATCATGGATGAATGGAATGACATCACGTATAAGCGCAAGTACAAGATTCTACACTACGGTGCTTACATTACATGCATTCTTGCCACTTGTGAAGTCAACATACCAAACATCCCTTCCTTAACCATCAAAGAAATTGGCCCCAAAACCTTGAAGCTTAGGAATATCCCCCTGCATCCCGCTACCTTAGAATTTATGTCGCTTGGGACTTGGACTGAACATGTAGCCTCTAATCCAGAATCAATTATTCTTGAACCTTCTCACCGTCGCCAAGTTAGAGAAGAAGAAGATGATGACGATATTCATATAATTTCTCCTAAAATTTCTTCCAAACAAGCCATCATAATGATATTCCAAAACCAAGCCAAACTTCATAAAGAACTATCAGAAACAAACAACTAAGAAGTTTGAGTCTATCAAAGGATTCTTGAATAAAATTTGGGAAAAGGTCTCTTGCACTGGCACTTCTTCGATCCAAGCTCAAGCTCTAGCTCCATTTCAATGGTCTTTAAGCTCCGAAGAAGTTCCTGATTCCGAACAAGGCTCTCCCAAAGATGTGGGACGACTATTGAGGCATCTACTTAAGAAGGATGGTAATCGTGTTTGAGGGTATGCTAATCTACGTATTTTTCCTAAAAACTTTTTATCTATCTAAATGGCTTGTAATATATTTTGGTACTTCTCTTTATGTTTCGCACAAAACTCTAGTATGTGTTGTCCTATGTTATGACTGATGGTATGCTTGTTTATATTTGCTTGTTTGTTTCTGTGTATGTTTGTATGAATTGCATATGTGCTTAAGATCTTTAAATAAGTATTCCTTTTTTTCAAATGACAAAGGGGGAGAAACAAGTGACATTATACACATATTGACAGGGGGAGCTTATATAGTTGTCATTAGTCAAAACTAGATTGCTTCACACATGGAGAGTGCTTAATGTTGTTGACTGAATAGCAAGGTGTTGTGAGGGAAAGGCTTGTCGTTAGAGTTACATACATGTTGGGGGAAGGTATAGTTGAGATGTTCATATGAATCAAATACACAGTGCCTCGTGGTAAAGCACGGAGGAACATGGAATAATAAGTGGAGCACTGTAATATGTTTTTGAGTTTTTCTTACAGTGGTACGTCAATGAGTGTCGAGTGAAGTGGTATTTATACTGAGCACAATTTCAAATGTCGTATGGGAAAAGAAATCACCATAAAGGCATATGTAGCTACGTAAGTGATCTTCAAACAATGTTATTTATATGAACCGTGCTATAGTTTGACACTTTTTTATTTTTGATATAGAAGATGCAACTGTTTTTATAACTTTCATATGGCATAAGAGTTTGAGGTAGTAGGCGTAGAAAAAACTGTGATAAGGTGTTAATTTGTCTGATGGGTTTTGTTATAACTGGTTATATTTCTACATGTTAAACTTGAGTAGCGTTCAATAGTATCCCAAATACGCTACACAAGTATTTAAAAAAAACTAAAAAAATTACTATCACATTGTAAGGTTGTAGTGGATTAATGGAGGAAGCAGTTGTTTAAGGAAGTGGCAAAATGAAATAGTTTGCATGTATAGAGATTGAGCATTTTCTAAGTTGAGATCAAAACTGTTACAGCAGAAATACAAACGTATGCATGTTGTTTATCGTATTTTAGGTAGCAGTAGGGTTTACTTCAGTGGAGAATCTCCTAGTTGTCCTTGAAGCATATTTGATATCATATGTGTGATCATATTCACTTCACGTAATTAAGATATAATGGTTGGAAACTAATTTCAAAAATGGTAAGTGAAATAAACTTATTTGAACGTTCTACATAGATATTTTAATAATATAAATTGGATTTACAAAAAGAACAAATATACTGAATTGGCAAATATACTAAATTAACAAATATACTGGAAAAACAAAGAGAGAGTGTAGTGTGGATTTGGTTGTGCAATCGAAAGAAGTTGATGTGCAAATATACTAAATTAACAGACATACTATTTTCTAAGTTTTCAATTTTTTCGGCTTACGCTCTTCCTATTAGTAAACCATTTTGATATTTTCATAGAGTTGATGAGACACTAAGTATTTATAGCATATAACTACCAAGGAAGTGGAAATAGAAAGATACAATATTGTCCATGTGTATGCTTCCTGATCGTTCTGCGTAAAATATTTCATATGTATTATGTACCATGATCGTCGCAGAATAAATATTCATGTCATTGTTTACAATACTCCATTCCACTTTTCATTCTAAGTAACCACCAAAGGGACGAAAATAATAACTATGTAAAAACAGTAGAGAGTAATTATCTTCACAGAATCTACTACAATAATTTATTTATTATATATATATATATATATATATATATTTGAAACAAAGGGTACTTAAATTACAAGAAGTCAAAGTACAAAAAATAGGAAAGGACCTGGCCACAAAATACGAACACAACCTAACAACTGAATACTGTACAACGAATACTAAGGCCAACTCCTTCCAAAAACATAACCAGATTAACTAACAAAGTAACATATAACACTGAACAGCACAGTAGCCTTACACACAAAACCCACAACTTACAAAATAGGACCCGCAAGACATAAAGCCCAACAGGCCCAAGCCCACAGATAGCAAATCACTGAAGCACAAAATATGACAGCCACAATAGCCAACTACCAAGCCCATCAACATAAGATATACCCACAAGAACCACAGCAGGCCTCAAAAAACAAACTCCAGAAGCAAAAGGCACAATAGCTAGCACCAAGAACGAAATAAACTTCAAACCCTGAAGTAACAAACCAAAGCTGATTATCTCCACGTACCCAGCATGCAAATCCATAATACCAAAATCTTTAAAGATGTAGAAGGAGAATGGTAGAATGAAAGCAAGATGGAGGGGACCGCGGAGGGGATGTAGCAATCATGAAATGAGGATTTGGTCTCCATATTTCTCTCATTTCTCAAAACATGAAAAATGGATAAAAGTTGTTTTTTATTTTGTGTGTTAACTTTGTTTTCTAAAATTGTTGTTTTCCATGATTTACATGTATTGTACACATTTTTGTATGAACAAAAACCCAAAACTTAAAACGGTAAACCAAACACTACCTTAAAATTCATAGAACCAGGAAGCAACAGAAATAATCCAGCAAGGAGAAGAAACTTAAAGAAGAAGCACCAAATAGAAATAGAACATCAAAAATCCAGGAATAAGACCAAATATTGTGATAACCAAGAACCCAGCTTCACACTGACAACATAAAGCATAAAAAGTCATCAGATCATGCAAGTAATACTGATTTTAGCTGCATGATCATAACCCAAAAGTCAAGTAATTCAGCTATCAAACTGTTTAATAGTTAACACAAACAGTATAAACTATACTCAGGATAAAACTTAGAAAATAACCTAAGGCATGGCATAGGATGAATAAAACAGATACATAATTTCTTTTATTATAAATTTAATGAACACAGAGACATGTTCACTGCAGATTCATGTTAATCTTCTAAAATATTGAACAGCTGTTCACTCGGCATCCTTAATCCACATCTTACACTGCTTCCTTTACTATGAGCAAATTTTCAACCCACATAAGCTTGGAGGTACAATACATATCCATAATTACAAACATGATTATCCTGTCGCTGTCTTGGCTGCTTCGTCGGCCCATATTACTTCTATTGTCCTTGGTTGTGTGCCGCAGTTCTGCAATGAACTTTTAAAAAAAATGTCAAATTATTGCAGGGAATGTCAGTAATGTTAAATGGTCTGGTTTTTATGTAGAACTATTTAACATGTAGCTGTAATCTGGCTAACCGATTGAGATGAACAATTGATACCTGCATACATATGAATTCCTAATTTAAACTAAAAAGCTGTCATTAATAGCACAAGCAGCTGTCAACCTGAAATAGAAAAAAAAAGTTATTAATCCCCATAATCTCATACTATTTTTCTAAATTGGCCATTGTAGTTTATGTTTGTTAAATTTTAAAACTACTTCTAATCAATAAAAGTAACTAATGTACATATGATCACTTAGAACTAATGACTATAGAAAAGAATGTTAAGGAGGAAAAAAAATTCTAAACTAATATTTGAACATTTCATTTTAAACCATCTATGTTCATGTATACATCATTTTTTAATCCTGAGATGATCATTTGATTGTATTTGGAACTGAATAATACACCGTGTCATGATCTTGTAGCATTTCATATAAACATGTGTTGGAAATGTTTTTATAAACATTAGGTGAATTATTAAATATGTTAGAATAAGTGTATGAATGACTCCTATATGTGAATAGTCTCACATCATGGGATTAGATGAAAGAAGCAAGTATTTATACTTGTTTCTAAGTAATCATGTTATGGCCTTGGGCTCCCAATATATGCTTTGTTGTAAGGAGGGAGACCATGCATCATGACCACCACACGCGCACGACCGACCGACCCAGCCCGGTTCGGTTCGGGTTTGGGCATGAGCTTTGTGGTGTAGACACTTATATTTTTGGACTAGAAAACCTTGCCTTTTTCAAACCATTTTTTATGGAAAATATTTCTGAGCCGACTTTTACATATGAAGCGGTAAACTCTTCGCTCGTTATTTCAATAGATCCGATTTTTTCTCACTGCCCAGTATTTTCGTTCAGTCCTAATTCCCGTCTATATATTGTCTTCGATTGTAGACGAGAATATCAATCTGAACAACGTTTTCTTACCCTCGCCATTAAAAAAAGGAGCAGTTTTTTATATTTGAAGTGCACTGATTTGTTGTGCAAGCAAATCCGTTATTCTTTTCAGAGGCTGTTTTATCCTAGAGACGGCGGCGGAAGTACGAACTGGTTTGCACCACCGACCAGATCGTCGAATCGTCTTCAAGAAAGCGACCAAGTGCGTGACTCAGCCATTGTTTCCCAAAAACATGTAATTTAAAAAAAGCTAGTTTTGCGATAGAAGAATACTTGTAATTGTAGCAATGCAATTTAACTTCCAGAAAAATGGTAATATACTACCAATTGGATTAACAATGTCATGGGCAAGAAATTAGAAAAAACAGATTTTTCAAATGTAAAGCTTGTGGGACAAATTTTTTGACATGATCAATTGAGCAGCGATACAATTAATTTGTCATCTGCTTGATATTGCATCTTTAATCCCATAACAACCAAATTTGGATTGACCATATTACTACTGCAAATATCCAACATGATTTACCGAACAATACACATAGGAAAAAGTTGATTGGACAGTGTAACTTCGACTGAATTTTACCAATTCGAACGTCGACAATCTGGACATGCAGAGGACAGCTTAGATGAATTAGCATAACAAACTCGTAGGTGGATGTGAATGCCTGAAATTAAAATTGAGTTCCCCAAGTTTAATAGTATGCATAGAATTGAATAAGGATAGTTTAATAGTGCGCATACAAAAAAATAAATCAATCATCGTTCAAGATTAGTCTACAACTAATAACGCATATCATATTTGGAATGTGCAGAGTGTAAAGGATGGTACAAATGTTGATCAAACTGTAGAATTTGATTTCAAGGTTGTAGTAAACATGAAATCTAGGAGACAACTACATCAAATGTAAGAACTTTTCTAAAGTAAAAGTCCCACCCATAAACCAGACGATTAGTAATCTGAATAGGAAAATTATTTTCCAAATGCAATGATATGGTAGGGAACTCACAGTACTATAGTTCAGCCAATTACATACACAATTTTGTTAGTTATAAATCAAACCATTCATGATAAGAATCATTATTCTGTTTAAGCATAATAATTTAAAGATAACTTGATCATGGTGAAGTAATATGAAAAAAATCAACATGATTCATCATATGTTGGAAATATCGGTAGAAGGATTAAAATGGGGCAAAATAAGAGGGTGAGACACATTTTTAATAGTATGATATAGATGACCATTTTGACTAATAAAAGATTCCAAAAACAATTTATAATTTCATAATAACAGATGCGTGATCATATCATCATGTTAAAATTCAAGTCCTTATTTTAGATGTTGACATAAATTAACCAATTTATTTTAAACTGTAACTGTGCATTCCAACAGCAATAACAGAAGAATTAAAACTTTACGATGTTAATACCTTAATTTTTTTAGTTACTGACTGTGCAGTTGTCATTTCTCATTTTTAGATTAATTTATAGAACATAAAGGAAATATTTTTTGTTGCTTTCATAAGATAACCAATAAAAATATATGTATATTTCAATAGATAGTGCTCTCACGTCAATCAATAACGTCGAAGTAATTAAAGTTTGAATACGGAGACTCTGGTAATCATTGTACACACTATAAGCCTCGGTGAGTCGAATACAAATTTTCACAAACAATAGGTACACGTCATTGCCATAAATTTTGAAAACCTCAAATCTATAGAAGTGTAATTATATGAAGATTAATCTTACAAAACCTTGTTGATTGATAGGTAGAGTAATACATGGAGCAAAATTACTGAATCGTAAAACCGAGTGAATAATGAATTGCCCGACATATTTTCAATAATTGAATGTCAATTGGCTGATACACTTATTAAATGGAGACAAAAACTGTTCGTTAGAAAATTATAAGAATAAACCTGCCACATCTACTTTCCCTGTTATTAACTGGTGTTGCAACTTTATATAATTTCCACTACCAATAAAAGTCACCTCTTCGCGTTTCTTTTCCTTCTTTCAATTATGTCATTGCCCTCGATTTTATTCTATAATCCACAAAGTGTTCACACTTGTAAAGCCAAAAAAAACTATGAAAAAGCATGTGCGAGAAATGAAATATATATTCCTACTATGATTAGTACCCAATATTTAGGCTGTAATCAGAAACTTTGGTTGGCTCTGCTAGTAGCCAGACTCTGGGATACAAATCTAAGGATTTGCACAAAAAGGAATGTGTTACTGACAATTGTTGCCATTTCAAACTATTTTTGTTTCCATTTTAAACTGTTTCCCTCAGATTATTAGAATCCATAGTAACAACTGCATTTTCTTCCATTGGATTTTTTATAAAAAAAAAAGTAAACCTAGAAAAAAAATTCTTTTTGTTTTGGTAGTAAATTAGAATAGAACCATGAAGACTCATTGAGTTCATCAAAAAAAACTAGCATTGGAAACATCAAAACACTGCAAAGTCAATACAGTAGCGGGGACACCTTGTATGCATTATAAACAGGTGAAATATAGTGCGAGCAGGTTATAGGACACGTTTTAAAAAAATATAATATATAAACACAAAATTTACATGCAAAAAAATGGAACACGGAGGCTGAACATTAAGCATGAAGAAATTCAATGACATATAATAGTATGTAACATGAGGGTAATATGTTATATAACTGATTAAAACATTTCTCTAAAAGACATAACAGAGACAGACATATCTTAATATTTGTATAACACATCATTTTTAAATTAATTTTTCATCATCAAAAGCAACTTTATAATGACATGAGTCGATTAAATTCAGAATATCACATAACAATTATTTTGCAAACATACCATTAGGAAGTGTGTTTTACCTCCTTCAACATGGCATTGTTCATAATTACTTTCTCCTTTCAGATTAAACTAAATCAACATTAAGAGTAACATTAGATTATATTGTTGTGGAGGAATTTTGATTCAAGACCTCTCAAATCAAAAATCCCCAACGTCGCGGAAAACGAGATCGTGGTAATAGTGCAAAAACAACCAATCGAACAATCTCAATCTTATCCAAGCCAATCACAATCACCAAATAATGGAAATAATAGAGCAATAACGAGAAACTAAATCACACAGGGATTTATAGTGGTTCCACCGACGTCTTGTCAGTGTACGTCGGTGTACGTCCACTTTGAGAGAGAAACCTTTATTAATATCAATAGAAGAGTACAAGAGATTGATTACAATGATCAAATTTACTAGAAAATTTTGATTTTGTGGAGAAAAGAATTGAAGAAGATTAGGATTGCCAAAACCCTAATTAGAATAAATCTTGATCTAATCTCTTGATTTTGTGTTATCTCCTTTTGGATTTGATGTAGCTTATATAGGCATAGAGAAGTATATGGAAATTCTCAAAATTTCCTCTAGATCCGAAATATTATCCAGATCCAAAATATCCTCCAGATCCAAAATAATCTCCAGATCCAAAATATCCTCCAGATCCAAAATATTCTCCAGATCCAAAATATCCTCCAGATCCAAAATATCCCCCAGATCCAAAATATTCTCTACAATAGTATCGCATACTTCAACACTCCACCTCGATACTATATCCATCTACATCACAACCTTCAATGCACCCAAGCATTTCCTTCTATCTTCAATCAAGAAAGCTTGAATGCTTCTCCAATGAACTCCGGCATAGCCACCGCTCATTGCACTTCACTAACGAGTTCAGGCATAGCCCCCACCCATCAATAAAGTGTTGAAACATCCAACTCCTAAACCAGTCCCACCGAAAGACAATGTACTCGGGAGTGAAAACGAGTACTTACCATGAAGATAGAACAACAACCTCTCACCGATACTCTTCTACACCCACGTTTCTCTCTCAAATCGTGACACCTAGCATCTCTCCAAGCGAATTAAGTTCGAGCAATGCTCGAACTTCCCAACCGGCAATGTCTTAGTGAACATGTCCGTCGCGTTATCCTTTGTGTGCACTTTCCGAAGGCATACTTGCTTGTCTTCGTCCATGGCTACTAGAAATGACTCTCTCACTTCAATATGCTTCGTTCGTGAGCTAAACGCCAAATTCTCCGCCAAATGTATAGCACTTTGGCTATCACATCGAACATCAATACTCACATGTTCGAAACCCAAGTCACACAATAGTCGCTTCAAATAGAGTGCCTCCTTTGCCGCTTCCACAGCAGCTATCAACTCTGCTTCCGTAGTGGATAAAGCAACTACGGTCTGCAATCTCGATCTCCAACTAATGGCCGTACCACCAAGTGTGAAGACATATCCGGAAGTTGATTTCCTCCGATCCCTATCACCGGCGTAGTCCGAGTCACAATAACAAACTAACTTGCAACTCAATCCATCACTACCACCAAAAACAAGACCATGAGATGCTGTGCCTTTCAAGTATCTCATTATAGCCTTCACGGCTTCCCAATGCGATTTCCCCGGATTAGCCATATACCGACTAACCACCCCGACGGCGTTTGCAATATCGGGCCATGTACACACCATGGCATACATTAAGCTACCAACCGCACTTGCATATGGCACCTTTGCCATATAAGCCTTGTCTTTCTCTCCGATAGGTGATCCCTTATCCGAAAGCTTCATATGTAAAGGTAAAGGTGTATTTAACGCCTTTGCATTCTCCATGTTAAGCCGGCAAAGCACCTTCTTAATGTACTCCTTTTGAGTCAATCTCAACTCAAAACGCTTTCGGTCTCTTACAATCTCCATTCCCAAGATCTTCTTTGCTTCTCCAAGGTCTTTCATCTCGAACTCCGCCTTTAATTTCTCTTTCAACTTGTTGATTTCTGCCTTGTCCTTAGAAGCAATGAGCATATCGTCCACATACAAGAGTAAATACACCCAACAATCATTTCCTAACCTCTTGAAGTAAACGCAAGCATCCTTGATGCTTCGATGGAAGCCACTTTCAAGCATGAAATGATCAAATCTCTTGTACCATTGCCTAGGTGATTGCTTCAAACCATATAGTGATTTCTTCAACTTGCAAACTAGTTCTGACTTACCTTCTACAACAAACCATTCCGGTTGCTCCATGTAGATGTCTTCATCCAAGTCTCCATGCAAGAAGGCGGTTTTCACATCTAGTTGCTCCAACTCCAAGTCGTAAATAGCAACTAATGCAAGTAGTATCCGGATAGAAGTATGCCTCACAACCGGTGCGAAGATCTCATCATACTCCTTTCCTTTCCTCTGTGCAAACCCCTTAGCCACTAGCCTAGCTTTGTATCTTCCATCGTCCTTCACCTTATATATCCATTTGCACCCAATAGCACGGTTTCCTTGAGGAAGTGGAACCAACTCCCAAGTCTGGTTCTTCATCAACGATTGCATCTCTTCCTCCATGGCGCAAATCCACTTCGAGCTATCACTCGAACCTATGACGTCATCAAGGTCCATCGGCTCATTTTGGACTACATGAAGAGCATAGTCCAAATTCTCACAAAAGATAAGATAGTTCCAATCACCATATCTTTCGGGTGGCCTTATAGCACGCCGACCAACCCGAGTAGCAATACCATCACCCGGTCTTCCTTCAGCTCCACCTTGAACTGAATCTTCTCTAGGCTCGTGCACATCACCAACACTACTAGAGGAATCCTGTGGACTATGTGATGTAACATCAACCGCATTCACCTCGCAAGCACCTCCAACAACTCTACTCTCTCTAGGTCTGAAAGTGGGAATAACTTCCTTCTCCTTTGATTCACCATGAACCAAATCCGGAACATCCGATGAGCCTTCGTTCTCCTTGAACATAGCCGACTCATCAAAAGTAACATGACGAGAAACCATAGCCTTCTTCGTTTCCGGATTCCAAATTCGATAGCCTTTGACGCCATCCATATATCCGAGAAAAATCCCTTTGAAAGCTCTAGGCGAGAGCTTATCATTCCCCGGATCATGCACATAAACAGGACTGCCAAATACACGAAGATAACTCAAGTCAATGCTCTTCCCTTTCCACACTTCCTCCGGAATTTTGTTATCAATAGCCGAGCACGGAATTCGATTAATAATATGCACCGCGGTTGACAAAGCTTCGGCCCAAAATCCCTTAGACAAACCCGATGTCAATCTCAAGCATCGAGCTTTCTCTAGTAGAGTTCGGTTCATTCTCTCCGCCACTCCATTAGATTGCGGATCTCCCATTGTAGTAAAATGCCTCCGAATACCATGATGCTTGCAAAAATTCAGAAACTCTCCGGAAACATACTCGCCGCCATTATCGTACCTAAGAACCTTCGAAGATTTTCCACTCTCATTCTCAACAAGAGCCTTCCATTCTTTGAATCTTGCAAATGCCTCCGACTTGGCCTTCATTACATACACCCAAACCTTCCGAGAAAAATCATCAATGAAAGAAATATAATATCTTGCTCCTCCCAAAGAAGCTACAGGCACTGGTCCCCAAACATCTGTGTGCACATACTCAAGAATCCCTCTTGAATCATGTTTTCCTTCACCGAATGATACTCTAGTTTGCTTCCCCATGACACATTCCTCGCAAAACTCCAACTTGCTGAAACTCTCACCATCAATCATCTCCCTTCGACGAAGAACATCTGAACTCTTCTCCGAGACATGACCCAATCTCAAATGCCACAGCCATGTAGCATCTAAGCCACGAGAACTATCAACACTGACACAAGTTTCGCCTTGCACGGTCACTCCTTGAAGCAAATAAATACCATGAGTTCTAGCACCCCTCATAACCACAAGCACACCCTTCGAAACCCTCAAGCTATCACTCTCAATCGTGATCTTGCAACCTAAAGAATCCAACTGTCCCAAAGAGATAAGTGACTTCCGTAGTCCCGGAACATAGCGCACATTAGTGAGAGTACGAACCACTCCGTCAAACATTCGAATTTGCACGGATCCAATGCCCTTCGACTTGCAAACTGCACCATTTCCCATAACAATTGATTTTCCTTCCCGTTCAACATAAGAAGAAAAACAATTCCTATTAGGCTTCATGTGATATGAAGCCCCCGAATCAAGCACCCAATCGCTGCCCGAAACATCTGATGCTACTGCCGACAAAGCATCTACGTCTCCCTCACCAACATCTCTCTCCACCGCAACTGATGAAGATGCTACTTCCTTCTTCCCCTTCTCTGGACAATCATTCTTCCAGTGACCAGGTTTCTTACATATAAAGCACTTGCCATTTCTTTCCTTTGACTTTCCTCTTCCACCGGGCTTCTTAGACTTAGAACGCCCCCGGTTTCCCTTCTTCTCTGACTTTTCTTTCTCCGCAAATAAACCTTGACCATTACCAGCACCACTACTACCATCACTCAGCTCCTTCATCTGATCTCGCAATTCCTCACTAAGAAGACCCGTCTTGACATCATTTAGAGTCAATGTATCCCGGCCATAGATCAAACTGTTTGAGAACCCAGTATAGCGCTCAGGCAACATAGCAATATCATCGCCTTCTGCTCCTCCTCAATCTTCAAATCTACCGCCTTCATCTTCATTAGCAAATCATCAAACACATTTAAGTGCGCCTTTAGCGAAGTTCCTTCCTTCATCTTATAGGTAAAGAAAGTCCGCAACAAGATCAGTCGATTTGTGAGTGATTTCTTCATATACAACTCCCCCAACTTGTTCCAAATACCTTTAGCAGTCGTCTCACCGCTAATTTCGGAAATAACATTCTCTCCCATGGCAAGTTGAAGTGTAGTGAATGCCCACTCTTCCATTTCTTCTCTCTCCACATATGAGATGTCCTCTGGCAATAAATGTGTATCAAACACTACGCGATGTACCCGATTCCGCCTAAGAACCGCTTTCATCTTCCACTGCCACTTTTCGAAATCATTATCGCCATTCCACTTGTCGATAACCAATTGTGAAGCAGCAGCTGCATACGACCCACGTACATAAGGAGCTACACCACTTGGACCAACTGTTGATGAATTATTTGAACCTGATTCCGGCATTTCTACAACTATCTACCAACACCAATGCTCTGATACCAAATGTTGTGGTGGAATTTTGATTCAAGACCGCTCAAATCAAAAATCCCCAACGCCGCGGAAAACGAGATCGTGGTAATAGTGCAAAAACAACCAATCGAACAATCTCAATCTTATCCAAGCCAATCACAATCACCAAATAATGGAAATAATAGAGCAATAACGAGAAACTAAATCACACAGGGATTTATAGTGGTTCCACTGACGTCTTGTCAGTGTACGTCCACTTTGAGAGAGAAACCTTTATTAATATCAATAGAAGAGTACAAGAGAATGATTACAATGATCAAATTTACTAGAAAAATTTGATTTTGTGGAGAAAAGAATTGAAGAAGATTAGGATTGCCAAAACCCTAATTAGAATAAATCTTGATCTAATCTCTTGATTTTGTGTTATCTCCTTTTGGATTTGATGTAGCTTATATAGGCATAGAGAAGTATATGGAAATTCCCAAAATTTCCTCTAGATCCGAAATATTCTCCAGATCCAAAATATCCTCCAGATCCAAAATATTCTCCAGATCCAAAATATCCTCCAGATCCAAAATATTCTCTAGATCCAAAATATCCTCCAGATCCAAAATATTCTCCAGATCCAAAATATTCTCTACAATAGTATCGCATACTTCAACATATATAACCATTAGAAATTCCTCTTTATCTTCTGACATATGAAGGCAAATATCAGAGTAATTAAACATTAAATGCTAATAGTGTCGGAAAAAATGTCATGGTGCGGTTCGTAATACTGATTGGCTTCATAGCAGGTATAAATAGTTGATTCACTCCTACAATTTGTTTAATAATCTCAGTACACATTACAACCTTAAAACCCAGTATCACATTTGTTACTTCTGTTTTTTTTCCTTTCTATCTATTCATGATACAATTATTGCTTGTTTTTTCCCTGTCTATCTTTTCATTTAGTATTTTAGACTTATTGAACATAACAAAAAAATAGGGTAAAAATGTAACATTCTAAAATCAATTGTTACCTTCAAATATAGTAAAAACTAACCACGCTTCTATTTATAAACTATATGGCACCAAAATTAATGATAAACTATAATTTAATGTACTATATCTAATGGAAATAAAAGTAGGCAGACACAGTTGAGTGGCAACAACCATCCAATAATGGCCCAATTCCGACTCAGACCAGTGAAAAAGCCTTGGATATAAATTTACAAGTGAATCTATCAATGCTAAGAGTAGTATTTCATAGTGTAGAAAGTCAAAAGAACTTCACAAAAGGAGAAATATTGATAAAGTAAACATGTAACATAAAAAATAGTTCATTTTCTAAAAGGATGAACATAGTATGACTCTAGATGCGCTCTCTTATTAGATAAACAGTTACCTTATATGGAAAAACAAAAATTACTTTCCATGAACAGTCATTTGATAGTGTACGCGAACCAAATAAGATCGTTTTTCCCCTATAGACTGGAATAGGACAATAGCAAGAATTTAGTAGTTACTCAGACACAAATCCAATCCATTATGAAGAGAAACTGAACAACACCAACAGAATAGTTTGTTATTTGCAAATAGGGAAGCATTTCTGAAAATATCATCTAAGAAGATTATTGTAAGGTATGTAAAGGGATTAAACGTGCAAAACTGCGTTTAGAACAAAAGGTCCAGTGGTAGAGCTAATTAGCATTAACAGTAGATGGCAAATATAAAAGTAATATGTAAAAATACGTAACTTTGAAATATGCCTGCATAAGAAACGAATAAGATCCAGGTCCATATGCCATTAACATGCCCCTGCAAAGTGAATTAACATACAAATTGTCATGCTTCTACCAATACAAACCTTCACAGCATTAAAAAAGAGAGCCAATTCATCCGATAAATACATTGCGAGAGGCTGAAAACTTAACCAGGTATCATTGTTATTATGAAGTACAGTCCCCTACCTTTTCTTTTGCTATTAAAGAATCCCAAATATTTGAAGAATATAAATTGAAAATTAACTTACTGAAACTTAAATTCAAGTCTAGATTGTATTTTTTTTAAATTAGGAACAAACTGAACCTTGAAATCGCTAGCGTGAGAATTACCCCCAAGTCCATGTCAGCATCTATCAACCAAATTTCAGATTCGTCGATTGAATCTGTAATTCGATCCAAAATTTGGAACAAACTGAACCTTCAAATGAGTAGTATGATAATTACCCTAAAATTGTTATTAGCATCTATCCACCAATTTTCTGATTTGTCAATTTTATCTCTAATTCAATCCTAAAAAAAGGATGTATTAACTGAATCTACCAGGAATAGTAAGGGATGTGTTATTCCTCTTCCAAATTATCTACATCATATTAGCAGATGACATTGGCGTTAAAAAGAGACTGATGGAATACAAGTAACGATGAATGTAAATGGCAAGCATAGTTAAAAAATGGCAGTTAATTATAGTACAAAAACAATTGGGTACTATGGAAAAGAGGAGTACCTCGTACAGATGACGGGAGGTAAAGAGTTGGAAGAAGATGCATGCAAAACCTATAGAGGTGGTAAACGATATTCAACGGACAAGATAGGTGTAGGGCATCAAATTTATAACGGATGGAGTGGTCGTCTAAGGCGATCCCGTTTGAGAAAACATTAAGTAACAACAAACAAGTAATGAGTCGTAGGTGTGGAAAATAATGGAAAAGAGTTAAATCGAGGTCAATTGAATTCAGAAAAGAATCGGGGGAAGAAGAAATAAAACAGCTGTTATAGGAGAAATTAAACTACCTATTGGAGTATTCCCAGCAGCTCTTGAATATTAGAGTGTGAGTTCGCATTTCAGAGCGTGGATTCCCCCCACCGATCCAGCAGCCGATGGGGGACGCTCCATTGTTTTTTTTCTTTTCCGTAAACGGTTTTCTGAAAACCGTTTAACCCAAAAGGGTTTTCAGAAAACCGTTTTTTATTTTTATTTTCATAATTTTATAAAACGTGGTCGAAAGGCCAAAATATAGTTAATGGTACAAAAATTAAAATATAATATATATATATATATATATATAGCCGTTTTGAAATATTAGAATATAATACGTATAAATAAAGTCGTTGCCGAATATTCAAAAATAGTTTAAACTAATAACTGTTGCTGAATAGTAAAATACAGTTTAAATTTATAGCCGTTGCAGAATATTATAATTCTATTTGAATTTATAGCCATTAACGAATATATTTTTATGCATTATTCTTTATATAGCCGTTGTAACTGCGAATTGAAGAAGCTATAAAACCACTTCTGGTGTGCACATTTAGCTTCACAACGCAAAAATGTCTCATAATATCTACAACGACGAGGATGTTTACGAATCAGATGTGCAAACCGAAGATTCAAATTACTGTAGCCAAAACGGTCTAGATGATACTGACTCCGATTCCGACGAAGGCGATGATTTGTTGGGGTATACAAAATTTCTTCAGTTTTCTTTGGATACCTCGACCAAATGCGATGAGTTAGAGATTATGATGCAAGCTATAGCCTTTCAACAATTAATGATTAACCAACATTTTCTAACGGAAGGATCATCTAGTGGTACTCGAGGAGGCAGCGTGTACGGTCGCGTAGACAAACGAAGGATGCGAGATCATAAAGGAGGTACTGTAAGATTACTTAAAGATTATTTCAACACCCCCTGTACATTTGGTCCTGACGACTTTCGACGCCGTTTTCGTATGAGCAAGAAAATATTTATGCGCGTTTACAATGGAGTTGTTGAACACGATAATTATTTTGTTCAAAAACGTAATAGTGCTGGTACCTTAGGATGTTCGCCATACCAAAAAATTATAGGTGCATTACATGTAATAGCTTATGGAATAGCTCCAGATGCGATTGATGAGGTTGTCCGAATGGGTGAGAGTATTGTTACCTTAAGCCTTGATAGGTTTTGTGTAGCCATAATTGAATTGTATGGTGAGGAGTGTCTACGTGCTCCAACGCAAAGCAATGTCAACAAATTGAAAAGGTTAGGAGCCAAAAGAGGATTTCCCGGCATGTTAGGTAGCCTAGACTATATGCATTGGGAATGGAAAAACTGTCCTACAGCATGGCACGGTCAATTTATTGGACATTACACTAAAGCGACAATGATACTTGAAGTTGTTGCTTTACATGATCTATGGTTTTGGCATGCATTTTTCGAATGTCCTGGCTCAATGAACGATGTTAATGTACTTCACCAATCACATTTGTTTAAGAGCCTTGCACACGGAAAAGCACCTGCATGCGATTTTAATATTGTAGGAAATATGTACGACATGGGGTATTATTCAACAGATGGCATCTATCCTTCTTGGGGTACGCTTGTCAAAACAATTTCAGCTCCTGAAACAGAAAAAGAAAAATACTATGCTAAAAGGAAAGAGGCAGTGAGAAAAGACATAGAACGTGCATTCGGGGTTCTCCAAGCAAGGTTTGCCATTGTAAAAAACCCTATTAAATTATTTAAGCCACAGGTTTTGAGTAACATTATGCGTGCTTGTATTATAATGCATAACATGATCACTGAAGAAGAAAGAGGAACATTTCTGTCATATTTGGGATATGATCCAGATAACACCACAACTGTTGTTGCTGATAGAAATCCAGCGACTCTTGAGGTATTTCTTAGGTGCCTGCGTAAAATTAGGTCTAGGGAGGTACATAGTAAACTGCAGGATGACCTAGTTGAACATTTATGGCATATGAAAGGTACTGCTTAGATGTAGTCTGTGCATTTGTTGAACTATTGTAACGTTGTAGTACTCGATTATTGTATTGTTTTATGTACTCGATTATTGTATTGTTTTATGTACTCGATTATAATATTGTTTTATGTACTCTATTATTGTATTGTAACTGCAGGACACCTTAACTCTTTATATTCCCAATTCAAAAGAGGACGACCCAAACTATATGTAACTCCTTAACTCCTTAACGCCTGAACTCCTTATATTCCCAATTCAAAAGAGGACGACCCAAACTGTATGTAACTCCTTAACGCCTTAACTCTTTATATTCGCAAATCAAAAGAGGACGATCCACAATTCTTTAACTCCTTAACTCTTTCTTGCCAGCACGACTTTCAATGTGACTGGAGCACGACTTTTAATGTGAGTGGATCATGCCTTATAATGTTCATAGACTGGTCATTTCAGTTGAATAACACACATAATATAGCCATAAATTGAAATTAAAATCTACAGATACATCCAAACTTTCCAACTACATAAACCAAATGATACATATTAAATACGACACATAATACAACGATATACTACTCAAACTGTATAATATGATTGTACCATAACCCATACGCTTCGTGGCCGACGAAGTTTGAACGGTACTTAAAAAGATAGAGTGAGTCATACGTCGACTGTTTCTCTTGAGAGTCGCCATCCTTTTTAACCTCATCAATTACTTTGCGGTAATTCATACAATCAGTACTAAATAAGCAAAAAGCACTTCTGGTTGATTAGTTGGGCCTCTGTATTCTACAACTAGTATGATTGTTGTAAAAATCATTGAGGGTTGCCCAAAAATCTTGATCTTCATCTTCTTCCATATGTAGTACGTCTGCTTCAATGTACGCCTTTATCAAAACAACGTAATCTGAAGGAGTCCAGTTTTCGTTTGCCATTTCAAAATGTGTGGTCAAACTAAAATTCCAATGGTTTTTATAGGCAAAGTAAAGTAGAGTAGAGTAAAGTAAAGCAGCACACCTTCAAGGGAATCATAAAAGTTGATTTGATTAAACAACTTTACAACGTCAGAGCAATTAAACTTACCCTGTTTTATACAGTTGATTGGAAAACACATTGCAGAACATTAAATGGCTTATTGTAATTATCAAGCCTACTTGCATCCTTTGTCTTCATAAATACGGGGGTATGGTAGTTTTCTTCATACTCACAAACAATTCCAATTCTAAATAAACAACAATGGTTGATTCCAACAACAATAACAATCTCTCTGGCTATACCGATGATAACATTGGTAATTTTACTAGTTTATTATCTCAAGCTGAAGGCCCATCAATGATTCGAGCCCCTTTCCTAACTCCCCAAAAAAGTCAATATCTCCACCAATTAAACCTCGCTCAGTAGTATGGTAACATGTATGGCCAACTTCCTAATCAAAACGTACACCAAGAGGTGGCTTCCCCGACGCCAGTACCTGACAAAGGACAAACCAAGGCCAAACGGTCTTACACCAAGCGAAAAACAAAAGAAACTCACGTTCAAAGTGGCATGGAAAAAACTGTAGCTACTGGTAAAATATGGAAAGCAGCTGACTATAAAGTGCTAGTTAATGCATGGGTAAACGCGTCTGTCGTCGCTGAAGGCCGTTCTAGTGGTAAGTTTTTCTACCAGAGGGGTAAAGATTTGTACAATGGAGATCCTGAATGTGTAACACGAAGATCAATTGAGAGCACAAAAACTGCATGGTATAATTTGAATACTATGTGTACCAGGTACAAAGGGATAAAGGCAATAAGGGGGGATTCGCTTAGAAGCGGTCAAATATTCAGAGATTTAAAGGACAATTACGATAGCATCTATCGTGACACCTGTAAAATTGAATTCATTACTAATGAAGCATTGTAAATTCTTTCTTTTTGTCCACGTTGGGCCAATCTATGCGAAACGGATGATGTATATCTAGACACTGAAGGATCTAACTTAAGAAATGTAGCTTCTAGACTTTCGGTGGATTCATCGCCGGGAAATACAACTGAATGTGCTATGGCTACAGACGAGGATGGGAATAACAGTACTCCTGTGACTCCTAATTCGGGAATGCTGTATGGTGGGGTTGAAACATGGCCAGAAGGAATAAAACCAAGAAAAAGAGCATTGCTCAGAAATGAAGAAACAAAAGATTTGGCAGCGTCTAGTGATAAACAAACTTCGTTGTTAAGTGATATATCACTTGCATGTTTCTCCAACAAAGAAGACCGTGAAAAACATAAAGATAAGAAGCTGCAGATCATGGAGTTGCAACTGCAGCAAGATGCCGCTAGAACTACAGCTCTCATACAAAGAACTGCTTATAAAGAAAAACGAGAAAGACGTTTGAAGGAAAAGGAAGAGGATGAGTATCTAGCAAGAGATATATCTCAGTTGACTGGACAGGCCCTTCAGTATGCTATAGAAGAAAAAAATCATATATTGAGGGCTCAACAGAAACGATATCAGGAAGACGAAGGAAGTTCCGAGATGTAGACACAGTGTATGTTGTTATTTCTAGCTTGTTGTATCCTAGCTTTAGTTTTTTAAGTTGGCTGTAATGTTGTTATTTCTGGTTGTTGCATTCTAGTTTTAGTTTTCTATGTTGGTTGTACTGTTTTGTGGGCTATTAAAAAAATTAACTAGTTTTAAGTAATTTTTATATTTTTTTCTAATGCGTATATGATATTCAAACTTATTTTACATTCCTTTTAAATATGTATACATTTTTTAAACTAGAAAATAGGTAGGTTTTAATTCTTTTAAGTATTTGTGATTTTTTGTACAAAATAATTCAAATATATTAAAATTAAACTCTTAAAAAATGGATTTAATTTTTTTTTTGTTTTATACGGTTCTCATAAAATCGTATAAAACAAAAGGGTTTTATGTAAACCGTTTATACGTTAAACGGTTTTCATAAAACCGTTTATACGTTAAACGGTTTTATGAAAACCGTTTAACGTATAAACAGTTTACATAAAACCGTTTACCTGACCACGCTCCAATTTATGAAATGGCAAGCATCGCCAATTCAAACCGCTACCCACCCTCGTCTCAACGCTGCTGGAACGCGTGGACTCACCTTTCTCTCCCATTCACCTCCCCCTACTCTGCTGGGATGCTCTTAGCGCTCCTGTTGAGAAAAGGGAGAAGTGAAAACGAACGTAAGAACGCCACGTTGGATCTGAAAGAAAAGAAACGGGCCACGTCCGCATTTTCTCTATTTTATTTTCTATTATAGATTATATAAGGGGGAGAATGTTGAATCACACTACATAGCGTTTTGACTATGACAACTATACATTAGCATATATGTTATCATCTAACTTGTTTTGTAGGAAGATATTTGACGAACAGTGTAATAACCCGGAAATCCGAGCCAATTTAAAAAATTTATTTTGGCGAATTAAGTGAATTTTGATTATTTAAAATGGATTATTTTAAATAATAACGACGGAAAATTTATTTTCGACGAAGTGAAAACGAATAATTTTATTTCAATTATAATTCGAGCCTGAAATGGAGCGGTAGTTCGAAAATTCGATTTCGAATTTCAAATGAATATACATAATTCATTTTAAGTCGGAATTGGACGAAACAAGAAATATTTGAATCTGTTTGACGATGTCTTTCTAACGAATGTAAGAAACTGAGATTTCACTTTATAGAGTGAAAGATATGTCCAGTTTAAAATTCAGAAAAGTCGTTGTGGAATTTATATATTTTTTAATATATATATAAAGGCCTTGAAAATAGCCATTTTGCAAACGACCTCGGTTTTCGACGAAACCACTTTTGTTGGATCCGTGATGTCTAGTTATTGCTAGGTTTCAAGATTCGTAATTTTTCGAATCAATATGTGAGCTTGTCAAAGGAAAACGCGTTTGACCAGTTTCAGTTGATTTTAATCGACTGGAAAATAGCCATTTTTCAAACGGTCTCAGAATTCGATGAAATTAGTTTTGTTAGGACCGTATCGTCAATACGAAACTAGAAATAATTTTTCTGAAATTTTTTGAATTAGTATGTGGGCCCGGTAAATTAAAATGTGCGTTAAATTCAGGTTTGACTATTATATTAAATTATATTTTAAATTTGATGGAAACTAATCGAAATGGTCGAATTGGCTTACGTGACATATCCCATTGTGTTCGGAATGGGGATAATTAGCTAGGGGCAACAGTCGGTGGGTTCGATTTGGTGGTTGAATAGAAAAGTTGCTATTTTTGGAAATAAATAAATAAATAAATATATATATATCTAAAAATCTAAAACCTAATTTCCCATTTGTCTAAGTCAAACCCGCCCCGTTCAGAAGCCATCGACGGCGGAAATTGATCAAAATTTCAAACCCAAAATTCTTTCAATCCACACAACGGTTTCGGGAATTAAAACATGGAAATCGAAGAGAGAATCAAGGGCTTCAAATCCATGTATGGTTGATGGATTATCGTGGGGTGTGCTGTTCGAAAAACGAGCCCAAAGGCATCGCCGTCGCACTCCATTACAGGTGCTGCTCCGCCACCGAGTTCGCCAAAGGAGGTAGCAACGGGAAGCTCTCGCGCCGGCCGTCCAGGTGATGCCCTCCGATCAACCTTCGACACGGTCCTGGTGGCGCGATGGTGAGCTCTTCCAATCGACAGACGGGTTGAATGGTTCCAGTATACAAACATGGAAGGTTAAAAAAAGATTTAACTAATTAGTTATTAATTATTCTAGGTTATTAATTGAAGTAATTAAAATATAAATCACATTGCTCTAAAGAATTGTAATTTTTAATTAATTAGCATTGTTTTATTTTCAGAATAATAAATTTGTTTTAAGAATAAAAATACCTTTGTTTTAAAAAAAATATTATTATATATATAATAAAAATAGCATAGCTTTTAAATATAAAATCTGCTTTGTTTTGAAATATATAATTTGCTTTGATTTGAAAATGTACAATACTTTGATTTAAAAATATACAATACTTTGATTTGAAAATATAAAATAGCGAGAGAAAAATATGATTGTTATTATATGAACATTAATATAAAAGTACGATTTTTATATATAGGAAGAAGCGATAAAAATTCGATTTTTATATATATGTAGTAGAAAATAAAAATATGATTTTTATGTGCATGTAGTTATAATAAAAATGTGATTTTTATATAAAAACAGTGTGAAAAGGATGCGTTGGAATTTCGAACAAATTCAAAGAAAGACCGACGGAGTGGAACCCCAATGTGTGAACTCCTCACTTTTATTATTATTTCTAGTTTGAAATATATACTAGGATGCAGACGGTGTTTAGTAGCACCCGACACCCGTCGTCCACAGACCATGGATGATTGTTTGATTGATGTGTTTTGAAAATTGATTGTGTGATGTGGATTGAATAAATATTTTATAGTTAAAAAAATAATTTTTAAAGTGTATATAAAATAAAATATTTATAAATAAATCGGACGATTTGTTTATACACACACATTTGACTGATATTGATTAGGACGATAAATTTTACACATCGCCCAACTGCACAAATAGAACCTGTGTTTGTTGTTTGAAAACCCCACACAGGTATTGGGATGAAATATGACATACACTAATCCCAATAATTAGTTGTATGTCGATCGATTGATTGACAGGCTGTGTAAGCGTTGAATATTTATATTCAATGCTTATACAGTGTAGAATGCACTCTGGATGATGGATTGCTGTTTTCATTATTGTTATACACATTTGTTGTGTGAAATCCATATAATCACAGTATATGGTAATTGACTGTGTCTGATTCCAGTTCAGAATTATCGAATATTTTAAAATAATATTCAGTGAATATTGAAATGTGAAGCCGTGTTAAGTAGTTAAACGCCATTTTAACACGAACGGGAATTTTGTCGATTTTATTCATTTTATAATGAATATTGAAAGTGATTTCAAAATATGATATTTTGAAATGAATTGAAATTCGAATTAAACTGAATAGAATTGAAATTCGAATTAAATTGAATTGAATTGAAATTCGAATTAAATTGAAATGAATTGGAATTCGAATTAAATTGAAATGAATTGGAATTCGAATTAAATTGAAATGAATTGGAATTCGAATTAAATTGAAAAGAATTGAAATTCGAATTAAATTGAAAAGAATTGAAATTCGAATTAAATCGAATTGAATTGAAATTCGAATTTAATTGAAATGAATTGAAATTCGAATTAAATTGAAATTCGAATTAAATTGAAAAGAATTGAAATTCGAATTAGATGGAAATAGAATTGAAATCATTTTGAATTGAATTTAAAACGTATTGAAATTGAACTGAAATCGATTTGAATTGAAACCGATTTGGATTGAAATGGATTTGAATTGAAATCGAGTTGAAATGAATTTAAAACGAATTTATATTGGAAAGATTCAATTTTGATTTGAATTTGAGATGGAAGATGAAATCGTTTTGAAAACGAATTTAAAACGATTTATAAAATATATTTTAAAAGGAAATCGACGAAATATATATAATATATATATTATATATATAATGGCCTGAATAGGACGCGCCGCGCTGCGGCAGTTCGCGAATTTCGGCCATTGATTTCGAATGGATATTACGGGAGATCCGACCGTCGGATTCTCCTAAAATCGGAACCATTGGGTTCGTATCGAAAAGGGTTTTCTAATGAATATTAGAGATTTGAAATCTAACGGTTAGATTTGGAATTACGTCCAAATCAAATTTGGAAAAGGTCGTTGTAAGTGCAGTTTGATGGCCGTTGATGGAAATCGACTGTACGGGCCTTGATAGAATTATTAAAAATAGTAATAATTTGTGTAAAATCATAAGAAATGATTTGTGAAGAATTGGGATGAAAAACTCCATATTTGAAAAGATAAAAATAGATTTTTATCGAAATGAACTAGTTTTGAAATAAAATAATAATTTATTTATTTTTAAAATAAATAAATTGGATTTGAAATGGTTTTAAAAGTAACCAGAATTTCCAATAATTGAATTGGAATGGATTTGAATCGAAATTGTCTTGGGAATATTTCGATGTTGGATTTCGTGATTATACAGATATTGTTATGGAAATTTGAAAGATATATTTGTATCGTTATTTCCAATACGATATTTGTTGGTCGTAGAATTTGATATCGAATATAAGCCGATATATTTTCTATTCAGAGCCTTGTATTTAATATCAAATGTGATTTGGGTTTGTCGTGAATGGTGTCTTCATTAACACTGTTCTTAAACCCAGTTGAGAAAAAAAGATTAAATCTTTTTATTTAGATTTAATGAAGTGTACCAATTAAATGGTAGTTAATTGGGATTGAATTTGAATTGATTTTTGGGTTTAACGTGAACGGTGTTTTAAATAACACTTGTTCTTTAACCCGATAATTAATGGAATGTGATTTTGGGTTGTCATGAACAGTATCTTCAATAAAACTGTTCTTAGACCCAACTGAGTTAAGAAAATCAGAAACTAACTGGAGATTAGTTAAGTTGAATGGTTTCTTGGGTATTGATCTGATGTTGTTTCGGCCTTCGGGGTTAATACTTAAGGAATTGCTCACTTGCTATTTTACGGTTAAAGGCTGATAGAATGGAATGTGATTTTGGGTTTATCGTGAACCGTGTTTTAAATGACACTGATTCTTTAACCCAGTTAAAGATTATAACTAAGTGGAGTTTTAATGAATCTTTAATTAGATTGAAAAGATCGAGAATGGAGTATCACCAGTTTTGCTCCAGGCGATAGTTAAATCTTTAATTAGATTTGAACGTGAAATGGTAATTGAATTTACCGATAACACCGTGGTGTTAGATATGAAGTATTACCAGTTTTACTTCATGGGATGAATAGGTTGGGATTGGGAAATTAAAATAAATGATTACTTCGGTAAGGTTCGTTAATCCCGGCTAGTTTGGATAAACCATAATTTGGTTTGAATTGATATTCAAAGGAAGATTAAAGAATAAATTTAAAAGAATTTATCTTTCATAAAATTAATGGGAACCTTTCCCTAAGAATGTGAAATTTAGAAACTAATTATAGGTTAGCTAGGAAGAATGATTTCCTGGGTATTGATCTGATGTTGGTTTCGGCCTTCGGGGTTAATATTTGGGGAATTATTCTCTTGCTAATTTACGGTTAGTGACTGATGAATTGGAATGAGGCGTATGTTGTGTTTGTGTAACACTTGTTTATTATATACGTGAGTTATTCAGAAAGACCGGTTTATCCCATTCTGAATAACTGATTCGACGTGGTGTCGAGGATGAAGACGGTGGTCGAAGACCGGAAGTCTTCACGTCGTTTGGGTGATTACTAATGATCTTGATTGGGTCGTACACCCAAGAGGAGGGAATCAGTTAGTGATCGTCCAGACGTACTTGGAGATCGATGGATATGCGAGGTACTAGGTGCCTCCGGTTTCGTTCAGACCCAGAACGAACTTGTAAATTGACTGTGTGTCTGATATTGGATTTAATTCTGTGTGATTGATTTCTATTAAATATATATCTGTTTGGCGGCGGTGAATTTATTCTCTTGCTTAACACCCTTCTCTGAGACGTACGAGCTCAGGGGTTATATATTGATGGATATCCATCACATGGACTGAATTGCCTGTGTGGAATGCCTAAGTGGCAAATGATCAAGGCTTCTGTTGAAAAGCAAAGTCTTGTGGCTGATGATCAAAGCACGGCCTGTGTAGCATAGCTTTGTGTAGCGTGGATTCGCGAGCCTCACACCCCGGTTGTGAACCAGAAACGGGAGGGGACCTCAGGGAGGACATGCGTTTCTTTCTAGTTAGAAGTGGCGTCAGTGGTTTTACACGCCCTGACGAGTTTGACTTATGTGGTTGTTGCTGTTGCGAGGCGCCTCGGATATATCGGTGACTATGTGAAGCCGATGGAGTCATTCGTTGGGTCATTTACGCCCCAAAGGGCGGGGAAACGCAGTGTTCAGGATTTAAGTTTAATCCACATTGGTGGCCCGGCCCTGTCGCTCCAAGTGGCTTGACTGAGTACTTGTCCTGAGGCTCGGGCTAGAGAGTCTCGAATCGGTAGAGGACTATCTTTTGCCTCGGTTCACAAATGGAAATCCAACTTCCAAATACGTGACATTTGCGGTTTTGATTGTAGAGCCTAGTATGGCGACATGATATATGGTACCCATGCCGTCTATGATTGATATTGATGATTGAAATTGTTTTAACACTATACACTTATAGTAATAATAAAACATGAAATTTAGCGTATCAAGCATTCTTTGGCTATTATAAGGTAAAACCTATCCTTCGGCTTGCGTTGCATTGTGTGATGGGACCTGGGTCTTATAATAGCTTCATTGTTCTTTATTTAGCATCGCGTTGTTGTTTTATGCACTGGTATTCTTGGGAGGAAACCCATTCCGTATTATACGGCATGGTACCTTGATTTACCTAACTTTAAAATAAAGATTAATAACTGTTTTAATTCTCACACCAGTCCCATGACTGACCTGGAGTTTATTGTTTTAACCTAAACTCTGGGTGCCCCTATTTTCCACACGGGCAGCTAGTAGTTTTGGTTTTGCAGATTTATATTCACAGAAACCTGGTTTACAGCTGGAATGATATCCGGAAAGCTTTGTATCCATGTATTACTTCTAGTTGTGTATTGTATTATTTTCCGCTGCTATTTAAATGTAATTTAAATCTCTGATATTTTCTGTGTAATATTTATTCATACTCTGCATATTCTTGTATTCTGATGGAATTGTTGTAATAAACAATGAAATGTTCTTCTGTCTGCGTTCAAATTTGTCGTGTTCTCAATACAATCCGGGCTTTCCTTATCGGGGAAGTTCGGGTCGTTTCATTTTGGTATCAGAGCTTTGGTTTACAGAGCTCGAGAACAAGACACGTTAGAACCAAACGAAAGAATTCATCAGAGATTGGATTAGTAATATCCAATAAGAATGGCTCGTTAGAGATGTGATCAGTAGTATCCTAGAACGAGTGTGAAGAGTATATTTTTAAAATGAAAACAAATTTTGTTTTGAAAATTAAAATCAATTATTCGTATTTGATTATTTATTTTATATTGAATTTGGGAAATCCAGTATATAAAGATTTTGCGTATACGTCTGATCCACGTGTATTTGAAATTTTAATATACTGGATAGATATAGAATTACCCTCTAGTCTCCCGGAGATGGTTCTGTTGATGACTACGTAGCATCAACAGTTTGTGTTCGGGTTTCGAAGGTGTAATATTTATATATTTCCATTGGCTGGTGTGAGAACCCAAAAAATAGTTAGAATATATTGTTGTGATTTTGCACCAAAAATGTGATTTTTGACTATATATCAAAGTTATGAATTTGCAAAGCTAATCAACTAATTGATTGCTGATTGTGTTGTTTGATTATTGGTTGATTAGTTAAAAGTTGAACCATTTAGCCAAATTGATCAAATAGTGAGTTGTATTGAAAATTTATCGCATATGCATGCATATACATGTACGCATATGAGCCCCCCTTCCTTCCACGCATATGAGCTGGCACACAACTTCCATATAACAAAAAAATCCCTTATGTTATGTGCATACCAGCTCATATTTGTACACAATTCCTTCAATATATTCCGTGATGTGGGACTATTGTATCCAAACCATCATTCCTCCTTAACAACATGCGAGGCAATCCTAACAGTCTCTCCCTTGACTCGCATCATACGAGTATCTTTTGAGAGCACTGCCTTTCCTGCATGGCCTAGTTCAAACCTTCGGCTCTGATACCATGGTATTGGATGCAGTTAGTGTTGATAATGAATCCATTAATGGCGTGCATGACCCATCAATGATTGAGCCTTTGTTTAATATGCCCTCCCTGCACGTTCAAAAGCTAAGTGAACATGCAGTTGTACATGCAAATACTCCTCTTGAAATCAATAGCACTCCAAATGCCAAAATGAACATGCAGTTGTGCATGCAATTAAGTGCTGAAACATCCCAAATTCCATATATTCCCACTCTAAAACCTACTATGCATAGGCCAATCAAACCACAATCTTTGCTTCAGAACTTAACCCATCACCATTTTATACCCTCAACTCAACTATGCATGCAAATTCGCAACATGTTATCGATGCTGAAAACACCTTAAACCGAACCAAGTGCCCTGTCAAATGCAAATCTATTCCATGCTGAAGTCCTTATTGTCACGGCTGACCATTTCATATTTTCTACCTCAAAACTTGATGCCCATAAATCTGATGCCCAATGTCTCCAGCAATCAAACATCCCCGGTGTGCACCCCAGGAACTGACTCTAACCACTCCATCTCTAAATGCAAGCATACCATAAATCCTCCAACCGCCAGTAATGCTATGTCGTTCACCTTCATCACAGCAGACCCCTTGATCCATTGATGTCTACACATCATTGTTTCGCCACTTATCCACTTGTTTCTATACACACTATCAACTAAACGTAGTAGCTCAAACAGAACGCGAGATGCAAACCACAATCGCTATCTGACCTCCTTATCCATGAACCAACATTATTTCTTTTTTTTTTCTTTTTTTTTACTTCCCCATAAACCAATCAATCTACTTCGAAATCACAAACTGCTATCATCAACACCTCCTTTATCTGTACAAACCATCCATCACTAAGTCACCAACCTGCTACAGTCAGCACCATCAACAATTCAACTTTCTCACCTCTGTGATCAGTCACAAGTGCATCATCTACCACTTCATTAAACTGCTACACAGAGAAAGTCTCAACCATCTTCAAACTGACCCGAATGCTTCAACATTCGCCCAAATACTCTTTATTTCCTCAATCAAACCTACATGCCAGCAGCCTGCACATCTCACTTCAACTAAATCATCCTTTTACATCAGTTAGCATTTATCATTCAACTTCACAGTAGATCACATAACTCAAAGAAAAAATGACCACAAACAAAATGCGACCACTTCATCTGTCAATATACATCACTGCCATTAACCAGCGGCAACCCACCTACAACCATCCATTTCACAATTACTGTTTCAATAATAACTGCACTCAATCGCCTTCGAACAACCTCCATGAGCACTGCGTTATCCCCGATGCTTCAAAGGAGACGAAGATTGCGCCTTCCCATGATATCTATCAATCTCCTCCATCGACTCTGTTGGAGACGAAGACATCAGCCGTGACATCTCCTGCTTTAGTTGCACGTAACCTACTTCTAGCTCTTGAATCTTCTTCATCAGCTCTTCAGAATTCGCATTTGCCATTGGATCTCCATCTCGCATACAATCTCAAGCCCCTCTTCCTGCAAAGTCCGAACCATTTCTGCTTGACTTCATCAACAAAATTAGGAAATGAAATTACGTAAAACCTATTCACTACAAATCAGAAACCATCACACTTAAACTCAAGTCCAAATGCGTCTCTCTCCTATTAACCAGAGTCAAACCTTTCACCTTACCAACCATATCTTACTTCACACACATCTCCGCACATACCATAACCAAACTGATCAGACATCTTGCTCACAAGTAAAATAGGACCCGTCATCTTCTTTAGCCATGAATTCAAAATATTGGGATGGAAACATGATAAATTGTTCATGTTTTCTAATACAACATGCATAGTCAAATTTCTAAACAATAAACAATGAATTCCCTCGCATCAAAAATGATCCCATCGCACCACATTTATCTAAAATAACATCACCATCATAAAAAAAGTACCCATGAACTATACTGCCAATATGAGGAAGGGCCACATCAATATCCAACATTTCTATTCAACTACAATATGGCACAAATCATAACTCACCTCCTTATTATCAACACCAAGGAGCGAACAATCATTCACTTTAGATACGCCACATCCCTTATTCAAATCAGAATGAACATAACCAACTTTATCATCATCCTCAATAAAAAGAAAGAGTTCTCTCTGCATCTTGAAATCTAGCATCAGCAATAGGGCTGGAATTACTAGAGTTTTTCATGTGTTTTATTTTACTACCAAATCCTCAGATCTACCACCAAGCCCTTCTCAACAGTTTATACAAACTATCTACCAACCTGCACAGTCCCTGACCACATCTAAACCAGTACCACACCACGACCACAAACTCACACAAACTACAACACTATCCCTTCTCCATACTCAATAGCATCTACATAACTGCAATTGTAACGACCCGGATTTTTGATCCATTTATTTTAAATATTTAATATTATTTTAAATATTTATTCGATAATATACTTGAATTTTATATTTTTGTTATCGATTTCAATTTAATGTCGAATATATTAAATAATCGTAATATGAAAACAAATCTAGTTTAATTCAAATTTAAATTGAATCCGAATAATTCAGGTAATCAATACAAATTCTATTTGTATATATAATCAAAAATAATAATTTATTATCAAGAAATTTATTTGTATGAATTTAATTTATATAATATTGATTTAATATGGTTATTTTATATTTACGTTCAAATTAAATATCAAAATATATTCAGTTAGTTCAGAATAGTGTTACACTGTTGAAACAATAGTGGTTACGTTAAAATGGCGGTTCGTGGTTTAAATTAATGGACCCCGAGATATTTGATTGTGGATAGGTACAAAATCAAATCGATATCCATCTAAAAAGGATAAAAATCATTCTATATCAAATCGTATTAATGTTTAATCAAATCACAATTTAATATAGTGTACTTTAACCTATCACCTACCCTTGTACCTCCTCAGACCTATTCCTTCAGATTGAAGCTTTCTTCTTCTATAAAATCGCAACAATCCCCTTCATTCTCCTTTCTATTTTCTTGCGTTCACAGGCAAAATCAAAGTCGGCTTCATCTTTTATAAAGGAAAAGAAAATAAAATATGAATTGAAGCTTCTTTCCCCTTTTCAATTTCTCACCCTCAATCAAAATTGATTTCTGTAATAAAAAAAGAAATCGCAAGCGGAATTCGCGATATGAAATTTCGAAATCTTTTGGAACTCAACTCGACAGCTAGGGGGTAGGTGGAAGAAAGACGTCGCTGTTTCAGGGGGATATCGAAGACGATGTTATCGGTTTTGGAAGGGCGATGTTGGGAAGTCGGATCCATTATCTAATCGTGAATGTTAAGGGTGAACTCGAACTCGATTTCGAGCAACTGATAGTTCGAATGGGTCATCGCGATGTCACCGTGTGTGTGTGATTCCAGTTCGAAGTCGCGTTCTCTTTCTTGGGGTTGCGAGGATGAATGGGTCGAAGGGAAAAATGGGGGAGAGAGGATCGAGTATTGTTGTAAGGTGCGGCTATGATAATATTTGATGGACGGAGTGCAGTTTTGTTTGTTCTAGAGTTCAGGCAAAAATGGATTTTGGTTTTGTTATTTGCTTGGTAGTTGTTATGGCCTTGATTGGTGATGCCGAGGCGGGTTAGTGGATGCAGATGGTGATCATTGTTGTGTGACAGTAAGGTATGAGTTAAATAATTTTTAATTAAAGATTTAGTTCAAGTATAATAAAAAAGTTGTAAAATATTATTTACTTATTATATAAACTATAAAATTTCTACTAAAAAGGTCCTATAAAAAAAATATAGAAAAAATTATTTACTCGTTTAAATAATTAGTTTAAATAAATGAATGTTTAAACAGTAAATTTAATCAAATTATTGTAGGTGTGAATTCATTCGAGAAGATTCGTAGCCGATGATTTGGAAATAAACAGGATATTCGACAACTGCAATTTCGGTGAGTAAATCTCACTCACCACTTTATTTAGAATTATTTTTATTCATTAAAAATAATTGTTTGTGGCTTGTTTGAATGCTTTCTAGTTGTTTTAAATATATTAGTTATTTAGGCTTAACTATTATATATATATATATATTGGGTGGTTGAATTGTTCCCGCAGTCTAATTAGCGGATGCCCGCGGTACCATTAGCAGATGATTTCCCTATGCGCCCCACAAATAAATATTAGTGGATGACCTTCTATACCGCGATATCCTTCCTTGAAGCAGGATGAGTACTATTCATGTTGGCTAACGTATGTGGATGCAGGAAAACAGGTTGGAGGGATCCAACTGGATTCCTCAAAAATATTATTGTTGTTGTTTCACATATATTATCATATATGATGCATTAGAAATCCTGTGATTGGTAATGGATTGTTTTGATTGTTTGAAATTTCACTAGGTCTTAATGTTGATTTATAAAAATATCGTGAAAGTGATTTTGAAATTTAAAAGGAAAATTATGTTTTCTAAAATAGAATTTGAATTTAAAATGGGCTAAAGATATTTACTTGTTTCGGAAATAAATATAACAAGTATGGAATTTATAAACGATGTTTATAAATTAAGTAATTCAAGAAATTGAAATGAATTTATAAATGGTGTTTATAAATAAAATACAATGATTTTCATTGGATAATCAGGGAATTGAATTGAAGTAAATTTATAAATAGTGTTTATAAATAAAGTGGAAAAATTATCATTGGATAATTTGAATATTTAAATTCAAATGTGAATTTAAAAATAGAAATGGGGGAATCGTTTTAAGAAATAAATGATGGAATTTATTCTGATGTTCAGAATATAAAATTGAACAAAAATAAATACATTAGGATTTATTGAAACGATCCGAAATCCCCCTTACGGGAAATCACGGATTGCTTTAAGGACAAGACGAATCAGAACGTAGACTGAAGAACATTTCATTGTTAATTACAACAATTCCATCAGAATACAAGAATATACAGAGTATAAATCAATATTACACATTCGATAAATATCAGAGATTACAATACATTACATAGCAGCGGAAAATAATGCAATACACAACTAGAAGAGATATACGGATACAAACCTTTCCGGATATCATTTCAGCTGTAAACCAGGATCCTGTGAATATAAATCTGCAAAACCAAAACTACTAGATGCCTGTGTCAAAATAAGGGCACCCAGAGTTTAGGTTAAAACAATAAACTCCAGGTCAGTCATGGGACTGGTGTGAGAACTAAAATAGTTATTAATCTTTATTTTAAAGTTCGATAAATCAAGGGACCACGCCGTATAACACGGAACGGGTTTCCTCCCAAGAATACCAGTGCCTAAACAAACAGCGCAATGTTAAATAAAGAAAAATGAAGCTATTATAAGACCAAGGTCCCATCACACAATGCAATGCAAGCCGGAGGGTAGGGTTTTTACCTTATAATAGCTAAAAAATGCTTGATACGCTAAATTTCATGTTTTTAATTCTTAATCAGACTCCAACCGTAAATTAGTAAGAGAACGATTCCCTAAGTATTAACCCCGAAGGCCGAAACCAACATCAGACTAATACCCAGGAAACCACCCATCTTAGCCCGTTTCCAGTTAGTTTCTGATTTTATATACAATCATAAATATCAATCATAGGCAGCATGAATGTCCCATACCACTATGTCGCCATATATAGGTATACAATCAAAACCGCAAAATGTCGTATTGGAAGTTGGGTTATCATTTATGATATGAACCGAGGCTAGGGATCGTCCTCACCGATTCGAGACAATCTAGCCCATGTCTCAGGATCAGAGCTCGAGTGACCCTTGGATCGTCAGGGTCGGTCCACCGATGTGGATTATAATTCCTGAACACTGCGTTTCCCCGCCCTATGGGGTGTAAATGAGCCAACAAATGACTCCATCGGCTTCACATAGTCACCGATATATATCTGAGGCGCCTCGCAACAACAACAACCACATAAGTCAAACTCGTCAGGGCGTGTAAAACCACTGACGCCACTTCTAACTAGAAGGAAACGCATGCCCTCCCTGAGGTCCTTCTCCCGTTTCTGGTTCATATCGGGTGTGAAACTCACGAATAAAACGTTACACAAAGCTATGCCACAAAGACCGTGCTTTGATCATCAACCACAAGACTTTGCTTTTCAACAAAAGCCTTGATCATTTGCCACTTAGGCATGCCACACAGGCAATTCACTCTATGCGTTTGATATCCATCAGTATATAACCCCTGAGCTCGTACATCTCAGAGAAGGGCGTTAAGCAAGAGAATAAATTCTCCGCCGCAAAACAGATATATATTTAATAGAAATCAATCACACATAATAAAATCCAATGTCAGACACACAGTCCATTTACAAGTTCGTTCTGGGTCTGAACGAAACTGGAGGCACCTAGTACCCCGCATATCCATCGATCTCCAAGTACGTCTGGACGACCACTAACTGATTCTCTCCTCTTGGGTGTACGGCCCAATCAAGATCATCAGTAACCACCCAAACGACGTGAAGACCTCCGGTCTTCGACCACCGTCTTCATCTTCGACTTATCGTCGTATCAGTTATTCAGAATGGGATAAACCCGGTCTTTCCGAATAACTCGCGTATATAATAAACAAGTGTTACACAAACACAACATACGCCTCATTCCAATTCATCGGCCACTAACCGTAAATTAGTAAGAGAACAATTCCCCAAATATTAACCCCGAAGGCCGAAACCAACATCAGATCAATATCCAGGAAACCATTCATCTTAGCCAACCTACAGTTAGTTTCTAAATTTCACATTCATAGGGAAAGGTTCCCATTAATTTTATCAAAGATAAATTCTTTTAAATTTATTCTTTAATCTTCCTTTGAATATCACTTCAAACTAGTCGGGATTAGCGAACCACACCGAAGTAATTATTTATTTTATTTCCCAATCCCAACCTATTTATCCCATGAAGTAAAACTGGTCATACTTCATATCTAACACCACGGTGTTATCGGTAAATTCAATTACCATTTCACGTTCAAATCTAATTAAAGATTTAACTACCGCCTGGAGTAAAACTGGTGATGCTCCATTCTCGATCTTTTCAATCTAATTAAAGATTCATTAAAACTCCATTTAGTTTTAATCTTTGACTGGGTTAAAGAATTAGTGTCATTTAAAAACACGGTTCACGATAAACCCCAAAATCACATCACATTTCAATTAGTCCCTAACCGTAAATTAGCAAGTGAGCAATTCCCTAAGTATTAACCCCGAAGGCCGAAACCAACATCAGATCAATACCCCAGAAACCATTCAACTTAACTAATCTCCAGTTAGTTTCTGATTTTCTTAACTCCTTTGGGTCTAAGAACAGTATTATTGAAGATACCGTTCACGACAACCCAAAATCCCATTCCATTAATTATCGGGTTAAAGAACAAGTGTTATTTAAAACACTGTTCACGATAAACCCAAAAAAAATCAATACCAATTCAATTCCAATTAAATATTATTTAATTGGTACACTTCATTAAATCTAAATAAAAAGATTTAATCTTTTTATCAACTGGGCTTAAGAACGGTGTTAATGAAGACACCATTCACGACAAACCCAAATCCCATTTGATATTAAATACAAGGCTCTGAATAGAAAATATACCGGCTTATATTCAATATCAAATTCTACGACCAACAAATATCGTATTGGAAATAACGATATATATATATATATATATATCTTTCAAATTCCCGTAACAATATCTGTATCATCACGAAATCCAACATCGAAATATTCCGAAGACAATTTCGATTCAAATTCATTCCAATTTAATTATTGGAAATTCTGGTTATTTTCAAAACCATTTCAAATCCAATTTATTTATTTTAAAAATAAATAAATTATTATTCTAGTTCAAAACTAGTTCATTTCGACAAAAATCTAATTTTATCTTTTCAAATATAGAGTTTTTCATCCCAAATCATTTCTTATGATTTTACACAAATTATTGATATTTTTAATAATTTTATCAAGGCCCGTACAGTCGATTTCCATCAACGGCCATCGAACTGCACTTACAGCGACCTTTTACAAATTTGATTTGGACATAATTCCAAATCCAACTGTTAAATTTTTAATTTCTTGCCTTCGTTATAAAGCTCTCTTCGATACGAACCCAACGGTTCCGGTTTTAGGAGAATCCGACGGTCGGATCTCCCGCAATATCCATTCGAAGTCAATGGTCGAAATTCACGAACTGCCGCGGCGCGACACGTTCTATTCAGGCTATTATATTATATATATATAATATATACGTCTTCGATTTCCTTTCGAAACAAATTTTATAAATCATTTTAAATTTGTTTTCGAAACGATTTCAACTTCATATTCAATTTCTAATCAAAATTGAATATTCCAATATAAATTCGTTTTAATTTCATTTCAAATTGATTTCAATTCAATTCGATTTCAATTCAATTCAAATTTCAATTCTATTCAATTTATTTCGAATTTCAATTCATTTCAATTTAATTCGAATTTCAATTCATTTCAATTTAATTCGAATTTCAAATCATTTCAATTTAATTCGAATTTCAAATCATTTCAATTTATTTCGAATTTCAAATCTATTCAATTTAATTCGAATTCATTTTCTATTCAATTTAATTCGAATTCATTTTCTATTCAATTCGATTTGAATTCTATTAAATTCAATTTTAATTCGATTCGAATTCCTATTCAATTCAATTTCAATTCGATTTGAATTATATTCAATTCAATTTCAATTCAATTTGAATTCCTATTCAATTCAATTCAATTTCAATTCGATTTGAATTCTTATTCAATTCAATTTCAATTCGATTTTATTTTCTAAAATATTCCATTCGAATTCCTTTTCTAAAATATTCGATTATTGAAATCACTTTTCAATATTCATTACAAAATGAATAAAATCGATATAAATATCGTTCACGTCAAAATGGCGTCAATCTAATCAACACGGCGTCATATATTTCTATTTTCAAATATTCTATTTCAAATATCTCTTTTCAAATATTTCTATTCAGATATTCTATTTCAAAACTGGAATGAGGCCCAATCAATTACCATATAATGTTAATTATATGGATTTTCAACAACACATGTATAAAATAACAACGATAAATAATCAACCATCATCCAGAGTGCACCACACAACTGCATAAGCATTAAATATAAATAATTAATGCTTACACAGTCTGTCGACCAATCGATCGACATACAGCTAAATAATTGGGATTAGTGTATGCCAAATATCATTCCAATACCCGTGTGGGGTTTCAAACAATCAAACACAAATTTTATTTGTGCAGTTGGGCGATGTGTAAAATTTATCGTCCCAATCAATATCAGTCAAATGTGTGTATATAAACAAATCCTTCAATTTGTTTATATTTATTTCATTTTAAATACACTTTAAAAAGTCTATTTTCAACTATACAATATTTTTAACTATATAAATATTTTATTTCATTTCACATCACATCACACAATCAACTACACATCAAAATCAAACATACAAGCATACAAGCCGTCCATGGTCTGTGGACGACGGGTGTTGGGTGCTACTAAACATCGTCTGCATCCTAATATATAATTTAACTAGAAAATTAAATTAAAAGTGAGAAGTTCTCACCGAGGGTTCCACTCCTCCATTCTTTATTTCTGAATGGTCTGGACTTGTCTGCAATGTCCACACAGTCTTCTCTACGCTGTTCATTAAAAATCGCATTTTTATTACAAATCCATTTCAATAGAAATCACATTTTTATTCTACTACCGTATATATAAAAATTATATTTCTATTCTGCTTCTGTATACATAAAAATTATATTTTTATTCTGCTTCTGTATATATAAAAATTATAACTTTACTTCGTTTTTAAGGCGATAAAAATCGAATCTTTACTTTGTTTTCAAGGCGATAAAAATCGTATTTTTACTTTCTTTCCAATAAGGCGATATATATATTTTCAAATCAAGGCGATATATATATTTTCAAATCAAGGCGATATATATTTTCAAAACAAAGCGATATATATTTTCAAAACAAATTTAAACTGATTTTCAAAATAATTTTTAATTACTGTTAAAAACTGATTTTAAAAACTGTTTAAAACTGATTTTAAAAACTTAAGAAGAATAAATAAAAATAAAACCTTTTATCGGTTTAAACCCCCTGCCATCGTTCGCAGCTAGGGTTGCAAATTCCGATCGCCTGGGTTGCCGTGACGATGATCGGTGGCTTCTCCGATGATGGCCTTCGAGAGAGCTTCCAATTGATGCCCCTCACGTCGAGCTCGAATGTCAGAAGACGGCTGAAATCCAGGCGATGCGACGACTGTTCAGGTGCTGATTTCGAGACGATAACGCAACTTTCGACGATCTCCGCCGTTGAAGGTGAAGATTGGGTTGAGCTCTTCCAGATCGCTCCAGGAACTATAGTGTTTCAATTCGTGGATTGAATGGATTTGAGGAAATTTGCCTGGAGCTTTTATCGCGTTCGATTCTTAGGAGGCGACGGGTTTGACTACGGGAGATATTAATGAGGGTTTGACCAATTGGATGGGGCTATTTATATAAATATTATATTTTATTTATTCCATTAAATATTTTGTTGTGCAATTTGCGTCTGAACTCCAATTTAAACCCAGCGACTGTCGTCCCTAGCTAAATACCCCTATTCCGAATACGATAGGGTATGTTTCGTAACCCATTTCGGCTATTACGATCAGTTTCCATTGAATTTAAAATATTAATCTTTATATATTCATTTTAAACGCACATTTCAATTTACCGGAGCCACATACAGTCTCCAAAAATTCCAGAAAAATTATTTCTAGCTTCGTATTGACAATACGGTCCTAACAAAACTAGTTTCGTCGAATTCTGAGACCGTTTGAAAAATGGCCATTTTCCAGTCGATTGAAATCAACTGAAACTGGTCAAACACGTTTTCCTTCGCCACGCTCACATATTGATTCGAAAAATTATGAAATTTGAAACCTAGCAGTAATTTGACATCACAGATCCAACAAAAGCGGTTTCGTCGAAATCCGAGCTCGTTTGCAAAATGGCCATTTTCAAGGGCCGAAATTCCATAGCGACTATTCTGAAATTTCAACTGGACGTAACTTTTGATTCCCGCTATGAAATTTTGATTTCCCAGATTCGTTGGAAAGATATTCTCAATTAGATTCAAATATTTTTGGTTTCGCTAAAATCCGATTTATTTTGAATCCTGTACATTCATTTGAAATTAGAAATCGAATTATCGAACTACCGAGCCATTTTCAATTCATTATATATATATATAAATAAATATTTATATTCTAACGACGACGTATATAAATATATACGCTCTAATTCTATTCAAAATAAATTTCTCGTCGATATTATTTAAAATAATTCATTTTAATATTCAAAATTCAATAAAATTTCCAAAATAAAAATTTTAAATTGGCTCGGATTTCCGGGTCGTCACAATCTCCCCCACTTAAAACTTTTCGTCCCTGAAAAGGAACGAAGACGAATGTTGTTTAACAAACCAACTCAACTTTCAATATTTTCATTACGGCTTAAGATCTTCAACTTTTCAGTTTCTAAGAACTTTTCAAATTTTTCAAAAATTTGGCTAACACCCTTAATTTTAAAAAAAATTCGCCATAACCTCCCCTGCACCGGGGACTTCGGGATATTTCATATAGCCTCCCATGGCCTTCTTCAATCCAAAAGAAAAAGAAAAAGCCAATCGGCTCACGAAATCATCACCACCCAAACAAAACAGTAAATTATGGTAAACATGTACCTATTTGTCGGGCAAACAATTTTATTCTTCTGCTCTAGCCTCCTTGCTATGACCTGTTCAATGTAAGTACATGTATATGCAAGCAAATGCGACAAATTTTCAATACAATTTACTATTTGGTTCAAATTGGCCAAATGGTTCAAATTTTAATTAATCAATCAATAATCAAACAAAACAACCAGCAATCAATTAGTCGATTATTGTTTCAAATTCAAAACTTTGATATATAGTCAAAAAATCACATTTTTGATGCCAAATCACAACAATAGACCCTATCTAATTTTGGTTCTCACACCAGTCAATTGGAAATATATAGAAATCTCACTTTCGAAACACAAAAATAAATTCTAATGATGACGCATCAATCATCATAATCATGTCCGAGCGACTAGCATGTGATTCTATATCTATCGAATATATTTGAGGCTTCAATACACGTGGATCAGACGTTTAATAAAATCTCTATATATTTGATTGCCCAAATCAATATAAATAAATAGTCAAATACGTATAATTGATTTAAATTTTCAAAACAAAAATTTGTTTTCATTTTCAAAAATATTCTCTTCACACTCGTTCTAGGATACTACTGATCCTATCTCTAACGATTCATTCCCATTGGATATTACTAACCCAATTTCTGATGAATTCTTTCGTATGGTTCTAATGTGTCTTGTTCTCTAGCTTTGTAAACCAAAGCTCTGATACCAAAATGAAACAACCTGAAATCCCCCTTACGGGAAATCACGGATTGCTTTGAGGACAAGACGAATCAGAACGCAGACGGAAGAACATTTCATTGTTAATTACAACAATTCCATCAGAATACAAGAATATACAGAGTATAAATCAATATTACACATTCAATAAATATCAAAGATTACAATACATTACATAGCAGCGTAAAATAATGCAATACACAACTAGAAGAGATATACGGATACAAACCTTTCCGGATATCATTTCAGCTGTAAACCAGGATCCTGTAAATATAAATCTGCAAAACCAAAACTACTAGCTGACCATGTCAAAATAAGGGCACCCAGAGTTTAGGTTAAAACAATAAACTCCAGGTCAGTCATGGGACTGGTGTGAGAACTAAAACAGTTATTAATCTTTATTTTAAAGTTCGGTAAATCAAGGGACCACGCCGTATAACACGGAACGGGTTTCCTCCCAAGAATACCAGTGCCTAAACAAACAGCGCAATGTTAAATAAAGAAAAATAAAGCTATTATAAAACCCAGGTCCCATCACACAATGCAACGCAAGCCGGGGGATAGGGTTTTTACCTTATAATAGCCAAAGAATGCTTGATACGCTAAATTTCATGTTTTTAATTCTTAATCAGACTCCAACCGTAAATTAGTAAGAGAACGATTCCCTAAGTATTAACCCCGAAGGCCGAAACCAACATCAGACTAATACCCAGGAAACCACCCATCTTAGCTCGTTTCCAGTTAGTTTCTGATTTTATATACAATCATAAATATCAATCATAGGCGGCATAAATGTCCCATACCACTATGTCGCCATATATAGGTATACAATCAAAACCGCAAAATGTCGTATTGGAAGTTGGGTTATCATTTATGATATGAACCGAGGCTAGGGATCGTCCTCACCGATTCGAGACAATCTAGCCCGTGTCTCAGGATCAGAGCTCGAGTGACCCTTGGATCGTCAGGGCCGGTCCACCGATGTGGATTATAATTCTGAACACTGCGTTACCCCGCCCTATGGGGCGTAAATAAGCCAACAAATGACTCCATCGGCTTCACATAGTCACCGATATATATCTGAAGCGCCTCGCAACAGCAACAACCACATAAGTCAAACTCGTCAGGGCGTGTAAAACCACTGACGCCACTTCTAACTAGAAGGAAACGCATGCCCTCCCTGAGGTCCTTCTCCCGTTTCTGGTTCATACTGGGTGTGAAACTCGCGAATTAAACGTTACACAAAGCTATGCCATAAAGACCGTGCTTTGATCATCAACCACAAGACTTTGCTTTTCAACAAAAGCCTTGATCATTTGCCACTTAGGCATGCCACACAGGCAATTCACTCTATGCGTTTGATATCCATCGGTATATAACCCCTAAGCTCGTACGTCTCAGAGAAGGGCGTTAAGCAAGAGAATAAATTCTCCGCCGCAAAACAGATATATATTTAATAGAAATCAATCACACAGAATAAAATCCAATGTCAGACACACATTCCATTTACAAGTTCGTTCTGGGTCTGAACGAAACTGGAGGCACCTAGTACCCCGCATATCCATCGATCTCCAAGTACGTCTGGACGACCACTAACTGATTCTCTCCTCTTGGGTGTACGGCCCAATCAAGATCATTAGTAACCACCCAAACGACGTGAAGACCTCCGGTCTTCGACCACCGTCTTCATCTTCGACTTATCGTCGTATCAGTTATTCAGAATGGGATAAACCCGGTCTTTCCGAATAACTCGCGTATATAATAAGCAAGTGTTACACAAACACAACATACGCCTCATTCCAATTCATCGGCCACTAACCGTAAATTAGTAAGAGAACAATTCCCCAAATATTAACCCCGAAGGCCGAAACCAACATCAGATCAATACCTAGGAAACCATTCATCTTAGCCAACCTACAGTTAGTTTCTAAATTTCACATTCATAGGGAAAGGTTCCCATTAATTTTATCAAAGATAAATTCTTTTAAATTTATTCTTTAATCTTCCTTTGAATATCACTTCAAACTAGTCGGGATTAGCGAACCACACCGAAGTAATTATTTATTTTATTTCCCAATCCCAACCTATTTATCCCATGAAGTAAAATTGGTCATACTTCATATCTAACACCACGGTGTTATCGGTAAATTCAATTACCGTTTCACGTTCAAATCTAATTAAAGATTTAACTACCGCCTGGAGTAAAACTGGTGATACTCCATTCTCGATCTTTTCAATCTAATTAAAGATTCATTAAAACTCCATTTAGTTTTAATCTTTGACTGGGTTAAGGAATCAGTGTCATTTAAAAACACGGTTCACGATAAACCCCAAAATCACATCACATTTCAATTAGTCCCTAACCATAAATTAGCAAGTGAGCAATTCCCTAAGTATTAACCCCGAAGGCCGAAACCAACATCACATCAATACCCCAGAAACCATTCAACTTAACTAATCTCCAGTTAGTTTCTGATTTTCTTAACTCCTTTGGGTCTAAGAACAGTATTATTGAAGATACCGTTCACGACAACCCAAAATCCCATTCCATTAATTATCGGGTTAAAGAACAAGTGTTATTTAAAACACTGTTCACGATAAACCCAAAAAAAATCAATACCAATTCAATTCCAATTAAATATTATTTAATTGGTACACTTCATTAAATATAAATAAAAAGATTTAATCTTTTTCTCAACTGGGCTTAAGAACGGTGTTAATGAAGACACCATTCACGACAAACCCAAATCCCATTTGATATTAAATACAAGGCTCTGAATAGAAAATATACCGGCTTATATTCAATGTCAAATTCTACGACCAATAAATATCATATTGGAAATAACGATATATATATATATATCTTTCAAATTCCCATAACAATATCTGTATCATCATGAAATCCAACATCGAAATATTCCGAAGACAATTTCGATTCAAATTCATTCCAGTTTAATTATTGGAAATTCTGGTTATTTTCAAAACCATTTCAAATCCAATTTATTTATTTTAAAAATAAATAAATTATTATTCTAGTTCAAAACTAGTTCATTTCGATAAAAAACTATTTTGATCTTTTCAAATATGGAGTTTTTCATCCCAATTCTTCCTAAATCATTTCTTATGATTTTACACAAATTATTGATATTTTTAATAATTTTATCAAGGCACGTACAGTCGATTTCCATCAACGGCCATCGAACTGCACTTACAGCGACCTTTTACAAATTTGATTTGGACATAATTCCAAATCCAACCATTAGATTTTTAATTTCTTGCCTTCGTTAGAAAGCTCTCTTCGATACGAACCCAACGGTTCCGGTTTTAGGCGAATCCGACGGTCGGATCTCCCGCAATATCCATTCGAAGTCAATGGTCGAAATTCACGAACTGCCGTGGCACGTTCTATTCAGGCCGTTATATTATATATATAGTATATATATAATATACTTCGTCGATTTCCTTTCAAAACAAATTTTATAAATCGTTTTAAATTCGTTTTCAAAACGATTTCAACTTCATATTCAATTTCTAATCAAAATTGAATATTCCAAAATAAATTCGTTTTAATTTCATTTCAAATCGATTTCAATTCAATTCGATTTCAATTCAATTCGAATTTCAGTTCTATTCAATTTATTTCGAATTTCAGTTCATTTCAATTTAATTCGAATTTCAAATCATTTCAATTTAATTCGAATTTCAAATCATTTCAATTTATTTCGAATTTCAAATCTATTAAATTTTATTCGAATTCATTTTCTATTCAATTTAATTCGAATTCATTTTCTATTCAATTCAATTTCAATTCGATTTGAATTCTATTCAATTCAATTTTAATTCGATTTGAATTCCTATTCAATTTAATTTCAATTCGATTTGAATTCTATTCAATTCAATTTCAATTCGATTTGAATTCCTATTCAATTCAATTTCAATTCGATTTGAATTCTTGTTCAATTCAATTTCAATTCGATTTTATTTTCTAAAATATTCCATTCGAATTCCTTTTCTAAAATATTCGATTATTGAAATCACTTTTCAATATTCATTAAGAAATGAATAAAATCGATATAAATATCGTTCACGTCAAAATGGCGTCAATCTAATCAACACGGCTTCATATATTTCTATTTTCAAATATTCTATTTCAAATATCTCTTTTCAAATATTTCTATTCAGATATTCTATTTCAAAACTGGAATGAGGCCCAATCAATTACCATATAATGTTAATTATATGGATTTTCTACAACACATGTATAAAATAACAACGATAAATAATCAACCATAATCCAGAGTGCACCACACAACTGCATAAGCATTAAATATAAATAATTAACGCTTACACAGTCTGTCGACCAATCGATCGACATACAGCTAAATAATTGGGATTAGTATACGCCAAATATCATCCCAATACCCGTGTGGGGTTTCAAACAATCAAACACAGATTTTATTTGTGCAGTTTGGCGATGTGTAAAATTTATCGTCCCAATCAATATCAGTCAAATGTGTGTATATAAACAAATCCTTCGATTTGTTTATATTTATTTCATTTTAAATACACGTTAAAAATTCTATTTTCAACTATAAAATATTTTTAACTATATAAATATTTTATTTCATTTCACATCACATCACACAATCAACTACACATCAAAATCAAACATACAAGCATACAAGCCGTCCATGGTCTGTGGACGACGGGTGTCGGGTGCTACTAAACACCGTCTGCATCCTAATATATAATTTAACTAGAAAATTAAATTAAAAGTGAGAAGTTCTCACCGAGGGTTCCACTCCTCCATTCTTTATTTCTGAACGGTCTGGATTTGTCTGCAATGTCCACGCAGTCTTCTCTACGCTGTTCATTAAAAATCGCATTTTTATTACAAAGCCATTTCAATAGAAATCACATTTTTATTCTACTACCGTATATATAAAAATTATATTTCTATTCTGCTTCTGTATATATAAAAATTAAATTTTTATTCTGCTTCTGTATATATAAAAATTATATCTTTACTTCGTTTTTAAAGCGATAAAAATCGAATCTTTACTTTGTTTTCAAGACGATAAAAATCGTATTTTTACTTTCTTTCCAACAAGGCGATATATATATTTTCAAATCAAGGCGACATATATATTTTCAAATCAAGGCAATATATATTTTCAAAACAAAGCGATATATATTTTCAAAACAAATTTAAACTGATTTTCAAAACAATTTTTAATTACTGTTAAAAACTGATTTTAAAAACTGTTTAAAAGTGATTTTAAAAACTTAAGAAGAATAAATAAAAATAAAACCTTTTCTCTGTTTAAACCCCCTTCCATCGTTTAAAGCATCATTCGCAGCTAGGGTTGCAAATTCCGATCGCCTGGGTTGCCGTGACGATGATCGGTGGCTTCTCCGATGACGGCCTTCGAGAGAGCTTCCAATCGATGCCCCTCACGTCGAGCTCGAATGTCAGAAGGCGGCTGAAATCCAGGCGATGCAGCGACTGTTCAGGTGCTGATTTCGAGACGATAACGCAACTTCTGACGATCTCCGCCGTTGAAGGTGAAGATTGGGTTGAGCTCTTCCAGATCGCTCCAGGAACTATCGTGCTTCAATTCGTGGATTGAATGGATTTGAGGAAATTTGCCTAGAGCTTTTATCGCGTTCAATTCTTAGGAGCTGGCGGGTTTGACTACGGGAGATATTAATGAGGGTTTGACCAATTGGATGAGGCTATTTATATAAATATTATATTTTATTTATTCCATTAAATATTTTGTTGTGCAATTTGCGTCCGAACTCCAATTCAAACCCAACGACTGTCGTCCTTAGCTAAATACCCCTATTCCGAACACGATAGGGTGTGTTTCGTAACCCATTTCGGCTGTTACGATCAGTTTCCATTGAATTTAAAATATAAATCTTTATATATTCAATTTAAACGCACATTTCAATTTACCGGAGCCACATACAGTCTCCAAAAATTCCATAAAAATTATTTCTAGCTTCGTATTGACAATACGGTCATAACAAAACTAGTTTCGTCAAATTCTGAGACCGTTTGAAAAATGGCCATTTTCCAGTCGAATGAAATCAACTGAAACTGGTCAAATGTGTTTTCCTTCGCCACGCTCACATATTGATTCGAAAAATTAAATTTGAAACCTAGCAATAATTTGACATCGCGGATCCAACAAAAGCGGTTTCGTCGAAATCCGAGGTCGTTTGCAAAATGGTCATTTTCAAGGGCCAAAATTCCATAGCGACTATTCTGAAATTTCAACTGGACGTAACTTTTGATTCCCGCTATGAAATTTTGATTTCCCAGATTCGTTGGAAAGATATTCTCAATTAGATTCAAATATTTTTGGTTTCGCTAAAATCCGATTTATTTTGATTCATGTACATTCATTTGAAATTAGAAATCGAATTATCGAACAACCACGCCATTTTCAATTCATTATATATATATAAATAAATATTTATATTCTAACGACGACGTATATAAATATATACGCTCTAATTCTATTCAAAATAAATTTCTCGTCGATATTATTTAAAATAATTCATTTTAAATATTCAAAATTCAATAAGATTTCCAAAATAAAAATTTTAAATTGGCTCGGATTTCCGGGTCGTTACATTTATGGTTTGAATTCGATTAATTCGAATTTATTTAAATAGAAGTTAAATAGAATTTGAATATTGAAAATTCAAATAGAATTGAAAATAAAATTTGAATGTAGAAAATTCAAATAGAATTTGAATATAGAAAATTCAAATAGAATTGAAAATAAAATTTGAATGTAGAAAATTCAAATGGAATTTGAATATGGAAAATTCAAATAGAATTGAGAATAGAATTTGAAAATAGAAAGTTGAAATCATTTCGAAATGGGAACGACGAAATATATTTCAGAATGCGGATTTTTAAACAGAATAGAAATAAATCCAAAGGATTTATAACTTGTCAAAGTAATTGGAATTTAATAAAGAGGATCGAAGTATAAATAGATATATTACCGAGTAAGGAAAAATCGACAATTATAGATAATCGAAAATATTATGTTAAACTGGGAAACTGATTTGATATATATTAAAAATATATCAGAATGGAGTTAGAATTTATATATAAACGAAGTTTAAATGTTTATATATATATATATAGTTAAAACGAATTCGCCGCAGCGCGGTAGTTCGTAAATTAGCGATTCGAACTTCAATTGAGTATATAGAACCCAAATTAAGTCGGAATTCTTTGAAACAAGAACCGTCAGGACCGATTGAATAATAGTTTCCTAATGGAAGAGAAAAATCTGGATTTCGTCGTATAGATTTTGAGTTATGTCAAAATCAAATTTTCAGAAAAGCAGCGCCAAAATCGTTTAAAAAGCATAATAGTTTATATATATAAATATAAGGATTTTTAAGCAACTAAAACCCGAATTTCCACTTGAAAAATCTGGACTTGAGTTATAAAATAAATATGAACTCGAGTGGAGTAAATGGATTGATTTTTGAAACAAAATCAGTTATTTATTTTTGAATAGAATCAACTAAGTGGAAGAATAATTTGTTAATCGAATTTTAGATCGAGATATTTCTTTGATAAGTAAATGAGACTTGTGAATTTCATATTCGAAATTGAATATGAAACCTGAAAGGAAAATGGGATTCAATTGATTTATAAGTAAACTAGAATACATACGAACATGATACGTTCAAATAACAAATGAAGTAGGCTAAGAAGCTAATTAAAGGATAAATGGGCGAAACTGAATTCAAACGATTGGATTGAGTTGAATTGAATTAAAACAGGTAAACATGTGTTAGACAGGTATGGGACGAAGTGTATGAAGATTTTAATTTGAGTGCCCGACAAAAAGGTACACGTTTAAATTCCATATGAGGTTTTATGCGCCGAATCGGCTAGCCGCTTAGCTTTTTTTCTTTTTCTTTTTGATTGGAGAGGCCCGTGTGGCGGTTTGGCGATTTTCCCGATGCTCCTGGTACAAAGGAGTTAGAATATTTTTAAGAAATTTTGATAACTAGAAATCAATGTATCGATATATATATAATTCGATAAGGAAACGAGCTTGAAAAAGAATACTATAAACAAATAGGAAATCTATAATTAAATATGATAAAAATTATAAAGAGAAATGTATATGTGTTTATAAATGAATAATTGGTTTTTATGGTGTTGATTATTCGGGAATAATGGTCTTGTCTGTTTTGAAGTTAAGGATGTTTTCAGTCAAGGTCTGAGAGGTAATTTTACCCCAACTCGATTGATTTCACTTTTAACCGATAAATAGCAAAGATCCAGTCTCGAAGATCAATGGTTGAATAAAAGATAGTTGAATGAAATATTTTGGGTTGTCTGTAACGATGTTTTACACAACATTCGTTTTAACCCAAATAAGTGGAATTTTTGGAAATATAATAATATATATTTCCTGAGTGTAGAATTAAATGAGTCAAGCAAGGGATAAATAATTGGAATGTTTTCCAATTATAAATAGAAGATATTTTCTAAATATAGAAAATAAAAGAAGACGATATATGGAAATGTTTTTCCAAACAGCGTAAGAGACCAAGATGATTATTCAAAATATTTGGTTAACAAATATGGATAAGGAAATGGAGAAGTGTTTTAATTAATGAAATATTATTTAAAAGGCCCAGTGATTGTTTGATGTTATGAATGTTTGTTTTTCTTCGATAGTTAAATAACCGACTATCGAAGTGTATGCCAATATCGTTGTCAATATGGATAGACCGGTTGGATTATTATCCGAGAACCACTCAGTATTGGCAGTAGCATTGCGAATCAGATTGTATGAAGATAATCGAAGACGGAGTAAAGTGCAAGGACTTTTTCTATTAATAGAAATTGTGCCTTCGGTTTCGTTCAATCCCAGAACGAACGTATATGGACGAATGTCTGACAGAGTATTTCCAATGATCGAATATGTTGGTCTGTATAAATATATATGGTGGCAGAGAATTTATTCTCTTAGCATAATATATAGAATATATTTGTGCAAATCAATTAATGATTAACGGATCTGACAATGTGACATTCAAAGTGATTGTGCTATCAATGAATGATAAATAATCGTAGCCTCAGGCCTCAACAACCGGAAAATGACAAAAAAATCGGGTAGGCAGCATGGCTATGTGGGTCGCTCCCATTAGGGTGTATAATCACCTATCTAGAGAAATTCCTTTTACTTCTTTAATCTATTGATGCTGTCCCTTTTCGGGAAACGGTTGCTGATCCCAACCGTTGGTGATATACATTCGATACACTCAAGCGAAATGAGTGGTCGGTCATGTGTGGGCCGGGTTGCAAGATGTTCTTGTTGAACCCCAGTGTATCCCCTCTAGAGTACATTGATCGGAAGGTGGTTCCATACCTTGTCATGTTGGAAATCCAATCTCCAATAAGCGCCCTGCGGTTTTTTTTTGATTTTATATTATATATGGAGCGTGAGATGCAAGCGTTCCGCTAGATTCTATTTATTTGATGTAGACATTATTATAATATCACTGGATTTGATATCAAAAATATTTTGGGTTATCGTAAGGTAAAAACCATCCATGTTTATGTATGGATAGGTCTTACGATTATCATTTCTTTTGAAAGGGTTTTAAAGTTAAACAAATGATTGGAGTTTACTCACACCAGTCCCTTGACTGACCCAGAGTTTTTTTTTTTCCCTAAACTATTGGGTGCCCAAATTTGTACGGGCAGTCAAGTATTCGTGATTTTTCAGATTCACTTGGAAGAGCTGGAAGTAGGAGGCTACACCAGTTAGCTATAGACTATCATATTTCCGCTGTGTACTATGTTGTGTTTGGAAACGGGTGTTTATAAATGTTCCAGGAATAACTGTTGTGCTCTGATAATGGTATGTATATACAGTTACTGATTTGTATTTCAAAAGTTATGTTATTTAATATATTTTATTCGTTCCGCTGTGAGATTTGTGTTCTTCGTTTTTCTTCTATTCTAACTTTTCTTTCTTTTTATTTCTCATCCTCTAACTTCTTTCTAATAATGATTCGTATTTCTGTGCAATTTGGGTTGGACGTGTGGTGTTATTAGTCAACTCAGATAGTACGGATTTACGGGCCATTACAGTTGGGATCAGAGCTTAGGTTCAGCGAATACCTAGGCTTTGTTGGGTTGTGCTCATTAGAGATAGGGTCAGTAGTACCCTAGAATGAGTTGAGTGTATATATACGAAAGCGCGTATTTGTAAATTGATATAAAAATTGTTATATATTGTGTTGGCCAGTCTGTTGAGTGGTTTATGGATTTTGATCGAATCATGGGACGCCACGAAGTCAATAGGAATTTCTAAACACTTGAACAGAGAAATTCAACATAATAATGTTTTAAAGTGGGTAGATGAAATAATTTTACCCAAAACTATAATTTGATATAGAAAGGAATAATTTTTTAGAATTATTATAATATATGGATGTGTTGGTTGTTATTAATATAATCAAATGAGATTATAAGTTTGGAACGGTTATCTAAAACCAAATATAACTTGTATATGAATGATATATACAAATGAGAAGAATTAAAATTGAATTCAAACCAGAATTTGGAATTTAAATCCTGGGAAGTTTGAAAATATTTTCTGAAGTATATTAAAATAATATAACTTGTTTTGAAAGGATTTTTTTTATTAAAAACCATGTTTTATGGATTTTGAAAGTGATAAGGCACTGAACTCACTTCAATGGCTGGAAAATAATTCTGATGATGACTGCAGCATCATCAGTGTTCATTTTCGAGTTTCTAAGTGATGGATTGCTACCTTACAAAAGTTTTAAGATGGAAATTGGTTTGAAAGAAAACAAGTTGATTTGGGAAATTCAAATGTTTTGAATTTGAGATGGAAATAAATATATGTATATATTTATATGATTTCTAAAGCGTTTGAAATCAAAACCCAGGAATTTAAATTTACTTAAGCAGGTTATATGGATTGAGGTGAATCAATTGACTAGAATCAATTTGAATGGGTTTAATGGAATACAGATTGGATATAAATGTATTGATTATAGATCATGCGAATTAAATAAAGGAAAACCGAAAGTTTTGGGTGGAAGTAAATTTGTTGAAATGTGAAGAGTTGAATTCCAACATAAGTGAGTTTTTGAAAAGTTAATGGATTCGTACCATTTTCCTACCTTGGTAAATTCGGGGATGAAATTCTTTTAAGGGGGGAAGAATGTAACGACCCGGATTTTTGATCCATTTATTTTAAATATTTAATATTATTTTAAATATTTATTCGATAATATACTTGAATATTTATATTTTTGTTATCGATTTCAATTTAATGTTGAATATATTAAACAATCGTAATACGAAAACAAATCTAGTTTAATTCAAATTTAAACTGAATCTGAATAATTCAGGTAATCAATAAAATTCTATTTGTATATACAATCGAAAATAATAATTTATTATCGAGAAATTTATTTGTTTGAATTTAATTTATATAATATTGATTTAATATGGTTATTTTATATTTACATTCAAATTAAATATCAAAATATATTTAGTTAGTTCAGAATAGTGTTACACTGTTGAAACAACAGTGGTTACGTTAAAATGACGGTTCGTGTTTTAAATTAATGGACCCCGAGATATTTGATTGTGGATAGGTACAAAATCAAATCGATATCCATCTAAAAAGGATAAAAATCATTTTATATCAAATCGTATTAATGTTTAATAAAATCACAATTTAATATAGTGTACTTTAACCTATCACCTACCCTTGTACCTCCTCAGACCTATTCCTTCAGATTGAAGCTTTCTTCTTCTATAAAATCACAACAATCCCCTTCATTCTCCTTTCTATTTTCTTGCGTTCATAAGCAAAATCAAAGTCGGCTTCATCTTTTATAAAGGAAAAGAAAATAAAATACGAATTGAAGCTGCTTTCCCCTTTTCAATTTCTCGCCCTTAATCAAAATCGATTTCTGTAATAAAAAAAATCGCAAGCGAAATTCACGATATGAAATTCTGAAATCTTCCGGAACTCAACTCGACAGCTAGGGGGTAGGTGGAAGAAAGATGTCGTTGTTTCAGGGGGAACTCGAAGACGATGTTATCGGTTTTGGAAGGACGATGTTGGGAAGTCGGATCCGTTATCTAATCGAGACCGTTAAGGGTGAACTCGAACTCGATTTCGAGCAGCTGATAGTTCGAATGGGTCATCGCGATGTCACCATGTGTGAGTGATTCCAGTTCGAAGTCGCATTCTCTTTTCTTTGGTTGCGTGGACGAATGGGTCGAAGGGAAAAATGGGGGAGAGAGGATCGAGTATTGTTGTAAGGTGCGGCTATGATAATATTTGATGGAGGGAGTGCAGTTTCGTTTGTTCTAGAGTTCAGGAAAAAATGGATTTTGGTTTTGTTACTTGCTTGGTAGTTGTTATGGCCTTGATTAGTGATGTCGAGGCGGGTTAGTGGATGCATATGGTGATCGTTGTTGTGTGACAGTAAGGTATGAGTTAAATAATTTTTAATTAAAGATTTAGTTCAAGTATAATAAAAAAGCTGTAAAATATTATTTACTTATATAAACTATAAAATTTCTACTGAAAAGGTCCTATACAAAAATAAATATATAGAAAAAATTATTTATTCGTTTAAATAGTTAGTTTAAATAAATGAATGTTTAAACAGTAAATTTAATCGAATTATCGTAGGTGTGAATTCATTCGAGAAGATTCATAGCCGATGATTTAGAAATAAACAGGATATTCGACAACTGCAATTTCGGTGAGTAAATCTCACTCACCACTTTATTTAGAATTATTTTTATTCGTTAAAAATAATTGTTTGTGGCTTGTTTGAATGCTTTCTGGTTGTTTTAAATATATTAGTTATTTAGGCTTAACTATTATATATATATATATTGGGTGGATGAATTGTTCCCGCGGTCTTATTAGCGGATGCCCGTGGTACCATTAGCGGATGATTTCCCTATGCGTCCCACAAATATATATTAGTGGATGACCTTCTATACCGCGATATCCTGCCTCGAAGCAGGATGGGTATTATTCACGTTGGCTAACGTCTGTGGATGCAAGAAAACAGGTTGGAGGGATCCAACTGGATTCCTCAAAAATATTAATTTTGTTGTTTCACATATATTATCATATATGATGCATTAGAAATCCTGTGTTGCTAATGGATTGTTTTGATTGTTTGAAATTTCACTGTGTCTTAATGTTGATTTATAAAAATATCATGAAAGAGATTTTGAGATTTAAAAGGAAAATTCTATTTTCTAAAATAGAATTTGAATTTAGAATGGGCTAAAGATATTTACTTGTTTCGGAAATAAATAAAACAAGTATGGAATTTATTAACGATGTTTATAAATTAAGTAATACAAGAAATTGAAGTGAATTTATAAATGGTGTTTAGAAATAAAATAGAATGATTTTCATTGGATAATCAGGGAATTGAATTGAAGTAAATTTATAAACAGTGTTTATAAATAAAGTGGAAAAATTATCATTGGATAATTTGATTATTTAAATTCAAATGTGAATTAAAAAGTAGAAATGGGGGAATCGTTTTAAGAAATAAACGATGGAATTTATTCTGATGTTCAGAATATAAAATTGAACTAAAATAAATCCGTAAGGATTTATGGTTTGAATTCGATTAATTCGAATTTATTTAAATAGAAGTTAAATAGAATTTGAATATAGAAAATTCAAATAGAATTGAAAATAAAATTTGAATGTAGAAAATTCAAATAGAATTTGGATATAGAAAATTCAAATAGAATTGAAAATAAAATTTGAATGTAGAAAATTCAAATGGAATTTGAATATGGAAAATTCAAATAGAATTGAGAATAGAATTTGAAAATAGAAAGTTGAAATCATTTCGAAATAGGAACGACGAAATATATTTCGAAATGCGGATTTTTAAACAGAATAGAAGTAAATCCAAAGGATTTTTAATATGTCAAAGGAATTGGAATTTAATAAAGAAGATCAAAGTATAAATAAATATATTACCAAGTAAGGAAAAATCGACAATTATAGATAATCGAAAATATTATGTTGAATTGGGAAACTGATTTGATATATACTAAAAATATATCAGAATGGAGTTAGAATTTATATATAAACGAAGTTTAAATGTTTATGTATATAAATATAATTAAAACGAACTCGCCGCAGCGTAGTAGTTCGTAAATTGGCGATTCGAACTTCAATTGAGTATATAGAACCCAAATTAAGTCAGAATTCTTTGAAACAAGAATCCTCAAGACCAATTGAATAATAGTTTCCTAATGGAAGAGAAAAATCTGGATTTCGTCACATAGATTTTGAGTTATGTCAAAATCAAATTTTCAGAAAAGCAGCGCCAAAATCGTTTAAAAAGCATAATAGTTTATATATATAAATATAAGGATTTTTAAGCAACTAAAACCCGAATTTCCACTTGAAAAATCTGGACTTGAGTTATAAAATAAATATGAACTCGAGTGGAGTAAATGGATTGATTTTTGAAACAAAATCAGTTATTTATTTTTGAATAGAATCAACTAAGTGGAAGAATAATTTGTTAATCGAATTTAGATCGAGATATTTCTTTGATAAGTAAATGAGACTTGTGAATTTCATATTTGAAATTGAATATGAAACCTGAAATGAAAATGGGATTCAATTGATTTATAAGTAAACTAAAATACATACGAACATGATACGTTCAAATAACAAGTGAAATAGGCTAAGAAGCTAATTAAAGGATAAATGGGCGAAACTGAATTCAAACGATTGGATTGAGTTGAATTGAATTGAAACAGGTGAACATGTTTTAAACAGGTATGGGATGAAGTGTATGAAGATTTTAATTCGAGTGCCCGACAAAAAGGTACACGTTTAAATTCCATATGAGGTTTTATGCGCCGAATTGGCTAGCCGCTTGGCTTTTTTTCTTTTTGATTGGAGAGGCCTGTGTGGCAGTTTGGGGATTTTCCCGATGCTCCCGGTACAAAGGAGGTTATGGCGAAATTTTCCGAAAATTTAAGGAGTTAGAATATTTTTAAGTAATTTTGATAACTGGAAATCAATGTATCGATATATATAGAATTCGATAAGGAAACGAATTTGAAATAGAATACTTTAAACAAATAGAAAATCTATAATTAAATCTGATAAAAATTAGAAAGAGAAACATATATGTGTTTATAAATGAATAATTGGTTTTTATGGTGTTGATTATTCGAGAATAATGGTCTTGTCTGTTTTGAAGTTAAGGATGTTTTCAGTCAAGGTCTGAGAGGTAATTTTACCCCAACTCGATTGATTTCACTTTTAACCGATAAATAGCAAAGATCCAGTCTCGAAGATCAATGGTTGAATAAAAGATAGTTGAATGAAATATTTTGGGTTGTCTGTAACGATGTTTTATACAACATTCGTTTAAACCCAAATAAGTGGTATTTTGGAAATATAATAATATATATTTCCTGAGAGTAGAATTAAATGAGTCAAGCAAGAGATACATAATTGGAATGTTTTCCAATTATAAATAGAAGATATTTTCTAAATATAGAAAATAAAATAAGACGATATATGGAAATGTTTTTCCAAACCGCGTAAGAGACCAAGATGATTATTGAAAATATTTGGTTAACAAATATGGATAAGGAAATGGAGAAGTGTTTTAATTAATGAAATATTATTTAAAAGGCCCAATGATTGTTTGATGTTATGAATGTTTGATTTTCTTCGATAGTTAAATAACCGACTATCGAAGTGTTTGCCGATATCGTTGTCAATATGGATAGACACGTTGGATTATTATCCGAGAACCACTCCGTATTGGCAGTAGCGTTGCGAATCAGATTATATGAAGATAATCGAAGACGGATGCAAGGAATTTTTCTATTAATAGAAATTGTGCCTTCGGTTTCGTTCAATCCCAGAACGAACGTATATGGACGAATGTCTGATAGAGTATTTCCAATGATCGAATATGTTGGTCTGTATAAATATATATGGTGGCGGAGAATTTATTCTCTTAGCATAATATCTAGAATATATTTGTGCAAATCATTTAATGTTTAACGGATCTGACAATGTGACATTCAAAGTGATTGTGCTATCAGTGAATGATAAATAATCGTAGCCTCAGGCCACAACAACCGGAAAATAACAAAAAAATTGGGTAGGCGCCATGGCTATGTGGGTCGTTCCCGTTAGGGTGTATAATCACCTATCTAGAGAAGTTCCTTTTACTTCTTTAATCTATTGATGTTGTCCCTTTTCGGGAAACGGTTGCTGATCCCAACCGTTGGTGATATACATTCGATACACTCAAGTGAAATGAGTGGTCGGTCATGTGTGGGCCAGGTTGCAAGATGTTCTTGTTGAACCCCAGTGTATCCCCTCTAGAGTACACTGATCGGAAGGTGGTTCCATACCTTGTCATGTTGGAAATCCAATCTCCAATAAGCGCCCTGCGGTTTTTTTTGATTTTATATTATATATGGAGCGTGAGATGCAAGCGTTCCGCTAGATTCTATTTATTTGATGTAGACATTATTATAATATCACTGGATTTGATATCAAAAATATTTTGGGTTATCGTAAGGTAAAAACCATCCATGTTTATGTATGGATCGGTCTTACAATTATCATTTCTTTCGAAAGGGTTTTAAAGTTAAACAAATGATTGGAGTTTACTCACACTAGTCCCATGACTGACCTAGAGTTTATTTTGTTTTTTTTTTGTTTTTCCTAAACTCTTGGGTGCCCAAATTTGTACGGGCAGTCAAGTAGTCGGGATTTTTCAGATTCACTTGGAAGAGCTGGAAGTAGGAGGCTTCACCAGTTAGCTATAGACTATCATATTTCCGCTGTGTACTATGTTGTATCTGGAAACAGGTGTTTATAACTGTTCCAGGAATAACTGGTGTGCTCTGATAATGGTATGTATATACAGTTACTGATTTGTATTTCAAAAGTTATGTTATTTAATATATTTTATTCGTTCTGCTGTGAGATTTGTGTTCTTCGTTTTTCTTCTATTCTAACTTTTCTTTCTATTTCTCATCCTCTAACTTCTTTCTAATAATGATTTGTATTTCTGTGCAATTTGGGTTTGACGTGTGGTGTCATTAGTCAACTCAGATAGTACGGATTTGCGGGTCGTTACAGCAGTAGAATATCTCAATTGCACATACAACAGAAGCCCAATCTTCTCATAGTTTTAGCATTAATAGGATCCAGCGGACGACAGCCTATAATGGTGGCTACCACCGCCGGAGTGGAACACTCAGGATCGGAAAACTCGTATGAATAATAAGGCTCTGATACCACTTTTGTTATGTAACGACGGTTAGAAATAATGACTTCTTCTATTGTTTAGAGATAGTTAGCATGTTTAATATTTTGTTTGTCCTAGTTTTGTGTTTAGATCCTATTTTTATGGTTGTATTTGCCTATATACTTAGGTTTCGTTTAATGAATAAGCAATACAGTTTTTCATTGTCTCTCTGTCTCTGTATTTCTAACAGATATTAATATAAAATATGTTTTCATACAGAATAATGCCATATAGGGATTGAATTTGTATAGGTTATTCCTGTGTCAGATAAACTTCTTCTAACAAGGGTAGGCTGCATACTCAAAGCATGCATACAAAACGAAATATATAGTATAGACATCTATTTGAGCTATTAAAACGTGTACATCTGTTTAACTTCGGAAAAAAAATGAAACATATAGTACATATGTCATGAAATCAATGCACGACAATTTAAAAAATATATCCAGTTTTATAGACTGAGCAGAGACCAGCTTTAAACTGAGCATTTGCTTAAAATTTATACAGATTCAGATATTGGAATTAGGATCATCAAATGTATTATTAATGTATGGCTCAATATAGAAATGTCTAAACCAAAATTTGCACCAAATTTGATACACCTCCACAAGAATAATCTTTCTTTCTAAAGCAGTACTATCATGAATTTTTTTTAAATTTCTTGTAAAAAATGTTGAAATGCAGTACCACTAAAGAAAACCAAATAGTACAAGGTCTTTGCTTCTATGATCAACATTTATGTATTTAATTTTTGGTGTTCTTTTATATTAGCTACTGTGCTTAAAATTTAATTTTACTCACTAATGGTATGAGAATGACTCAATCCGTATGTGGGTTTGGAATAACTATATTAAGCTATGTATACTAGTTTGCTGGATGTTATGGTAATTAACGAAGTATGATATCTTCTTTAGAATATGTTAAAAATAAAATAAAAAATAAAGGACAATTCCAATACCAAAAGAGAAACCTACGGAACCAGTGAAAATAATTAAGCTAATCACCCCATGATTGACCAATACTATGTGCTGCAATTCAAACAAGTAAAACCTGTTATTTGTGGAATCAAACAAAATTTATGCTTTCTACATATAAGCATGTTCTATTTGTCTTACATAAGCTCAGAGATAAATCTGCAAAAAACATACCAATATAGTGACTACAAAAGAATTTGAACTTGGTTATTATAAAGAGCTTAAGTAACCATGCTTGTTACCTTGCTATCCGATTCGAGAGCCTGTTCGCATCCACTTTTATCAACTGCAACAAAATTTCCTATGAAGACATGGAAAAAGGGATTGAGAGTATACTATCAAACAATTGTACATTTTGAGACATCAAAGAAAATTTGTAAAACTGAGTTCATGCCACGGTCGGGATGAATACTAATATCTAACTGGATCAAATTCCAAATTTATTTTATAACTCCACTATTGAAATTTCATTTAGCATTTTTTTCTTCAAAAACCTTAAAGTTTGCAGCATTAAACCTGTTCATTTAAACAAAAACAATCAATATAATCTTCTGATTTACCGTGCTCATGACATGCAACTGATCAAAGTCACCTCAAGCATGCTATCTCCTTCCAAATCACTTGCCAAGCTTGCTATAGCCCATGCTAAAACCTCTTGGTTGCTTTGTAACTGAACAACCTAATAGGGCAGATCAACTTGTTTGGCACGAACAATTATTTCTGAACTTTGAAAGCATGGACAAGCGGCACAGACCAAAATTACTTAAGAATTTTTTTGGTACATAATTGCTCTTTGGATGAACTACCACTTTTTGTGCTCTATGTTGTTTTTCTCTGTTTCTTGATTGTGGTACTTGCTACCCAAGACTATGCAGTCATTGGGGATGTGTTTCTTTCTGTATAATATTGGATGTATAACTGTAAAGCCTCTGTAAAATTACATTTCGATTCATGCAATACTCACTAAAAAAAATCAAATTCTAGAGGATGTATAAACTATCAAATTAATGTTTATTAATACAGTCAAATATTAGATATATAAGTTATCGATTCAGCGTCCAGATCTTGATAGCGATTGATACACTGGTGCTCCAAATGGCGATTCAAGCTGTAGTCTTCATCATCCCCAAAATTGAGGCTTTTCTTCCCAAAGACAGTACTGTTGGCATATATTATCTAAAAGAAAAAAAATGTTTGCACAAGTTCCAAAGTAAATATGAAGCAGAAATGGTGCCAGAGGAATTTTACCTTCATTATGTCTTCAGCAATCCATCGTCCATACTCCATAAACACAGCAAAATGTTTGCATAGAAAAATGGTGAAAATGAACTATATAAACTTATATTTTTGGTATGATGGTAGGAAACAATAAATGGAATGTAAATTCAGTAATCATTTCAATTGTGACTGAAAAAGCAAGATGAATATTTTTCATGTTAGAAAAAATGGTGATGATGAAATATTGTTCAAATGGATTATTAAAGAAGCTGTCTATATATGGGGTTGTTCTTTCTTGTATTTAGTATTTCTGTATCCAATAAAGTGGCAGGCATAACATTCCACTTATGCTTGACATCTAACAATTCAATTATACTAAACATATATATATATATATATGTACATATATATACATATATATTCATATATTTATATATACACACACACTTAGAAATAAAAGTAAACATGAACATATAAACAATTAATTAATGTTAAGAGAACATCTAATAGGATCTAAACCCCAAAAAGGCACTTGATAAATATTGCCAAATTACTTATGGTTATATATGCAGCATAAGAAATTAAGAATACCAACCTAAACTTCCTTCTATCATGGTGATATCAACTGGGCCCACTTTTCTATAAGAGAATGCACTATGAGCTTAGGGTGAAAATATATTAGTGACCATCTTGCTATATAATATGTATAAATGACATTTCTGGAACAAGCAATAAAAAGAATAAGAAAAAATCTCACGTTCTTATTATCTGTTTTCCAATCAATTAAATTAGCAGTAAAAAAATTCTCCTTCTTTATGAAGTTGTGGCCGGCTCAAAAATTAATATAAGAGTACACAAAATAACAATTATTTTGACACAAATGAAAAAATGTAAATCAAACTTAAATCAAGGTTACAAAATTATAGAATGGAATTTACTGAAACATTCAAGTTCCAGCGTTAGTCATTCAATCTAAATTAGCATATGGATTGTGGAATACATTATAAAATTTAAAGAAAATTTGGTTGGAATGCATATTCAAGTTTATTTAATGCATTGATATTATATATGTAAAGTAAGAATCATTAAAGAGTCATGGAAACATTTGTTCCAGCTAAAAGTTGAGCCAAATTTCGGCATTCTTTGTTCATGAAAAATCTGAGCTAAAATATTTTTATAGAATGAACTACGGAAGCTAATCAAATAAACAATATTTTTTCTAATTTTTAAGTAGTAAACTCAAGAATGTTAATTTTCAAAATATTACAATTGAATAAACCAAATTGTTATCACAATTCTTCATATTCAAAATAATTATTTTTCTAATTAAGCATTATGTAATTAATGCATGTTTTATGCATGCTGCTATACTAATTTTTATAACTGCACTTTAAAAGAACCAATGAAGGAAAAGATTTTATTACAATCATATTTATTTTACTCAAAATGTATTGTTTAATTAAGAGCTTTTCAGTTTAAGAATATATAAAAGTTGGGAGCATAACACGGCGCTGAATTATTAGACATTAAAGCCCAAGTAAATATCAAATTTATAGAAAATTTAAATAAGCATAATGGCATGACAATGCCTAGCTCAAAACACTAAAACGCAATACAAAGAAGCTAACATGCTTGCCTAATGAGTGATGAGTTAGTCAACCACAACAGATCAACATGATTTATGTGTCCTCAGTTGATAATGATCTTCAATTCATGTAGACTGTTTTACTTTTTAAGGTCTTAATCCCTGATATGTTTTGAATGCAGGGACGGGACTGTCGCAACTTCCACAACTGTTGCATTTCAATAAATATATGATGAAAGTTGTCAACATAAGCAACATCAAACCATTGCAAATATTTTATTCTAGCTTTAACCAATGATAAGAAATGGTACAAGTTTATACCAAGGGACTAAATATAGAAATATTCTTTCGTGTTGCTTCTAACTTAGTTGAAAGATAAAGAAATAAATGGGGGAAAAAAGGCCAAAGTAATTATTAAAACGACGTCCCCAAAAGAAAATTGTCATTAAAAGGCGCTAACAAGATAAGCAAATCAAACCACTACAAATTATGAGTAGATATTTACTCCAAATTAGGAAGACTGATCCTATCTTGTATATATAGAAATCTTGATCTTAAGGAAACCACAAAATAATTTTCTCTAACCATACTTATAAACATTTAAAACTAAGGAATTAGAAATTCACAAATTAGATCTTAGCTGTGTTTAGCTTTTATTTTTGAACCTAGGACCTGATGTGTAATGGGCTTATAAAGCTCCAACTCTTCCATTATAGTGCCAACCGCAGATTGGTATTGCAATTTAAAAGTTAAAAAACTTCAGCATCAAGCTCCACCCATAACAACACAATTTTATTAAGAATATATTAAAGCTTCTAAATGTTCCATTACAGTCAATCAAAGAGTAACTAATAATTTGATTTCAAAGAGCACACAACGAAAATAACAAATGAATAGGATTACTAATCCTAGAAAGCTAGCTGAATTACTACATATTTTAATGCCCGTCTTTGCTTCTGCTTAGTTTGGCTCCCTGCCAAAATGCTCAGACATGTTTTAACTTAAGTTCTGTTGTTGCAAGCTCTCTTTGTTTATTCAAATTAGTAGATCTTTGTCTTTGATGATCCTGGCTTTCAGCCCTTATGGTAGCATCTTCAGCAGTAAGCTCAGCTAATTTATTACACCATCATTGTACAGTACTTTTTATGTCATATACACTTAGGATTAAATTATGTACACTCAGTTAGCCTATTACACTGTGATCGCAGACCAAAAAATCTGCTTGTAACTCAGCTAGTCTGAATGGCACAGTTAGACGAACATATATGATGAATTATAATTATATACAACTTGAGTTTCATATCGTAGGTACTATAGTATCATGTCATACACAGGCTTGGATTTTATATTTGTAATATACATCATATTTATGTACTCACAAATATATCGGTATTCGTAGCCATCTCTTTAAGGGGTCATTTCAAAAGCCTACACTCTTGTGTATTCTTCTATTTATTATGGTTAGGAAACACAGATCAGTCTGCACCATGATAACCTTATACACAAATCTTCATCAACTAGCTAGCATCCACTATATTATGGACTCCCACACATCAAACACTTTCAATACATGAGTAATTCATTACTACGCGAGACAACAATCAAATTTATGGTTGATCCTTTTTGATAATTTTAAACAAGAACCTATGGGCATACAAATTTGAAAGCAAGAATCCTTATGTGAGATAACGACCAAAAAATTACCAAAATACCAAATAGAATCAATAAAAATAAGTAGGTTCTTACCGGATAGAGCATTCAAATCGGAGCCAGAAGAATAATCAATCGAATTGGGTGGCACTGTTGTGCGTCACAGTGGAGTTGAGCATAGTTTAACAGAGGAAGGCTAAGCGGGGTGCGATTATTGGACCTTCGGTGAACTGCGACTAGATGAGGATGGATCGGACATGATGGATGAACTGCAACCAGATGAAGATAGGATTGGACGTGATGGAGCAAGTTTAGTTTTTTGTGAAAACAATGAGAAAAGGGGGAAAGATATAGTAAGGAATAAAATGAAGGGCATTGTTATTGACACTCCAAATATTATTAAGAGGGTGCCAGTTTTTTCCTTTTTTCAAAAATTCTTAAGGGGAGTACTAATGAGGTAGGTAGCCCCTTAACAAATAAAGGTAATTTTACCTTATTACACATTTAGTCCCATAACAAATAAAGGTAATTTTACCTTAACAAATATTGCAAGGCCATAGTATTTTTTTTTCGATGCACATATATCGATTTTTTTTTAACCCTAAAGGATAAGCGTTTTCGGAGGAATAGTACTATTTTTTTGACATAAATATGCCGAATTTTATTATTATGGAGGAAATGCACCGAAATGATTATTAATTTTCGACATAACACTGTCGAATTCATATATAATTGATTACGTAATGCATTCGTTGCAGTGGTGATGAACTGCTTATTTTAATTCGGTTTCCCTTATCGAATAAGTTTTTTTAATTTAATTTAAAGGGGCAATCTAGAAATATTGAGTAGTGTGATTTAAAATGTGTGTGTAGCCCTTAACAATTTTCCAAAGAGTGGAGTGTTTTTAAAAAATGACCTCCCCTTAACAATAGTTGGAGTGTCAATAACAACACCCAAAACGAAATACTTAGGAGCGAAGGAGATGAAATTTTAGCCTTCCGCTTCTTTTTCTTTTTTTTTCCTTCCCGCTTTAATATTGACATTTGTCAGCGTCTTTCGTTTATTTTCATTATTTTACAAGAGCTAGCACAACAGTCGGACTTTGAACGCTGAGATATATTGCTGTCTATGGTATATTTTCTTGTAGTGAGGATGGAATCTTGGTGGGGTAGCCGCAGACATGGTGGCGTGGACTGGAGGGACCGACGCGAAGTATAAAGTGGAGACTGGAGGAATGGCAGGCCATACTATGGCATTGGAAGGCAATCAGTTTGAGAGGTGGCTCTAGTATCCGATGACAGCTGAAGAGGTGGCGCAGCGTCTGTACGGTGGAGGTTAAGGTGCGGTTTCGGAAATCAGTGCAGAAGAAGTGAAGAGGAACAGTAGTCATTTTCGTGGCCATATGTAATGACCCGCAAATCCGCAACATCGGAGTTGACTATATACATCATACGTCCAACCCAAATATCACGAAAATACGAAACATTTTTTTTAGAAGAAAGAGATAGAAAAAGAACAGAAATAACAACACATAATCTCACATCGCAGTGGAACAAAATATAATATATCATATCTTTGAAATACAAAATCTTCACTGTATAACATACACTTATCAGAATACAACACTTACAACACAGCGGAACAACACTATAACTAGATAACGCTGAAGCCTCCTGCTCCAAGCTCCTTTAGACATATCTGAAAAATCCTGAACTACTTGACTGCCCACACAAATTTAGGCACCCAAGAGTTTAGGTAGAACAAAACAAAATAAACTCTGGGTCAGTCATGGGACTGGTATGAGTAAACAGTTTAAAACAGTTTCAGAAAACTAAATGATATCTCATAAGACCACGCCGTATAACACGGAACTGCCAATACTACGGCCAATACGGAGTGGTTCTTCGGATAATAATCCAACCGGTCTCTCCATATTGACAACGATGGTCAAAACTTCGATAGTCTGTGATTTAACTATCGAATAAAACAAGTGTTTCGATAGTCGATGATTTAACTATCGAATAAAACAAGTGTTCATCCAAACATCCAACAATCAGTGAGCCTTTAATTAATATTCCATTAATTAAATCTCTTCTATATTTCTTTATCAACATTTGTTAAACAAATATTTTCATATATCGCCTCCTTTATTTTCTAACTTTAGAAATATTTATTATTCTATTTCCAAGCTTACATTTATTTGGGTTAAAACAGATGTTGTGTAAAACATCGGTACGACAACCCAAATACTATATTCAACTAACTCTCATTCAACATTGATCTTCGAGCCTGAAATCTTACTGTTTATTTGTTAATAATGAAATCAATCAAGTTGGGGTATAACTACCTCTCAGACCTTGACTGAATAATATTTATAACGCCAAAACAGATAAGACTACTTACTCGAACAATCAATACCATACAACTACCAATTTACTTTTAAACACGTATACACTTCCCCTTTCTATTCTTACTAGATTTTATTCTTATACTTCCTTTTTGATTATACTATTCTATTTCTAAGTTCGTTTTCTTATCAACTTCTATATGTTTTGATACGTTGATTTCTAACTATCAAATTATCTTAAAAATATTCTATCTCCTTAAATTTCCGGAAAAATTCGCCATAACCTCCTTTGTACCGGGAGCTTCGGGATATTTCTAATAGCCTCCCATGGCCCTTACCAATCCAAAAAGAAAAAGAAAGCCAAGCGGCTAGCCGATACGGCGCATAAAATCTCATATATGAATTAAATACGTACCTTTTTGTCGGGCATTCTATTTATATACCTTCTAACACTTTATTCCAAACCTGTCTCCTGTATGTCTATACCTATCCAATCTATTTTAACTATACCAATCGTTTTAACTAAATTTGTTAATTAAATATGTTAATTAACTTCTTAGTCTAATCCACTTCTATTTATCCAAATCTATTATCTTCTATTATTCAAATCCTATAATATAAATCCCATTTGAATTTCTATATTCAAATTCTATAGTTATACTCCATTTGAATTCTATGCCTTATTTAAACAACGTTTATAACTTCACTTAAAATCCCACATTTATATATTTATAACAAAGTTTATAAATTCAATTCAAATCCCATATTTTCCTTTAAAAACAGAGTTTATAAATTCGATTCAAAACTCACCTTTTCATTTATAAACAAAGTTTATAAATTCAATTCAAATCCCATATTTTCCTTTATAAACAGAGTTTATAAATTCGATTCAAAACTCACCTTTTCCTTTATAAACAAAGTTTATAAATTCGATTCAAAACTCACCTTTTCATTTATAAACAAAGTTTATAAATTCGATTCAAAACTCACCTTTTCATTTATAAACAAAGTTTATAAATTCAATTCAAATCCCATATTTTCCTTTATAAACAGAGTTTATAAATTCGATTCAAAACTCACCTTTTCCTTTATAAACAAAGTTCATAAATTCGATTCAAAACTCACCTTTTCATTTATAAACAAAGTTTATAAATTCGATTCAAAACTCACCTTTTCATTTATAAACAAAGTTTATAAATTCGATTCAAAACTCACCTTTTCATTTATAAACAAAGTTTATAAATTCAATTCAAATCCCATATTTTCCTTTATAAACAAAGTTTATAAATTCAATTCAAATCCCATATTTTCCTTTATAAACAGAGTTTATAAATTCCATACTTGTTTTATATATATATTCAAAACAAGTTAATATTTTTATTCTATTCGAATTTCAAATTCTATTCTATTTGAATCTTATATATTCAAATTTCAAATTCTATTTTAGAAAAATAGAATTTTCGTTCTAAATCGCAAATATCCTTTTTCATGATATTTTTAAATATCAACACTTAGGCCCCAGTGATATTTAAACACACAAAGCAACCAATTAATTATTTTCCTAACACATCATATATGACAGTATATTTGCAAATAAATAAACAAACAGATAATATATTTTTGAGGAATCCAGTTGGATTCTGTGACTGCCCGCCCCGCACCAGCCTGCATTTCCTCCAAAAGTGCGCTGTACACATGCCCGACTAGCACAAGACGGTCGTCATAAGAAAGAAAAGAAGGGAATGAACTAATCAAAGAACCTGTAGAATGCCTCACAGCGCATGGAATAAAATATAATAATAATGTACTTGACATAAAACAGGCGAGACAGTGCATAAGCTGATAACTAAAACCAACATCAATCTCAAAGCAGCGGAAATCCAAATACAGCTTATTACAATTTTTCCAAATTTACTGTCTCTAAACAAAAGAAAGATGAAATAGAAGATACACCAACAATGCCCAAGCCGTGATCTTCAACAACACAGGGAGAATACTAAACATATATATATATCACGTGGAAGCCTCCTGCTCGTCTCCGGATCATCTACCCGTGCGTCACCAGCTAACCTGTCTCTAGTCTGCTCGTGTGAGCACCCAGAGTAATAAGAGGAGACATAAAACTCTGGGTCAGACATAAAGCCTGGTATGAGCGATAAGCATCTAAACAGAATAATAACAGGTATACTAAACCATACCTGAACCTGGACCTGCAACCAAAGAGTTAGTACCACATACCGTACAATACTCCAAGGTGCCTTAATAAATAGTGTAAGAATACGGGGGTGGGGTGTGCATGTCAAAATGATAGCAACAAATCATCCATAGCAACCATCCTCACATCTCTCACTCGGTGCGTAAAGCGTACGACATCTACCACTTTGGAACACTAGACAAACTGAGGTAACGACGAATCCCGACTTGTAGAAACCCTGCTGTGACCAAGACAACACTTGGAGTCATGACCAAACATTTCAATGACCCACTTCATTGGTCGTAGCCCTTGGTTCTACCGATGCCATAATGGCCCTGAATCCGCCTTCGTACCTCCTACCATAGTGGTCCAAAACTATAGACGTCGATAACTCCTTAGCACGCGTCCCGCAGCAAAGCCCAACCATGAAGTGAACTCGTTGATTCCCATCTGAACCTTAAGCTCTAACTTCTCATTTGGACTTCCTTTGCATCTCGGGTTTGGTTGAATTGGAGTGGGTCTTCAGAAAAGTTGTCGCGTAGTAGTAATAGCCCACGGACGGTTCGGTTCGGTGCTCCTCATCTAGTTTGGTTCGGTTCGGAGTAACCTTCCTGATCGGTTCGGATTGGTGGTCCTCGTCTAGCTTGGTTCGGGTCGGTAGTCCACTTCGGGTCGGGTCGGTGTCTCCCTCCGGGTCGGGTCGGTTCAGTGATTCTCCCCCTTCAGATATCGGTTCGGTTCGGGTGCCTCTGCTTGAGTTCGGTTCGGAGGTAGTTCATCCGATCTGATTCTTCCTGTTTGACTTGTTTGCCTGCTCCGATCCGTCCTGTTCTCTTCCTCCGATCCGGTCTGCTCCATCGCTCCAATCCGATCTTCTGTCCAACTCCAACTCTAAGCAATGGCCTTCCTTCCTGCCAAACTTCTTCCAGTGGCAAGTCCTCATCCAGTTCGGATTCCCTTGGTCAGTTCCCTAGTCCGATCCGACCCCTTTTCTCCGATCCGAACCGGTTCGGGACCTGCACATTTCTGCAACTTTCCAGCGAGCTTTCTACGCCATTCGACGACGTTTTCAACCAATTTAACTATTCTAATCAATCATGAAACATACCATAGAGTCATAGCAACATGTAATAGCAACCACAAACAGCAAACAACAATTCAAATGAATCAAAATGGATCAAAAGTGACTAAAACTTCATATTTTCCCATAATCCCTCTTAAGCATGTTTAAGCATACGATTAGCAAAACACATCGAAATTAACCCAAATTTCTAACAGAGCCTTAAAACATTATTTTAGAATTTTAAGAATTTTCCAGAATTTATTTACGTATAAATTCGCTAATCTTCACTAATTACCCTTAATTAACCGTAATTAGTGTCAAAATGATGCTATCACTCACCTTGGCCACAAATGAAATTCTCAGAACTGAAAATCCTCTGGTTTGGGGTGAATACTGATGTCTAACAGCAGCTCTAACCTTGCTTTGGTGCTTTTTCTCCTTAATTTGGTGTTGCTAAGCCTAATCTTCAATTAGAGAGTGATTTGGGGTGTCTTAGATGTAGGAGGCCATTACTAAGGTCTCAAGGAGGTTTGTGGCGGCTCAAAACTGAAATGAAAGTGATAACCTAACCCTAATCAGTCCTCCTATACCTCTAAACCCGAAATTCCCCTTGGGCCTAGCTGCTAATCACCCGCTTAAGCCCAATTAAGCTGTCTTTCACCATCTGAAACTTGTTTCAGCCATATCTCCCAAACGGTGAGTCCGTTTGGCTAATGTGACCACTCTACGGAAAGAGAAACCATCATTCGAAGCCAATGGAAGTGGTTTCAGGTCAAAATTCCTTTCCAGTCAAAAGTTATGGCCAAAACAGTGCCAACTAGGGGTAAAATGGTCATTTTAAAATCGGGAAAAATCATGAACATGGGAAATGACCCCAATAGTCGTCTCCCAAAGTTACACGACCATACGACTTCGTATGTGAAAGAAATAAATATTCTACGATCCTATGATGCGCAGAATGCGGGTCGTTACAGATTCCTCCAACCTGTTTTCCTGCATCCACAGACGTTAGTCAACATAGTAATATACCCATCTTGCTTCGAGGTAGGATATCGCGGTATAGAAGGTCATCCACTAATCATAGCGTGGGGCGTATAGGGTAATCATCCGCTATGAAACTGCGGGCATCCGCTAATGAGACTGCGGGAATCCAACCAATCATCAACCCAATATATATAATAGTTAAGCCTAAATAACTATATATATTTAAATCAACCAAACAACATTCATACAAGCATAACAATTATTTTTAACGATATAAAAATAATTCTAAACAAACAGGTGAGATTTACTCACCAGGGCTTTCATTTGCCGAATATCCGTTTTAAATTCCATATCTCGCTCTACGAATCTACTTGAATGTCTCAACGGAATATATACCTATGATTATATTGGTTTAGTTTATCGATTAGTTGATTAATTATTATTAATAAAATACACAAATCATTCTATGTGTATTTAATCATTTAAAAATGTATACCTTGCTATTAAATGAACGAGCATCACCATAGCCAAGCTCGGACTTCCCCGAATCAACTCCAGCTCATACATTTCCAGTTATAACTCCAACATGATTTTACGTTATCTGAAATCTGATTTTATATGAACATATTTCTTCTATAAATAACCAATTTAACTAGAAATGATTAAATTAATTTAGATTAACTAATGATAATTTATTAATGTCAATCACCTTATCAAAACAAATATTTCTTCCTCTTGGAACACGCACCCCCTCTCCAGCGAACGCACTGTTAAATGACCCCAAAACCACACTTCGACTTCCTTCCAGCACAAAGCCTCGAACAAGTTTCACAGACCATCACATCAACGCTGCTTCACTAATCCTTCACCCTCCAGAATCCGCCCCCTTCTTCCTTGCTGTCCTCAACAAAAGTTGCGGCCTTCCCATTGATCAACTCGACCTTAGCCCTGTCCCACGATTTCGAATTCAAATGCCCAAGAAAACCATCGCATCACCCATTCACTTGCTTGCATCATCATAGTTCGACGTTGAAGTCGAAACCCTAAAATTCGCAACCCTAACACGAGCTATCGAAAAATTCGAACTTCCTGATAACGAATCGCACCTCTCGCCACGGTCCATTGAGTGAAGCTCGAACCTGCGAGCTCAATGATCTCGAAAGAGATGGATGAGGCTGCCTTTGATTTTGGTTTTAAAGGAATCGCCCCTTTCTATTTTCGAATGAATTGAAAGGGAAATGCGACCATTTTGTTTCGCTCAAAGATTGTGAGCTTCGGTTATTGCTGGAGGAATTAAAGGGAGCAAACAAGGAGGTTGCGATGATTTTGATGAATTTGAAACTAAAGAGGAAAGGGGTAGCGGCTTTATACATCTGAGAAAGGAACGTGCCCTCCTTTTTCTCCATAGATTTTGTGCGGTTTGAAAGAGAAGTTGTGTTCCATTTTACACCTTATTTTTCTCTTTATGATATTTTCATTTTATTTTAATAAATTAAAACCCGTATTTAAAATACCTCAAAATTCTGAATTCTCTGAACCCAACAACTGCCATTTTTAGGGTAATACCCCTATTTCGGACGCACTGGGATAGGTCACGAAATCCAATTCGATCATCTGAAGGAGCTGTCAATATAAATTAATTTCAAACAAATTAATTTCCTTGAAAATAAATAAATATTCTTATTTAGATTCAAACAGAATTTTCTACTGATTATTTGAACTGACTTTAATTCAGTTTTAAATTCGAATTCAATTTACTTTTAAATTCAAATAAAATTCATATAAATCATCTAACTGGTTAACTCTAATTCTAATCGATTAATTCTAATTCTAATTGAGTTATTATAATTCTAATTAAATTATTCTAATTCTAATTGAATTATTTCAAATTTCTCATATTCCGATAATTATAAATATTCGAAATAAATTGTATTTTGATTATAAAAATCTATAACTCAATATAAATATAAATTTATATTGTCAACTCAATATTTAAATCCGGATTAAATATTTAAAATAAACCAATAAGAAATCCGGGTCATTACAATCTTCCCCACTTAAAATAATTTCGTGCTCGAAATTGCTAAGGTAGGAAAAGTGCTACCAACCCATTTTCTTTTCAAAACTTATTTATGTTGATACTCAACATTTCAAACTTCCTTACATAACTCTCTTTTGAATAGATCCCTATTCTATAACTCCTCCCTTCGAATAACTATATTCGATAATCTCTCTTTCGAATAACTAGATTCGAAAACCTTTCTTCGAATAAACTATATTTGATTTACTCTATTCAATTTACTCTTATCAAATAACTCTATTGGATTTAACTCTTATCGATTAACCTATAATTGATAAGTCATTTCGATTAACCAATAATCGATAACTCCTTCGATTTACTAATAATCAATAACTCCTTCGATTAACTAATAATCGTTAACTCCTTCGATTAACTAATAATCGATAACTCCTTCGATTTACTAATAATCGATAACTCCTTCCGAATAAGCTATATTCGATAACTCCTTTAATTCTATTCGAATAACTAACATTCGATTAACTCCATTCGCTGGACTCTAGATCGCAGCAATCACAATGGTTACGCCTGATTCCCTCAGGAAACATCCGACCGCCCTAGGCTATCTGCAGCCCTGCGAATTACGCTAGCAGTCGTACAAAATGACGACTTATCCTGGGTAACTATGTTTGACTAACTCTATTTCAATATCTATATTCGATCAACTTTAATTGAATAACTAATATTCAATTAAATCCTAATTCGATTAACTATGTTCAATTACTCTATCTGGTTAACTCTAAATTTGAATAACAAATATTCGATAAATTCTAATTGAATAACTAATATTCAATTAACTCTACGGATTAACCCTAACTGATTAACTCTAACTGGTTAATTCTTACTCTAATCGATCATTTCTAACTCTAATTGATTTCTCTTATTCGAATAACTCCTATTTGATAACGTTTATTCATTTATAAAGATTTACTTTTAGTAACGGTTCTTCACTTTATAAATGTTCTCTTTAATAACGTTACTTCACTTATACAAGTGTTGTATACCCCTTCTATTTAAAACTATCGGTGTTAAAAACCAATATCTCTTCTCTATTTAAGTTCAAACTTATACATTCCATTTATCGAATGATAAATACTTAATTTAATTTATAAACTGTTATTTATAAATTAATCTTTTCTATTTATCCGTTAAAAACAGATTTCATTTTCTATTCATCTTCTAAATATCCCTTTGATTAAATTCTATTTATTTAACAAATAAATATCTCATCTATAACATCTTATTTATTTTGTATAAATAAATATTTCCATTTAATCTATTTGTAAATGTTTTACAAATATTTCCTTTTAAATTCTATTTGTTTGCACATAACTTCCTTTGTATTTGTGTTACAAATATAGTTCCTTTATAATTGTTTTGCAAATATATTTTCTTTTTAACTCTTTTGGTTTTTCCTTTATCCACACCCAATTCATATTTCATTCACATTGATTTTACTCAATTTATTCATTTCGATCCATTTAACTTACTTAAGTTAAATTTAATTTCAATCATTCAAATTCCCATTAACTAGTTGCTAATTAACCGTTTTGCCTATTTCACGCTTTTTATTTGAATATAACTTGTTCAAATATACGTCAACTTAATTATAAACTAATCTAAATATATTTTCAACTCGGGTTATATATTCGATTTCGAATATAAATTCTCAATCTCTTTCGCTTATCCAAAAACCCAATTTCAATTCAAATTTCCTTTAATAATTATTTTCCAATTTAGTTAATTCTATTTAACCATTTAAAAATATGATTTTTGTCTTAAAAATCATTTCACTTACTTCATTGGAGTTCATATTTATTTTATATCTCCAGTCTGGATTTTTCTAATGCCAATTCGGATTTTATTTCCTAATAATCCTTTTATTTATTTAATTAAACCGTTATGGTTTTATAATGGTTCTGGCGCTGTTTTTCTAAAAATTTGATTTTGACATAACTCAAAATCTATATGAGGAAATCCAGATTTTTCTCTTTCATTAGAAAACTATCGTTCAACCGGTCCCGACGATTCTTGTTTCAAAGAATTCCGACTTCATTTGAGTTCTGTATACTAAATTGAAGTTCGAATTGCCAATTTACGAACTGCCGCGCTATGGCGAGCTCATTTTAATTATATTTATAAATATAAACGTTTTAACTTTGTTTATAATAATTTCAACTCCATTTTGATATATTTTTAATATGTATCAAATCCATTTCATAATATTCCCGATCTATTTCACTTCTAATATTCAAATCCTATATCTAAATTTAAAATATTCAAATTCCATTTGAATTTCTTTATTCAAACTCTATATTATTTCCTTCTATTCAATTTCTATTTGAATTTTCTTCTATTCAAATTCTATTTCAATTCCTTATCTTCAATTTCTATTTGAATTTCTTATCTTCAATTTCTATTTGAAATCCTTTATTCAAAACCCATTTCAAATCCCTTATTCAAATTCCATTTGAAATCCTTTATTCAATTTCTATTTAAATTCTTTGAATTTAAATTCTGTTTTAACTACTTTGAATTCAAATTCTATTTAATTTCACTTTGAATTCAAATTCTATTTGAACTCCTTTTATTTAAAATTCTATTTCAAACTTTATATTTTCTTTGAATTCTTATATTCAACCTCCACTTTATATTCTCTTTGAAACTCTATTTAACCAAATTCCATTTGAATTCTAATATTCAAATCTCTATTTGACTTTTCTTTATTCAAATCCATTTGAATTCCTTTGAATTCAAATTCCATTTCAATTTTTCTTATATTGAATTTCTATTTTGAATTTTCTTTATTCAAATCCTATTTAAATTTCTATGTTCAAATGTTATACTTACATTTTATTTGAATTATATATATTTAAAATTCCATTTCAAATCCTATTTGAATCCCTATATTTTACTTCTATTTGAAATCTATATTCCAATTCCCATTTCAAAATTTCTTTGAAGTAATATAAATATATGCATATATTTATATCTATCTCAAATTCAAAACATTTGAATTTTCAAACAACTTGTTTCTTTCAAACAAATTTCCGTCAAAACTTTTCTAAGGCAGCAATTCATCACTTAGAAACTCGAAAATGAACACTGATGATGTTGCGACCATTATCAAAATTATTTCCCAGCCACTGAAGTGAGTCCAGTGCTATATTACTTTCAAAACCCATTTAGAAAAATATTTTCCAAACTCCCAGGATTTTAAATTCTAAATTCTGCTTTGAATTCAATTTTAATTCATCTCATTGGTATATATTTCATTCTTATACAAATTCCATTGGTTATATATATAACTATTTCTGTTTTATAATCTAATTCGATTATAATCCTAACAATCAACTCAACTATTTAAAAACAATATCGTGTCCAATCTCCTGTTCAAGTGTTTATAAACTCCTATCGACATCGTGGCGATTCGATCAGAATTCACAATTCACTCAACAGACTAGTCAACACAATATAAAACAGTTTTTTTATATCAAATAACAAATACGCGCTCTCGTATATATATACACACTCAACTCATTCTAGGATACTACTGATCCTATCTCTAATGAGCACATTCCAACAAGCCTAGGTATTCGCTCAACCTAAGCTCTGATACCAACTGTAATGACCCGCAAATTCGCAACATCGGAGTTGGCTATATACATCATACGTCCAACCCAAATATCACGAAAATACGAAACATTTTATTTTTAGAAGAAAGAGATAGAAGAAGAACAGAAATAAAAACACAGAATCTCACATCGCAGCGGAACAAAATATAATATATCATATCTTTGAAATACAAAATCTTCACTGTATAACATACACTTATCAGAATACAACACTTACAACATAGCGGAACAACACTATAACTAGATAACGCTGAAGCCTCCTGCTCCAAGCTCCTTTAGATATATCTGAAAAATCCTGAACTACTTGACTGCCCATACAAATTTAGGCACCCAAGAGTTTAGGTAGAACAAAACAAAATAAACTCCGGGTCAGTCATGGGACTGGTATGAGTAAACAGTTTAAAACAGTTTCAGAAAACTAAATGATATCTCATAAGACCACGCCGTATAACACGGAACGGGTTTTTCCCTTATGAGAATCCAAACACTTGATTTAACTTTCAAAATCCCTTTGAAATGAACGATAATCTTTATATCAAAACTCCTTTGATATTATAATAATGTCTAAATCAAGTAGATAATAATCTAGTGGAACGTTTGCATCTCACGTTCCACATATATATACAAATCATAAACCGCAAGCACGTATTGGGTATTTGATTTCCAACTATGACAAGGTATGGAGCCACCTTCCGCTGGTATATCTCTAGAGGAGAATACACCGAGTTCAACAAGAACATCTTGCAACTAAGCCACACATGACCGACCACTCATTTGGCTTGAGTGTATCGAATGTATATCACCAACGGTTGGGATCAGCAACCGTTTCCCGAATGGGACAGCATCGACAATAGATTTTTAGAAGTAAATGAAACTCTAGATCAGGTGATTATACACCCTAATAGGTGCGACCTACATAGACATGCTACCTACCCTATTTCTGTCATTTACCGGATGCTGAGGCTTGAAGCTACGCTTTATCATCACACCAGATTCACTTCGAATGTCACATCGTTAGATCCATCGAAAATCACTAATTGACGTCTACAACATTACATTACGTGTTAGCTAAAGAAGTTTCCTTCTCCGCTTCCACTCTTGGTACGGTTGAAGAAATCAATGTACGTGACCTTTCTGGAAATACTCTGTCAGACATTCATCCATACAAGTCACCCAGGAACAGGATGAACTGAAGGCACTATTTCTATTAATAGAAAAAGTCCTTGCACTCTACTCCGTCTTCGATTATCTTTATATAATCTGATTCGCACGCTACTGCCAATACGGAGTGGTTCTTCGGATAATAATCCAACCGGTCTCTCCATATTGACAACGATGGTCAAAACTTCGATAGTCTGTGATTTAACTATCGAATAAAACAAGTGTTTCGATAGTCGATGATTTAACTATCGAATAAAACAAGTGTTCATCCAAACATCCAACAATCAGTGAGCCTTTAATTAATATTCCATTAATTAAATCTCTTCTATATTTCTTTATCAACATTTGTTAAACAAATATTTTCATATATCGCCTCCTTTATTTTCTAACTTTAGAAATATTTATTATTCTATTTCCAAGCTTACATTTATTTGGGTTAAAACGGATGTTGTGTAAAACATCGGTACAACAAACCAAATACTATATTCAACTAACTCTCATTCAACATTGATCTTCGAGCCTGAAATCTTACTGTTTATTTGTTAATAATGAAATCAATCAAGTTGGGGTATAACTACCTCTCAGACCTTGACTGAATAATATTTATAACGCCAAAACAGATAAGTCTACTTACTCGAACAATCAATACCATACAACTACTGATTTACTTTTAAACACGTATACACTTCCCCTTTCTATTCTTACTAGATTTTATTCTTATACTTCCTTTTTGATTATACTATTCTATTTCTAAGTTCGTTTTCTTATCGACTTCTATATATTTTGATACGTTGATTTCTAACTATCAAATTATCTTAAAAATATTCTATCTCCTTAAATTCCCGGAAAAATTCGCCATAACCTCCTTTGTACCGGGAGCTTCGGGATATTTCTAATAGCCTCCCATGGCCCTTACCAATCCAAAAAGAAAAAGAAAAGCCAAGCGGCTAGCCGATACGGCGCATAAAATCTCATATATGAATTAAATACGTACCTTTTTGTCGGGCATTCTATTTATATACCTTCTAACACTTTATTCCAAACCTGTCTCCTGTATGTCTATACCTGTCCAATCTATTTTAACTATACCAATCGTTTTAACTAAATTTGTTAATTAAATCTGTTAATTAACTTCTTAGTCCAATCCACTTCTATTTATCCAAATCTATTATCTTCTATTATTCAAATCCTATAATATAAATCCCATTTGAATTTCTATATTCAAATTCTATAGTTAAACTCCATTTGAATTCTATGCCTTATTTAAACAACGTTTATAACTTCACTTAAAATCCCACATTTATATATTTATAACAAAGTTTATAAATTCAATTCAAATCCCATATTTTCCTTTAAAAACAGAGTTTATAAATTCGATTCAAAACTCACCTTTTCATTTATAAACAAAGTTTATAAATTCAATTCAAATCCCATATTTTCCTTTATAAACAGAGTTTATAAATTCGATTCAAAACTCACCTTTTCCTTTATAAACAAAGTTTATAAATTCGATTCAAAACTCACCTTTTCATTTATAAACAAAGTTTATAAATTCGATTCAAAACTCACCTTTTCATTTATAAACAAAGTTTATAAATTCAGTTCAAATCCCATATTTTCCTTTATAAACAGAGTTTATAAATTCGATTCAAAACTCACCTTTTCCTTTATAAACAAAGTTTATAAATTCGATTCAAAACTCACCTTTTCATTTATAAACAAAGTTTATAAATTCGATTCAAAACTCACCTTTTCATTTATAAACAAAGTTTATAAATTCAATTCAAATCCCATATTTTCCTTTATAAACAAAGTTTATAAATTCAATTCAAATCCCATATTTTCCTTTATAAACAAGGTTTATAAATTCCATACTTGTTTTATATATATATTCAAAACAAGTTAATATTTTTATTCTATTCGAAATTCAAATTCTATTTTAGAAAAATAGAATTTTCTTTCTAAATCTCAAATATCCTTTTTCATGATATTTTTAACTATCAACACTTAGGCCCCAGTGATATTTAAACACACAAAGCAACCAATTATTTATTTTCCTAACACATCATATATGACAGCATATATGCAAATAAATAAACAAACTGATAATATATTTTTGAGGAATCCAGTTGGATTCCTCCAACCTGTTTTCCTGCATCCACAGACGTTAGTCAGCATAGTAATATACGCATCCTGCTTCGAGGCAGGATATCGCGGTACAGAAGGTCATCCACTAATCATAGCGTGGGGCGTATAGGGTAATCATCCGCTATGAAACTGCGGGCATCCGCTAATGAGACTGCGGGAATCCAACCAATCATCAACCCAATATATACAATAGTTAAGCCTAAATTACTATATATATTTAAATCAACCAAACAGCATTCATACAAGCATAACAATTATTTTTAATGATATAAAAATAATTCTAAACAAACAGGTGAGATTTACTCACCAGGGCTTTCATTTGCCGAATATCCGTTTTAAATTCCATATCTCGCTCTACGAATCTACTTGAATGTCTCAACGGAATATATACCTATGATTATATTGGTTTAGTTTATCGATTAGTTGATTAATTATTATTAATAAAATACACAAATCATTCTATGTGTATTTAATCATTTAAAATTGTATACCTTGCTATTAAATGAACGAGCATCACCATAGCCAAGCTCGGACTTCCCCGAATCAACTCCAGCTCATACATTTTCAGTTATAACTCCAACATGATTTTACGTTGTCTGAAATCTGATTTTATATGAACATATTTCTTCTATAAATAACCAATTTAACTAGAAATGATTAAATTAATTTAGATTAACTAATGATAATTTATTAATGTCAATCACCTTATCAAAACAAATATTTCTTCCTCCTGGAACACGCACCCCCTCTCCAGCGAATGCACTGTTAAATGACCCCAAAATCACACTTCGACTTCCTTCCAGCACAAAGCCTCGAACAAGTTTCACAGACCATCACATCAACGCTGCTTCACTGATCCTTCACCCTCCAGAATCCGCCCCCTTCTTCCTTGCTGTCCTCAACAAAAGTTGCGGCCTTCCCATTGATCAACTCGACCTTAGCCCTGTCCCACGATTTCGAATTCAAATGCCTAAGAAAACCATCGCATCACCCATTCACTTGCTTGCATCATCATAGTTCGACGTTGAAGTCGAAACCCTAAAATTCGCAACCCTAACACGAGCTATCGAAAAATTCGAACTTCCTGATAACGAATCACACCTCTCGCCACAGTCCATTGAGTGAAGCTCGAACCTACGAGCTCAATGATCTCGAAAGAGATGGATGAGGCTGCCTTTGATTTTGGTTTTAAAGGAATCGCCCCTTTCTATTTTCGAATGAATTGAAAGGGAAGTGCGGCCATTTTGTTTCGCTCAAAGATTGTGAGCTTCGGCTATTGCTGGAGGAATTAAATGGAGCAAACAAGGAGGTTGCGATGATTTTGATGAATTTGAAACTAAAGAGGAAAGGGGTAGCGACTTTATACAGCTGAGAAAGGAACGTGCCCTCCTTTTTCTCCATAGATTTTGTGCGGTTCGAAAGAGAAGATGTGTTCCATTTTACACCTTATTTTTCTCTTTATGATATTTTCATTTTATTTTAATAAATTTAAACCCGTATTTAAAATACCTCAAAATTCTGAATTCTCTGAACCCAACAACTGTCATTTTTAGGGTAATACCCCTATTTCGGACGCACTGGGATAGGTCACGAAATCCAATTCGATCATCTGAAGGAGCTGTCAATATAAATTAATTTCAAACAAATTAATTTCCTTGAAAATAAATAAATATTCTTATTCAGATTCAAACAGAATTTTCTACTGATTATTTGAACTGACTTTAATTCAGTTTTAAATTCGAATTCAATTTACTTTTAAATTCAAATAAAATTCATATAAATCATCTAACTGGTTAACTCTAACTCTAATCGATTAATTCTAATTCTAATTGAGTTATTATAATTCTAATTGAATTATTTCTAATTTCTCATATTCCGATAATTATAAATATTCGAAATAAATTGTATTTTGATTATAAAAATCTATAACTCAATATAAATATAAATTTATATTGTCAACTCAAGATTTAAATCCGGATTAAATTTCTAAAATTAACCCATAAGAAATCTGGGTCATTACACCATACATATAAGGTAATATAAACAGCCTATGACCAATTTAGTTAATAATACATATTAGGGAAGTATAATTACATACAACTGACGTAAACAATAAGGATAAAAACACTTAGATTTATTTTGTGCCTAATCATGTATGTTAAAACATGAGACGGTGTTAGTATATAATATGATTTGAGGCTAACTGTGCTATATATATATATATATATAATTTTATTATGCCAAGTAGTTATATTTTGTGCCTTATATGGCTGATTCGCTTGAACGTGTACATAACGAATAGTATATTATTTAATTTAGGATTTTATATTAATATAATACAACCTATGTTTATATCATTGCCTAACCTAGTTTGTATCGGGTCAGTTAACAGCTTAAGTAGTAATTTATAAATAAATACGTAATGTTAAAATTATGTAATCTAAAACCGTAATCATATAATAATTATAACATGCTTATATGTTGCCAGAATTTGACAGAACCAGAAGCGTGGAACCATATCGACAAGCATAACATTTTGAAGCAGATTTGGACACATTGGATGTAGTTGTTATTTTTAATTAAATTAAACGCGTCTTTAATTTAATTGAAACGGTCGTTACCTCGACGGATGGAGACCAAGGTGAGTTTAACTCACTCAGTTTATCCCGTTTATATTTTTATAAACCGGGTTTTTATTTTGTGTGTAATGTTTTGTTAATGGATGATGAGTGGATAACTGTTTGCATCTGCATTGAATATTTTTAATATTCACTGTTTTAATTAAACGTTTGTTTAATTTAATCGAATTAAATTGTTATTTTAACGACTAAATTCCAAACGAGGTAACTTACCTTGTTGGTTACGTTTATAATAATATAAACGTATCAAATGGATAATTAAATGCTTGGTTGTATGTTATAAATTGTTTGTTGAATGTTATTAGAAGAACTGTTTATTTCTGGTTATTGTAATGGATAAATATATCGTTATATTAAATGTGAGATAACCCATTGTGATGCAGGGAAGGACAGGTTGGAGGGATCCAAACGGATTCCTCAAATATGTTGTTTATATAAACTGTTAATCAACTTAATTGATTGTTGATTGTTGAACCAAAATTCATCACTTGTTTGATATTAACCAATGGAGTATATTGGTTGAGTAATTCTCGGTAGATGGATTGTAAATGAATTGTTTTATAGAGATTGATTTACCGTCAGGTAAATCAATAAAAAGAAAGTCATAAAATTTGTTTTATAACTAAGGATAGATTTGAAATCTATTTTATATAGTTTTTTTTAGCAAAAAGGTAGAGGCAATATACAAGTGCCCCGCCTTACATAAATACTACATAAAAGAAACAACATCCAGTTGGCCACCATATTACAACCCAAACCACTCTCCTAAGAGCCAAAATATAATAAACATTAGTCACCCAGCTCACGCAGGAGCATACAAAATACTCCAAGCAGTGTGGAGCTAATCACCAAGCTCCGCTGCCATCTGTAACTATAAAGTTATTAAAGGAAATAAATAATTATTTTTACCTTGTAACTATAAAGACGGGTATATAAAGCAAGATTTGTGGGATAATGGGTTTTCTAAACAAATGAGTAGAAATTAACCAAATGGTCAATAGTTGAGTAAATTGCTTTCAAATAAACAATTTAATGTAGTTATTTAATTTAATTAGATTATAATTAAATTGAATTATTTACATTGATTAAAGAAAGGACCAACGAGATTAGTTAACGGGTTGACCTTGTTTTGAAATGAAGAAAAACCAATTGTTTAACGAGAATTGATTATTAAAAAAAATATTGGATTGTTAATTATTATTAAAGTTAATTACTTTAAAATAAAATAACCTTTTGAAGGAAAATTAACTATTTAATTAATAGTAATGATGAAGTAAACTTTTCAATTAAAAGGGGAATTAAGGTTAATTATTATTTAAGGAAATGATCGAGTAATCAGAACTCAACTAATAAAGTCAAAGGTGATCCTAGGACCTTGTTTACAATTAAAAGGGATATTTAATAAGTTTACCCATATTTATGTGAGTTAGATTTTGGATTTATTCTCTGAAAGAGATTCTATTAAAGGAAAGTTTCAAATAAGATTTTATATGAGTTGGAAGTGAACGGAAGTTTAAGTGGATGGAAATTGATTATTAAGGTGAAGATCTTATGATAATCTAAGTATAAATATTTCAGATGTGAAACAGAGTTATTCAAATCAAAACCAAGATAAGTGATTTTTAAAAGGGATCCTATAGTAAATGGAAGTGTTGGAATAGTTAATTGGAATTTGGATTCGTTGATAAACTTCTATTTATCCCGAAGGTAAGATTGTTGTCGTCTCAAGGTCTAAGAGGTAAATAAAATACCCCAACTTGTTTTCTGTGGATGATGATTGTTTATTTTGATAGTTAAATCACCGCTATCAAAATTTGGCCAAATTGAAGGTTGGTACAGAAAGACCGGGATCAAATTTATATTCGAAAACCATTCCGACCAGTAAATACATAAACATTGAAAATGTTCATATGATGATCGAGATGAAGCAATTGAAGACCGTGGATCTTCATAAGCGGAAGGATTATTTGTTGAATATTCTCTGGTCTGCAGCTAGAGGTATTCTGACGTGATTCGGTCATGAGTGGGATTTTACGGATTGCAAGGACTTCTTCTTACTGATCTTTTGGATGCGGTAGGACGGTGCCTTCGGTTCATCCGGTTCTTGGATGAATTTTATGGACGATGCAAATAGTGGCTAGATGTTCCAAAAGTAGATTATAACCTCAAGCCTCATCAACTGGGAAATGACAAAAATCGGGCAGGCATCATGGCTATGTGGGTCACTCCCATTAGGTGTATAATCACCTATCTAGAGAAATTCCATTTGCCTCTTTAATCTATCGATGCTATCCCTTTTTGGGAAACGGTTGCTGATCCCAACCGTTGGTGATATACATTTGATACACTAAAGCGAAATGAGTGGTCGGTCATGTGTGGGCCGGGTTGCAAGATGTTCTTGTTGAACCCAGTGTATTCCCTTCTAGAGATACACTATCAGCAGGTGGTTCCATACCTTGTCATAGTCGGAATCCAATCTCCAGTAAGTGTCACGGTTTTGATTGTATACTATATATGGAGCGTGAGATGCAAGCGTTCCGCTAGATTGCTATTTATTTGTATTTAGACACTATTATAATATCAGACTAATATATGATTTTTAAAATGTTTTAGGTTATTGTAAGGTAAAAACCGTCTGCATTTCTATGTGGATTTGGTCTTGCAATTATCCTTTTCTTCAAAAGGATTTTTAACTTTAAAATCAAGTTAGATGATTCCCCTTAAACTGTGCGAGTTTTTCTCTTTCTGGTTCACCAGACTGACCCGGTGTTTGTAATGCTCAGGTTAGACCGGGTTGTACAGGTTCAAGTCATTGGAAAATACGAAGTTCAGGAGACGTGCTAGAGAAGTCCAGACATATGATTTTATCTATTATATTCCGCTGTGTGCTGTATTTGAGGACAGGTTGTTATAACTGTCCAGATGTGTTCTCTGATGTATGTAAGTATATTACTTCAAGCTTTCAATAAAGTTATTTATGTATTATATTTTGTTCCGCTGCGATGTGAGACTATGTGTTGTGTTGGTTCTTCTTCTTATATTCTGATATTCTTTCTTCTTACCTTACCCTCTAATTTCTTTCTATTGACATCTGGGTTTCCAGTACAATTTGGGTTGAATTGGTGTTGTTTGATCAGCTGAAAAGGTACCAGAAATTTGGGTCGTCACAGTGGTATCAGAGCTATTGGTTGAGTAGTAACCTTGGCTCTGTGATGTAACTCGATAGAGATGGGCTTAGTAATATCCTAAATCAAGTGAAGTGTATATATACGAGAGACGTATTTGTAAATTTTATATGAAAATGTTTTCTGTTGTGTTGATTGATCGGTTTAAGTGTTGAAAAGCGTTGAACTGACAATTGATGCAATATTGTTTTATAAAGAGGGTAAATGAAATAATTTTGCCCAAATTATATTTTTATAGAAAAATGAAATAATTTTCTATAGTATAGTAACAGTGGTTGGCTGATTGTTTGATTTGATTGGAATTCAAATAGAATTATGAAGTGAAATTGAACTGATTGGTCAATTGAATTGGATAGTTGGATAGAATTTAAATTGGCTATAACCCAATTGGTTAATTCAGTATGGAGATGAGAATTAACAAATAAAACTAAATAACAAAAATTTGGAAAATGAAAAATCGACGTAATATTTTTAAATGGTTTGAATAGAACGTGTCGCACAGTGACCGTTCGCGAATTTCGACCATCGACTTTGAATGGACGTAACGGGAGATCCGACCGTCGGATTCTCCTAAAACTAGGATCGTTGGGTTCGTATCGGAAAGAGCTTTCAAATGATAATAAGAGACTTGAAATCTAACTGTTATATTTTTTGATATGTCCAAATCAGTTTTGAAAAAGGTCGCTATGGATGTAGTTCGCTGGTCGATATAGGAAACCGACTGTAAGAACCTTATTAAAATTATTAAAAATATGAATAAATTAGGTAAAATCATGATAAATAATTTGAAATGATTTTGGACGAAATATTCAAAGTTTGTAAAGATATTTTTATCAGATTAATTTGATACCAACTTGAGTAAAGAATTAAAATGGTTTTAATATAACCATAATTTTCCAATATATGAATTGGAATGGATAATAATGGGAATCAATCGAATATAAATCGATTTATATTAATGTATGATAAAATAAAGTGAATGCAGACCAATAAATATAATATAAGTTGGTTTGATTGTGTACTGTTTGATTTATTGAATCTTAGTTGGTTTAATCAAATCCAATGGGTCGATAAGGAGTTGAATGGATCAAAACTAAATCCCAATATAATAAACTAGAAATAAAACCGGTTATGTAATGAACTAAATTATTTTAACCCTGGATTGTCATTTGTAATGTGAGTAGAGTTTGGTGCAGATTTCAGAAAGCTGTGGTGATGATTTGGTCATACAGACTAGAAGTACAGATAAAGAGCAATTAGTCGATTTGTTGCGGAAATGGAATTGATTTGCCCAAAAAATAGGTAAATCTAAATATATTGACTAGAGTGTTTGATATTACCCTTCAGTTAGATAGCCGCTTGGCTTTTATTTTCCTTTTTGTGAAGTTGAGGCTCAGAGTGGCCGGAATAGTTGTACTAATCAAACTAGGTAAAGGAGATGCCGGCGAAATTTTCGAAAATTTAAAAGAGTTTGAATATATTTTGATGATAATTCAAAAATAACTATTTTGAAATAAATTGGGTTCAGAGCAATCTTCTTACCTTGTAATTTCGGGGACGAAATTCTTTTAAGGGGTGAAGAATGTAACGTTCCAGAATTTTCGGTCATTTAAGTTGGAATATTTAAATCTGTTTATATATTATATTTGAAGTATAATGGTTTTTATATCGAATTTATCTTATAAAATGGAGTTCGAATTTATATAATTTATAATATGATTTAAAACGAGCTCGAAACGACGCGGTAGTTCGTAATTTTTGATTTGAACTTCAACTGGATATACAGGATCCAATATAAGTCGGAATTTTATGAAACAAGAATCGTTTGGATCAATTTGATTATATTTTTCTAATGAAAGAGAAAATTCGAGATTTCATCGCATATATTATAAGATATGTTCAATTCAAATTTTCAAATAGCCGTTATGGAAATCATTTATAAACCAAACGAATTAATTAATAAATATAAAGGTATTTCTATATATTTGGATACCGTTTTAAACCGAATTTCTGAATATTGAGTTTAAAATATATATTGGTTATTCCATTTGGATATATATATGATGATAATAATTTATTATTATATAAATAGAATTCTTTTGAATTTAATTATATTTTTATCGATATTGTATAGGCCTTAAAAATAGTTTACTTTTCAAACGATCTTCGTTTTCAACGAAACTAGTTTTGTTAGGACCGTAACATCAAATTATACCATGACGTCCATTTTCGTAATTTTTGGAGTTCGTAGATATCATTACAAATTTAGCAGTCAATGTTAAATAATGGTAACCGTATATAATAATATAAAACCTAATCCAATTTTATTATCCTACCCTATATCTCATCATTTCCAACTGCAACATGTATTCTTTCGGAGAGTACGCCAATCTTATACAAGTACAAGCAGCCATCCTAATATTTTTTTCCATTTTAATATAGCACATGTCTACCTATCAAGTGCAACCTTACCCTATACATCACACCAAATTAATGAACCCACATGAAAGTCGTACCTATGCAGATGCTATAAAATATATACACTGCAAATTTCACATCCACATGTAAGACATATAGCAATGCAAATAAAATAAAAAGAATAAACTACACAACATTTTGAACTCGGCTAGTACTGCTGAGTGTATAAAAAATTGGTGAAATTCGTTCCTTGTCGACCACGTTCTGAAACCTCCACTGTAGCACATGTAAACTTCAACTGTAGCACATGTCTAAGCACGCAAACAACACCCTATTTGAGAAAACCTATTACTTTACAAAAGGTGACCCCCACGTAAATCCCTCTTATATATATATATATATATCCCTCTGCCCTCTTCTTCTCAAACTAGTTCTTGGCTCTCCACTTCAAACCAGGAAGAAAAATGCAAACCGAACTAAATATAAAAGAAAAAAAAGAAAAAAGAAATAGAGAGAGAGAGAGAATGCTTGCATGCTGAAGCGCGGATGTCAGGAGAGGTTTGCTGCGAAACAGTAAGGTGAGGGTGATGGCTTCGAAGGGACTGGACTGTGATATACATCGGTATGGTGTTGAAGTTTAGTATGTGAAAAATCAAAAGTTGGGTGTGGAAATAGAAGGTGAAGAGGGGAGCATACTGGAAAAGCTGAAGTGGTGAGGCAAATATGGCCATATGGGGAAAGATTGCTCAAGCACTGTTGCGGAAGGGAAACAAATAGAAGAAGGATGCAAGCAGGAGCCGTGACATGCAACGAAAAATAAAAAAATAAACTGACATGAAGCATTTTAGAAGGGATGGGAAGTAATGCAAGTGGCTATGTGGTGAAGGGTAGCCATGCAAAGGCGCGTGCAGGCGGGGGAAACTTGACATGGAAGAAGTGAAGGATGGAATCTCGGCGGGGTAGCCGTAGACATGGTGGCGTGGACTGGAGGGACCGGTGCTAAGTATAAAGTGGAGATCGGAGGAATGGCAGGCCATACTCTGGCATCGGAAGGCAATCAGGTTGAGGGGTGGCTCTGGCGTCCGATGACAGCCGAAGAGGTGGCGCAGCGTCTGTACGGTGGAGGTTAAGGTGTGGTTTTGGAAATCAGTGCAGAAGAAATGAAGAACAGTAGTCATTTTCGTGGCCATACATATAAGGTAATATAAACAACATGTGACCAATACATATAGGGGAAGTATAATTACATACAACTGACATAAACAATAAGGATAAAAACACTTAGATTTATTTTGTGCCCAATCATGTATGTTAAAACATGAGACGGTGCTAGTATATAATATGATTTTAGGCTAACCGTGCCATATATATTATTTAATTATGCCAATTACTTATATTTTGTGCCTAATATGGTCGATTCGCTTGAACGTGTACATAACGAATAGTATATTATTTAATTTAGGATTTTATATTAATATAATACAACCTATGTTTATATCATTTCCTAACCTAATTTGTATCGGGTCAGTTAACAGCTTAAGTAGTAATTTATAAATAAATACGTAAGGTCAAAATTATGTAATCTAAAACTGTAATCATATAATAATTACAACCTGCTTATATGTTTCCAGAATTCGACAGAACCAGAAGCGTGGAACCATACCGACGAGCATAACATTTTGAAGCAGATTTGGACACATTGGATGTTGTTGTTATTTTCAATTAAATTAAATGCATTTTTAATTTAATTGAAACGGTCGTTACCTCGACGGACGAAGATTAAGGTGAGTTTAACTCACTCAGTTTATCCCATTTACATTTTTATAAACCGGGTTTTTATTTTGTGTGTAATGTTTTGCTAATGGATTATGATTGCGTAAATGTTTGCATGTGTGTTGAATATTTTTAATATTCACTGATTAAATTAAACGTTTGTTTAATTTAATCGAATTAAATTGTTATTTTGACGACTAAATTCCAAACGAGATAACTTGCCTTGTTGGTTACGTTTATAATAGAATAAATGTATCAAATGGATAATTAAATGCTTGGTTTGATGTTATAAATTATTTGTTGACTGTTATTAGCCGAACTGTTTATTTCTGGTTATCGTAATGGATAAATATATCGTTATATTAAATGTGAGATAACCCATTGTGATGCAGGGAAGGACAGGTTGGAGAGATCCAACCGGATTCCTCGAATATGTTGTTTATATAAACTGTTAATCAATTTAATAGATTGTTGACTGTTGAACCAAAATTCATCACTTGTTTGATATTAAACAATGGGGTATATTGGTTGAGTAATTCTTGGCAGATGGCCTGTAAATGAATCGTTTTATAGAGATTGATTTACCGTTAGGTAAATCAATAAAAGAAAGTTATAAAATTTGTTTTATAACTAAGGATAGATTTGAAATCTATTTTATATTGTTTATTTTTTAATAAAATTATTAAAGGAAATAAACAGATATTTTTACCTTGTAACTATAAAGACGAGTATATAACGCAAGATTTGTGGGATAATGAGTTTTCTAAACAAATGAGTAGAAATTAACCAAATGGTTAATGGTTGAATTAATTGCTTTCAAATAAACAATTTAATGCAGTTATTTAATTTAATTAGATTATAATTAAATTGAATTGTTTAAATTGATTAAAGAAAGGACCAACGAGATTAGTTAACGGGTTGACCTTGTTTTGAAATGAAAAAAAAAACAATTATTTAAACGAGAATTGACTATTAAAAACAATTATTGGATTGTTAATTATTATTAAAGTTAATTATTTTAAAATAAAATAACCTTTTGGAGGAAAATTAACTATTTAATTAATAGTAATGATGAAGTAAACTTTCAATTAAAAGGGGAATTAAGGTTAATTATTAATTAAGGAAATAATCGGGTAACCAGAACTCGACTAATAAAGTCAAAGGTTATCCTAGGACCTTGTTTACAATTAAAAGTGATATTTAATAAGTTTACACATATTTATATGAGTTAGATTGTGGATTTATTCTCTGAAAGGGATTCTATTGAAGGAAAGTTTCAAATAAGATTTTATATGAGTTGGAAGTGAACGGAAGTTTAAGTGGATGGAAATTGATTATTAAAGTGAAGATCTAACAATAATTTCTTCGTATAAATATTTAAGATGTGAAACGGAGTTATTCAAATCAAAATCAAGATAAGTGATTTATAAAAGGGATCCTATAGTAAATGATAATGTTGGAATAGTTATTGTAATTTGGATTCGTTGATAAACTTCTATTTATCCTGAAGGTAAGATTGTTGTCGTCTCAAGGTCTAAGAGGTAAATAAAATACCCCAACTTATAACGACTTCATGATTATCTAAGGATAATATTAGTTTAGAAATGAGCGTAGTTGAGGGGGTTATAATTAGTATTTTCGTAAGGGGTATAATAAACTATAATTCAAATGAATGTAAGTTGGGCAAATTAATTTGGAAATAAGAAGTGAAAGGGCAGTATTCCAAATGTTGGAAATTTAATTAACAACTATTTTGATTAAAGAGGCCAAGTGATGCTGTATACTGAACCAGTGAATCCACTTTATTTTCTATGGATGATGATTGTTTATTTTGATAGTTAAATCATCGACTATCAAAATCTGGCCAAATCGATGGTTGGTACGGAAAGTCCGGGATTGAATTTATATTCGAAAACCATTCCGACTAGCAAATACGTAAACGTTGAAAATGTTCAGAAGGTGATCGAGATGGAGCAATTGAAGACCGTGGATCTTCATAAGCGGAAGGATTATTTGTCGAATATTCTCTGGTCTGCTGTTAGAGGTATTCTGATGTGATTTGATCGTGAGTGGGATTTTGTAGATTACAAGGACTTCTCCCTACTGATCTTTTGGATGCGGTAAGAGGGTGCCTTCGGTTCATCCTGTTCCTGGATGACTTGTATAGACGATGCGAATGGTGGTCAGATGTTCCAAAAGTCGATTATAACCTCAAGCCTCATCAATCGAGAAATGACAAAAATCGGACATACAACATGGCTATGTGGGTCACTCCCATTATGGTGTATAATCACATACCTAGAGAAATTCCATATGCATCTTTAATCTATCGATGTTGTCCCTTTTCGGGAAATGTTTGCTAACCCAACCGTTGGTGATGTACATTCGATACACTTAAGCGAAATGAGTGGTCGGTCATGTGTGGGCCGGATTGCAAGACATTCTTATTGAACCCAGTGTATTCCCCTTTAGAGATACACTATCGGCAGGTGGTTCCATACCTTGTCATAGTCGGAATCCAATTTCCAATAAGTGCTGCGGTTTGATTGTATACTATATATGTGAAGCGTGAGATGCAAGCATTCCGCTGGATTGCTATTTATTTCTATTTAGACACTATTATAATATCAGACTAATATATGATTTTCAAAATGTTTTGGGTTATCCTAAGGCAAAAACGTCTGTATTTATGTGTGGATTTGGTCTTACGATTACCTTTTCTTCTAAAGGATTTTTAACTTTAAAATCAAGTTGGATGATTCCCCTTAAACTATGAGAGTTTTTCTCACTTTGGTTCACCAGACTGAACCGGTGTTTGTAATGCCCGGGTTTGACCGGGTTGTACAGGTTCAGGTCATTGGAAAATACGAAGTTCAGAGACGTGCTGGAGAAGTTCAGACGTATGATTTTATCTAGTATATTCCGCTGTGTGTTGTATTTGAGGACAGGCAGTTATAACTATCCAAATGTGTACTCTGATGTATGTATTACTTCAAGCTTTCAATAAAGTTATTTATGTATTACATTTTGTTCCGCTGCGATGTGAGACTCTGTGTTGTGTTGGTTCTTCTTCTTCTATTCTGATATTCTTTCTTTCTTACCTCACCCTCTAACTTCTTTCTATTGACATCTGGGTTTCCAGTACAGTTTGGGTTGAATTGGTGTTGTTTGATCAGCTCAAAAGGTAACGGAAATTTGGGTCGTCACAGAAAGCATAAATCTGATATTATTACTAACAGCTACTGATATTGCAATAAGTGAACATGGAAAGAGAAACGAAAAACAAAGGCTTATAACACATGTGAAATACAAAATAATATTCATAATAAACTCTTAAATCTTAATGGATACTATCAGACACTAAAAACCGATACCTAATAGCTGTTACCTAAAAACTGATACTATTAGGCACTAAAAGCTGATGCTACCAAACGCTAAAAACTGAAAACATAAGTATGATATTATTACTAACAGTAACTGATACTGGCAAAATTAGACAGCAAAAGAAAAACAAAGCAAAATATATATATAATATTAGTACATACAAAATGATACTCGACTTGAAACATAAAAATGATACTATTAAGACACATACTAATAATTTACCATAATAAGTGAAAAAACCATAACAGAACTTAAATAAACAAAAAATAAATTCGTACCTTGATTACCACTCTTTGCAGTAGCCCCATCAATACACTTGGTCGCCCTTTTAAATGAATGGCACTTAGAAGAACCATAGCTCGACAATGCTTAAAAACAAGGATATAAGCATTAAAACCAACAAAGACTCCTTCAAATTGGTTTGTAGAGACATTAACATCCATGTCAACATAATTACCTGAAAAATGCTTCTTTAATGCCTCTAAATATCAACTCAAATTATTATAAAACATGTCCTCATACCGTACTATTCCATTAAAACAAGTTGCTTTTCACAATAAGCAAAAGAGTAAGACAACTAAAGATTATATTCTCTACAAAAATCATTAATGATATCTGTTGGTTTCTTAATAGAATGATCTCGAATTTCATCAAAAATCAATTATTTAAGAAATGAACAGAAAGGTGGGGATTATTCAAATTTCTAAGATCACCTTCACAAGAATGCTCATTAATCAAATTCTAAATAAAAAATCTATTAAATTGTCCGAAATCACAAGAAGCGTGCACTTTAAAAGGATATCCACTTGAAGATGAAGAGCAAACAACCGTTATTCTAGTAGAATCATTCTTCAAAAAAGTAACTTGTATCATTCTTGAATTCAGTATGCCGTTAATTTTTTTCTAAAATCACTAGCTTCTCCATAACAAAAAACCAATAAAATCGAAAATTGATAATGTAGAATCTCTCTTCATCATATCTTTCAAATAATTTTTGTTATGCATTACAATATTTGAACAACAAGTCCCATTAGAAGATGAATACATTTAAACATTGGACGAAATTAAAATAGAACCATCATCGATATTTTCCAATTGAGAATTTTTCACCTTAACAGTAAAAGAAAGCACTCTTCTTATATAGTTGAAAACACACTATACTCTGCAGATCAGAATTAGGATCAACGCTAATAATTTTATTCTTAAGCACATTGCTAATCTCAATGGATAAAAGAGTTAATTGAGACCAATGACGACCTATTTCATTCTTCAAATCATAAAATGAGCAATCCACGAAGAACCGAGTGATAAAACAAGAAACATAGAATACAAACAGAACAAGAAGACTATTGTCACCACTACAAATGAAATTTTATAAATAAAAACTAATCAACACAACAATTTTTTAGAACTAACACCTACATTAAATAATTCTGATATGTATAGATATAAAACTAATACCTAGATAATATAAAATTGATACTAAAAAACTGCGACGATATTTGAAACAAAATGATACACAATCAAAACAGAACATAATATTTGATTAAAAAAGTAGTTGTTCAATCTAAAAAGTTATAATAAATGCAATTATATAAATTATATGATAGCATCAGTTCAAAAAAATTTGAAAATAATTTTAAAATAGTTATGCTCTTCATTTTGTTTAAAATGATACCAGAAAAATACAAATTGATACTCAATACCTGAAATAAACAAAACTAAATACATCAATATAATTTTTTTGGCATAGTTGACCAGTTTTTATATTGATCTGTAATACTTTTTTATTATAACCAATAATAAAAATATAATATACTATAGGTGATTGTGGTTACAATCAACTAATTCGGTTTTTAAGGTGGACCGTCCATCGCCCACGGAGTTTATAGTGTTCCGTCCACTCTACCTATTAGGCTTACAACACTGGAGCTAGCTAAATTACTAGACTACAATGAGTTCATTACATACTTCACATATTACATTTCATATACATTACACCGATTGCATTTGAATACAAATGAATACAGCTTTGAACTGTAAATAAAACTGAAGTATTGAAAAAAATAACATGACAAGACCACAACTGTACAGATGTTGTAAAGTGCTGAAGCTACAGAAGTACCAACAGTGGCTTATCTAGTTATCTCAAGCTCCACACCAAGGGTAGCTTGCACAGGTAACATGCTGAAAGCTGACATAGTGGTCGTGCTGACTATAACATGTGAAAGGAAGGAAAGAATAAAAAAGTTCACCAAAATACCAACATTGATGAGCGCAAAGCGTCTCCTATACCATAGTGAAAACGAAGAACAAGCATGGAACCAGATCACCTAGCTCACATCAAGCCAGTACCCACCACAGTAATGAAAAGCTCACAAAAAATAGAACTATCCAACTGCATCACGAGACCCAAAGAATGAACGGGTAGGCAAGAACAACACCACAAAGCAGACAACATTAATCAGTGCCTAGGCATCCCGTGGTATGTCGTTGTTCATAGTTGCTAGCCCATACGTTTATACACCAGACGAACTAGACACAAAGAACAGCGTCGATACGAAACAAGAGCAAGTTCAAAAATAGCATGAATAGAGGTCCAGAACAACAAAAAAAAGAAACCACACACAACAAACCACTATTGAACACCCGACCCCAAAGCCGACTCCAAAAATACCAACAAGACAAATACTAGCAAACATTGAATACCCACACAATAATGTGTACCATCACAGACAATGTCGAGACGCGAGAACGCGAAGATTGAAGAGTTGTTGATCACAAGCAAGCTTCACGTCAGTGTCGTACTCCTCTTTATAGCTGTAGGTATCAGTTGAAGATCAAGCTAAAGCACCCACAAAGTAGATATGAGGCTAGAAGTTACCTGAAATAAACACGGCACATATAGAGGCGTAGGTACCATTATATTACGTCGCCATATATATATATATATATATATATATATATATATATATATATACATATATATATACACACAACTAAAACCAAAACATCACGGATTGGAAATTGGGTTTCCATCTATGAGCCGAGGCAAGGGATCTTCCCTACCGATTTCGAGACACACTAGTAAGTGCCTCAAGATCCCCCGCAGTGAACCCCTTGGATTCATGATCGGTTATCCGTCGATGATTAGTTATACCATAAACTATATGTTAGCCGGTTCTATCGAACCTACAAAACGGGTCAGTAATGTCGACCACTCTGAGCCACTAAGGAATCAAATCATATTCGAGCCTTTCAATAGGCCCGAATTCCAAGGTACCTCGCTTTCCATCAAATAATATGCAACATCCACATAAGTAAATAGTCTGGGCTCCATACCATGACGTTACTCGTAGCTAGAACTAACATATGTCCATTTCCATGCAGTCACTATCCCGTTTCTGGTTCATACTTGGATTGTGAAGCTCGAGAATTAACGCTACACAAAGTTATGCTAATTAAAGCTGTGATTTGATCATCAACCACAAAGCCTTGCTTTTCAACAAAAGCTTTGATCCATGCAACTCAGCATGCCACACTGTCAATCCATACAGTACCACTGATTTCCACCAATATATAACCTCTAAGCTCGTATGTCTCAAAGAAGGGTGTTAAGCAAGAAAATAAATTCTCCGCCACTAAACATATATATATTTAGCAGAGATCAACGAATATAGTATAAAGGAATACAATGTCAGACACACTATCCATTTACAAGTCCGTTCTGGATCTGAATGAAACCGGAGGCACCTTATTCCTCGTCCCATGTGTCCAATACAGGAGAGAGGCCCTCGCATATCCGTCGATCTCCAAGTACGTCTGGACGATCACCACTTATTACCTTGTCTTGGGTGTACATCCCAATCAAGACATTAGTAATCATCCAAACGATGTGAAGATCTCTGGTCTTCAACCACCGTCTTCATCGTCGACTTTTAATCGTCGTAACAGTTATTCAGAATGGGTTAAACCCGGTCTTTCCGAATAACTCACGTATTTTATAATCAAGTGCTATAAAACACATCATACGCCTCATTCCAATTCAGAATATTCTTTTATTAAAATATTCATATCCTTTGGGAAAGGTTCCCATTAATTTTATCAAAGATAAATTCTTTTAAATTGTCTCTTTAATCTTCCTTGGGATATTGTTTTCAAAAGATTTTATTTTATCTTTTAACAACTCTAAACCAAATTAATGTTTATAAAACTATTGGGGATTATCGAGCCTTACCGAAGTAATAATTTATTTTATTTATCCAATCCCAACCTATTCATCCCATGGAGCAAAACTGGTAGTACTCCATATCTAACACCCACTGTTTTATCGGTAAAATTAATTATCATTCCACGTTCAAATCTAATTAAAGATTCAATTATCGCCTAGAGGAAAACTGGTGGTACTTCATTCTCGATCATTTCTTGAATTCGATAAATTTAATTATCCCATTCTCTTTCCAATCTAATTAATGATTCATTAAAACCCTAGTTCAGTTTTAATCTTCAAAAATCATTACTTAATGATTATTCAAATTTAGGAAATAAATCCCATCTTTAACTGGGTTAAAGAACGAATGTCTTTTAAAACATCGTTCACGATAAACCCAAAATCATCTTCCATCAAAATGGAATCTACATGGAAATCATAACTGCATATAATTGATATAAATTCCCATATCGGACTAATAATATAAATGGAATAGCGGCAAAGCCTTTTAAATTCCATATATAGTAACGGTCTTCATTCATAGAAGCTCATCTCAATTATTACCCAATCGAGTTCCATTTAATTCCAATTTAATATATTAAATTGGAAAACTTTACTTTGGAAAATTTCCGTTAAATCTTAATAAAAGGATTTATAAATTCCAAATCATCTCTTCACTGTTAATTGGGTTAAAGAACAAGTGTTATTTAAAATACCGTTCACGATAAACCCAAAAATCCAATTTCAATTCAATTCCAATTAAATATTAATTAATTTGTATCTAAATCTGAATTAAAGATTATTCTTTTCTCAATTGGGTTTAAGAACAGTGTTAATAAAGACACCATTAACGACAAACCCAAAATCCAATTTAATATTAAATATAAGGCTCTGAATAGAAATTATATCGGCTTATATTCAATACCAAATTCTGAAATCAACAAATATCGTATTGGGAATAACAATATATATATCTTCCAAATTCCTCCACAATATCCGTATAATCACGAAATCCAATATCGAAATATTCCGAAGATAATTTCGATTCAAATCCATTCCAATTTATATTGGAAAAATTATAGTTATTTTACAACCATTTCTCTGTCCAATTTATTATTTGAAAACATTGGATTTTATTCTAATTAATAACTAGTTCATTTCGATAAAAATATCATTTATCTTTTCAAACTTGGAATTTTCCATCAAAGTCTTTCCAAATCATTTATTATGATTTTACATAATTTTTCCATATTTTTTATAATTTTATGTAGGCCCGCACAGTCGGTTTCCAATAACGGCCACCGAACTGCATTCATAGCGACCTTTTCTGAAATTGATTTGGACATATTTTAAAATCCAACTGTTCAAATTAAAATATCTTATATTCATTGGAAAGCTCTTATCGATACGAACCCAACGGTTCCGGTTTTAGGAGAATCCGACGGTCGGATCTCCCGTTACACCAATTTGAAGTTAATGGTCGAAATTCACGAACGGTCGCTGCGCGGCGCGTTCTATTCAGACCATTATATATATATATAATATATATATATATATATATCGTCGATTTCCATTTAAATCATATTTTATGAATTCGTTTATGAATTCGTTTTAAGAACGATTTCCACTTCCATTTTGATTTTAAATCAAAACTGAACATTCCTTTACAAATTCGTTTTATATTCATTTTAAAACGATTTCAATTTCATTTCAATTTTCAAATCAAAATTGAATATTCCTTATTATATTCGTTTTAAATTCATTTTAAAACGATTTCAATCTCATTCCAATTTTCAAATCAAAATTGAATATTTCTTATCATATTCGTTTTAAATTCATTTTAAAACGATTTCAATTTCGTTTCAATTTTCGAACCAAAATTGAATATTCCTTATTATATTCGTTTTAAATTCATGTTAAAACGATTTCAATTTTCAAATTAAAACTGAATATTCCATATCATTATAATATTAAAATAATATTATTTTCAAAATATCAGATTTTGAATTCACTTTTTAATATTCATTATAAAATGAATAAAATCAACAGAAAATCTCATTTGTGTTAAAATGGCGTTTAACTACTTAACACGGCTTCACATTTCAATATTTTTATGTCCATCCAAAATTGGACATCAAAATCACATTTTGATTATTCATTGAATATTATTTTAAAATATTCGTTTATCCTGAACTGGAATCAGACTTAATCAATTACCATATAATTTCAGTTATATGGATTTCATACACCGCATGTATACAACAATAATGATAAACAATCACTAAAAATTCATACAACATCCAGCGTGCATTTTACAACTGTATAAGCATTAAAATAAATAAATAACGCTTATATAGTCTGTCAACCCATCGATTGACATACAGCTAAACAATTGGGATTAGTGTATGTCAAATATCATCCCAATACCCGTGTGGGGTTTCAACCAACAAATACTATTTATTATTTGTGTAGTTGGGCGATGTGTAAAAATTATCGTCCCAATCAATATCACTTAAATAGGTGTACATTAACAAACCGTCCAATTTGTAAATGAATATTTATTTTATTTCAGGAGAATTTTATATAAATTATTTTTATATACAACAATATCAATCCATGACAATTCCAATCACAATCCAAACAAACGATCGACCATGGTTTGTACAAAAAAATAGTGTCAGGAGCTACTAAGCCTTCTCTGCAACCTATTGTATAATAAATGTAAATTAATTTTAGTGAGAGAGAGAGAGAGAGTTCTCACATTCGTTTCCACTCCGCTAGTTTTTATTTCTGAATTTCTGAACTGTTTGGATTTGGATTTGCCTGAAATTCTAACTTGCTCCGTTTTTGTCCCAGTCAGTTCCATTGTGTAGTGTTCGTCGAGACGAGTCCAACGCAATTCGTTTCGTCAATTTCTGATTTCATTTGAACAAGATATGATCATTTAAAGATTTGATTACATTAATTATTTAACTAAATCGTTAATAATTAACTAATCAAATTTTATTAACCTAATCCCTTTGTTAACCCTCATCGTCTTCTTCCCAGGTGACTGTCGAAATAAACCGAACCATCCTTGATTTCAAAAACTGGTCGTCGCTCCTCCTTATGTTGATCGGAGGTCGATCAAAGTACCCTACGCCATCGGCCATCACGAGAGCCTCCACTACCGAGCTGGACACCAAACTCGGTTGCCCCAATGGCCGGGAATTTTGCTTCAACCGGCGGCGGCTTCCACATGGATTCAGAACACTGAGGCTACTCAAATTTGATTACATCTCCAAGAGCTCGTTGAGCTGAGGCTTTTTCCCTTCGAAAGCCCTTTGTAATTCGTGGTGGATTTGGAGTAAAAAGGAGGAGAAGATGGTGAAGAATCGACCATTGATATTTAAAACTGGCGGCGCGTTTTTTCTGGTTGGTGAAACTAGGGTTTCGTGGGTCTAAAGGATTATATATATAATTTTAATAATATAAAATTCATTTATTCACTTACTAGTCAAGTTTCTCATCCGAACTCCAAATGAATCCCAACGACTGTCGCCCTTAGCCAAATACCCTCATTCCGGACATAATGGAATATGTTTCATAAGCCAATTCGATTTTTTAGATTAGTTTTTATCAAAATTAAAATATAAATCAATATATATTGAATTTAAATGTATATTTAAATTTACTAAGGCCACATACTGACTCCAAAAATTACAAAAAAATAAATCTAGCTATGTTTTGACGATATGGTCCTAACAAAACTAATTTCGTCGAATTTGGAGACCGTTTGAAAAATGGTCCTTTTTCATGTCGATTAAAATCAAATTTAAATTACCAAACACATTTAAATTCACCACGCTCACATATTCTAAAAATTATGAAATTTGAAACCTAACAATAATTTGACATTTTGGATCCAACGAAAATGGTTTCGTCGAAAAAGGAAGTCGTTTGCAAAATGGCTATATATTATATAAATATATATATATATAAATTCCATAGTGACTATTTTAAATTTTAAACTGGCCATAGCTTTCAATTTATATTATGAAATCTGAATTTTTCACATCCGTTAGAAAGATATAATTAAACAGATTCAAATGTTTCTTGTTTTACTGAAATCCAATTTATTTTGAATCATGTACATTCAATTGAAATTTAAAATTGAATTTTCAAACTACCACGCCATTTCAGTCTCGTTTTTAATTTGTTAGCCTACTTTGTGAACTAGGCTACACAAAGTTAAAGACTCAAACAATGAAGAACACCCTACTAGATAACCGGATCAGATCCGGTTTTCCTTGGGCAGAGACAGATCAGCACAAAGTAGAAAGGGAAGGAAAACAAGCCGGACCGGATCAGAAGGAATGGACCCGATCCGAACCCCATACACAAACATATTTGATCCGATCCCAGAGTCACAGCAGCTTCCACCCCACGTTTTCCTTAATAATCGAGACGGTTACGCACACGATCTACCCACGTTTGCCACTAACCTGTTGTGCTGTCATCATCAGATCCCATCCGAACCCGACTGTTGCGGGATTGATGCCACGTGGATCCGAACCGATCCCACCCCAGGGGGATTTTCCACCTATAAATACAACATCAAGAGGCATTTGGAAGGATCTTTTGGCATTTTCAGAACTTAAACTCCTTTGCAACCTGAATTTCATCAACTTATTCAGCTTAAAGTCATCTTTTGAATCATATTGTGAAGGAAATTGAGTGAATCAATGTATGAGATAAGTGAGAATTGAGTGAAAATCATTGTTGTACTCGCATTCAAAGCATCAATCAAAAAAGAAGAAAGTGGACGTAGGCTATTTAACGCCGAACCACTATAAATTTTGTATTTTCGTAGTTTTTGATTACATTTCAAAAGAATTGTTATTAGTTTGGGTGTTAGAGCCAATTTTGGATCTAACATTTTGGTGCTTTCACTGAGAAATCTTTGAATTCTTCGCTTTTTGGGATTATCATTCTATTATTTGGACCTTCAAAGCTCATTAAAGTTAATCCTCCGTTTTTGACATCTTTAAGTACCTTTTGGTGAACCATTGAAGAATTGAACACTATGGCCAAAACGAAAGGAAAAGAAGTGCAAGGCGCTGCGGAGAACATTGCTAGAGAGAATCAACAAGCCATGGTATTGACGAGGTCGCGCGGACAAGATTCTGGAGCAGGCCGCACCGGTCAGGAAGGTCTGATCCGAGCAGGTGACTCCGATCCGAGCCGATCAGAAGACGTCGAAGTCACTCGATCCCCCCATCCGAACCGGTCCGGTCCTAGTACCTTGCTCCGATCCGATCAGAACCAGAATGAAGCTGGAACTTCTACTCGAGCTCCCTCCAATGCTCCGATTCCAGCCGCTATGACCAATGATCAGCTTGACCCATCTGCACCCGTCACCCAAGGAGATTTTTCTCGCTTCCTTGACATGCTCCAGGGTACTAAGGATGCATTGGAAGCCCATAGGCGTGACAGTCTTCCCATGCAAGAAAACATGATCACTATGAGTAAGGAACTCCAAGAGCTCCGGAGACAAAAGACACCTTACCCAACACGCCGCCTTGCTGTAGACGATTCATCTTCTTCAGATGAGGGACGTCCTCGTGAAAGAAGACCGCTAGAGTGACCTTAGAATCTTGATCAACAAACTTTTGGATCTTTTGGATCTCGCGAAGACTGTGCTCGTGTGTCAGGGCCTGATGACCCAAGCTAGAGAGAGCCTATGTTGTTGCCCATGCGTGGATCCCACGTTCTACCCAGGGATCCTAACATTACTAATCCTACGCAACAGCAAATTCTCCAGCCCCCTCCTGAGATCGACCGGGAGCGTAGGGAGCAATGTAGAGCAGCCGCCGCTAGAAACATGAGGTTATCCCCTAATCAGGAGCCCAGGGGTAATCTGAATATTAGACCTAGAGAACCGGTGCAAACATTAACAAATGACGATGTATGGGCGATGGTGCGTCAGATTATGTCTGAAATCCGATGGTGTACTAATGAGGACTGGGGTATTGAGCGAAGTCATACCCCCTTCACAGATGATATATTGTGTAACACCCCACCTCCGTTAGGGTCACTCTCAAAGGGAATGCCCTAATTTTGGTGGAGGTTTATAAGTATAAGTTCACAGATATACAAGACAGATATAAGAACACATATTTGTAAACAGCGGAAAAACAACAAACTTTTATTTCATAAAAGCAAATACGTGTTACAAAACATCACCATGATTGTCTTACATCTTTTCCCAAAAACATAACATAACTCCTTCATAATCTGTCTTGAGTACATTATTTAAAGAAGCATAAATAAAACAAAGATAAACTGCAAAAGTCCCCATAGTGGATTGTCCAAAGCCATAGTTCAAAACAGGAAAGTCCAAGCAATACATTTCTCCTCTTCAAGCTGGATGTTAAGGTTGGTCAAGCTGCTGTGTTCCCTCCCTGTGGACCTGGGGGGGGAACGGAAGAAAAGAAGACGAAAGAAAAGTAGAGTCAGACATAAGGCCTGAGTAAGTCTAGTACTATTTTGTCTATGAATAAAGAACTGGGTGTGATAAGTATAAACAAGAAGTGGGCAAGCACTATAAACTTGGTTAAGTTGTCTAGGGTCGAATATGCTATCGTACCCCATGTTAATCTCTGAACCCATATAAACTAGTTTCCAACTGGCACCCCATAATCAGGGTGATGTGATCCATTTTATAATGATCGGCTCCTACTCGCATAGTTACATGTGTCTTACGGCCCCCGATGTTGTAGTTACCTATGCTGGTCCCACCATGGGGTGTATCAAGTCCCATAGTGGCGGTTCGACACAACCTTAGAGTGCACAGGTATGCTACTGGTGTCCAGTGCTTTATTTTTCTGCGCCGGAGTGTGTGCACGCCCGCACCCCGTTAGAACCTACACTGCTACACCACCGCCGTCGATTTGACCTCTTACAATCAGCCCAGTAATCGTGCCCCACCCTGCCTAGTTTCAGGGTATCCTGATACACCTTCTAGGGTTACTGCTGAAAAGGGTCCCCCGTTACTAGGTTTTCTATCTCTAGCCAACATGCTAAGTTGGTTAAGTGTTTTCTAACCTAACCCCCACCAGTCCGTTTAGTTTAGCATGTTCCATTTTGATTAAGTCTTTAGTTCACTTAATCCTAACAATCCTGACTCAGCCTTAATTGTCTTATTAAGGCCCTGACCTCTCACATTAGACAGGTATTGTTGTGGCTGCCTGTTGCCGGTTGGTTCCGGGCAGTCTTACGCCACAACTCAGTCTAACCTCGGGTCCTTATTGGGCTCCATGTTTAACCTCTCACATTGGATAGGTATTGTTGTGACTACTGGACAGCCGGGCGGTTCCGGGCAGGTTTACATCACAACTCAATCCAACCTCGGGTTAAACACATCGTATGTTCTACATTTACATATTTTGTCTTTCTTCTTTATTTTCTTATATGTAAATATTTGCGGCCCATTATTAAGTTAATGGTGTAAAGGTTACACCAATCATGGGCCCAACCCATACTTGAACTTGGGCCCTTCTATTTTATATTTTCATTCATTAGTAATTTTAACCCAACGTTATTTTCCCCCGTTTAACACGTCCGTTTATTATATATATATTGGGCTTAGCCTTTTAAAGCCCAACTTAGCCATGCGAAAAGGGGAGGCTTAAAGCGTGATTACATACACAAAAAAAAGGGAAGGTGAGCGCATGAACTTGCAATATGACGTTGGAAATACAAAATAGAAACTGGTGTACTTGCATAGTAGTGACATATACTTTGGTCATAAAGCATAGGTGACATGAATCAAAGCATGTGAACTTGTAGTTGAGATAAGAATCTAAATTGGGTATCATTATTGACACATAGTCATAACTACAACATGAACCTATACTTTTATTTAGGCATAATGTCAAACATAAGCATGGCATAAATATTTCTAACATAAGCATGGCATAATGTCAAACATAAGCATGGCATAATGTCAAACATAAGCATGGCATAAGTATAGTTAAATTTGTTCACATAACTATGACATAAATATTTCTAACATGAAATCATGATTTTTACTTTAGTCATGCAAACTTGCAAAAAGGGATTTTTGGACCTAACCTAGCTATGTACCACATATGTCATCATATAATTCTTGTAAACAATATAGAATTAACATGGATTTCTATTATGCCAAATATCAATCATAGCCTAGTCATATTCCTAAGTTTGCAAATAGGTTTTCTAGTACAAAAGCATGGCTTAATGATAATTTCATATGAACTATGATAACCCAAACTTATCCCAATTTACTTCACAAAAATGATGTTTGTATAAAAATACACATTATGATGGCATAATAGCAAAGCCCCAAACTTGCATGAATTTCAATCAACTACATACATGTAGCTTCAACATGGATTACATAATTTGCGAAATATTCCAAACGTATACTTGCATAGAACTACCGCATGTAGTTCTTTATAACATGAATAACATAATTCAAGAATATCCAAACGTATACAATATTCCAACGCACAAATATGAATTACTTTATCGCCACAAATCAAGTATACATATCTACACAATCATTTGTTCATACCAAAGTAATACTCTACTTACAATCGTTGCGGCGAATTCTCTAATTTAGGAATTTAGAGATGCGACTCCTTTTGACGTAGGCGTTGATTTGCTTTGTTTGAATTGCTTTAGGCTTTAGAATTTTCCTCCTAATCTTCTCTCCAATTTGGTGGCTACCCCTAGTCGTTCCTCAGCAACATGGCGGCTTTGTTCTTATTTTTGAATGAATAGATTAGGGTTAGTCTAGGGTTGTTTATATAGAGGTTATAAACTGATTAGGACCATTGATGTTGCTTGGATTGATCGTAGCCATTCACTCGCAAGAGAGACCAATTAGAGCCTGCCACCTAGCCCTAATGACAAAGCAAACCACAGAAAATCGACCAACAGAGAATAGGCCAGCCGGGTTAGACTGGGCTCGACCTGGCTCTGGACCAGGTCGACGCCCCTGTCGACAGCCCTGTCGACAGGCCTGTCGACCTGGTTAGACCAGGTCGACAGCCCAGTCGACCTGTGTGCGCCAGGCGGGACTTTTTCACCCTGACCCATTGGGCCCCATTTTTGTTTTCTGAGCTTATTTTATTCTGTTTGAATTTTAAATTTAATTCAAAAACTTCCGAAGGCCATATCTTCTTCATACGGACTCCGTTTTTCGAAAACTCGGACTCTATTTCGCGTATTTTTCCGAGACGAACGCAATGGCGTATCCCGTTTCCCTTAGTTCTTTGATTTGAAATTAATTATACTTTAATTTGTAAATTTCACAGTTATAGAATTCGCGGGGTGTTACATTCTCCCCCACTTAAAAGGATTTCGTCCCCGAAATCTTCAAGTTAGGAGGAATGTATATCCTAACATCCAATCATCCATCTACTCAACCATCAAACACGAGCATCCATTGTCCTTAAAAGACTTCTAATGCTTCATGATCATATGCGAAGTGTGTGTGTACATGTACTTATCTAATGCAAAATCAGGCGGTCTACTGATTCAGTTGACCTCCTTAATGCGAATTATGTAAGTGCCATGAATCCATTATGTATGCAAATTTTCCTATTCATGATTCTACATGAGTGCACAATCATTCAATACAAATGCAGCATCCACATGACAACACATTAAAGTTCAACCACATACGAATGCAAACATATATGCATATGCAATATGAAGTGACTGAGCCGATCTAAAACCTAGATTGTGTGTGTATATGCAACCACGAGCAACCACTAGCAATCACTTGCAACCACTTGCAACCATCATACATAACATGTTTCAACTACATGTTTCCATCCAAAAAGATTTTACCTAAAAGATAAGGTCGAGGAAATATACCTAAAAAGATAGATAAAAGCGCAACTTAAGGAAAAGGAAAGATCAAGGATGTACCCTCGAACAGAAAAGGGTAGGCAGTGCGTATTCTAGCTTCAGTTTCCCAAGTCGCGTCTCCCTCGGCGTCGCTCCACTGAACTTTGACGAGCTTGACTTCACGGTTGCGTAGCTTCTTCACTTCCGTTCCTAATATGCGGTTTGGAACTTTTCTTATGGTTGCTTCGCGTTCCACTTCGGCCTCTTCGAGGATATTTGGCTCTACCACTTCAGCAGACTCATGCAGACATTTTCGGAGATGCGAAACGTGAAAAACGTTGTGGACTCCGGCCAACTTCTCGGGTAGCTCTAATCTATAGGCCATTTTCCCAATTTTCTCGATGATAGGGAATGGCCCTACGAACCTTGGTGCCAGTTTTCCTGTGGTTCCAAAACGAACAACGTTTCTCAGAGGTGACACCTTGAGAAAAACTTTGTCACCAACCTCAAATTCAAGGTCGGTCCTTCTCTTGTCGGCATAGGACTTTTGTCTGTCTTGGGCCGTCTTCATCCTTCTTCGTATTAAGTCTACTTTCTCTGAAGTCTCTCGGATCATATCTGGTCCAAGTATGAGCTTATCGGTAGACTCCCACCAACAAGTGGGCGATCGGCACGGTCTTCCATATAAAGCTTCGAAGGGCGCCATTCCGATGGTTGCTTGATAGCTGTTGTTGTAGGCAAATTCCACCAAAGGAAGGTGGTCTTCCCATGTCCCTCCGAAGTCAAGGACGCATAGTCTTAAAAGGTCTTCCAAAACTCTGTTCACTCTCTCTGTTTGGCCGTCGGTTTGGGGATGATAGGTTGTGCTCAAGCATAACTGCGTTCCTACTGCTTCTTGCAGACTCCGCCAAAACTCGCTGGTGAAGATGGGATCTCGGTCACTAACAATGCTAGATGGTATTCCATGGAGTCGAACGATTTCCTTGAGGTAAAGTGATGCTAGGGATGAGGCAGTTCTTTTACTTTTGACAGGTAAAAAGTGGGCGCTTTTAGTAAGCCTATCCACTATTACCCAAATGCTAGTGTTGCCTCTCCTAGACCTAGGCAGCCCATCGATGAAGTCCATTGAGATGCTATCCCACTTCCATTGCGGGACCTCCAGAGGATGTAGCAGTCCGCCAGGCTTTTTCTGTTCCGCCTTAACCTGTTGGCACACCATACACTTAGAAACGAATTCTGCCACGTCCTTTTTCATGCCGTTCCAGAAGAAAGTCCTTTTTATGTCTTTGTACATTTTATCTCCGCCTGGGTGTATCGTCATCTTGGAGTGATGTGCTTCCTCGAGAACCTTCTTTATTAAATCTTTTGTCTGTGGGACGCATAGTCTTCCGTCTCGCCTTAGCAAACCCTTATCGTCAATGGAGTATCTGTTGAGGTGACTTGAAGTCTCACCCCTAATTAGCCTATCAATTGTTTCCACCAGCTGAGGGTCTTCGCGTTGTGCTGTCCCTACTGAATCCACTAAAGTTGGGCGCACTTCGAGAGATGCTAGCAAGCCTGGTACGAAATCGGAGGAGGGCCTAAAGTCGAAGCTGGCTATAAACTCTAGGCTTTGTCTTTCAACAAACAACGGGCTTAGGGTCAATTTCTTTCGGCTCAACGCGTCTGCCATAACGTTGCCTTTGCCCGGAGTGTAGGAGATTTCGAAATCGTACGAGGCAAGAAACTCCATCCATCTTTGTTGCCTCAAGTTAAGATCCTTCTACGAGAAAAGATATTTCAACGATTTATGGTCAGTGTAAAGCTCGAACTTCTCACCTAGGAGATAGTGTCGCCAAGACTTGAGTGCAAAGACGATGGCGGCTAACTCAAGATCGTGGGTTGGGTAGTTCTTTTCGTGCACCTTCAACTGCCTCCCGCCATAAGCTACTACCCTTCCTTCTTGCATTAAGACGGCGCCTAGCCCTGTCCCACATGCATCCGTATAAACAGTGAACATCTTGCTCCCATCTGGCAGCGTCAAAACTGGGGCTGTTGTAAGAGCCCTTTTCAGTCGTTGGAAAGCAAACTCGCAAACCAAATCCCAATTGAACACTAGATTCTTTTTGGTCAACTTCGTGAGCGGAGCTGAGATTTTCGCAAAATCCCTTATGAATTTTCGATAGAAACCCGCTAGTCCTAGAAAGCTTCGAACCTCAGTTGCATTCCTTGGTGTCTTCCAATCCTGTACCGCCACTACCTTAGCAGGGTCCACTGCTAACCCTTGTTTGGACACTATGTGCCCAAGGAACCTCACCTCTTCTCTCCAAAAGTGGCATTTGGAGAATTTGGCTTTTAGTTGATGGACTCGCAAAGTTTCCATGATTGCCCTTAAGTGTTGAGCATGTTCCTCTTCATTCTTTGAGAAGATAAGGATATCATCTACGAAGACCACTACGAATTTGTTGAGGAAATCTCTAAATACCCTACTCATTAGGTCCACGAAGTAAGCAGGTGCATTTGTCAAGCCAAAAGGCATGACAAGCCATTCAAAGAAGCCGTCTGGGGTTCTGAATGCCGTTTTATCGATGCTATCTTCAGCCACCCTTAGCTGATGAAAACCGGTTGCTAAATCGAGTTGGGAGAAAACAGACGCCCCTACAAGCTGGTCAAATAAATCGTCAATTCTAGGGAGAGGGTGCCTATTCTTTTTCGTTAGCTTGTTGAGCTCCCTATAGTCAACACATAGACGGAGTGAACCATCCGCCTTTGTAGCGAACACCACTGGAGCGCCCCATTCTGAAATGCTTCTCCTAATGAACCCCTTTTCTAGAAGCTCTTTAATCTGTTTACTGAGCTCTTTCCTTTCTCGTGGAGCCATGTGTCTAACGGGCAACGCAACGGGCTTTGCATTATCTACAAGATATATGCGGAAGTCTATTTCCCGCTTCGGAGGCAAGCCCTTCACCTCTTCGAAGACATCCGGATATTCCCGGACCACTCTAACTGATTGCAAATTTTCAACAGAGGCATCTAGCGATTCAAGATAACTAAGTATAACCGCGTACGAGGGATTACAAGAAATTTCCAAAGTATTACCGAGCTGGGTTAGGAGCCTAACAACCCTTTTCTCACAATCAAGGATGGCCCTATTACTGGATAGCCAATCCATACCCAAAATCAAACCATACCCCGAAAAGCCCAAAACAAAGGCACTACATTGAAATTCTATGCTAAGAATAGAGATTTTCAATCCCACACAGATCATAGACAAATGAGCTGGGGCCCCAATTGGGTTTGAAACAATTAAGGGGTCCTCTACCATACTAGTTTTTAGGTGCAGAGATTCTACTAAAGCAGACAAGATAAAGGAGTGTGATGCGCCAGAATCAAATAAAGTGCGAACGGGGTGATCATAAAGATAAACTACACTTTCTACAGAAGTATTTATACCTTGCTGTTGCAGAGGTGGCGCTTCCAGCACATGGACCTGTGCCCCTGGGGTGGATCCAGCCCTCTGCCCCTGTCCTCGTTTCTTTGGGCAGTCCTTAGCCCTGTGGCCTGTCTCACCACAAGAAAAGCACCCACCATTCTCCTTGGCCTTCTTTTTCCGGCAGTCCTTTACTAAGTGCCCCACTTTGCCACAGAAATTGCACTTCCTCTTCTCTTTGTTGCCTTTCCCGCCCTTCTTAAAGTCTGTCTTCTTAGGCTGCAAACCCTCTTTCTTCCCTTGAGAGCTTTCTGCCTTTGTCTCCTTCTTGCCCTTATCCTCTTCATTCAGCAATGCCATTTGCACCAATCTTTCATACGTGGCTCCCATGGGTATATGGGTCATGGCCAAACTGTGTAATGGCTCATTCAACCCTTTGACGAACCGGAGAGCCTTCTTGTGCGGGGTGTTGACTAGGTCAAGCCCAAACCTAGCCAGCTCATCGAACTGATTCACATACTCTCTGACTGTCTTGTCCCCTTGCTTAAGAAATAAGAATTTTTCCAACTGCAAACTTCTTTCCGCACCTGAGAGAAATTTAGTCTCAAACCTTGCCCTAAAGTCCTCCCATGTCTCCACTGGTCTTTCAGCATTAGTGACTTCCCACCAGTAGGAAGCCTCGCCCTTCAATAGCCACACTGCCAATTGTACTTTTTGTCTATCTTCTACCTCAAAGATGATGAATAGGTCCTCCGTTTCTTTCAGGCAATTTCTAGCTGCCACGAAGGACTCAGTTCCATGGAAATCCCTTCCTCCCATAGCTTTAAAATCTTTACATATCTTAGCAAACGTGTTTCCCCGAGGAGGAGGTGGAGGAAAAGGTGCCGCTGCAGCTGGATGATTTCCTGCAGCTGGGGGAGGAGGAACGGTAGGACCTGGCTGAGTGGCTCTTGCTTCTAAGAACCGTCTAAACCAACCAGGTATTGGCACCCCTTCTGGCAAGTTAAGGTCTTCAGACATGCTGAAACAAAAAGGATAGATTCAAAACGAAGGATAAGAGATAGTACCTATGGCTTTGGGGAGTGGACTTTGCCTTTTAGAATAAAATAATATTTTTCTTTTAAAAATGCTTCTTTAAATTTCCTTTTTGAAAATAATTTTCAAAACTTTTTATCTTATCTGGTAAACCTATGCTCTGATACCAAGTGTAACACCCCACCTCCGTTAGGGTCACTCTTAAAGGGAATGCCCTAATTTTGGTGGAGGTTTATAAGTATAAGTTCACAGATATACAAGACAGATATAAGAACACATATTTGTAAACAGCGGAAAAACAACAAACTTTTATTTCATAAAAGCAAATACGTGTTACAAAACATCACCATGATTGTCTTACATCTTTTCCCAAAAACATAACATAACTCCTTCATAATCTGTCTTGAGTACATTATTTAAAGAAGCATAAATAAAACAAAGATAAACTGCAAAAGTCCCCATAGTGGATTGTCCAAAGCCATAGTTCAAAACAGGAAAGTCCAAGCAATACATTTCTCCTCTTCAAGCTGGATGTTAAGGTTGGTCAAGCTGCTGTGTTCCCTCCCTGTGGACCTGGGGGGGGAAACGGAAGAAAAGAAGACGAAAGAAAAGTAGAGTCAGACATAAGGCCTGAGTAAGTCTAGTACTATTTTGTCTATGAATAAAGAACTGGGTGTGATAAGTATAAACAAGAAGTGGGCAAGCACTATAAACTTGGTTAAGTTGTCTAGGGTCGAATATGCTATCGTACCCCATGTTAATCTCTGAACCCATATAAACTAGTTTCCAACTGGCACCCCATAATCAGGGTGATGTGATCCATTTTATAATGATCGGCTCCTACTCGCATAGTTACATGTGTCTTACGGCCCCCGATGTTGTAGTTACCTATGCTGGTCCCACCATGGGGTGTATCAAGTCCCATAGTGGCGGCCCGACACAACCTTAGAGTGCACAGGTATGCTACTGGTGTCCAGTGCTTTATTTTTCTGCGCCGGAGTGTGTGCACGCCCGCACCCCGTTAGAACCTACACTGCTACACCACCGCCGTCGATTTGACCTCTTACAATCAGCCCAGTAATCGTGCCCCACCCTGCCTAGTTTCAGGGTATCCTGATACACCTTCTAGGGTTACTGCTGAAAAGGGTCCCCCGTTACTAGGTTTTCTATCTCTAGCCAACATGCTAAGTTGGTTAAGTGTTTTCTAACCTAACCCCCACCAGTCCGTTTAGTTTAGCATATTCCATTTTGATTAAGTCTTTAGTTCACTTAATCCTAACAATCCTGACTCAGCCTTAATTGTCTTATTAAGGCCCTGACCTCTCACATTAGACAGGTATTGTTGTGGCTGCCTGTTGCCGGTTGGTTCCGGGCAGTCTTACGCCACAACTCAGTCTAACCTCGGGTCCTTATTGGGCTCCATGTTTAACCTCTCACATTGGATAGGTATTGTTGTGACTACTGGACAGCCGGGCGGTTCCGGGCAGGTTTACATCACAACTCAATCCAACCTCGGGTTAAACACATCGTATGTTCTACATTTACATATTTTGTCTTTCTTCTTTATTTTCTTATATGTAAATATTTGCGGCCCATTATTAAGTTAATGGTGTAAAGGTTACACCAATCATGGGCCCAACCCATACTTGAACTTGGGCCCTTCTATTTTATATTTTCATTCATTAGTAATTTTAACCCAACGTTATTTTCCCCCGTTTAACACGTCCGTTTATTATATATATATTGGGCTTAGCCTTTTAAAGCCCAACTTAGCCATGAGAAAAGGGGAGGCTTAAAGCGTGATTACATACACAAAAAAAGGGAAGGTGAGCGCATGAACTTGCAATATGACGTTGGAAATACAAAATAGAAACTGGTGTACTTGCATAGTAGTGACATATACTTTGGTCATAAAGCATAGGTGACATGAATCAAAGCATGTGAACTTGTAGTTGAGATAAGAATCTAAATTGGGTATCATTATTGACACATAGTCATAACTACAACATGAACCTATACTTTTATTTAGGCATAATGTCAAACATAAGCATGGCATAAATATTTCTAACATAAGCATGGCATAATGTCAAACATAAGCATGGCATAATGTCAAACATAAGCATGGCATAAGTATAGTTAAATTTGTTCACATAACTATGACATAAATATTTCTAACATGAAATCATGATTTTTACTTTAGTCATGCAAACTTGCAAAAAGGGATTTTTGGACCTAACCTAGCTATGTACCACATATGTCATCATATAATTCTTGTAAACAATATAGAATTAACATGGATTTCTATTATGCCAAATATCAATCATAGCCTAGTCATATTCCTAAGTTTGCAAATAGGTTTTCTAGTACAAAAGCATGGCTTAATGATAATTTCATATGAACTATGATAACCCAAACTTATCCCAATTTACTTCACAAAAATGATGTTTGTATAAAAATACACATTATGATGGCATAATAGCAAAGCCCCAAACTTGCATGAATTTCAATCAACTACATACATGTAGCTTCAACATGGATTACATAATTTGCGAAATATTCCAAACGTATACTTGCATAGAACTACCGCATGTAGTTCTTTATAACATGAATAACATAATTCAAGAATATCCAAACGTATACAATATTCCAACGCACAAATATGAATTACTTTATCGCCACAAATCAAGTATACATATCTACACAATCATTTGTTCATACCAAAGTAATACTCTACTTACAATCGTTGCGGCGAATTCTCTAATTTAGGAATTTAGAGATGCGACTCCTTTTGACGTAGGCGTTGATTTGCTTTGTTTGAATTGCTTTAGGCTTTAGAATTTTCCTCCTAATCTTCTCTCCAATTTGGTGGCTACCCCTAGTCGTTCCTCAGCAACATGGCGGCTTTGTTCTTATTTTTGAATGAATAGATTAGGGTTAGTCTAGGGTTGTTTATATAGAGGTTATAAACTGATTAGGACCATTGATGTTGCTTGGATTGATCGTAGCCATTCACTCGCAAGAGAGACCAATTAGAGCCTGCCACCTAGCCCTAATGACAAAGCAAACCACAGAAAATCGACCAACAGAGAATAGGCCAGCCGGGTTAGACTGGGCTCGACCTGGCTCTGGACCAGGTCGACGCCCCTGTCGACAGCCCTGTCGACAGGCCTGTCGACCTGGTTAGACCAGGTCGACAGCCCAGTCGACCTGTGTGCGCCAGGCGGGACTTTTTCACCCTGGCCCATTGGGCCCCATTTTTGTTTTCTGAGCTTATTTTATTCTGTTTGAATTTTAAATTTAATTCAAAAACTTCCGAAGGCCATATCTTCTTCATACGGACTCCGTTTTCGAAAACTCGGACTCTATTTCGCGTATTTTTCCGAGACGAAAGCAATGGCGTATCCCGTTTCCCTTAGTTCTTTGATTTGAAATTAATTATACTTTAATTTGTAAATTTCACAGTTATAGAATTCGCGGGGTGTTACATATTGGATTTCCAGTTCCCTCAGCGGTTCAACTTGCCTCAGATGGATCGATATTCAGGAAGAACGGACCTAGGGCAGCATCTGATGAGGTATGCATGGTTCATGAATGCTACAGCAGCTCCAAATGCTGTAAAATGCAAAGCCTTTCCAATTTATCTTGAAGACGTGGAGTTAATGTGGTTCACCCGACGCCCTCCCCGGTCGATATCAAATTTCACAGAATTGAGTGAGCGCTTTATGAACCTGTTTCGACTTCACGCCCGAAAGTCCAAGAGGGTCATAGAGTTGTCACGGATTAAACATGCCCCAGGAGAATATTTGAAGTCATATTTAGACCGCTTCAACCTGGCCGTCACCGAAGTCAGTGATCCTCATGAGCCACTATTCTGATGGCCTTGATAGAAGGGGTTGACCCTAACACGGAATTCGGGGATTACTTGTCTGGGAAACCGCCTCCTACTAGAGAATTGATCTATGAAAAAGCTAATATCCGCTTAAGGCGAGAAGAAGCTCATGCAAATAGGAAGAGAAAGTCCGAAGGGGCCTCGAGAGAAGGTGTCCAAAGTAATGTTTCTGTGAAACAATCTGGTGACAGTTCAGGGAAGGTTGAAGTAAACGTTGGCAACCAGAGTGGGAGTAATAGCAAAAGGAATGGGAACGACAATAGAAGGAACAGAAACCAAGGGAAAAGCTCTAGTAAAAGATCCAGATTCCAGACTTTTGAAAACTATACGCCATTAAATGATACGTTGGAGAATATTTACTTGGATACATATAGCATATTGCAGTACAAAAAACCACCACCCAGAGACTCCACTAAAAAAGAGATCGCAACGGGAAAGTTTTGTTTGTTCCATGGAACCCACGGTCATTCCACCAACGAATGCCGTCATTTGAGAGATATAGTTGAAAGATTGCTGCGGGAAGGGAAGTTAGACGAGTACAAGGTTGCCCCAAGGGACAGGGGGCAAGGGGGACAAGCCCCGGACCAAAACCAACCTACTTCAAAACCCACAGCCCAGCAGAAAGGTAAGGGGATCGTTATTAATACCATTATAGGTGGACCCCACCTAGTTGGTCGTAGTTTCAAAGCGATGGATCAGTATGTCAACGCCGCCAAGCATTTTGAAGTAGGAGAATGCAGTAACCTCGAAGACATTACTCCAGTAAAACAACAAAAGACGATGTCAGACGACGTCATATTCCGCAATAGAGATGATTCCGGAGTTCAATCCCCAACTGAAGATCCACTAGTAATTACCACGACAATTGGCCCTGCTTTAGTCCATAAAGTGTTAGTGGACAACGGGAGCTCGGTCAATATCCTCTTCAAGAAAGCTTTCGAACAAATGAGACTTGAAGCAAAAGATCTAAAGCCATGTGAAGGATGGATACGTGGCTTCAACGGAGCGTCGACGGCTCCGATGGGCTACGTAGAATTACCAGTGACATTTGGGCAGGGAGATCGCCAGAGAGTGAGGATCCTGCCGTTTGTAGTTTTGGATGTGGAGTCGCCCTACAATGCCTTCCTAGGCCGACCGACCCTTACCGAGTTTAGGGCATGTATTGCACCTTGGTGCTTGCTGCTTAAATTCCCGACTGACGCAGGAATTGGGGTGATGAGGGGCGACCAAGCTATGGGACGAGCTTGTTACATGATGGAGTTGAAGATGCTAATGAAGGGGTTGAATATAAAAACTAAGGACGATTCTGTCCCTCCGAAGGAGAACTCAGCATAGCAATTAAGGGGTCCAGCCCCAAGAGAGTCGCCCTCAGATGTGTTCGAGGATATAGTCCCAGAGAGGATAAAGAACCCAAGGATAGGAAGGCGACTCCCAACGAGATAACAATAGATATACCTATTGATGAGACAGATTCGACAAAAGTACTAAAGATCGGCTCGCAACTAGATCCAGTTCGAGCGAAAGAGTTGGCTGATTTTTTAAGGGCAAATCTGGATGTGTTTGCCTGGACTTATGCTGACATGGTGGGATTTCGCCTGCCATTATGAGCCACTGTTTGTCTATTAATCCAAAGCACTCACCAGTCAAACAGAAAAGACGGATGCTAGGCCCAGAGCGGTCAGCAGCTTTGAAAGAAGAGGTAGAGAAATTAAAAGATAATGGATTCATTAAGGATTCGAAATATCCCGACTGGATATCGAATCCTGTCCTGGTCAAAAAGTCTAACGGGAAGTGGCGTACATGTATTGACTTTTCTGATTTGAACAAGGCCTGCCCGAAGGATAGCTTTCCTCTCCCCAGAATTGATCAGCTAGTAGATTCGATGGCTGGGCACGAACTTTTATCCTTTATGGATGCCTATTCTGGGTACAATCAAATTCCCATGTACATACCGGATCAAGAGCATACAAGTTTCATCACAGACTTGGGGTTATATTGTTATGTGGTAGTGCCATTTGGGTTAAAGAATGCAGGAGCCATGTACCAGCACTTGGTCAACCGCATGTTCTATAATCAAATCGGGAAAACCATGGAGGTTTACGTGAATGACATGCTTGTGAAGTCTAAACAATCTTTCGACCATACAAGGGATTTAGCTGAAATGTTTGATATTCTTCGAAGGTATGGAATGAAGTTAAACCCCCTAAAATGCTCGTTTGGGTCGCATCTGGAAAATTCCTTGGGTTTATCGTGAGTTCTCGAGGAATTGAGATAAATCCTAGCCAAATAGCAGCAATAAGGGATATTGAAGAACCACGAAAGATCAAAGATGTTCAAAGCTTGGCCGGAAAAGTTGTTGCATTGAGCAGGTTTATCTCCAAAGCTACAGATAGGTGTGTACCTTTCTTCATTCTAATAAAACGAGGAAAGCGAAATTTTGAGTGGACCCCCGACTATGTGGAGGCGTTCCAGAATTTATTAGACTTATTAGAAAAGCCTCCAATATTATCAAAACCTGTGGAACATAAGGATTTGTTTGTCTACCTAGCGGTATCATCTCACGCCATCAGGTAAGCATTGGTACGTGAAGAGGATAAAGTCCAACGGCCTGTATACTACGTGAGCAAAAAGCTAGCTGCTGCAGAACGTAATTATCCAAAGATAGAAAAGCTTGCTTATAGCCTCCTGATTGCTTCCTGCAAGCTTCGTCATTACTTTCAGGCTCACCCAATAATTGTATACACCGATCAACCTTTAAGACAAGTGTTGCAAAAACCCGAAGCATCGGGGCAGTTACTTAAATGGAATATCGGGTTGAGTCAATTTGATTTAAATTTTCAACCATGGAAATCAATAAGAGGGCAGGCATTGGCCGACTTTATAGCTGAATTCATAATTCCCGAAGAGGAAACGGTGGGTGACAAGGTAGTTACTTTGGACCAAGAGTTAGAGCTTAGTCCATGGAAGTTATATACGGACGGAGCCAAAAATGATCGAAGGTCCGGCGCCGAAGTTGTTTTGATAACTCCTGAAGGACGATCTATTTACTATGCATTGCGATTGGAGTTTGCTGCTACCAATAACGATTCCGAGTATGAACCCCTGATTGCCGGGTTGAAACTCGCCAAAGAACTGGGTGAAGACACTAGATATATATTGCGATTCCAAGATAGTTGTATGCCAGGTCCGGGAGGAATTTATTGCTAAAGGACCTCGACTCGTTACTTATCTAAAAAAGGTAAAGGAGTTGCTGGGAAGTTTGAAGCATTACAGCATAACGCACATTCCAAGAATTGAAAATCAAAAAGCAGATCGGCTGGCAAAGCTAGCAAGTTCTGACAATCCTAAAGAAACTGAAATGGTTTCGATAGAGGTTTTGGAATCACCGAGTTTCGACCTGATGGTAGCGGAACTAGCCTTGGAAGTTGACCCAGAGAGAGAATCATGGATGACATCGATCAAAATTTTTCTCAAGAATGGAACCCTCCCATTGAAAAAGAGCGAAAGACGAGCTGTAAGACGCAAGGCAGCAAGATACATTTTACAGACGACGTCCTTTATCGCCAAGGGTTTTCAATGCCCCTATTACGGTGTATCGCACACGACGACATTAAACGTGTATTGCAAGAAGTACATGAAGGTGAGTGTGGGGACCACACCGGGGGCCAAACCCTAGCAAAGAAAGTATTACGATATTGATATTTCTGGCCTACCGTGAATAAAGATGCGGCTGATTATTCAGACGCTGCGACAGATGTCAAAGATTTGCCAAGATTCCCAGAGCGCCTCCGACTCAACTCAAGTCGATGGTAAGCCCATGGTCATTTGCCATGTGGGGGATTGACATTATTGGAGTGTTACCTATTGCAATAGGAGGAGCTAAGTATGTGATCATCGCCATGGATTATTTCACGAAATGGGTGGAAGCTGAACCTTTAACAACGATCACGGGAAGAAAGGTGATCAGTTTTGTGGTCAGAAACATTATCTGTCGATTTAGGATACCGAAGACCATCATAACTGATAATGGGACACAGTTTGACAACATTGAATTCAGAAACTTCTGCCAGAAGTACAAGATTGATAAACGGTACACTGTTGTAGCTCACCCGCAGTCAAATGGCCAGGTCGAAGCAATAAACAAGGTCATTAAATCTATTCTTAAGAAGCGGTTAGAGCGGGCTAAAGCCAGATGGGTAGATGAGTTGCCACTAGCTTTATGGGCCTACAGGACAACCTTTAAGACGGCCACCGGCCATACACCCTACTCACTTTCCTTTGGGTCAGAAGCAGTAATCCTGGTAGAATTGGAAGTCCCTTCTCATCGAGTCGCGTACTATGACCTGATGACAAATAGAACACTCCTCCTAGAGTCTCTTGATATGGGTGAAGAAAAAAGAGACGAAGCAGACTTGCGTGCCTCAAGACATCGACATTAAGTAGCACGTTATTATGACTGGAAAGTTCACTTCAAAACATTTGAACCAGGAGACCTAGTACTGAAACGAGTCTTTCCGCCTTTGACCCAATTGGGTCCAAAATGGGAAGGGCCATACACCATCCAACGGAAGCTTGATACTGGAGCATTCAAGCTAACGACCGTGGACGGTGAAGAGATTCCCAGAGCTTGGAACGCTTAGCACTTACGACGATATCTGAGCTAAATATGAAATGACTCCTTTTTTGTTTTTATAGGCTATGTAAAAAGGCACGACTTGCCTTAAAAAGTTTGTTTATATGAACAAAGGATTATGAAGTGGATGTAGGCTATGACTTAGCTGAACCACTATAAAAATATCATGTGTCATTTATTTTCCTGCATTATTTATATCCTTAACCATTATTCGGTCATGACAATAAAACACAAAACACAAAATTAAAATTTCAAAAATTGGAGACAACCCATGTGCAGGAGCAAACAAAATGACCGTTTGCATGATAAGATGAAAAGATTGGGAAGACGACATTCCTAACTCTAACTCTCATGAGACAAGAGAGAGTATAAAGGACGGGAAGACGCCGTCCCTTGAGGCGTGAAGGTGCACCCCAATAAGAGACCGCCTCAGTAGTACTCTAACCTGGTTATGAGACAGGAGAGTATAAAGATGCTAGGAAGAATAGGCATCAATGACAAAAGGAATATGGCCCCGTCAGAGAACCGGGGACAACTGAATTTTGAATTTAATCGATCTTGAATAAGTCTTAATCAGTTATCCAAGATTGATTAGGGGCATATATATGTACACATGTTCCCATTAATAACGACTTTAATATATGACTGTGATTTGACATGCTGTTTGTGCGCATCTTTACCTAAATGTTAAAATTAAAGGATATCAGACATTGCAGAGAACAAACAATTTTATTCACAAATATGTGAGTTTATACAGGGAGACTAAGCAAAAGACGCGAGGGCCGCACTCACTACAACAACAGCGGACCAATGGAATATCAAAATAAAATAAAACAAAGCACATCATCACTTGGGCTTCGGAGCAGACTTGGATTTTTTGGCAGCCTTAAGAGCATTTCTAGCCCCTTTTTCAGCATCAGACATGAGACGCTTTGGCCTTTTCTTCTCTGTAGTTGAAGTACCAGAATCGGTGGATTTCTTCCCAGGAGTCGGAACACTGGAATCAAGAGAAGATTTTTTTAGCAAGCTCTTCTGTAATAGACCTAGTTGAAAGCTTAACAACTAACCTTGATCCAGGATCCACCACTGCAAGGGGCTTAAGGCTTTCGGGGTTCAAGTCTTCAACTTTCAGCTGCATGCGCTTGTCTTGTTCGGCTTTCATTTTAGCCAAAGTAATGTCATCGGCACTTTTTGAATCCCCAATTATAGCCACATCAGGATCTTCTTCATGCCCCTCATTACCACCGACGTCTTTTAAGGAATCTATCATCTTGTCATCATGAGAAGTGTCGGCCTTAGACAGTTCAGCTCCCCCTCCTGACTCAACAATGGTAGCCTTATCCAGTTCTCCCTTCCCTTCCACGGATTTTCCCCCAATGGTGGTTCCCTGATGCTCGTCAGTCTTCTCGGCTGGTCCAGCACCTACAGAATGAGAAGCAACAGTTCTCAACTCAGGAGAAAATAAAGGATCCTCGATCGATTGCCCAATGATGTGACGAAAGGTGGAGACTGCCTTGGCAAATTGAGGTGAAAAGGTGGAAATACCTTCTGATGATTTCTCATTTGGGGAAGCTACCATCTCTGATGCTGATTCGGGTATAGGAAATAAAAGAGATGCTTTAGAAATTCCCGGATTCTCGGGATCATATCCCTCAACTTCAGTAGTTTCAGCGGTAGCAGAAGAAGAACCAACTTCAGGGATATTCTTTTGTTTGGCCAGGCGTTTCTCCTCCTCCATAGCAGCAGCAATGAGGCGACGCCCCTCGGCCAGGCGTGACGGTTCATCATCTCTCAGATACTTTTCCATAAATTTGTCTTCATCAACAAAGTCTACCTTAAGTTCCTCTTTCTCCCATTCGATGATTTGACTCCATGCATGAACTATGGTAGTCGGATAGTCTTCAATCCAAGAGATGTTTCAACGACGAATTATGTGTGCAAAGAATTCAATCAATAGTTCGCCAAAACCGTGCACTTCTTCCTGAGCCTCTAACAGCTGTTTACGGGTTTCTTTAGCGGACTTAATGGCGTTATCCACATTCCCCTCGGCTAGGGCAGCCCTGCTCTCGGCTTCCATTAACTTGGACTCCAAGTCAGCGTTTCGTTTCTCCAGTTCAGCATTTTTTCTCGCTAACTCGGCCTTTTCTTGCTCAAGAGTATTGTAAGCCAGTTGCATTTTGACACTGTCTGACTTAGCGTCTTCCGCTTGTTTCTTCAACTCCAAACGCTCTTGACTATGAGATTCCAGCAAGTCATGATAACGCTTCTATAATTCCTCAAATTGCTGTTTGAATTTGTTGGCATCTCGTTGAGCAATGACGAGTTGAGCCTGTGTGTCTTATAGGTCGTTCTCCAAATTTTTCGAGGCATTCTCATTGGAATACGCAGCCTTTTTCATTGAATCAATGTCTATAATTAAAGCCCTAATAATTCTAGAGAGATTGCGTGAATATTTGTACATCTCCGAGTATCGCTTCTCAACTGCATCAATCTTTGCTTTAGCCTCATCTGTCCACTTTGAAGAAATAGGCTCAAGTGCAGGTAAAAAAATTAGATTCTCAAAGTAGTGATCTGGGAACTGCTTCTCTAGATATGCCAGCTTAACTTTGGAATCAACAGCCAGTGGTGGAGGCTTGCAGTATGTCAGTTCAACGTGTTTTCGCTTAGCCGGGACGATGGCTGCATCACCCTTTCCAGATCGCTTCTCATAAACTTTGTGTTTGTCTCATGAATCGGTATGTTTCGGCGGACTTTTTCCCCGACTATAATTGTCTTGAGGAGAAGTTCGATCTTTGGATTGCGACGTGTCTTCTCCTCAACGACTCTGGTAGCTCTTATACCTGTCTGGATCTGACCGGACGAGGGAACGAAGCGCGAGGTGTTTGGTCGATGAGAATCATGAGGCCTTCTGTCATCTCTGCCCCGGCTCTCACGGCGATCATGCTCGATATCGGAAGGAGGTCTGGACATGCTACGGCGCATTTTTCTGACATCGTAGTAAGGGCGAGACATTGTACCTGCGCAACAATATAAGTGGAGTTCAGAATCAGTGTTCACATAAGACATGAGTGTTGTGACGTGTGGTGCTAATGTGTTGAGTGCATCCTAAGTGGTGTTCCCCCCAACAAACCCGAGTCTAAAGCCAGACTAGCATGAGCGGGATCTTTGGTCTTCACGGGAGTAGTCTCCTCTGAAGAAGTGAAAGTTAAAGGATTCGTGCCAAAGTCCTCTGAAGTATAGATGGTTTTAGGCAGGGGAAGGTTTCCTAAACCCTTAAATGTGGAATCATCGGTAGTAGGAGCATCTCCTTGAGAAGCATCTGTTGGCAGCTCTTTAGGAGATGTTGACTTCTCAGGAGAAATAGCGTTATCGGGGACGGTATACTCTTCTCTGTGCTTTTTAGCTATGTTGGCTAACTCGTCACCCTGAGTTGAAGATGGAGAAGGCGAAGTCCGAAGAGGTATTGTTGGACCTTTCGAGCCCTCGCCCGTCTCAGGAATAATGTCTACCGGGGGTATGTACACATATGGACCTGTCCCATGACCTATACTACGGGTAATGGATAATAACCCGTGATGATGGAGATACTCATCCTTAAGAACTTCGTCGATGGTTAGGAACTTTTGATCGCCATTGAGAAGCCGATGCAAACGATCAAAGTACAATTGATCCGATATTTGCTTTGGGTTATCAACTGCGAATGAAAAAGAAAGCAAGTTAATGTGTTGGCATGAGCATTTAAAATTGAGATCTAGAAAGTCGGTGCTTTACTTGATTTGGTCCATCTCTTGGCACACCCCGCCTGCTGCCTGATATAAAACCATTCGAGCTTAGAATCGCCAGCCTTGCTGCTAAATGGAACTGTAATAATTTTACTTTTTGGGACTGATTCAAAATATGAGAAGGAAGGAGTCTCTTGATTCCGATGCTTGAAATTATAAAAAAAGTGGACGTCATCGAAGGTAGGCTCTATACCTAAAACCTCTTTGTATGCTATATACAAGGTGTATAAATAAGCATAAGAGTTGGGAAGTAATTGCATGGGGGCAATCCGCATCTGTCTCAGAAAATCGACAACAAAAGGTGGAAACGGTGGAATAGCCCCAACCATACACATCATTCGGGTAACTACCATAAATCCTTCCGGAGGATTGTGGGGGCGATCTGTTTTCGATGGCACCAGGGTATCTCTTTTTAGTATTCCATGCTTTAGACATATTCGAACGATTCTCTCGTCATCAATCGTCGATTCAACATAATCTTTGGGTAACTCCAATATAATGGTAGATTCAAACTCATCAGGAGCACGAATATCTCCTATCCCTCCTTCCTCTTCATCGCCAAGAGAAACTTCACTATCATAAGGTATTTCACTATTGTGTGCTTCTACTTCATAATCTGGGCCCTCATCGTCCCATTCAGGGCCTGAGGGAGAGGATGTGTCATCAAGAGTGAATTTCTCGGAAGTTTCCGCAACTTCTCTCTTCTCTGCTAACCTAAATGAACGTCTCTCTGCCATGATTGCTAAACTACTGAAGAAGCAATAACATAAGTTAGAGTAAGATAGCCTGTATCCCCCCGTGAAATAAAGTGTGTGCTATGTGTGCAAAGGATGCAAAGTAAACACATGAGAGCGTAATGCAAAGGTTCGATAAAGCAGTAATGTTCGGAATAGTTCTTGATGTTCGTAAGGCGCTATCCTAACTGTTCTTTAAGTTGAAGGTTATGTCAAGTATTGATTTGGCCAGTTGAACAAATTCTTGTGCATTGATTAGGACTGCTTCGATTCGGTTTGGATGTAAGTGTTGGGATCAGATCGGGGGGGGGGGAGCCATGTTTTGGTCTGAAGCAAACGTTCACAACCAGCCAGCAAAACCGGATCGGTTCAGAAGTAGGCATTCGGAGCGGTCCAGATTGACTTGAGTATCCATGCCTCTCTTCCTCTTTGTTTCTTACTCCGACCCGATCCGGTCATAGGAACCTCTTCCCCTTCCCTTCACTCTAACCTTTCTTCACCCAAACCGATCCCAGCTCCTCTCCTTTTCTTTTTCTTCTCCCTTTTTCATCTCGCTCAACCAACACCGAACCCAACTCCATCTCAAAAACCCCAATTGAGACCGAGCACTTATGTGCCCAAATATCCGATAATGGATCCTAATCCCATCTCCCGACGCCTCAAGGTGATAATGGAGTCACCGACGACGACGACGAGGGAGGGGGAGGCCACGGCGTCGAAGCCGAGCAAAAGCCATAATCAAACCATTCAAATTGACCACAAATACTAGCTAAAATCGATTATCACAAGGATAATCGAGGTTTTAAACCTACTTACGAGTTTGATTTGAAGATTAATGAGAAGGATTTTTGGAGTTTTTAAGAGTTAGGGTTTTGGTCCAAAATCTGGTAAGTGAAGGCAATAAAAGAAATGAAAGAAAGAAAGAGAAGAGGTAGCGAGTTTATATAGATATATCGCGGCCCTTTGTATTCCCAGCCTTTCACCCCGTTTCGGACTGGATTTAAGGCCCACGAATGTGCTCTGGCCCGTTGATCTGATATTAAGAAAAATCGAAGACAGAAGCTGTTCAGGTTGGAATTCGAACCGAATGGAATCTTACACATCGAAGTGGTATGTAAATCAAATTTGAAGGAAAATAAAGAAAAAGTCTACCTAGAGGAACTGCTGGACATCAAGAAGAGCTCTTAAATTTATTTAAAAATGAGGAAGGTAATTCATATGTGTCATGGTGTATATATAGACGGCAAGAGACACGGTTTTATGAAGCAACACGTACCTGTGAACGAATGGAGGTGACTATTTAACGATTCAAATTCAAAAACCAATGAATAGACGATGTCAAGGCACGCTCCATCTTCGATAGAAGCATCCCTTGAGGGGGCAAAATGTTAGCCTACTTTGTGAACTAGGCTGCACAGTTAAAGACTCAAACAATGAAGAGCACCCTGCCAGATAACCGGATCGGATCGGGTTTTCCTTGGGCAGAGACAGATCAGCACAAAGTAGAACGGGAAGGAAAACAAGACGGACCGGGTCGGAAGGAATGGAGCCGATCTGAACCCTATACACAAACATATCCGATACGATCTCAGAGTCACAACAGCTTCCACCCCACGTTTTCCTTAATACTCGAGACGGTTACGCACATGATCTACCCACGTTTGCCACTAACCTGTTGTGCTGTCATCATCAGATCCCATCTGAACCCGACTGTGGCGGGATTGATGCCACGTGGATCCGAACCGATCCCACCCCAGGGGGATTTTCCACCTATAAATACAACATCAAGAGGCACTTGGAAGGATCTTTTGGCATTTTCAGAACTTAAACTCCTTTGCAACCCGAATTTCATCAACTTACTCAGTTTATAATCATTTTTTGAATCATATTGTGAAGGAAATTGAGTGAATCAATGTATGAGATAAGTGAGAATTGAGTGAAAATCATTGTTGTACTCGCATTCAAAGCATCAATCAAAAAAGAAGAAAGTGGATGTAGGCTATTTAACGCTGAACTACTATAAATTGTGTGTTTTCGTAGTTTTTGATTTCATTTCAAAAGAATTGTTATTAGTTTGGGTGTTAGAGCCAACTTTGGATCTAACATAATTAAAGTAAATTTATACCTTCAACTTTGATTTAAATAAAATTTTAATCGTTATTATTTAAAATAATTCATTTTAAATATTCAAAACCAATTAAAATATCTAAAATAAAAATTTTAAATTGGTTCAGAATTTCCGGATTATTACAGTATTACACTATGAACTATTTATAATCTAGTTCAGGTGTAACTTGAAATTATTGCATTCCTAGTGTGTATCGCATTAAGAACTATTCATAACCTAGTTAGGTTGAACAATGTTTAATGTTTAACTTAACAAGAAAAGAAGGTAAACAAGATATGGACAGTTTTGGAAAATCTCGAGGTGAGAAAAGAAAATAATGGGGTGGCTATGATTTTTTTGAAGCGCTGGGTGGAAAAAGCAAAATAAGTGGTGTGAATAGAATTAGCCATATTTTATATTATTCTCTCAAGGCAAATTCTATTTATACACCGAAAATCACTTAACATACACCATTATTTTTCTATAAAATTCTATTATTAAATTACCCTTTTCTCATAGTTGCTTTTTTAAAACAATTGCGTATAAATAATCGAATTATTCTTAAAAGTATTAAAACTCGATGCGAACTAAATACGTTAATGAAGATGTTAATGAATTATTTAATCATAAAATCTAAAATTTCAATTAAGAAAACAATCAGAAATAATGGTCTAATTTAGAAGTGTTGATTTATTTTGTAAAATTAGAGTAATTTTGTTGATTTTTTTTTTCAAGAAGTTTATAAAAGTTACAATATTAGTACAAGAAATAAATTTCATTTTGTTAAATTTTACCCAATTTGATGCAAAGAATTTCTAATTTTAGGTAATTGTATTTTATGTTTGAAAGAGGAAAGAAAAAGAAGATGAAAACATGGATAATTTAGTAAAATAACCGGTGTATGTAAAGTAATAGGGTGCTACTATTCACACCCTGATTTACACTTCTGACCACCAAAACTAAAAGCAACCCAAATATTTTAAATTTCCACTGCTGACCACCGTCTAAATTAATAACCTAAAAATGGAGAGGCCACCAGCACTTTCCTCTACACGAACGCTTCCTTCCTCACTTACATCATGCATTTATGTTTTTGAGTCATTTGATCGAACATCTTGCATCATATTATCAAAATCATTATGTTTATCGTCCAATTTATCATTATTCAAATACTCCATCTATCAAAAAAAAAAAGTTAATGTATCAATTTGTAAAAGAAGATACGTAAGTTATACGGATAAAAATCCTACAAATCAAAACTTACATTGTCATTCTCTGTTACAACATCGTCAAATTTAATATCCTCCAAGCTTGAAATTTCCAACAGAGCGGAAAAAAAATCCTAAAACGCAATGGAAATCCCGAACCATTAAAAAAACCCTAACAACATGTTCTATAACATAATAGAAAACAATAAAAATCAAGCAATTTTAACCTCTTTTTTATCTTCATCTTCCATCTCTATTAGACACAAAAGGATATCTGCTTTTGTTAGAGTTTAGGTTTTGAAATCGTAGAGAAGTACGTGTTTTTCTTAGGAGTGTACAGTGGTGAATAATAGAGTGAAAGAACAATGTATGGTGGCTAGAAGAATATAAAAAATAATCATTTGTATTAAATTTAGAAAGGTGGCTGGAAGTGTAAACCGGGGTGCTATTAGTAGCACCCTTTATAAATAACCAAATTAATTTTGAAATGTGGGTGCTTACGTTATTACTACAATGCAATACAGAGTAAATATATTACTATAAATGACTTAAACTTCGATCATGTGATTGTTGTTTATATGTATAATTTATGCTATGTGATTCACGTGTTTATATTTACATTTTTGTTAATATAATATCGTTAACCGTGATGCGATTTATTAGGCGAATCAATGAATAATAATTTGCTAAATTTGTTTAAATAGTTTTAATATTATCTAACTAATTATAAAATATGTTATTAAATGAAAAATCTTATAAAGTAAGGGTACTACTATTCACACCCCTATTTACACTTCTGACTACCAAAACTAAAAGCACCCTAAATATTTTAAAGTTCCCCTTCTGGCCACCATCTAAATTAATAACCAAAAAATGCATAGGCCACCAGCTCCTTCCTCTACACAAATGCTTTTTTCCTCTATTACTTCGTCGATTGTGAAATGATTTAATTTAATAATCTATTTTCGTAACCACATTAGCAATTTTAATTTTGATATATGAGTACTTATTTCGTCGGTTGTGAAATGATTCGTCGAATCAACATTTATGTCTTTTGAGTCATTTGATCGAACATCTTGCATCACATTATCAGAATCGTCATGTTTATCGTCCAATTTATCATCATTCAAATACTCCAACTATCAAATGACAAATAAAAATAAAAATTAATGTATCAATTTGTAAATGAAGATATGTAAGTTATACGGATAAAAACACTATAAGTCAAAACTTACAATGTCATTCTCTATTACGACGTCGTCAAATTTAATGTTCTCAAAGCTTGAATTTCCAACGGAGCGGGAAAAATATCCTAAAATGCAATAGAAAACCCTAACATGTTCTATATCATAATAGAAAACAATAAAAATCAAGTAATTCGAACATTTTTTTTATCTTCATCTTCCATCTATATTAGACACAAAAGAATATCTGCTTTTGTAAGGATTTAGGGTTTGAAATTGTAAAAAAGTATGTGTTTTTTAGGAGTAGTACGATGGTGAATAACTTAATGAATGAATAATACATGGTGACCAGAAGAATATAAAAAATAATTATTTGTATTGAATTTATAAAGGTGACCGGAAGGGTAAAACGAGGTGTGAATAGTAGCACCCAAAGTAATATATGGTGTATAGTAGTTTATTATAATTTTTTATGTATATTTAGTAATTTTTGGTGTATAAATAGAATTAACCTTCCCTCTACTGTTTGGTTGGCTGGTTATGGAAGGTTGCAAATGAAAGTCAAAAAGTTGAATATAATATTCAGTGTCATTTAGGGGACGCTACGACTCTACACAAAATCATTTTCTCCTTGCTTAGAGCACGCTTAATCTTTAAATCTAAACAACGGAGTAGAAAATGCTGCGAGGCAGCGACCGTCCGAGACTCGCTTCCAGAGTAGAGCAAAGCGACGGCTATCACTACCGTTACTATGACCGACGCCGAAGCCCTAGATCCGAATCCCCTCCACCACGGTACAACCGAGACGACCGTCGTTCAAGGCTTTCTCCCTCTTACCAACCATACTCAAATCATCATAGAAACCCTAGGTATGAAGATGTTTCTCATCACAACACAAATAATAAAGACGCCTTTTCTGATTCGGAAGATGATGAAGAGCTGAAAGGATTAACTTTTCCCGAGTACAGAAGATTGAAAAGGCAGAAATTGAGGAAGAAGCTGAAGAATTGTGTTTGGCAAGTTACTCCTAGCCCTCCAAGAAGTGAGTGGGATCGACCTGAGCCGTTTGATGAATATGAGGAGGATGAACAGAAAAAAGGCGATGATTTGGACAAAAGGAAGAAACATAGATCAGTTGACGATGATAAAGATTCTAGAAATAAAAAAAGCAGCAGGCGAAAGAGGGGTCATTCTGGCGATGAGACCGGGGATGATTCAGATTCTAGTTCTGGTTCAGATACATTCACTGATTATGATGAATCCAAGGAGAGGAAATCATCAAGGAAGAAAATGAGTAGAAAGTTTAAGAATGATTCCAAAGAAGTAAATTCAGAGAATTCTGACGATTCAAGGTCAAGAAAATCATCTAGAATGATGAAGAAAAATGGCACAGATGATTTTGAGAATTTAAGCCATGGGAAAAGGAAACAGTCCAGCGAGAAACATTCTAGAAAGTCGAGGATGGACTCAGATACTGAAGTTTCTGATGACTCCTTCAGTGACAGGAAAAGGGGTTCAAGGAAAAAGAGGAGCAGAAACTCAAGTTCAAAGAGAAGGAAATCAAGTGGTAGCAGTAGAAAAAGGAGCAGAAAATCAAGCGCAGGAAGCTCTGAAGAAAGTGGAAAAGAAGAAGAAGATGGACCATTGTCAGATTTAGACCCAAGCTCTAAAAAGAAAAATAGCTTGAGGGATTCTGATATTGCTCTTTCTTCGGATTCCGAAGCTCATGATGAGCTGAAAGCAATTGATATTGATATGAAGAAAACAGAGCTTGATCCAGAAGCATTGGCTTACAAAGAACTAGTAGAGTCCCATAAGATAAGCAAAGTAGAAGAAACAGATGCTTTTGTTGGCCCTGCTCCGCTACCAAGAGCAGAAGGACATATTAGCTACGGAGGAGCATTGAGGCCTGGAGAAGGGGATGCTATAGCGCAATATGTGCAGCAAGGAAAGCGTATCCCAAGAAGAGGAGAAGTGGGTCTTTCTGCAGATGAGATTCAAAGGTTTGAGAACTTGGGGTATGTGATGAGTGGAAGTAGGCATCAGAGAATGAATGCAATTCGTATAAGGAAGGAAAATCAAGTGTACAGCGCAGAGGATAAAAGGGCACTTGCAATGTTCAACTATGAAGAGAAGTCAAAGAGGGAGCATAAAGTTATGGCAGATTTGCAGAGGCTGGTGCAGAGGCATATTGGGCATGATGTGGGCCCTTCACATGATCCTTTTGGGAAAGATACTGATGCCGCCGATGCTTAATTCTTTTGCTGAATACACATGAATTGAGGTATGAATAAAATTTGTGCTGGTGTGTTTTTCTGTTAGAGTAGTATAAATGCATTTTGTTTGGTCTTTGTTGAACATAATTTGCATTGCCACGAAAAGTGAGATGGTGGTGTGTGGTATAGTATTTATTGTATGTGTGGTATATATGCACCCTGTACGTGATGCACCATAGCAACATATCTATCATCTCCCACTGTTTAGCGAAGAAATGATCTTCAGTAGTTGTTATAAAGTTTGAACTCCATCAATGATAAGATAGTTAATTTGATCAGACGTTTCATCCTGGCTACTTTCATGCATAGAATGTTATCCTATTAATAGTGTCTTCATATATTCTTATTTCCTATGTGGTGGCTTCATGTTAGAATTAATTTTTTAATAAAAACACAAAAAATATTTGATCAAGCTTATCAACTTAAGACCAGACAGACCTTAGTACCCTTGAGTGATCCCAAGTCCTAACACTAATTTTCAAATGGGTTTGGATATCTAATTAGTGAGAAAATGTTTTCTTTTGTATTATTTGGACAAGTAATAAATAAGACATCGGGTTTTAACTTAATTCAGATCATAAATTACAAGCAATGTTTACTAGAACACCGTTGACATGTTTTTTTGGGTTAAAGCTGTCATGCGTCAAGTTCCCGATTAGCAACGCACTCAAGCATCAAGAACATTGTCAGGAAACACAAAGCGATTTGGTCGAAGCCGTGTCACAAACATAAGAAGGCCGGAAATTCCTATCAAACGACCACTTTTGGGCCCAAGAACGTCTGTTACTATGCTTTGCACTGAACTTTTGTAGAAGGCAAGCCGTCAGCCGAGCCGCAGGCGAGCCGTCAGCGGGTCCAGTTGCAGCGCCGGTGGGATCTGTGGCCCCACAGTCCCGGTGGCGATTGACCTAGCCAGTTCGGTCGAACATGTGGACACTGCCTGATTCATTCGATTTTCCTCTGAGTCGGAAGCTCGGATTCCTTCAGTTTCACACCATATCAACTCTGCACGTCACATCGTATCGCATCAACAGCCTCACATCAACAACCTCACATCGCATTCTCTGATACTCCGCGTCGTATCCTTCAATGGCTCGCATGTCAGTTGTTCAACAGGGTTTTGGGATGCGATTTTTTGGGGTTCAACAGGGTGTGATGCGATTTTCGTATGCAGGCATCATGTGATGTGATTTTTCGCATCCTACCAGTGTGTGATGCGATTTTCTGGTTTCCGCTCTTTCAGGATATGATTTTCTGTCATGTGGTCACCAAATCTCACCTACTCCACTATCTAACCTCACTTATAAATACCCATTGGCCTTCATAGGGATCTTTTTCCCTTGGAATTTTTGGCCTTCTAGAGTCTCGTTATTGACAACCACCCTCTCTCCTATGGCCATTGGACATGGCATGGACCATTAAAACGTTGCATCAACGTTTTCCATCATACTTTGGGCATCTACAAGCATAAAAACACCATTTTAAGGCTGTTTTGGACTAAATGGACATTGAAGCGTAAATTGGACATGGTTGATCAAGTCAACTCATCTCAAGGAGGAAGAAGAAGGACATTTTAGCCAAAATTTAGAATTAACAAGGACATGGTTATTCTATTGTAATACTTTGTACTCGAATATTGTCTAAACGTGTACAACATTGTAACCATATATCATATGATGAATGATCACTATAAAGTGGACGTAGGTGTTAGTGCCGAACCACTATAAAAAGTTGTGTCTCCCCGCATTTACTTTACTTCACTACTTATTTGGATTACTGTGTTGCTAACGCACTTGCGTACACATTGGGTGTTGGCGTGCAGACAATTTTCCCCGTCAACAAACACAATATAGCTCAAACAATTAGAAAATAATATAGAAGAGTTAAACGACGCATCATAGGTTACAATGGCTCGGTACATCCAATTCAATCTTTTTATTGTTGTTATTTTGTTTGGATTACAATCAGTCTGTTAAATAATTATGCTAAAGCTGCTTTAGAATTTCTTATTCGTTTGTTACCTGTGGGGATTTCCTTTTCTCTCCTCAGATCTATCAAAATATTTTATTTTCAAATCTCTATCATTTGTCTTTATAATTATTATTATTAGGAAGTTATACTAATTTCTCTATTATCATTTTACATTTTAATATCAACACTTAATAATGTCTACATTTGTCTACAAGATTCACATGAGTTTTATCATGATATATACATTTAAGTCCATGTATTTAAATAATTAAGTGATTTAAAGCTTGAACTTTTTGAATAAGTCAAATCAGCTAATATTTATTATTTGATATAATAATTGCAGAAAATGGCAATTTAGTGTGTTTGTTCCACACATATATTGACAAAAATTGTAAATTAAACTGGTATTTCATTCACATCCATATAACTTAAAATTTACATAATTGTGTACGGAATTATCTTTATTTATCTTGTATTATTCTACATTCAATTTTGCATTCCTTTTTCCCCTCAACGAGTACTTTTCAACAAAGAAAGTTATCTCTAAAGTCGGCATTTCAGAATAAACAAACAAATAAACAGTTTCTACTATCTACAATAGTTATATTATCACACGTAAACAAAAAAATTCTTTCTATAATAGATATATTATTACACATAAGCTAAGATTTTTCTTTATAAAATTGATACATCAAATGGATTCTTTATTATTAATAAAATTTATTTTTGCTAAACACGACATCAAAATAATGGTAAATTGTGTACATTGTAGTTTGTAATTTTGAATAACAGCAAATATTTTCAGTTAATACTTTTTATGAACATGTTAAGATTTACTTATGTACATTCTCAAATTACATTAATTAACGTATACCGAGTAGAGCATATTTTATTATCTTTTTGTGACCTATGTTAATTATTCAAATGCTATTATAAATTATAATTATTTCGGTATGAATCAATAGTTAAAACCACGTTATTATTTTTACATATTTAAGATGAAAAATGATATGTAATGTTACTTTTGATCAACATTTCTTTCAATCATCAAATAAATATTGTTTATTACTTTGATAAGATAATACAAATATTTTTATATTGATATTAACTCGATTATCTAAAATCTTTCATTTATTTCTTAATAAATGTTAAATGCTATATAACAGTAAATCAGTGTTTAATTAATTATTTTCTAAAGAAAATAACAGTTTAATTTTTTATGCAATTTCACCGTAGATTGCATAATAAACTTAGTAGTTTAAACATATTTATATTTTTTTTTTTTTCAAAACTTGGGATGCGCAACACATGGGATATACACTAGTTATAATGCTTTTAATTGTGAAAATATGTCAAGCTCAACTTTTAATTCTGTTGGATGGAGTTTCGACATTTATCCAATTTATCCCCTTCAGGTTGGATTTCAGAGGGTGTTTATAGTAGTATGGAGGCTTTAGACGCTGAAACACTCCAAAAGATCCCTTAAAAGTTGTTTTGGACGAGATGTATGAAAACTATATTATTTTTTTGGAGCAAGATCATGTCAGTACTGATTGAGCTCCTACAGTGTTTGGGTTGGTGCAACACATGGGATATACACTAGTTATAATACTTTTAATTGTGAAAATACGTCAAGCTCAACTTTTAATTCTATTCAATGGAGTTTCGACGTTTATCCAATTTATCCCCTTCAGGTTGGATTTCAGAGGGTATTTATAGTAGTATGTATGCTTTAGACGCTGAAACTCTCCAAAAGATCCCTTAAAAGTTGTTTTGGACGAGATGTATGAAGACTATATATTTTTTTTGGAGCAAGAACATGTCAGTTCTGATTGAGCTACTACAGTGTTTGGGTCGGTGCAAGTTGGTCAGTTGTTTGGATTGGTTGGCGTTAGGTTGATTGATATTGGATTGGTTGATGTTGGGATGGGGCAAACTAGAGAATTTGATGGTATCGATCCAATTATATGGATAAGAGTGCCTATCCCGTCCATTCTGATCCATTATGTTGGATTGATACGAGACTCTTCCATGTCCCATTTTTTTATGCTTCTTGCGTTTGTGACCGATCCATGGGATGAACGCACATGGATCCATTGAAGGATAAAGCGGCAACCGAATCCATAGAGTTGCACTAATGTGTATTGGTGGAGGATCTGCACATTCGTATGTGCATAACGTATGCACATAAGGTAGTATATTTAATGATAAACAAATGGGTATCAAATGTGTGCATGCTCATTATGTATACGGACTTTGTGCAAGTTTATAAGATTAAATCTTCGTCGAGCTTCGAGTTTGTTTTCACAAGCTATTATCTTGAAAATTCTTGTGCAGTCGTGTCTGCTATATTTTATTTTTTTCATGGTTTAAATTCCATTTAATTTTGAATTGAAGCTCATTGAGACCTCTCTATGTCCTTATTCACGTGTCCAACAACCGTTTGGACTATATGATGGCCGATTTGAATAAATTTTCCATCATTGGTCTTCTAGTTATTGGTTTTTCTTTAGAAAAATAAAAACCCTCTTCTTCTAGCATCTCACGGTGTTTGTCGGCGCACATGTACTGCTTTTATGGTGAATGTTTGTTCAATAATTAACAGTGAAAGCCTACCCATTTGCTAACAGTTAGCAAATGACAAAGATGTGGTATGCTAATCTAAATCTATTGTGAAACGATGTCACTATCACATCTTAATACTTTATTTATTATCCCACCCTATACAGATATATTAGACTTTATTTATTTTTTCTAAGGAAGGAAAATAACGGAAGAAAATTTGTTGTGTTATATTGCATTAACCATCTATTATCAATTTGTCCAGGGTTGTGCAGGTCAGTTGTTCGTGGGAATAAACATTTATATTCCATGTGCAGGTCAGTTGTTCGTGGGAATAAACATTTATATTCCATGATTTTCCCGGGGTTGTGCAGGTAAGTTATTCATGGGAATAAGCTATTATAGAGTTAATCCCTACTGGCTATTTTTATGCATGTAAACTGGACTATGAACGATCAGCGAATGTCTTTTGGTGATAAATTTAGATGCTTTTGCATATAATAATATACTTTCACTCTATCTGAAGAAGCGAATATGCTCCAACACATGTGAATTTAACATCCACGCTTTTGTTGTTGTTGATAAGCTGCTTTTACAAGTTAGATCATCTAAAATAATAAAACTGAAAGTTCTAAACCCCTTCTAGAGTTCATTTAATATGAAGTGTTGGAGCGAAAAGTTAATGCTAACTGTTAGATTTGATCAACCAGTTTGATTGGTTCAGAAATTTCCTACCTTGCTTTCTCTTTTGTTTTTAACAAGCTAAACGGTAAATTAAATAACAAACCTACTAAAAATCTAGCAAATACAAGGTTATACGTATATAGATGCAAACATACACACACATATATATATATATATATTTGCATCCATATACAAAATTCGATATTGTAGGAGGATGCTGCTTCTTTAAGCGGAGTAATTAATAATTCAACAATAATAGAGGATTGACATCATGCTACAGTCATAGATATAACTGTTTGTGTCGAAATAGGTGCATAAATCGTGTAAATTTATGAATTTTAGATCTTTTTCTTTGACATTGTTAAACAGTTCGGTTTCAAATGGATTTAAAACAGAGAGAACAAATAAAAATCATTACATATAGAAATAAAAAGAAGAAACATAAAGAATGCAACAAGAAATATATATTTTGGTTCGGCTGATAATGAAATCCACATCCACTTCTTTTCATTCTTTGTTTCATTATGGAAGATATTCTTCTTTTTCATTTAGTTGATTTCAGTAAAATTTCTTGAGTGCAGAAATTTTATTGCTTTAGTGGTAGAATTTTGGTGAAGTTTAGAACTATGGAACTCTGATGACAGAATGGTAGTGGAGTTTGCGATGGAGAAAGTCTGGTCTTTTGTTTTGTTCTGAGTCAGGTATTTATAGTTGTAAACTACCGATTAACCTGGAGTGCTTTACTTTTGTTTCAACTATGATAGTGACATAGCTTCCTGTGAATCTTTTTCTTCTGGTGCTTTGCTTCTGTTTCAACTTTTTCTTTGGATCAAAGCCCTCTTTCTTTTAGTATTGAATGCTCTTCTTGACTGAATCAGAGCTTGTCACTGGACCAAAGCACTCATTTTTTTAAGCACCTGGGCGCTCTTGTGCTAACGTGGAGCATGCATCGGGCCATGCTTGGGTCCACACGCAAGGCTTGTGCCTGAGCATGAGCGCTTCTAGTGCTAGTCTTGAGCGGACGTTCACTCGAGCACTACCCAAGTGAAGTGCTTCAACCTGGAGTACTTGTTCAAAGGAGTACTTGAATTTGTGTGCTCTTGTATTTGTGTTGCTTGGAGCTTGCTTCGAGGCAAGCTTTAAGCGGACCCAAGCATGCTTTGGGTTCAGCAGAGCTCCAACACTCACTCAAATTCGAGCACTATTTTGACCTCATATTTAAGCGTTCTCTTCATTTTTCAAAATTGCTTATTCGTCCGATTAGAAAATTATTTCGAGTAACTCTTATTGACTTCTAAATTTTAATTGAATCCTACTTTTGTAGACCATCATCTCTGAACATGAGTCTTACCAAAATAGGGATAACAATAGATTTATGAAAAATAATTGACTATAACAAATTTTGAAATTACAAGGCTTATAAGGTGATTTTAATTTGTAAAAACTACCCTTTAAATTTGGATTTAACACTTGATGGTTACTTTGATGGATTTGATATTAAATCTATATCGATATGTAATGTTTACCATTGTCGCACAAAATAGATGTTTGAATACATCGGCATGCATCCTTATGAAAAAGGAGGCTAAGCAGCGGTATATGATCGTGTAGTATGGAGTATAAATATAGAATGGTAAAGTAGTAACTGTAAGTAAAATCACACGGTCGATTTTATACTGGTTCGGACCACTGTCATACGTCCAGTCTCAGACTCACTTCTGGAATTTCACTAACACAACAACCCTCACTTCACCCAGAGGAATCGGTTTACAACTACCCGAACAGCCGAACGAGATTTCTTGTCTCAACCACTGAAGATGTCTTCACTAATATAGAATAATTGTTGACTCTTTTGTGTTCTTGATAACACAGATTGTCTAATATTAAGTACACCCTTCCTATAGCATTTCCTTGATGATAATCGTGAAGTACGTGAAGGAATATGGAAGTTTAAAAGTCTCAAGTATGAAAATAGATCGCTTTTTAGAACTTAGAGAGCTTTGAATAAGATAGAGAGAATTAGAATAAAATTCGGTGATTGGATCAATTAATCAACTCTCTATTTATAATATATAAAAAGATACAACTGATCACGGAAGGTTTTGATGAGTTATAGATTAAATGGTTGTGTCTCTTTATAGAAGTTGCAACCTTTCAGAATCAGATGTCTGAAAATAATTTTCAGATGTCTGTTTGTAAGTTAAAATTAAAACCGCAAGGAAATAGTGCATTTAAGAACAAATTCAGATGTCTGAAATATTTGAAACAGATGTCTGAATATTGCATTAAAAAATAATATGTTTCAGTAAACAGACGTCTGAAATTTTCAGACCAAACGTCTGATTTCTGTTATCAGCCTATACCTTGCCTATTTTATAATAAAAGAACTATATATATATAAAACGTGTGTGTATGTCATCAAGGAAGACTTTAACATATAAATCTAGGACTAACAGACTCTTACAACATATAAGTGATCTTCGTTTTGTGTTCTTGAATCTGATTGTCAAAAGTATCTTCCTGCAACATAGAATTAGTCGATAATAATATATATGTACATGTATAGTTGTCATAATCAAAACACCATATAGCGAGATCCAACATTCTCCCTCTTTTTGATAATGACAACTATATATGTGACTTCCCTGTCAATATGCATATATTATCATATATTTCTCCCCCTTTGTCATTGACAAAAAGGAGATACTTATGTAAATAATTCACGAATATGCACAAACACACAAACGATACACATACGTAATAAGTACAAACAAACAGACATATGATAAACATTTCAAGTTCATTCAAGCTACTGAATTATAGGATAAAATTTTGATCCCATGAAAATTCAGACAACTGAATCTGGGATTTAGTCGGCTGAATATATAGTTTTTCTAAGTTATGCATATGATATTCATGTTTATATATAACTTATAAGTTTATATTCAAGTTAAATATATATATATTTCGTCACAAGCTACAATTTGATCATACGAAAGCATATTTACACAATCATTTAGAGATGTATTCATATATAAGTCAAAAGAGAAATTGTAAGCTTTATTTACTTATGAGCTTGTGATATATGAAGTATAAGAAAAAATATGTAGAAATGATATAAAATATCAATTGACCATTAATATGAAATATGATGTGTAAAAGAATAAATGCATATCAATATAAATATATAAGATTACCAATTTTTCCGATTTATTCTTTCATTTTGAGCTCTATTTCCAAAATTTTCAGAGATATTGGAATAACCTTATTGTTGTGGTGTACCTGCAAAAAATATGATAAATACTTTGGTACCCACTTCCTTTGTCAGAGTTCAAGGGTTAAATGGAAGGTAACCATACCCAAGAGGGTGTAATGGAACCTTTAAAAATAAAATTTTCGTTATTAACTACTGAATCAAAATACTCATCTATATATATTTCTCTGTTTTTCCAATTTGCAGGAACCCAAATACTTCTATAATTTATATTGATATTTTCTTTGGTCCTTCTAGATTTATTATAAATATCTCTAGTCATAGGAGTATTCGAATTTCGATAAAAATTGAATCTTGGATTTATTCATGCTTTAGTACTAACAGTGATATTTTTCATAAAAGCATATCTAGTACTATTCCTCTGGTTAGTTTTATTATATTCTAAACCACTTTTGTCGTGTAAAGGTCTAGAACTAGATAAAATCACATTTAAATCACATTTACCTTTATTGAATTTTGCGAACTTATTTGTACATTTTTCAAATTTGATTCCAAAGTCATGATTAACTCTTTCAAAAGAAATTTTGCTACTTTTTAAATTATCATTTTCCTTATTTAATTCAGAATTCTTCCTTTTCAAAGTACTATTCTCATTTTCAAGATGATAAATTTGAGATTCTGAATTAAAAGACGATTGTAAATTTTCAAAATTTTCTTTTGAGTCACAAATTTCTTTTTGTAAAATATTATTATTAACTTTTAAAAAATCACATTCTTTAGATAATTCTAAATTCTTTCCAATTAAAGCTTCATTCTCTTTTTCAAGAGACAAAATTAAAGAACTAGAATTATTTAAATATTCTTCTATAGATGCATTTTTATTTTGTAAAAGATCTATTTCCTTTAAAAGAACCTTGTTTTTATCTTCTAGTCGCTCATTTTCTTTTTGAAGAAAATCTTTTTGAAAAACAAGCTCTTCTAAAGTATTTTCGAAACAATTGGCTTGTTTTACTAAAAAATTATTTTCCTTTTTTAATTTAGAAATTTCTTGCTCACAATCTTTAGATTTGGCTAAAATACTTGCATTAAGTTTACCCAAACTTTTAAAATCTTTTAGTTTTTCATGGTCTAACAAAAGATCTTTATATAATGAATCTAAACATACCGATTGTGATCTGACTTTAGCCATGAGACATTGTTCTTTTGATTCTGCTTTGTTGCTCTTCTTCTTTCTAATTCATTGACTAGATTTCTTTATTGCCATATATTCTAGGATGTTGTTATGATCTCTAGAATCTCTTGCTCTGATACCAATTGAAAGGGGCTATGCAGCGGTGTAGGATCGTGTAGTATGGAGTATAAATATAGAATGGTAAAGTAGCAGCTGTAAGTAAAATCACACGGTCGATTTTATACTGGTTCGGACCACTGTCCTACGTCCAGTCCCAGACTCACTTCTGGAATTTCACTAACACAACAACCCTCACTTCACCCGGAGGAATAGGTTTACAACTACCCGAACGAGATTACTTGCCTCAATCACTGAAGAGGTCTTCACTAATATAGAATAATTGTTGACTCTTTTGTGTTCTTGATAACACGGATTGTCTAATATTAAGTACACCCTTCCTATAGCCTTTCCTTGATGATAATCGTGAAGTACGTGAAAGAATATGGAAGTTTAAAAGTCCCAAGTATGAAAATAGATCGCTTTTTAGAACTTAGAGAGCTTTGAATAAGATAGGGAGAATTAGAATAAAATTCGGTGATTGGATCAATTAATCAACTCTCAATTTATAATATATAAAAAGATACAACTGATCACGAAAGGTTTTGATGAGGAGTTATAGATTAAATGGTTGTGTCTCTTCATAGAAGTTGCAACCTTTCAGAATCAGATGTCTGAAAATAATTTTCAGATGTCTGTTTGTAAGTTAAAATTAAAACCGCAAGGAAATAGTGCATTTCAGAACAAATTAAGATGTCTGAAATATTTGAAACAGACGTCTGAATATTGCATTCAAAAACAATCCGTTTCAGTAAACAGACGTCTGAAATTTTCAGACCAGACGTCTGTTTTCTGTTATCAGCCTATACCTTGCCTATTTTATAATAAAAGAACTATATATATATATATATATATATATATATATATAACGTGTGTGTGTCATCAAGGAAGACTTTAACATATAAATCTAGGACTAACAGACTCTTACAACATATAAGTGATCTTCGTTTTGTGTTCTTGAATCTGATTGTCAAAAGTATCTTCCTGCAACATAGAATTAGTCGATAATAATATATATGTACATGTATAGTTGTTATAATCAAAACACCATATAGCGAGATCCAACACCTTAGACGGACATATGTGCATAAAAATGCATTTGCTTAAAACCGCTTCAATTTAAAAGCACATCTTATATATAGAAAACGATTGGTTCTTGAAATTATATATATTACTATTTTTTTTGCACTTCCTTGCAAATCCGTCAATGAATACCCGACAAATCCAATTTTGCCATATTCATATCCAAAAAGGGATAAATATTCGATATAAAAAAAGACGTGGATACGATGATATCAATATTGAAAAAATATTCATTTAGAACATTAGGTGTGTATTTTAGTATACTGGATGACATGTAATAATTGTTTTATTAAAATAATTGTTTACATTATATATATATATATATGTGTGTGTGTGTGTGTGTGTGTGTGTATCTGCGCAGTTAAAGCGTTTAGCGGTTCTGTAGTGGTGTAGCGGAGCATAGCGGGAGTGCAAAAAGGTATATTAGATGTAAAAATAAAGGTGGATACCCAGTGCCAAAGGCTCCCGTACTCAAGCGAGAGAACTTCCCAGACAGTCTCCCGTCTAGTATTATTCTCACGACTTTCCGAGATCTGGGGGTGGTCGATTAGTGCGCACAGCCTTTCCCTCACATAAGTGAAGAGGCCGGGACTCGAACCTGCGCGCTCCAGATTGCCAGCCGGGTAACCTTACCGTTGTGCCAGACACCACCTTATAATTATCATTCTCACATTATTTGTGTAGATGAAACTGATATTTATTAATATTATATAATAAAATCAAAGAATATCATGGTTACACATATTATAATTGATGACTATAATAGATTTCTACCATATATTAGACATTTATGTGTTAAAATTATATTTTTACACTAACTTTATTGATTTGTTTCAAAAGAGAACTAGTCAAATCAAAGTTCATATATTAATATTGCTAAAGCGGATGCTATAAAGTGTTGATTTAGCGGATGCAGTGGAAAATAAGGGGGCTTAAAACGGATCTATTGTTCATTAGTGCTAAAAATAAATAGCGTAGCGGTTGAAGGGCGCTACGAGCTATAATGAGGATTTTGCGGGCTTTAGCAGGGCTTTACTGCAAAGGTGTATGTACATATCTATATGAGTGTGTGTTTAGTACTCAAAATTGTTATTTAGCATCATTTTTTATATTTCATAATCAATGAAAGCATTATAGTTTTATAATGGACTGATTTATCGTTTTCATATTTATTAATTGCTATATAATGATGCATCATTCGATACCCATGTTATTTGTAGATGCAGATATTCAATATTTGAAAATAATATTGGATATAGATTCTAATATGTAATTATTTGCATTAGAAAGCATTCATTGCAGACCACCTCTTGGTTGATACGAAACCATTAAAATTTCATATTGTGTACAAAATAGTGAATGATAATAAAAATCATGAATAAATAATCTCCCTCCTTTTGTGCCATGCGTGGAAATATCGGATCACCTGACTCTGTGAGCTGTCGCTTGAATCTTTTATCCAATTTAGCAGTTGGATTATTGTTCTTCATGCATTAAGTGTTTCTTAACCGAGACTTGCAAACATATGAGAATACATTGGAATCAAAGTTTGATGGTAAAATATAGTGTTCGACTTTACACATCACTGTTTGGTGCAAACTAATGAAAATAAATCGTTGGTGATATCGATAAGTGAAGTTCGACATTCAAACAAGAATAATTTTGTAAACTAGCAATGAACCCATGCTGTGCACATAGTATTCATCACATAAGTCATTAAAGATGCATTTTCTAGAAATTTTCAGTTTATATGAAGCTGAAAGTGCATGTTTATGAATTGTAGTTCTGTTGACTTGAATACCAACTACAAACGTTTCTATATATCTACTTACATAATCTCGGAGCATCCAAAATATATTAATATTTTAGAGCACAATGCCTTTATACAAAAAAAAAAAAAAAAAAAAAAAAAAGAAAGAAGAAAAAAGGAGATGATATCAACTATGAGTTGTTCATAACTTGGTAAGCATTCCATTACTAAGCATGCATATTAAATAATTTTCAAACATACATGGGATATATTTAACACAGGTCTTTATCTTATGCTTAACGGATAAACTAAATATGCACATATTTGGTTTTATAATAGTATCAAAGTTAAATATTGTTTAAATTTGGTTCAAAAAGAGAACATTGCAACATTTGCATTATTACACTTCTTGACATTAGAAAATGCTAATCGAGTTAGAGAAAATATTTTGGTTACTTTGTTAATTTTTTTTTTTATTACATATAGCTAGATATGACATGATAATAATACGTAGTATATAGACTGTGTAGTCAAAATTTTGAAATAGCAAATATTTTTCCTCTTTACTTCATATATTCATGAAGATGTAACAACTGAAATAACGCGTTAATAAGTATAATTCAAAGTAAATTAATGTCACTATTAAATGGAATACTTGTTGATACACAAAAATATTTTACACACTGCTCATTGAAGAAGAAATTTAGGTTGAATGTTGTAAAGTAGTACAATCAACCAAGTAAATTAATAAATTTTAATTTATGTTATAAGATTATAGATAGATGGCTATATTATAGAGTAGAACAAAGCTAATCAAATGTGTTATAAATGTCGTAAAATATGCACCAGCTTATGCGCAATTAGCAGCTAATATTGAAATGGAAGTGTGATTGATATTTAGTGAACTTATGATTTTATAAATGCAAGAAGTAGCTAAAGTTAATTCTTTTTATTATGAACTAAAATATGTTGAAATTACAGTTTAACTAAAGAGAAATCATGTCTTTTTCATAACAAGCAAAGTTCAAACTTCAATATCAATTATGTTAATTACAAATCTTCTTTGTTTTCCTGCAAAAATTCTTTTTCAAAAAAATTAATTGAATGGAAAGATCTGTCATACCTCTCCTCCTTCAGCACACTAACATCCTTTAGTACCTAACTCTACACTTAAATGTCTTTTTTAATTTGATTTCATCTCTTATTTAATAGTTCATCATCTTTAGCTTGTCATTTTCGTAATTAGTTATCAATTTTATTTTCACAAGATACCGTGATTCCAAGCATGGACTGTTAGTTTTGTTTAAAAATTCACTTAGACAAGTGACATAGGATGTCTGTATAATGCATGCTTATAGCCCTGTCCGTTTGTTATGCATATATGGAAATGTTATACTCATGTTTTATTATATATAGAATATGTTACTTCGTTTCAAGCATAAAAACATATGTCCAATATGATGGTGCCTTTGAAAGCGTAAACAAGTAACTCTGATCGTTTGTTGATAAATCTATAAATATGTTTTCTCGTTTATTTTATTTTGCTAAATTTATTGGAAGGAAGAAAAATATTCTTTAAAACAGGTAGTGAGTTTCTACTTTACTATTTCTCTATAGTACAGAAGCGTTTGTTGAAGTTATAAAGCAATTCACATTACATGTTCTTTCATAAAGTTGGAACTTCTAATCACTTCTAAAATCTTGTTGACAAAAGAAATTAATTACCACAAATTAATTCTCTGTTTGATTATTAAGAAAATTAATCGTAAATTTTCCCATCAAATCTAATTTCAATCAATGAGAAGTAATTGTAATTAGTTCTTTAATTAGTTTAAATTCATATTAAAAATAATTGATCTTAATTAATTAATCAAAATTCATATTAACTCATTTTATTGTTGCATGGGTAATATTATTTGGTATGATCCTTATTAATTGAATTAATTTTAATTATACACATCAACAATATGCAAGCGCATCTACTGGTCCACTGTACAGACATGAAACATGCGAACAAATTCATTATATTGTATTATATGTGTGATTGAACCCATATATAGAGAGAAAGAAAAATGAAAGAACATCCTGTATGCACATTACTATAGTAAGACATTGCTAACCATGTTTAGTGTTCAACTCATCAAGAAAATAGTTCTAGCTAGATTTATTTTTATCTCTAAATTTGGAATGTTAAAACTGAAGCATGTCACCATGTTGTACTTAACAAAATGATATTTTCAAATTAACTATGTTACGCGTATTCTCTAACAAATTTATAATTTGTTGTAACTAAAAAAAAATTAAAAAAATAATCAGAAAAACACTTATATTCGTAAAACCAATCAGCTTTTAGAAGAAAAAAAAATAAGCAATTGGTGCAAGAAAAAAAAAAGTCTTCGAACAGATTCCTAAACGTCCTAAAAACTTAACCTATGAACAACTATCCAACCACTTAAAACTAAAACCAATGCCAATTCTTGATGAATTATGCAGACAAGGAGGAAAAGGGTATTCCTCAAAATCGAAAAGTTAGCTTATGATCGAATGAACGAACATCAGGAGAATCTACAGCAACTTTTGGAAGATGATAGAAACAGTGCAGTTTAAAGTTGTAAAAGACAGACGCTCGAATATGCTAAGAGTAAGGGTTGATAGTACCCAATTACCATGACAGATGGATAAAATCATTGATGTATTCGACTATGGAATATTGTCCAGAATTACATTTGTAAATCCCATAGAAGAGTCAATTTTTGAATGATTTGGAAAACGGTTTTCTATGATAGCAGCCTAATACCTACGTGTTTTTCCTGCTATTATAGTATGCATAAGCTCAGCTATACCAGTATTCAGTTTTAACAAGCAGTGTACGATAAAGCCAACAAGTCATCGTATGGCTATTTTCAAGCATGTCGGTTATACAAAACAAAACACATCTAGATGACTAAAGAGTTATTTTAAAATTTATGAAGGTACGCCAATTTGGTTTAGAGCAGACAAACCATGACAATACCACCCATGTAAATTAACCTTAAGTCCTCCACCTAATTGGAAAGACCAACTATTTCTATAGACAGAAACGATAAGATACCAAATTTGGGGAGAAATAGATCTAAAAATCTTCTTCTTCCTTTACCTATGGCGGAACATATGTTCGATCCGAATAATGATGTCCTAGTTTATGACCAAGAAGCATCTGAACCAGAGATGGAGCTAAGTCCAGATGTTAGTATAAGCGACAGAAGAGCTCTAGAAGATTTCAATCCAATGGACTAGATGACAGATACAGACTAAAAGTCAGTAACGTATAAAGAATGATAAGATTCTCCACTAGCAAAAACGACAGAAGATAAGGACAGATGTTCTCCAATAGCAAAAATAAAGACAAATAGACGACCACTTTATGAATTTGACCGACAACTTTATTTACTTTAGTAAAGTAACAAGATTCCACACTAAGCGGACAAGTGTGTATGTTTGTATACCGGTTTAACTGGCTATGTAGCTATAAATATATGTAAGCTCATAGAGTTGAAGTAGAATTGAAAGCATTGTAAGAAAATCTTGTAAAAACTCTTTAATGGCAGCTTAAGTTCTCTTTATTTGTCTGTACAAACCTCTGTTCTTCTTCCGAACTTAGTATTTCGAGAGAGTATAAAAATAAAAAGAGTCCACCGCTTTGCTGCAATATTTTCAAAAACTCAATACCTATGGATAACAGAAATGTATTTCTCTATTCTATTATTCCTGCTTTACGTATTATTTCTGAGATATTAAAGTTGTTTGTATATATGTCTTTATATCTAGTACGCATAGTAGAAATTTTTGTAGAAACTCTAGAAATTTTACGAATTTTATAATCCTACCCCCTTCGTAGAAATTTTTGTAGAAGCTCTAGAAATTTTACGAATTTTATAATCCTGATCAAAGCAAAGAATCTTCCTTAACTGTTAGGGACACTCTAGCATATGTCCCAAGAATCACACGCATGTGTTCCTGGATCGGCAGACCTGGCACACCAATTCCCGGTGAGTTCGGGTTACTCCTAAACATAACGACCCCCTGTCGTATGTGACTGTCATCCTAGTCGTTGTTTGACCATCATCCGAGGCACCTCAATCCATCATTCACATAAGTAAATTGTCTGGGTTTCATACCATGACATCACTTTTCAGTTAGAAGGAAACGCTAGTCCTTACTCTACGGTCCTTCGTCCTATTTTCGGCCATTCGCGGGTTCTAAGGCTTGTCGAAGTCACGTTTCAACACAAAACTATGCTATATCAGTCATGCTTTGATCATCATCCACAAAACTCTGCTTTTCAATAAGAACCTTTGATCGATCAACAACTTGGCATTGACTTAAAAAAAAACGTACTGAGAGATCCGACCATCGCATCTTCCTAAAACAAAAAATCTTGGGTCCAAAATGAAAAGAGTTTTGAAATGAATCTAAGAATGTTAAGATCCAACAATTAGATTTTGAATTAAGTCCAAATCAATTCCATTTCATTTCAAGTCATCGAAATACTAGATATTTCTTTCATATCAAATCATACTTCGGGATTTCAAAACAAATCACTTTCGAAAATCTCAAATATCTGTAATACAACATATCAAAACATATGCAACCAGATCGGGAGGTTTCTCCTGATAACTAGACAACTGGTGTCAAGCCTTCCCATCTTGATAATAGTTATGTGTAAGTCCCTCGCGTAGAGGCGTCCGCATACACAGTATGTCTCTCCCATAGTAGAGACGGTATGTCCCCCGCGAAGGGACGTCTGTATAACCGTTTGCCCATATTTTTAGTCACAGATTATCCGAATCATAGGTAACATATCAAATCATTTCTACCCCGGAGTGATAAATCGTTTCGCAATAATAATAATCACTAGTGAAGGGGGGATAAGATTATAAATTCATAAAATTTCTAGGGTTTCGACAAAAATTTCTACGACACCTACTAGATATAAAGACATATATATAAATCGCTCTAATACCTCAGAAATAATACGTAAAGCATGAATAATAGAATAGAGAAATACCTTTTTGCTATCCATAGATATTGAGTTTTTGCATCGAAGCGGTGGACCTTTTTTTAAAAAAATACTCTCTCGAAATATTAAGTTCGGAGAAAGAACACAGGTTTGCACAGACAAATTAAGAGAACTTAAGCTACCATTAAAGAATTTTTACAAGATTTTCTTACAATGCTTTCAATTCTACTTCTGCTCGCTGAGTTTACACATATTTATAGCACATAGCCAGTTAAACCGGTATACATACACACTTGTCTGCTTAGTGCGGATTCTTGTTACTTACGTAAATAAAGTTGTTGGTCAAATTTATAAAGTGACCGTCCATCCGTCTTTATTTTTGCTACTGGAGAACATCTGTCCTTATCTTCTGTCGTTTTTGCTAGTGGAGAATCTTATCATTCTTTACACGTTACTGACTTTTATTCTGTATCCGCCATCTGGTCCATTGGATTGAAATCTTCTAGAGCTCTTCTGTCACTTGTACTAACATGTGGACTTAGCTCCATCTCTGGCTCAGATGTTTCTTGATTATAAACTAGGACATCATTATTTAGATCAAACACATGTTCCGCCGTAGGTAAAGGAAGAAGGATTTTTAGATCTATTTCTCCCCAAATCTGATATTTCATCGTTTCTGCATGTAGAAATAGCTGGCCTTTCCAATTAGGTGGAGGACTTAAGGTTAATTTACACTAATAGTATTGTCATGGTTTGTCTGCTTCAAACCAAATTGGCGTATCTTCATAAATCTGAAAATATCTCTTTAGGCATCTAGATGTGTTTTGTCTTGTATATCCTACATGCTTGAAAATAGTATTTGATGACTTGCGGGCTTTATCGTATACTGCTTGTTAACACTGTAGTGTAGTTGAGCTTATGCATACTATAATAGCAGAAAAAAACACGTAGGTATTGTGCTGCTATCATAGAAAACCGTTTTTCAAATCGTACAATGGGATTTGCAAATGTAATTATGGACAACATCCCATGGTCGAATAGATCAATGATTTTATCCATCTCGCATTGATCATAAGCTGTTGTACAACTTTGAACTGCACTGTTTCTATCGTCTTCTTCTTGTAGTAGGTTGCTAAAAGCTGTTGTAGATTCGTCTAATGTTCGTTCCATTGATCATAAGCTAATTTTTCAAATTTGAGGATTAACACTTTTCCTCCTTGTCAGCATAATTTGTCAAGAATTGGCTTTGGTTTTAGTTTTAAGTGGTTGGATAGCTGTTCATAGGTTAAGTTTTTAGGACGTTTAGGAATCTATTCGAAGGCTTCTTCCTTTTCTTGCACCAATTGTTGAATCTTTTTTTCTAAAAGCTGGTTGGTTTTACGAACATAAGTGTTTTTTTTATTTTCTTCCTCAAAAAATTGATTTCTCTGGATGAGATGTTGGAGTTGAATCTGACTTCGTTGATATAGGTTCTGTAGGTCATTGAGTTGTAAAGTTTGAGAGTTTATAATATCGTTAGGTGATTGAGAGGTTGATGAGGCTATTTGAGAGTATGTTTGCTGACAACCTGGATCAATATGTTTGGGCCGAAGAAATTTCTTGCTTCGTCCAAAGCTTGTTGCAGATTATAAAAAAATTTAAAAACTGGATTTTGAAAATTCTGTATAGCCAACTGCACTTGGCTGTAATGTTTGAAAACTCCTGTAAAATTGCCTTGAAAAACTATATAACAGAAAAAGTTTTTGGAAAGGGACCTTTGTTGAATTTTTGAAAAATAGTATGCAAAACAATTTCCAAGTTGTTTATTTCTTCTCTCTACTTGGACCGTTTTTAAATTCTAAAGATGGTCTAACAGACATTATTGTGTTGTCTCGTTTATTTGAACCAAGGGTTTGAACCGCCTAGGATCATCGTTTTTGAATTGGATAACAGAAGTTTGCCCAATAGATCAAACAATTGGATAAGAGAACATGCGTGAGGTGTTAACCTCCATCGTTTGATTATTCATTAATTTGACTGGAGAATTGACTGTAGATGAAGAGCTTGCTCATGTGGGTGACGTTTTAGGCGAATACACCTTTGTTTTAATTGTTGGGGTTTTTACCTCCACAATCGTTTGATTACCCGTTTCAGCTATTTCTTTATTTATGAAATGACCGTCTTGTAAATCACAAATGTTGTTAGTGTAAAAGGTTGAGAGTAACTTTCTAGATAAGATGTCAACAAGATGATTATTTTTACCTTTTATACGTTCAAACTGAATGGAGTAACCATTACCTTGTATTAGGTTTTGAAGATTTAGCCATCTTGTTTTATTTATTTATTTAGAATTTTCGTTGGAAACTTTACAATGGCTTCACAGTCAGTTCGGACTGTAAAATCTTTATATAAATAGATTCTATATTTATCTAAAGAATTAATTAAAGCTTGTATTTCATAATCCAAACTTGTCCAACTTGAGACTGCATTGAAATTACCGCTAGAATACGCTACAATTTTTTCTGTTGACTTATCACTTTATTTTGATGGTTTACGTTTTAATACTGCTCCTCATCCTTCCTTACATCCATCACATTCAATGATAATGTAATCTGTAGTTAATGGTAATTCTAAAGGCTGTATTTTCTTGACTTCCTGCTTAATTTGTTGTACTAATTTAATATCCTCTGAATTGAATCTTTCTTCTCTGTTTTTTGAAATTTTCCCGTATAATGGTCCAACTAATTTGGCTAAGTTTGGAATAAATTTTCTTGCATAATTGTCTAAACCTAAAAATGCTTGTATCTTCTTTTTGTTGTCTAGTTTGTCTGGAAATTCTGTTATTTTTTGCGAAATATGAGGTTGTAGTTCTATTTTATGTTGCCTGTTTCTAATCCTAAAAAGATTTTTTGTTTTTGTTTGAATAACTCCATCTTTCGTTTCGAAATTACTAGACCATTATTTTTTATTTCCTGAAAGACTATTTTTAAATAGTTTTCATGTTCCTTAATATTATTACTGGCAACTAGGATATCATCAATTTGTACTAAGCAGAATTCATAATTTTTTGAAAATTGCTGGTGCTGTTTTTAAACCAAAACTCAAAACATTCCATTCAAGTGCCCTTATGAGCACATGAATGCAGTCCAAGGTTTGAAGTTTTCTTCAAGCTTTAGTTAATTATATCCTGATTTGAGATCAAATTAACTGAATATTCGCTTTCCCTATGTTAAGTTAATTAATGTATCTTTATTAGGAATATTGTACCCATCATCTTCTGTACTATGGTTTAAACGTTTATAGTTGTAAACTATTCAACGTTTACCTCTTTTTTGCTCTGAATGGTTCCGGACTAAAAAGGCTACTATCTATGTTTACTTTCTGAGCGTCTGATTAAATTCTGTTGTAGCATCTCATTTATTTGTATTTTAAATTCTTTAATGTCCGTTGGAGAATAATCTATATTTACTGTTTTTATAGTGATGTCTGAGTTTATTATCTTTATTTTACAGACATAGGATACCTTGTTTTTTGTTACATCGTCTCCTAAAAATCCTAGTTTTTCTAATCGTGAAATTATTTGATAGGGTATATATTTTGTTTCCTTACCTTTCTCTAATTCTCTTATTGTTTCAAAGGCTAGTATTGCTAAAGCGTTCTTGTGTTCTTTCTCTGTCGAATTTTTTTGTTATGTTGGCTTGAAAAAATATAATTCTGCAAGCCCACTACGCTTTCGAGCAAGCTTAGTTAACTAGTTATGGTATTCTCTGACAAATTTATAATTTGTTGTAACTAAGCATATTTTCAAGAACTTCTGAAATACGACGGAACATCATATGTGATATTGACATGTTTTAAGAACTTTCTCTGGCGTGAAAATTTTCTAAACTTTTAAACAATTACTGAAACCAATAATAACTTAATTGTTTAAATATCTTTAATAAATTAGAGAATTTGTTACACATTGATACTTAAATCCACTCTTTAATGCTAGTTGGAAAAGTTAACTAGCATCAATTTGAGAATTTATTTATAGTTGATTAATTGATTGTTGAAGATGAAAGAATATGAAAATATTCATTTCTTGATCTTAGCTTGAAATCATCCGTAATCAACTGAAAAAACAAATACGAAATTTCAAATTAACCCATAATAGCTCCGAGCAAAATTGTTATACTATGGTAGGGGTCTTGTCAACCTTGTTTACTTTGAAAGAAAAAAACTTTCTTTAAATTGCACATTCTCTTATTTTATAATTATTTTTTAAAAACCAAATGTCTTTGTTGATAAATTTTAAATTGCCTATAGTTGAAAGTAAGAATCTTAGGAACTTGGACCAAACATTATATTAATCTTAAAACCGAAGGTGTAGATAGTACTTGAATTCTCCTGCTGGCATTTTGACTTTTTGGAGCAGATGTACAATTTAAGTTTTAAGATCTTACAATTCAGGTTGCTGCATGATAATTAAAAGAAAGAAATAATAATGTAAAAATCCTTTTTCGTTTGTGGACAATTATTGATATAATTTTTCTGAATGCTATTAGATGTAAAAATAGTCATCTGAGAATGGATATATGCAACTGAAGGCGAAAAGAAAATTCTTTTATTCATCAGCCTTGAATTTGAATTTGGATTAAAGCTAAATAATTAATTTATTACATTGATTTCAGTTTATTTTTACTTATTTTCTTTAATTTGATTTCAGTTAATCTAGACAAGAGTTTTTATTGTGTATTAATTTTCTTTAATGCTACTTAAGTGAATCAATTTGCAGTATGATCAAAAAATATTATCGTACTTTTTTTTTAATATCAACAATCATTAATTGAAAAATAAACATGATATCAAAATTTTGAATTAACTAAACTACACAAGTTAATTAAAAAATAAAAAATGAAACATATGAATTATGTTTAAAGCTAAAAACACAAAAATAACTTGTCACCATTTTTTCGAAGCTGTAAACACGGATGAGAATTAACGACTTGACCTCTCTATCTTCCCCATCTATCATGTCATTTAGGTTTGCAAATCATGCAGTAGCTTTTAACCTAATACTATTATGTATATAGAGTATCTGATGCATCATTTTTACTATATTAGGCTTCCCAAAGAAACTTGACTCATTGCAATGTATATTCCAAACTTGAAGATTCCTGGTGCTTGAACACGATCACAGTTTGTTTTAAATTGTACGAGTAATATGAATAAAAGCTACACAACATGATTTAATAAAGATATATGTTGAAAATACGTAATTAAGTAAAACTAAAGATCAATCATAATCCATTAAAATAAAATCGAATGTTATATTAAACCTTGTGTAGACACTAGTTAACATGAAAAAATTGCATGTAACTGGTTTCTCATTAAATAAAAATACAATAAAAGATAATTAGTTGTAATAATTTGCTATTAGTTTTAATTCAAATTAAATGAAATCAACATCATTTAATTAGTTTATTTATTTATTTCAGATCTGATCGTTTCCATTTGATGTCAGTCAGTGTTATCACGTCGACGACTAGTCGTCGACAAGTCGAGAAGTCGCTCTGAGGAATTCGACGACTCTCGACTTGTGCATTTCGACGATGGTGGGCCAAATTGAGCCCTAATTCGAGCCCAGAACCCTAATTCGAGCCCAGAAACCCTAATTGAGCTGAGTCGACATCCATATTCTGATCGATTAATCCATCGATCACTAAATCGAGCATCAGTTTAAAAAGAAAACCCTAATTGCATCTCGTGACCTCGCCGCTGCTCCTCCGCCGCCAGCCCCAGGTATGTTATGTTTTTTTTTTCATCGTAAAAATTATTTCAGAAGACTCGATCAATTTTTAAATAACTGATTTGTTCATAAGAATTAACCCTAGGCTTAACTGATTTGTTTTTAAGTGACTGAATTTTTTTTAATTAACCGATAAGTTTATAACCTAATTAAATAATTAACTGATTTGTTGAATTTGAACCTATTATTATGTTATCTTTGTTGAATTTGAACCTATTATTATGTTATTTTTATATCTAATTATATTATATATTTAAGTCTAATAAATATATGTATATAAAAGACTTGTCGACTAGTCACGACTAGTCTGACGACTTGTCGACTAGTCTGACGACTTGTCGACTAGTCTTCTAGATGGTAGTGGCTCGACTTGGCATCGTAATAACCTTGATGTCAGTTGCACATATCCGTTATGAACTGTTAACATCTTCGTACTAACCAGCACCCTTGTCCCGGTGGTTAGACACTTCGATTTGAGTGCAAGAGGTTAGACACTTCGACTTGAGTGCAAGAGGTTAGACACTTCGACTTGAGTGCAAGAGGTCGAAGTTTCATAATTTGCGTAACGCGATTCTTATAGTGACATGTAGAATGTTAACCATCTAGACTTATATATAAAGTGCTCAATTTCACAAAAAAAAGGCACCAAAAAAACATGACATCAAACAACATTGATTAAAATGCATAACATACAATATTTACAGAAAAAAAAAACTTCACCTCTAGTAGGTTATGCATAATTGAAGCTGATTTCTGTTAGTTAGTAAATCAATTATGTCCTACAGAATGGACGAAGGAAATCAAATCTATAATCGTACCAAACAAACAATAATCAAATGAACGATGGTGTAAATAATTTCTGAGAATAACAAACACCTTTACCTATCATTGGTTTTAACTGCACGGTTTAAGATTCTATAGGTCTAAATATTAATAAATTCAATATTCTTCTACAAAGTTATAACCAAGTTCATTATTATATAGATTGATACAAAGAACAAGAAGAGAATATGATATTTTCCCCAATTTAATTTTATAACACATATGTTAGAATGAAAAAGGTCAACCAAACCGTAGATTCTACAAAATTGAAGATTCTTTGGTATCTATATGTTAGTAGACCTACAAATGAACGGATAAAAATGGAAATTTTAGTCATACTAAATGTAAGTCGTATGATTGTTGATTAACTACTAAATTTGAAATTAAAAAAACAGTTCTACATCAAATATAATAAATTTTACAAAATTATCGAAGATTTTGTGATATTCGTGCATTAGTAAATCTGATAACTTTCTACAAAATATGTAAGAAACCATATTAATAATCCACAGATTGAAACCAAAATAAAAAGAAAATATTATTTTTTTCGGTTACAAAACCTGAAGCTTAAAATCTGATTTTATATATTTAGAACACTCAAATAAATTGTAAAAATAGATAATAAGTAAGAATCAAAACCTTTAAACCAAGTTTGATTGATCTTGTAAGTCAAGTTTTTTGAAGACTGTTAGACAATCTTTTCGATAATAACATCGAAAGCAATTAGATAGTAACGCATTTTTTGCAAAAAACTAATGAATTAAAAAAGAACTACGATGGACTCAACGCGAAGAACTAGTGGTGAATTTATTAAATTCTAATTAGATTAAAAAATAGTTAAGCTTCACAAATAATAGATTTTGCTGAACACCTAAATGGAAACAAAACAAAAAATGAATATAAAACTTGAAACAACGATTTGAAACCATACATTTAGAAGTAAAACAACAAATTCAACTCAAATTAATTTAAAAACAAATAAATAAGCCAAGGCTTTATATCAAACTAGTAAGCCAAGGTTTCTGGGAGGTTTTTTTGACATTTTTTTCAAGAAACCCATAACATTGAAAGTAAAAATAGTTAAGCTTCACAAATAATAGATTTTGCTGAACACCTAAATGGAAACAAAACAAAAAATTAATATAAAACTTGAAACAACGATTTGAAACCATACATTTAGAAGTAAAACAACAAATTCAACTCAAATTAATTTAAAAACAAATAAATAAGCCAAGGCTTTATATCAAACTAGCAAGCCAAGGTTTCTGGGAGGTTTTTTTTGACCTTTTTTCAAGAAACCCATAACGTTGAAAGTAACAAATAAACATTTAATTTAGATTGATGTTTTTATTAGTGTAACTACTAAAATGATAAAGAAAGATTTTTTTTTTTTAAGAAAAAAAATTAAATGTAGAGAAAGAAAATGAAGATATGAACCAATTGATAAAGGATACCCAGTGCAAAAGGCTCCCGTACTCAAGCGCGAGGACTTCCCAGGTCAATCTCCCGTCCTGGTACTATTCACGGCTTTCCGGGCTCTGGGGGTGGTCGATTAACGCACGCAGTCTTTCCCTCACATTATGTGAAGAGGCCGGAGACTCGAACCTGTGCGCTCCAGATTACCAGTCGGGTAACCTTACTGTTGCGCCAGGCACCACATTTATATGAACCAATTGATTAAATAAAAAAATGTACTGAAAACACAATTGAAAAGTAATTTTGTTAAATTATATAGCAGTAGCGATTATGAGTTTCTCAAGAAAAAAAACGTGCATAAGAGTTGTTTTTGAGATTCTGTCTTTTTCCCCTGCTACATAATTGAAACAATGCACTATTAATTACAAACAAATGTTGGTATGCTTTGTGAAATAATGAAATTTTTGCGGATTGATGAATGGAAAATACACGTCTTAAATTAAGGAGTTAAAATGAGAAAAAAAGGTAAATATGTGAAGATGATTGAACTTTTATATAATAGAAATATAGGATAGATGTGTAATGTAGTATAGTGTACTGGAGCTAGGCGACCAGGACATGTGATTTTTTTGCATAATACATTGTTGGCCAATGTATAACAAAGTGAAGTTACGGGGATATTTAGCGTTGGACACTTCCATGACTTGCATGTATACTTTGTTCAAGTTTCGAATTACGGTACTTCGTATTTAGGAAATCCCAAAATAAAAGATTAAGTTATATGAGAGATGAAAACTAATTGTTGTAAAGACATGTTTGTTGAGCAATCCGAGTTTGTGTAAGGCATTGGCATAAAGATCGTGTCATGCCTAAATGATCAAGGCAGTAGTTGCTAGTATATAGATACTTGGTTCTCTGTGTTACACTAGCATTAGAAGCCCAGATGTATATCTGGTTTCTATTTTGAGCCCAAATCAGAATAACCATCATGCCATCACAACTGTATCTCTGGTATATGAACAAATAACAACTGGCAGCTAAGGTACAATATTGTACTATTATTATAGTTGTTGTACTTTGAAAGTTTGAATTGAGACGTTTTTTTTTTTGAGCATAACGGTTGTGTAGAACGAATCTACACAGCCGGTTCATATATTATAGATAGTAGGATAATAAATCGGTCAACAAGCCTGACCGATGGCCGAAATTGTGCTGATCATGCATGCAGATATGCATGCGAAGGAAGTACGTTGCGCACAGCGCAATTAGATACATACATAGCAAATGAACAGACATACAAAACCAGCAACATGTAAACTAGCATACGAGCTGAAAGGTGGAAGCATTACTACTAAAAGCAAACCAAAAAACTGGTCTGAGTGTACCCGGTACATTCACGTCAGCGGAGCAGGTGGAGATTACTATGGGCGGAGAAAGTATCTTCGTTGCTGATGTCCATTAGCGTCGGTGCTGCCAACGAACTCTTCCCAGATGATAGCAGTGTCCAGAATTGTTGGGATGAACGACAATGGCTGGGTACCCGAGGAATATGCATTCAGCCTGGCGTTGCTGCGGACTGATGAAGTTGATAAAGCGGGAGCTAGCATCGGGGATTTTCCATCCAGCGGTGGAGGAGGAGGTGGTGGTGTAACGGCGAGGGAGTGGCTCTGATCATCTTGGTGAGAGGACGGGCTAGGCGTGGGAAATGGGTCGGAAAGTTCAATGTCATAAAGGGGATCCCATTTTGGTTCAGGCGACGGCCATGGTTCCCAGCCAAGCGGGCCAATAACTTCTATGGAGCTGTCAGGTAAGGGAAGTGGTGTAGGTTCAGCTGGTAGTGGTGGAATGGGTTCAGGGATGGTGGCTTCAATCTGCGTGGCGTCGAAGCGGAAGTCCGGTTCAGGCTCCGGTAGATGAAGGGGTTCCATGAGGAATTTTCGGTTGTTCTCACACTGGTTACCTAAAAGGAGATCATTAGGGTTAAAGGTTGGATGAAAGTGGTTCCAATCTTGTACTGTGATGATGTAGTGGGTGTTGTTGAGGAAGACGGAGTATGTTGAGGGTAGGGTAACCACCTCGAGAAGCCTAAACTCCGGCGAAGACGAAGCGGAAGTCTCTTTGAGCCCAGCCGCAATCGTCAACTCTAATAAAGAGGCCAACCGGTAGATGGCGGTGGTCAAGCAGTCTGGAAGGTGTCGGAGACAAATTTGATTGTTATATGAAATGATTATATTTTGGTATTTGCTTTTTATTACACTCTTGATATTATATTGTTAGCTACATAAACTTAGTACCTTTCAAGGGCTACGGTTGTACAAGTTAGTGCTAATAAATAGCGTAATCACTTAAACCAATGCTATTTACTGCTAAGCTCGCCAGACCATGTTTTTAGCTCTCGTTGTAGCTCTTTTCAGAAGTTTCATTCCATACAGCCATCAGTGCGGAGTGAATAATGCCCCCAAGTGAAAGCAGCTGATTGTCTTGTTAACTTAATCAGGTTGCAGTTAGAGGTGGGTGAATGCATTAGCAATCTTGATAATTCACAATGCCTTTTGCACCGCTATCACCATGGAACCACCGAGATTTTTAATTGCATATGATAGTAGCAAATAAACTGGGATATTAGTAAAGTACAAAAGGCAGATGCTAGGTTAGTCTTCGTCAAATTACCTTCTTTCTCATCCATACCATGAATATGGTTAGCTACTTAGCTAGTTATCAGTTGAAGGCGTTACTTAAATTTATGAACCATTATATGGTGCAGCTGGTTTTCCATGAATCTAACATCAGCTAGTTATCTTTCACTTGTAATGATGCAATGTTTTGCTTTGTATTATCAAAGTAAATCTTCATGAGCATATCAACTAGTGGAATTATCAGATTATCTACCTCTACTTGTTATCTTAGTATCCGAAAACAGCACTTTTTGTGGCATTACTTGTTTGTGAGCAAACCGAACCACTTATATACTTGTTTGGTATTATCTTAATGTGACACATGGTACATTTTGTTGACATTTATCGTCCTATTTGTAGGTTCCTGAATACCTCAACTTTACTGGAAAAGAAGCCGCTCACCAACTATCAAAGAATTTCAGTTTATTCTAGCGTGTACTTGCGCGTGAGTAATGTATTATGCCCTTTATGTTAGATGCTGCGACCATGCAACAAGCTATGATACTGAAAACGCAATCTTATATTGTGTTATTGTTGAAGAAATAATTTTTCTCTTAATGAAATATTGCCAGAGTGTATTATGATGTCATTATTATACACTGAAGTTGAATCAAACCGAATGCTGGCCAGTTTGTCGTTGTTATCATCACTTGTATTTTCATATGAATTCATCACTTGTATTTTTATATGAATTTTGTCAGATTTTGAGATGCTAGCGTCCTTACTGCCAACACCACTCGAGGCGCTAGTGGATATGCTGAAGATGATATTGCACTGTATGTTTTTAGCTGATGATATATTAGCCCATATTTGAGCTGTCTACCGATCAAAACCTCAATCCAGTACAATTTCATCTTCCTTGTGGATGATTGGTGGATTTTGAACCGTCTGGATAACCAAATCTGTGAAGTTTACACTTTCAAATTTGTTATTTTTCTGCTTCATGGTATTTATTTTAATTTGAAGTAATTATTCTTTTTAATGACTGGTTAGCCTTCAAACATGCCTTTTAGTTCCTTTTTTATTTAAAGATTGTAGTTTTGCAAAATGCTAATCAGGCATTGAATGGACATTGACCAGAAGACAACATTTGGATAACTTTAACTTCCCTTTTTAAATGGTAAAAGGATTAATTATAACTTTAAGCCATTTTTATATAACTAATTACAATATTAGGTTTGTGCTAAATCTTATTGCAAAAATAGATCATTTTATATTATATCAACCACCAGGCGGACGTTATTTGAAATGCTATAAACTGCTGCATTTGATGTTCCATCAGCGTGCAACATTTTGAAATGTTGCCCATATGTCTAGAATGTCATCTCAGTGTGTGGTATTTGAAGCGCCGCAGCTTACATACGACATTTCAACACGTGGCGCTTGATATGATGTGCCACCAGTGTGCGACATTTGAGTTAGAATGTCGCATCTTAGTGTGCCACATTTGAAATATCACAGTTTATGGACGACATTTCAAATGTCATCCGCACACGTGCCTATTTATATGACATAAAGTTATAAGTTTTAGCCTTGGTGTATTTTTCTAGTAGTAAATTCCGAAAAATGATATAAAGTAACAAAATCTAAGTTGATTTTGCTTCAAAGAAAATAAGTGATTTTTGATTTTTTTTTTTATTTACTTGAAAGTAAAAAATAAGTTTATGCTAATCCGATGAATATTTTGACAAATTATTTGGTTAGACAAAATAAAAGAATAAAATTTTGAAATAGGCTAGTTTTTGAAATAATTACACGATTTAAGCTAGTTTGAAAACTTATTACCAAATAGGGTTAGTTTCTGCGCAACCAACGACCATGTTAGCAAATTTTGTAACTGGCAAAGTCAGTCGCAGCTCAAAGTTGCTTATTTTTTTTTTTTTTTTTTTTTTTTTTTATTGGGCACAACTTTGAGTTGCAAATTTTACAATAGAGTTAACTTGATTCTTTTTTGTGGGTGTAACTTTGAATTGCACCCATATAAAAAAAAATCAGTTATAAAATCGGTGACATGACTGATGATTGGGTAGAAATCAGCCTTGTTTGATAATAAGTTTCCAGATCAGCTTAGTCACGAAATTGCTTTGAAATGGGGCAGTGCTGTTGGACCTTTCTAACTTTATCATCTTTATAAAATCAAAATACTTTATAAATGAAGGTAATAATTTTTGACTTTGGTTGCCCAATAAGCTCTCTGACAAATGGAAGGATTCTATAGCATTGATGATGCACACCTATCCTATAACTAGTACATTAAAGTGAGAAACGTGATTTTCTTTTTGACACTGTATTTCATTCATTATTAGATAAGAATATCGCTTATCTTTCAATAGCGCTTCAACCATGCTAATTTTAGAATGCAACTTACATGAAATCTTTTAACTTTCCGCTGCAAGAGTTAAATATATATGATATTTAGAGTTCATACACTTAAGTTTACAGGAAAAAAGAATCTTTTGTTTTGACCCTTACACACTCATTATATGTTTAGCGTTTAATGGGTTCTTATTTATCACACTGTCTCTTGGATCTTTTCTTCACTTATTATTATTATTTTCGCAAAATTTGTTATTTAATTCATTTCAAGTTTTTTTTTTTTTTTTTTTTTTTTTGTTTTTTTTTTTGAGAGAGAGCAAATGATGCTGGTGACCTTTGTTTTTTAAACGTGCATGAATGGACCCTTCTGCTGGCTATAGGCAAGAATTTAAACGAATCGCATCAAAATGTAAATTATCCAAGAAATAAAATCATTTTGGCAGGTGGCCTACCACGGTACCACCTATGGAAATACTGGTTCCTTGATTGGACGCCAAACCTAAAGCACTGAGTCAAAATAAATATACACTTGTTAAAATACTGAAAGGAAGACTTAAGGAGAGAGCTCAAAGTCAAGATTGATAAACAAATAACACTATTAAATTATGATATCTCAATCTCACGCACAATGACATGCATGTATGATATACTCCGTGATTTTTCTACATTAATCATAATGAAATAGTAGAAGTGACAAACAAAACACCTACTGACATCAATTTGTGTCCATTTTGCTTTCCATGGTTTATAATAAAATTAGCAAAGCAAAATTTTTGGAATCTATTCATTTCCTTGAATAAATAGGCTTTTGATATGCATGAATAATTTTCTCTCTTTCTCTGTTTCAAGACGCAGGATATAAAAAATACATGTCCAGGGCTTTGAAACTGCTGGGTCATAGCTTGCGTAGTTGAACCAAACTATTCCTACCACCAAAAAATTTCAATCCTTATCCTCTAGAGTGCTAAATTTTCAGACTAGAAATGAAAAAAGTACCGATCATACATATGCATATTGTGGATTTACCCTTCCCTTATGCTGGGGGTTCTTTTTCACGCTATTTCGGACAGTGTGAATAAAACTCAATCTCCTGATTGGTGGAAGTTAGGAGGACTCATATGAACTTCCTGGTTTTCACCGGTAGAATCCGGTGCTTTCTTGAGACTATTCAAAACAATGTTAACAAACTCAAACTCCGTCCCCTATCTTTGAACTTGTAATATAATTGATCTTTTCAGGAAACTTGTCAGTTTAAAAGCTCCGCTGCGGATATATCACTCTCAATCAATGTTAAGTCACTATGTTTATGTTGCTTAAGGTAGTCCATACATCTGATGATTCTGGTGGATTTATTCTTCAGCGTTGGATGATTGAAATGTTTAACTTTTAATGAAACATACCATGGGTTCATAAAGCATAAAGCATAATGTTGGGCCATTAATGTGTTTGTCCCTATTATTCTAACTAATTAGCTTTGCCATCTTGTCGAATTCGAATTTATTGGATGGTTAGGATTTCCGTTTTTATCCAAGTTATTTTGTTAAATGACTGCTTTTTAAAACAATGTATTTTCAGCATGTTTTGTCATATTAATTGGCAGAGGTGGCCTTCGAACCTCAGACATGTCTCATTCCAATTCATCCACCTTTAACCAACTAAGCTAAGAGTGTCGGGTAAAATTTCAATGTTTTATTCAAATAATTCTACCAATTCTATCAGTCAACCTTAGAATTGTTAGAATTAGTTGTCAGTCTTGTGTGAACTCTAGCAGAACCGAATAGTTTATTTATATTTTGAATGTCCAACATTTTTGCTTTTAAATTATGATGAAACGACAAAAACAACGGAGTGATGAATTGTTTTTCGTTTAATTATTATTTTCAAGAAATCAAATGAAGTTGTTTTTTGTTTTGCGTATATTTGAGTCGTTTCTTGAATTAAATGTGTTTCACAATACACATAAGTCGTTCGTGTGTATTTTGCATTAATGAATATCCAAGATTAAAAACACAAGCTAACCACATTCTAAATCTGCTCAGTCTTCCCACTTAACAGACATTCGTAAAACAACATCTCAACTTCGTTGTATTATGCACTCAATCTTTCTTCCTTAATTACTCCGACATATACTCAATCTTATATTCATATGCCATTAGGAATTTCAACCAACTTCATTGTATTATGTCAAGTTTCTTTGGTATTAAAAAAATAATATTATGATAACTTGGTTAATGTATAAATCAAATCATGCTCCCAGCATATAATTTCCCCAAGCTTTTAAGGCAAATATTACCACTTTCAACTTCAAACTACGAGTAGGGTAACATAATTCATTTGGTCAAAACTGTCACAAAGCAAAGCCAATAATTATACATTTCTACTTTAATAGAGCTCCTAATCATATTCTACAAGCATCTTGGAAACCAAACGGATCTCTGTGGCTGTTTCCCTTGGGTACAAGTAACATAAGTGCAATCATTAACAAATGCTTCTCGGCTCTCTTTGAAACTTAAGTTGGCATGTCTGATATCCTGCAAAAAAGATACAGATAATAAAATATATCGGAGATCCATAAAACGTCTCACAAACAGAATGTATAAAGTATAATAATCAAATATAGTTTTATCAAAATAGTGACATTGCTTAACAAGTGTTCAAAGATATCAAATTTCTGCCATAAATCTAACATATAAGTACGTTATGAGGTGGGAGTCAGAACACAGGTTCCGCTAAGAGAACAAATTATACATTCTAGAACGAAAACTGCATATAACGTTCAGTTAAATTTTCTTAATTATTAGGTAATTCTAGTTAACAACACTCTAGGCTCTGCACACGCGTTGCACCCATCTACTCCATAGTAGATCAATCATAATATAATATGTATGTAGCTATGCCCAATATCTCAAGTTACTCCCCATAGTACCCTCTTCGTACGGTCTCAACCGTCACATCACAGAAGCATGCACAACCTCCATCTTACGCCGAATCGCGTACGAAATCTCCATCGTTACACCATGTAATCACACAAAATCACCATCACTATGCCACGTAAGCGTACAGATCCTCGTATCCGAACTATTCGGTCGAATCACGTCTCGACATGGGTAATGCCCTAACGTCTACAATACACTACCTGATGTTTGTATCTAGACACTCGCACGAACGTACTGCCTATTATAATCTGAGTTTCGTAATAAGGCTGCAGCCAATGCACAGAATTCGGTCGGAAGCTTTCGATATCTGTAAATGACAGATTCGTTAGGCCTATACTACAGATATCCACATATGATCTCACTACAAGAATACTACGGATTTTCGATGGTTGTAAACCGTCAGTGGCTATATAGGAAACGGTCGACAACCGTCGAAAAAAACAACAGCAATTTGAGGCATCGAGAAACAGAGTTTCCAACGACTATCGACACAGCCCGTTGATTCCATTTTCTACGGCTTGGGACGATTGGTATCGGGTTCCGACGGTTTCCGACGGCTGTCGATAGCCGTCGAAAACCGTTACGTATGTTATACCAATAAACCATCCCAAACCGTCGGAAACCGCTATGAATTTGCATACATATAAGCCGTCGTTAGCCGTCGGAAAATTTGCATTTTTTTGTATTTCTGCTGCTATTTAGTCTTCCAGCCCACATTCATCTCAAACCAATAGTTTATAATCCCAACACACAAAAGTTCATCAAAAACACAACATATCAACCAAAAAATATCAAAAACAACATAAATGCATATACATCAAGTCTACCATCACAACAATATGCAATACATCAAGTCTACCACATTAACTCTACCATAACATGTTTACCGTCATAATACATACAAAATATCAAACCAAAGTGATACACCCCATACCGTAGTCATAGCAACCCACAGTCATATGTACATGTCCCAACAAAAAAAATACCTATCCATCCATCACTGATGATCATCGTCTGTAGAACCGGTTGAGGAGGGGAAGCACCCGTACTGCTGGGCAAACTCCGTCAAGCGCCGATCTAGAAGCTGAGTCGTCTCGATGACTTGACAGCGATTCTGGTCCTCAAGCTGTGCCACCCTAGCTCTCAACTTCATAATCTTTACGGCGTCTATAGCAGCTCTAGTTTGTCTACTTCGTCCCTGCTGATTGGTGGACTATAACAATTATTTAAAAATCTTTTAATCATGTACGATTATATTAATAACCTGTAACTCGTAAAAATTATTTTATTTCTAAATTAAAAATTAAATTAAGGGAAAAATCGTTTACCACTTGATTTCCGAATCCATAACGTCTGTTCCGCATCGCTGGATCCATTACTAACTGGAATATAATATCCTCCTCGTCAGTCGTGAGCTGCTCATGTCCAGTCTCTACTAGACGCTTCTGCCGCTGCTCCATAAACTTCTCATACAAGACCAAATAAGAATGTAGATAAAATTAATATCATTATATCTTATTTTATTATAATAAGAATGTAGATAAAATTAATATCATTATATCTTATTTTATTATAATTTAACAATTGCCACAAAAACTTCTACATAAAATGAAATCTTACATGACTTTTCCTAGATTTGTCATTATGCCATGTATATGTCATGTTCCCGTCTGCATCGACATGCTCGATGGCATGCGTACGGGTGAACACGTCCATATACGAGACTGTACCATGCCCCTCATCCTCCTGAATTTGATTATTACATACAATTATTACATACAAATTATATAGCATATTAATTTTTATAAAAGCCGCATTTATAAAATTTACCAACTCCTGCTGATACCGCTGAAATGACTTCGATCCTCCTTGATGCATGACTGGATTTTTATTCCGATTTGCAGAGTTTCTTTCTGACTTCGTTTATACATTCAAAATTTGATACATTACTTATCGAGTAAATATTTTTGATATTTAAATTTTTTTTAGTACACTAACCTTCTCTTCATCACTCTCCCAATACCTCAGAAATCCATCCCACACGGCTGTTCCCATCCAACTTGGTTTTTTCATGTTTTTCTTCATTGTTGATATACCACCCTTATATTTTTTTCTCATTTTCTGCATCTAGTACGTCCGAGCCAACTGTAAATCATGTGTCTATATATCCACCTCGGCCTATATTTCACGTTCAACAAACATTACCAGTAAAATACGTACAATATATCAGCGATTAAAAGAAATTAAAATGGAAATAATATATACGAAAATACTTACTAGCACATCCTGCCAAATGGCCTCCTGTATGTGAGCTGGGATCTGATCCCACTTTGGCCAACATGCCGACATCCAAGCCTTATATGCTGCTCTCGAAACGTCCAAAATAACCTTCGAAGACTGAAGATGGAAAACCCTGTATTAAATATGATATACATAAGTGTATAGTAAAAAATAATCAACATGATAAATAAAGTTTATTTTTTACCCTATACTCGCAGGGACCAAGGAGACGACTGGACGCTGAGAGGGCTACGATCCAGAACCCTCACCTGAAGAATTCCCTCTAGATGACATACCTGTCACATACAAATCATTTTAAAAGATAACAATAACGTCATATTCAATTTATTTTACAGTTAACTTACACAAACGATATAAGATACTATATAAATGGCATAAAACAAAATGAAATTGTTTATACCTGTATTTGATTGGGTTCATATTCCAAGGAGTAACATATTACATTGTAGATTTAAGATAAATAAATAGAAAAACTGCATATGACATAAAAGATGTAAAAAATGATCATAATATTCAAAAATTTAACAGAGTTACATGAATTGCAAAATATACGTCGTATACTCCATAATTACATTACAACTAGTAAGATAATACTCATCATCTACATCAGTCATCATCTTCTTCTGATTCAAAATCGGCCTCAGATTCTACGATGTCTTTCTCCGCACTCTTGAATACTTCTGCCAAAACATTTGTCTCATCGACCAGAAGTCTAAAATCTGCATGATCGTCTTCAATTATTATTTCCTTGTTCTGCTCGAGTTCTGCCTAATAGGCTCCTTTGTTTGGAATATTCTTCCCGTCGAATGTATATTTGGACTTTGTTTTAAAAACTGCCGACCAATCTGCTTTATCTCTTTTTAGAAACGGGCAAGAAGCGTAATAAACTTGAGTGGCTAGTACAAAAGGATCATACTTGTAATAGTGCGATGTATGCTTTATTTCAATCAGATTATAATCCTTATGCACATTAATCTCAGAATATGGAACACTGCTAAACCGATTGCATTTAAATAGAAACATCTCTTTCGCAGGTCGTGAGAAATACGTCAGTTGCAAAATTTGTGTTAAAACACTATAAAAATCATTAATGTGATTTTGTGGATCGTCACCGCCTTTAACGAATACACCTGTATTGTTAGTTAATTTTTCAACACCGTATTCTTTGGTGTTAAATTTATATCCATTAACAAAGTATATTGGATATGCCTTGACCACTCTTTTTAGTCCCATTGCAAGATGTTTCAACCCTTCATCAACAACACAATTTCTGGGTTCGTAAACATAATTTGTAAACGAACCAGAAAATTCTTTACTAATATCTCCGTTTGGATGTTACGCTCATAAACGCTATAAATATAAATACAATATTACATTAGATCATACACGCGCAAACATGTAGAAATGAATAAAGCACTAATTGATATTTCAGATTACTTAACAAACGGTGCAACTTCAGCATAATTTAGAAGAGTATAAGTGCGTGCTACATGGAGATCTTTACCGTCTAGTCATGCGTCTAGATATTTCCCAGAAGGTCGACCATGTTGTCTAAAAATAGACAGCACTATTTAAGACGATTCTTGTTCGTCTCCTTCGTCATTTCGAGGAACACTTTCAAATGATATATTCACATGATCACTGAAATAATGAGAGAAAAAAGCGAAACTTATTCTTCAATGTAAGATTTACATATCGAACCTTCAACTCGTGCTTTTTATCTCACTTTTTTCTTCAGATGATTCAGATATCTATGCAAAATTAATTTACATTGTTTCATAATTTAAGTGCAATTAAATTAATAGTTAGCATGTTTATACTTACCTCTCAAGTGGATACATCCATCCATATTGGACGGGACCTCGAAGTCTTGCTTCAGTTGGAAGGTGAACATGTAAATGCTTCATTGCATTAAAAAAACCTAGCTGAAATACTTTCTCCAGTTTGCAGAGAAATATTGAAATATCTACTTCAAATTTACGTAAACGTTCCACTTTTAAAGTAGTCGAACAAAGCTCTTTGTAAAACAAACTAACCTCCGTTACTACCTTCCAAACTTTTAACGGCAGTAGTTCTTCTCGAACATAATGGAAAATAAATGCTCTATCATAATGTGACAATCGTGACTTTTCATTCCGCCTAATTTACCATTTTTGAAGTCAACACATTATGAAGGTTCGATGAAATCCCATTAAGAAATCTTAACGCTTCAACCCATTTTAACTTGATTATTATCTAATTCATAACATGATTTGGGATTTTTGACTGTCATCTGGTTTCATATGAAGCTCGGGACGTTTGCATAATTCTTCTATATCGCGCCTTGATTTCAAATCTTCTTTAGTCTTCCCTTTTACATTCAAAATTGTGTTAAAGACATTATCAAATACAATTTTCTCATTGTGCATCACATCAACATTATGATGAAGCAGACGATGTTTCCAATATGGCAACTCCCAAAAAATAGACTGTTTGCACCGATTGTGATAAATCGATTTGCCTTCAATTTCTATTTGAACTCCAATTTCATGTATCATTGGATAATCTTTAACCATTTCATATATGTCTTCACTAGACCATATCGTTGGAGGTTGTCTGGTTTCTACTCTATCAACCAAAAAGTTTTTCTTGACTACTTTGAAAGGATGATTTACATGGAGAAAACATCGATGATAGTCAAACCATGAAATTTTCTTACATATGAATATTTTCATTTATAGTGAAAAATGACATGAAAATGGATTTGGATTTTTATATCCAAAACAATTTGGAAACAAAGCTAAAATGTTTTCAGATAACTATTGAAATGATTATGAAAGAGATTTGAATTAAAACTAGTTTATTTTAATTCAAATTAGAATTTCAATAGTAAATTCAAAAGTGAATTCGACTTAGGTATATAAACGACGTTTTTAACACGAACGGATTGTTTCGATAATCTTATTTTTTTTTTTAATGGATTTCAGGAAAGTTTGAATTTCAAAATATTATATTTTGAAAAATATTAGTATTTTATCATATTATAATAAAATATAATATTCAATTTTGAAATATAATTAAATTTGAAGTTTGAATCATTTTTAAACGAGTTTATAAATGTTTTATAAAATATATTTGAATTGAATCAGCAAATTTTATTTTAATTAATAATATGGATTGAATAGGACGTGTCGCGCAACGACCGTTCACGAATTTCGACCATTGACTTCAAACTAACATACCAGAAGATCCGACCGTCAGATTCTCCCGAAATAAAAACATTAGGTTTGAAATGATAAGAGTTTTCAAATGATATGTAAAGTCTAAAAATCCAACGGTTATATTTTGAGGTAAATTCATATCAAATTCGAATAAAAACAGCGCTAGTGCTGTTAGTCACCCGAAATCTGATTTTAAAGAAGTAAGCTATTTTTAAATTATTAAAAATATGAAAAAATTATGATAAATCATAATTAATGATTTCAAAGTGAATTGGAAAAGAAATAAGAAGTTTCGGGTTATATTTCGATATTTGTGTTTTCATCCTATCTATAGAATACAGTAAACGACATTTTTATTTGACGTTTAAAGTAGTATATGGAATATATAGTTTTTAAAAGCTATTATATATGGTTTATATAATTAATAAATCATTTGGAAAGTAATTTGACTTAATTTTAAAATATAAATCAAAATTTGGGTTGAATAGGGCTAGTCGCACAGCGATAGTTAGCGAACGTCAACCACAGACTTCAGACTGACGTACCGGGAGATTCGAATATCGGATCTTTCTGAAACGACGAGCATTTGGTTTGTAAGGAAAAGAGTTTTCAAATGAAAAAGAAAGTTAAAAGATCCAAATGTTAGATCTTGAAACAAGTTAGAATCAAATTTGAATTTGAATAGAAATGATCTTGGGATATTTAGTATTGATTACCATTGTGTAGACGGTTACTATTTTGAGGAATTTGGAAGATGTTTTACATCGTTATTTCGTTTATAGTATTCATTGATTACAAAAGTTGGTATTGAATATAAGTTGATGTAAATTTTATTTGACATCTTGTATTTAATATCAATTGGGTTAGGGTTTGTAGTGAATGGTGTCTTCAATAACGCCATTCTTTAAACCAGTTGAAAATGAAATCATGGAATAAATATTTTAATTAAGCTTGATGAAGTTTTTCCAAAAGTGTTTTCCAATTAATAAATTTAATTGGATAGAAATCGATTTACTAATAATCGATGTGGGTCTCATTGGATGAAGACATTTACTATTTAAGGAATTTAAAAGGCTTTTTCCATTATTTAGTTTGTAGCATTAATCCGATACGGGAATTTATATCGATTATAAAATGACATGATTTCCGTGAAGATTCCATTTCTAATGGAAGTATGATTATGGGGTTGTCATGAACAATGTTTTAAATAACATTTCTTCTTTAACCCATGTAAAGGGAACGATGATTTCCAAGATTAGTTGAAGTGAAATCTTTAAATAGGTTTGCAATGAAAGACGATAATTAAACTTACTAAAATCCGAGGGGTGATAGACATGGAGTACCACCAGTTTTGATCCATGGGATGAATAGGATAGGAATGAGATACCGATTTGAGGAATTACCTTTTTGCGAGGTTCAAAAATCGTAATAAGGCTTAGAAACCAAGATTTGAGTTAAATTTGTAAAATGAGATTGTATAATCATCTGAAATGATTTACAAGTAAAGATTTAAAGAATGTAAATCTTTGATAAGATTTACCGGAATAATTGCCAATGTAAAGAATGATTTGAGTAAATGAATATTCCAAAATGGAATGAGACTCATAATATGTTTATATATTAGTTGATTGTAAAGTAGCAGTAGTTATTTGAAAAGACCGGGGTTTATCGCATTCTCAATAACTATACAACGAGCATTGAAAATACTGATGACAGTGGTTAATGATTGGTGATCTTCACATTAGTTGGATTACTGATGTTGTCTCGATTGGGAGGCACATCCAAGACAAGGTTATAAGTGGCGGTCGTCCAGACGTACTTGGAGATTGACTGGATATGCAAGGGTCTCTCTCCTAAATTGGACTAGTAATAAGGTGCTTTCGATTTCGTTCAGACTCAGAACGGACTTGTAAATGGTTGTGTGTCTGACATGGTATTTCATGACATAACCAATTGGTTTCTATTGATGTTATATCAGTTGATGGTAGAAGATTTATTTTTTTAGCTTAACACCCTTCTTTGAGACTTATGCACTCAGAGGGTTATATATCAATAGACACCGATTGTATGTTGTGAATTGACAATGTGACATGCTGAGTGCTGAGCCGATCAAAGCTTTCTATTGAAGAGTATAGTTTTGTGGATGATGATCAAAGCATGGTTGATATAAAGTAGCTTTGTACTGAAACGTGACTATAGAGTCTCACAACCCGTGATTGACCGAAAACAGGATTATGGACTTTAGAGTAAGGACTAACATTTCCTTCTAGCTAAAAGTGATGTCATGGTATGCAGCCCAAGCATGTTTACTTATTTGGATGATGGATCGAGGCGCCTTAGATGATGGTCAAATACGACCAAGACGACAGTCAGATACGACCGGAGAACGTTATGTTTAGGAGAAATCCGCACTCCGCGGGAATTGGTGGGCCGGCTGTACCGCTCCGAAGGATCACATGCATGTGAATCCTGGACATCTTACTAGAGATGATCCGAACAATTAAGGAAGATCATTTGCCTTGGCCATTAATGGAATCCAACTTCCAATACAAGCTTTGAGTTTTATGTTGTAACTTAATAATCAACATAATGGGATGAGGCATTATACGAGCAAATATTTATACATTTACTTTTGAAAGTGATTTCGACACTATGCACTAGTAATAATATCAAAAATGTTTTTTTTAAAGCGTATCAAGCATGTTTGGTTATTATAAGGTAAAACTCTTTCCTCCGGCTTGCGTTACATTATGTGATGGGACTTGAGTTTTATATATAATAGCTTCATTTTTCAAAAAAGCATTGCGAGTTGTTTATGATTGGTATTAATGTGGAGAAATCCTGTTCTGTGTTATACGGCACGGTCCCATGATTTACCGAGTTTTAAACTAAAAGATTAGTAACTTTTAGTTCTCACACCAGTTCCATGACTGATTCGGAGTTTATTGTCTCCCACCTAAACTGTGAGTGTCCATATTTTCCACACGGACAGTATGGCAGTTTTGGTTTGCAGATTTTATAAGCAGGTGTTGGATAGATGATAAAGCTGTGTCCAAAGCATTTTATTTCTTCTGCCAAGTTTATGATTTCCGCTGTGTACTTGTTATACTTTGATTGTTATTTCTGATTTGTATTGTATTTATTAATGTACTCTGATGCAAGAGTTATTGTAATGATAATGGAAATTTTGTTTTATTCAGTCCTTATTAGTCGGAATACCAAGCGATATGCCTTGTTGATCGGTTCAAGTCAGATTGACGATCGATCTGAACAGGGCAAACGGACAGGTCGTCACAAAAAGTATTCATATGTATGACAGTAATGACTTAGTGTTAAACTTATCAACATATTAATAATGTAATAAATAATTTCCAATCTATATGTTTTTTATAAAAGGCATTTGTCCATTGCTTCTGTTAAAATGAATATAAAATTGCCGATAGTAAATTCTAAATTATTTTATGTTCAGATTATGTAATTATTTTTTTAGTTCAATTAATATTGTAAAAATGAAAGAAGATATCATACAAAACAATTATATTAATTTATATTTCGACAAAGAGATATTGTCACCATTGTATATTCAATTTGCACAATTATACCTAACATATATCTCAAATGAAATTCAGTTTTTAAAACATTTTATATTTACAGGTTTTTCAATAACACAGGGTTATTATCAAACTCTGCAATGATTGAAACAAAACTGAAGGCAATTATGAAACATGCCTTAACATTAATTTGCTATAGAGTTACTTGTTAAAATCTGAAAACCTTAGATTCAATTTAACTTTGTTCAATCCCTGTTTTTCTTCTCCATTTGCATTTTTCATCGTAGTAGCTAGTCCAAACTTTGCTCCAAACCCAAATAGTATTTCATTTTCAATTTGTTGAAGGTAATGGGTAAGAAAAAGAAAAAAAACGTGGTATAAGTCGGATAAGGCCATTGCTTTAAAAGAGAAATGTGATACAACTAAGGTGCAATCGATGATTATTGTTCGTTCCTCAAGGTTAACAAAGTCATTCTTCATACTTGGGCACTCAAGTTCGAGGAATTGAAAATTTATGGTAGACGCTGCCCAAAATTTTAAGTGTTTTGTGAGGGTTATTTAGTTTTATAGAAAATTGAAGAGAGCAAGAGAAGGATAACAAGTAATTCTCTTTAAAGTTTCTGATTTCTATTGAAACAAAGAAAATCATATAGAATAAAATAAACATGAAATCACTTCTATCTTATGTTAATCTGTCTCAAGTAATTAAGCTTCCACAAATAAAACTGTTTTTTTATTAATGGAGAATAGAACAGACAATTTAATGAAAGGTAGTTTTTATTCTAATCCACGATTTTAATAAGTTAATCCACCATTTTACTTTAATAAGTTAATCCACAATTATTTTGTAAGTTAATCCACAAGTGGATTAACTTAAAGATTTCACCCTATTATATAGTTAACAGTCGAATTTGTGCTTCTTGTTTCACAATTCTGCTTTATTTAACAATTCCCATATCCTTACTTATTGATAGTACGCCTCTGTTTTTCAGGCTCCCTTGTCGATTTGATCAAATAACTACTGGATGAATAGGAATCTGATGCGTTCGAGGACAACAGAGAATTGTTGAGGCTGATTTGATATCTGTTATCATTCATACTAGTAAAGGATCTATACATATGACAAAGTACCTCAACAAAAACATGCATACCTATAAACTATGTATGACGAATCAAAAGATCTAACAATTATAAACTTTCTTCTTATCAGATTATATATATATATATAAATGGAGAAACCAGCCTGCTCATCTTAAAACTGCATCATCAGGAAACCGCAATTATCAAATGCAGATATTAACAAACACTGTATCCGCATCAAACCTCGCTGCAGGAAATTTCAAAATAAATAAATTAAACAAACTACTTACCATTATGTTGAATTACTCTGCTTAACGCTTGAGCTTGGATTTAAATGCTAGGATTCCAGTACTAAGAAGACGACGGAAAACGCACAGAAGAAAACGGAGAAGACGTGAAACTACATACAGTTTTTTTATTTTTTGTGTGGATACACTGAATAAAATTTAAATTTTAGTAAAAGTCAAAGATCCTATAAAATAGGATGGATTAACTTACTAATATTGTGGATTAGAATAAAAATTACCTTAATGAAATTGTGACCAAGAAAAAATAGTTACTATATTTTTCTTTCGCATAAACTCATAAATTAAATTTAACAGTCTCCATAAATACAATGGTTTTCATTAACGAGGATGACAAACAACCAAAATACTTTAGTTTTGTTTTAATTAACATTCTTCTGAAGTAAACTTCTTGATGAGTAAAGATAACACTGTACTAGGTTCAATTGACAAATGAATGCACATACTTGCTGTATAATAACTTACGTATGCTGTACGACCCGGATTTTTCGGCTATTTGAATTCAAATGTTTAAATTGGTTTTAATTATTATATTAGAAATATTAATGGATTACTTTTATATATTTCGTTATTACACGACAATTTAATGATTATATTTATATTTATAATTTAAAACGAACTCGAAATGGTATAGTAGTTCGTAATATTTAGTTTTGAACTTCAACTGAATATATTAAATCCATTTTATGTCGGAATTCTTTGAAACAAGAAACGATAGGATCTTTTTGATTATAATTTTCTAATGGGAGATAAAAATCGTGTTTTCAGTTTGTAAATGGCATGTTATGTTAAAATCAAAATTTTAAAATAGTCGCTATGGATTCGTTAATACATTTTGACGTGTATTAATAAATAAAAAAAATGAATTTCTTTGTATTTTGAATATCGTTAATTTTGAAAATGTTAATATCAGGTTATAATTTCACATTTGTTAAATCTAGATTGATATGATATTTTATTTGAGAACATATGGCAATAATAATTTATTTTTGTTTAATTGTTTTGTAATTTATTTATAATTTATTTATATTAATAAGCTATTTAAACAATTATTTTTCCAAACGATCTCCGTTTTCGACGAAACGAATTTTATTGAATACGTATCGCTAGTTATTGCTATATTTCCAGTTTGGAGCCAAACGGAGCTGTTTTGTCGGTAGACGAAATTTAAAGGTGAACCGATAAATATATTAAAAATTCAAAATAGCGTATTTGTGCAAACGGAGTCTGTTTTTGACGAAATTAATTTCATTAGGTCCTTAATGTTGAGACATATCAGTATATCCACTTTCATCGCCTTTAGCGTTGTGTGTTGCGGTACGAGTATAAGAACAACGTCGATTAGCAATGGGAGGAAATATTTAAATAAAACCTTAATTATATCTAATTAACAGTATAGCCTACCGTGTACGCACATGCCCAATTTCCCCTATATTGTCACAGCTAAGATAATGGACGTGTGAGGACAGCGAAATAATGAGTAAAATATAATAAATTATAAATCAAAACTCATAGCTACCCTGCTCTTCTTGTTACCTACAACACAGCTACATTATTGTCACATGAAAATGAAACCACGGTGGTACCAGTCAGCCATTCTAAACCCAAATACATATACAGCGGCCTACCCAAAAATGGTACATGTCCAAATCAAATGACAGCGTATTAGAAAAGGAAGACACAACCTAAAAGTGATGTCGTCCCCTTTTATATCATCAACTGACATTTCTCATTTTAATTGGCTTTAGTTAATAATACTACACATGCATCACGTACAACTCTAGATTTGTCAGTCCCTACTGTATACTGTCTTGTCTCAACATATTAAAAGAAGCACAACAATTATTCATGCCTGAAATCCTATACTATTGCTACCCAAGCAGATGCCTTGCTTCCCAAAACTCGTTTGCATGATGGCCAAACTTCGACTCCGTGCCAACCACGTTTATTCTTTTATAAATAAGCACACTCAGTCACCATTCTTGTGTTCAAAACGCAGGCAAACCACAGCAGAACCAAACTAAAACATTTCATCCCTCATAACCAATTTAAATGCCAACCGTGAAGCCAACGTTGGGTACGTTCTTTTCTAGCCATGGATTTCGGACAGTAGTGGGATTGCGTATACCAGGAAAGAGTAGTAGAAGTTTCTTTACTGGATTTAAATTGAGATAGAGCGGTGGCTGGTAACTCGCGGTGGAAGTGCAGTCATGGTGGAACACGCAATGAAATGGGAGAGGCTGATGGTGGAGTGGTGTTGGGAGATGGTGTTTTAAGCCCTTGGTAGTCCTCGTTTCAATTTCAGTGGGCTGAAGGGGGTCTTGCGAATGGAGATGGGGGCAGGCTCCATGGCAGTCAGGGTGTTGTACGTGGTAAAAAGAGGAGGAGTTCAGGCGGGAATATGGGCGTAGGCGGTTCTAGAAAGTCAACATCGACGGATTTTGGTAGTGAAAGTCAGTGATGGTGGAGGTTTAAATTGAAGGAAGCACTTACGTTTTGTGGAAAATGAAAAAAAAATGGGTTGGTTCGAAAGCTGGAAAGTGATATTGAGGAGTCGATTTCATTACAAACATTTGGGGAAGATGAAATACCCTGTAGCAACTGGAGATATCTGTTTTAACGTGGGTTTTGGGTTTGGGCTTTTGGATCTTGAAGAAAGAAAAAAAAAGAATTAAAGAGAAGAAAATGGGAACACTTTAGAGCTGGGATAGCAGGAAGGGGTGTTCGGATCATTGAAAGGGACAGTGAAGGACAAAACATGGACAAGCAGAAGCTAGGTTGGTTGCATATGAAAGATGGAGAGTGCAACCTGCAATTCGATGATAAAAGTAAGCAGCCTATTAATTAAATCAAAGGTAGTATTATTTAATTTTAATTAGAAGACGCATTAATGAAATATAAACATGTAACCTTTATCATTTTCTCGACCATCAACATAATTGAAAACCCGGAGACGTTGGAACCATATTAAAGAGCAATACATTCTGGAGTTGGAACGGACGAAGCCAGGAGTAGTTAAATGTTTTAATTAAATTAAACGCATGTTTGATATAATTAAGATGAACTATTTTGACGACGAATCAAATCAAGGTGAGTAAAACTCATTCAGTTATCCCATTTATAATTATTATAAATTGGGTTTATTATTTGTATGTCATGTTTGCTAATATTGGTTGTTTGATTGTTTGGATGTGTGTTAAATATTTTATATCGGTTATTTAAATTAAACGGTTGTTTAATTTAAATGAAATGACATCGTTATTTTAACGGTGGTTTCCAAACAAGGTAACTTATCTTGTTGGTAACGTTTACAATAATATAAACGTATTTAAATTAAACTGGATGCTTGAATTGTTATTATTGGTTGACCGCTATCAGTTGAATTGATTATTTATCTACATATGATCATTATATGAACTATTTAACCCGTGTGATTAAATTATTGATTGGATTACTGATTGTTGAATCCAAATTCAACATTGTTTTGATATTAACCAATGAGTGATATTGGTTAAGGAATTTATAGCAGATGGCTAAAATACAAACTGTTTTATAGAGATTGATTTACCGTCAGGTGAATCGATAGAAATGAAGTTATGAAATTTATTTATAACTGAATATAATTTTTTAAATATATTATTTTAAATGGATTTTATAAAAAGGAAATAAACGAACCAAATATATGTTGATTATTTTAATCACAAATCAACATTTTTGATGCCAAAATCTATCTATGTGCGAAGCACGTGCTTTATCTTTTATAAAGCTAATTCTGTATTAATAAGATTGTTAAGCAAGTGTGAAACAATAATAAATGCGATTAATTGTTTTTAAGAAACAATTAAAATAAGATTTATTTTGAAATGGATTATTTAAATTATTAATATTATTTATAAGTTTAAATGAAAAGACTAATCAGAATTGATTAACGAGTTAATCATGTTTTAGAATTTAACAAGTCAGCTGTTTTAACTGATTTTTTAATTAAATTAGTTTGTACCAATCAATTTAATGAGATAATTTAATGAACAATTGTTTAACTTAATGAGTTATCTAAAAAAAATGGAATTTAATATTTATTCCAGTTAATGATCAAGTAAATTATGATTTTAATTAATAATAATCTAAGGAGTTATTTCTTAAATGAAGTTCATTTAAGTAAGTAAGTAATGAAATATAATTGAGTTTTAAAGGGAGTTTATGAAGGGGTTCATATCTAAACCAAGTTTGGTGAATTAAGTTATAAGCGAGATTTTAAGCGAATACTAAACTTAAAATATATGTTACTTAATATTTGAATTAATTAGAGAAAATCGAGATGAGTAAGGGTTTGATATTAAACCAGAGTTGTACAAACGAGTTTATAAAAGGAGAGGTGACGTTAAAGCGTAATTTTGAATTAATGTTACTTAATAATGGCATTAAGTGAAATGGATGGGATTTGAAATGAGATTTCCTAGAATAAGTGATTGAAAGGTTTAGGAAAGGATTCTTGTAATTGAATTGGGTGAATGATCAAGTAATGGGATTTGTAATAAAACCTAGATAGTGAAACCAATAGTTTAAAGCCGTTAAAGTTTAAAAGTTGATGTTATTTTATCATTTACTAAATCAATAAATTTAGTAATAGTTTTATTCAACAAGGAGATTTCAAAAGTAAGGAGGTTTTATAAAGGGGATTTTTGCCACAAGGACAAAGTCATCAAAATTTTTGCCCAAAAGGACAAGAGGCAAAAAACTTGCCCAAAAGGACAACTTTTAGTGCAAATGGTGAAATTCAGGGGGGTCCCATGTTTTTCCACTTTGCACTACAAATTGTCCTTTTGGACAATTTTTTTGCCTCTTGTCCTTTTAAGCAATTTTTTTGGTCTTTTTGTCCGTCACACTATATCCCTGTTTTATAAAACTGTATTTTTAAATAAAATAGTGAAGTAGTATTTACTGGTATTGGAATGAATATGGGTTTTTGATTTACAGTTCATATCTATCGTAAGATAAAAATGTTGTTGATCAAGGTATGAGAGGTAATTAAAATACCCCAACTTGAACGACTTCAAGATTGTCGCAAGATGATATTAGTTGTAATAGTGGAGATGTTTGAAGTAATTTATTTATGAGGAATAATAACGTAACTTTATTTGAATAATTTGGGAATATATAAAATGGGAGTTCAGAAATAAAAGAAATTAAAAAGGGGCTTGAGAATATGAAATGGTATTTTCATAATAAGAAATAAAAGAGGTTTGTGAAAATATAACGATATTTTGAAAATAAGAAAACGAGATTTGGAATGAGTTTATTCTGAAAAGGGAAGTAACAATTATGATGTTAAAATAACGAAACCTGGATATCAAAATGATTGTTTACGATGATAAGTTGAATTGATTTCCCAGTAATAGATAATAAGTAATATTGTATAATGTTTGTAAATAATAGTTAATAGTAAATTTGGATATGAAATTGGATATGGTTTTGAAATATCTCCCTAAGTATATAAGTAAAGTGGTTTGAGGATATTAATATATTAAAAATGATATATTATTTTTAATGGCCAAGTGATGTTGTGTAATTAACTAATGGATTAGTTTTATTTTATCGTTGTTTATTTTGTTAGTTAAATAACCGACTATCAAAATCTGACCCAATGGTATTGGTACGGAAAGACCAAGATCGAATTTATATTTGAAACCATTCCGACCAATAAATACGAATACGTCGAAGATGCTAATCGAGATGGAGTAATTGAAGACCATAGATCTTCATAAAACGGAAGAGTTACTTACAATCTCTGGCTAATCCTTAAAGATATACTGTGATTCTGTCATGTTTGAAATCTGCGGGTTGCAAGGACTACTCGCTACTGATCTTTAGGGTGATTCCTAGGATGTAGTAGGAAGGTGCCTTCGGTTCACCCTGTTCCTGGAGGTTTTGTGTGGACGATGTGAATGGTGGCCAGAATTTCCAAAAGTCGATTATAACCTCAAGCCTCATCAACCGAGAAATGAAAAAAATCGGGCAGGCAGCATGGCTATGTGGGTCGCACCCATTAGGGTGTATAATCACCTATCTAGAGAAAATCCATTTCATTCTTTAATCTATTTCGATGCTGTCCCTTTTCAGGAAACTGTGGGTCGCACGCAACCGTTGGTGATATACATTCGATACACTCAAGCGAAATGAGTGGTCGGTCATGTGTGGGCCAGGTTGCAAGACGTTCTTGTTGAACCCAGTGTATTCGCCTCTAGAGATACTGTGACGACCCCGAACCCCGTACTGACGGCGGCAAGGGTAATCTTTGGAATATAACACAGAAACAGATAATAGCAGAACATAAATAAATAAATACACCAGATAATGTACAAATAATACACTGAATAAATGTAATCATCAGAGTTACACAGTATACAGGATCTTACTTAGTACAAATACAGTTCAGCTATACATAAATGTCTACAGCGGAAAACAAACATAATGTACAATAGGAGCTGAACAACATAAAAAGAGATAAATGATAGAATCCATCCTCAGCTCCAGCTATCCAGAAAAAGCCTGCTAAACCTGAACACAAGGCTTCCCGTGTAGAAAAAGGGGCACCCGAGTTTGCAAGTGAAACAAACTACGAGTCAGTCATGGGACTGGTATGAGAAATCTACTTAACACGTTTCAAATATGGCTAATCACATGACCACGCTACTTTCGTGGAACGGGTTTTCTCCATCGGATTGCCAGTGCTTTAAAACAAATAATTCTTTTAAACATCGCAATGATTTTTATAAAAATGAAGCCATTATAAGACTCAGTTCCTATCACACAATGCAACGCAAACCGGAGGATAGAGTTTTACCTTATAATGGCCAAAATATGCTTGATACGAATAAAACAAAAGTATTTGATATTATTACTAGTGTTTATAGGTTTCGAAAACAATTTCGAATCATAAGTATCAATCATAGACTGCATGGGTACCATATATCATATCGCCATATGTATATACAATCAAAACCGCACAGTCACGTATTTGGAAATTGGATTTCCGCCATGAACTCAGGCAAAAGATAGTCCTTACCGAATTCGAGACGCTCTAGCCCGTGTCTCAGGCACAGCCGCAACCGTACCTTGGATCGTCAGGGCCGGTCTACACAGAGTGGATTATAATGCCTGAACAATGCGTTTCCCCGCCCTATGGGGCGTCAATGAGCCAATGAATGACTCCATCGGACCCGGATCGTCTGATCAAACCGAGACGCCTCGCAACAGTAACAACCACATAAGTCAAACTCGTCAGGGCATGTAAAACCACTGACGCCACTTCTAGCTAGAAAGAAACGCATGTCCCCCCTGAGGTCCTCTCCCGTTTCTGGTTCATACCGGGGTGTGAGGTTCGCGAATTCACGTTATACACAAAGCCACGCCACACAGGCGGTGCTTTGATCATCACCACAAGACTTTACTTTTCAACAGAAGCCTTGCTCATAGCATCTTAGCATGCCACACAGGCAATTCACTCCATGTAACTGATGGCTATCAATCACACAGAATGAATTCCAATGTCAGACACACAGTCCATTTTCAAGTCCGTTCTGGGTCTGAACGAAACCGGAGGCACTATATACCTCGCAAACCCATCGATCTCCACGTACGTATGGACGATTACCACTCATTATCCATATTTCGGGATGCCTCCCAATCAGGACATCAGTTACCATCCAAACGAGGTGAAGAGCTCCGGTCTTCGACCACCGTCTTCATCTTCGATTACTTATCGTCGATTCAGTTATTCAGAATGGGATAAACCTGGTCTTTCTGAGCAACTCGCGCATATAACAAACAAGTGCAACACAAACACACATACGCATCATTTCAATTCATTAGTCGCTAACCGTAAATCAGTAAGAGAACGATTTCCCAAATATTAACCCCGAAGGCCGACCAACATCAAATCAAAATCCAGGAAACCATTCGACTTAGCCAACTTTCAGTTAGTTTCTAAATTTCACTTCCATATCGTTTATAATATTTTATAATGATTTACCGCTATTTTTATTTATTTTAAAATAGCCAATTTATTCAAACGACGCTTCGGGCCATAACGCGGCCGTGGCGCTGTTTTTCTTCAGATTTGATTTACACATATTTGAAAATCTAACCGTTGGATCTCCACAAAATTTACATCATTAAAAAGATCTTTTCAAAACGAGTCCAACGGTTCCAGTTTTGGGAAAATCCGACGGTCGGATCTCCCAGTATAATCGTTTGAAGTTTCGATTTCAAAATACGAACTATAGCGTCGTTATTCGATTTAATATAATTATATATATATATAAATATAATCGATTCTGGCGCTGTTTTTCTTCAGATTTTAATTAAACATTCCAGACAATCCAACCGTTGGATCTTTACAAAGTTGGTGCCGTTGGAAAGATATTTCCAAAGCGAACCCAACGGTTGCGGTTTCGGGAAAATCCGATGGTCGGATCTCCCGCACTAATCGTTTGAAATCACGGTTTCAAAATACGAACTGCAGCTTCGTTATTCGATATATTTTAATTCTTTATATATATATATCGATTCTTCGATTTCAAAGCTATATTCTTTTCATACATTTGATAAAAATGATATTTTTACCCAACAAACATTCACTTTGGCCCTTCACTATTTTTAACAACTCATTTGTACAGTAAAAATGTGATTTTTATTGTAAAACAATTCATTTCAAAACATGATTATTTTATATAGTTCATATTGATGATAAAAATAGGATTTTTATTATAAAACAATTTATTTCAAAACGAGATTATTCTATATAGTTCATATTGATGATAAAAATCGGATTTCTATTATAAAACAATTTATTTCAAAACGAGATTATTTTATATAGTTCATATAGGTAATAAAAATATGATTTTTATTATAAAACAATTTATTTCAAAACGAGATTATTTTATATAGTTCATATAGGTAATAAAAATATGATTTTTATTATAAAACAATTTATTTCAAAACGAGATTATTTTATATAGTTCATATAGGTAATAAAAATATGATTTTTATTATAAAACAATTTATTTCAAAATATGAATACCATTCAACACATGAATTTCAATTCAACGAATGAATTTCGATTCAACACATGAAGGTTTTCTATAGTTGGTATATATAGATAAAAAGGTGATTTTTATATTTAAAACACGAATACCATTCAACACATGAATTTCTATTCAACGAATGAATTTCGATTCAACACATGAAGGTTTTCTATAGTTGGTATATATAGATAAAAGGGTGATTTTTATATTTAAAACACGAATACCATTCAACACATGAATTTCTATTCAACGAATGAATTTCAATTCAACACATGAAGGTTTTCTATAGTTTGTATATATAGAGTAAAAATGTGATTTTTATGTTTCAAAACAATTTATTTCAAAACATGAATGTCGTTAAATAGATGAATTTCCATTCAACACACGAATATAGTTTCAACACATGAAAATAATTCTAACACATGAATATTATTCAAAATTTCGGCAGCATAACGGCAGGGTAGTTAAAACCGGGACCGTCCCTAGTACGGCTCCTCGCTCTACCTTAAACCCTTGCAGCTTTTGACAATGGGGAATCATGCATCTAGTTCGCACGCAGGCGGCATGTATATTTTTTTCATTTCCATAAACTAATCCTATGTGGTTTCAACCAAATATTTCTCAACCACAAACGGGTATTTTTCAACCACAATCAATCAATTTCAACCACAAATAATTCTAATCAACCATTCATAATCAACCAATTTTCACACCAATCACAACCAATAAATATCGTCCATGGTTTATGGACGAGGGGCGTATATATATATATTTATATATAAACATTTCACTTCTATTTCAACACATATATAATTGTTTACAACGCATATATAACTTATACATCGAACGTACAACTTATACAACGCTTATACATGAGGTGTACAACGCTTATATAACTCATACGTCAACTATATAATTTATACATCGTCGTTTTCCATATCGTTTATAATTTAGAAATCTCACATTGGGTTCCACTCCACCAAAAATAGCAGAAGGCTCAGAAAAATATGCGGTCTCTTCTAGAATGTAGAAGGCGTCCGCACGAGTCCACTGTCTCTTGTTTCACTGAATTTCGTCAAGAAACGAAAAAGATATGATTTTTACAGTGAAATCAAAAACTATAGCGCTTTAAACTGGTATAATATAGTTTAAAATAAATACAGCCGTACCTCAGCTGTTTCGTTCAAAAATAGGTCTTGGATTTTCGCGAAATCCGCGTAGCTATATGACGATCGGCCTTCACCACCTTGAAGGGCTAGGAGAGGTGCTCAGGTCGATGGGCACCCCGTCCAGTTCGGTGGCAGGAGGAACTCGTGGCGGCGCAAGGAAGGTTGCGACTTTGAGGGCTCAGAACTTCGTGGATATCGAGCGATAAAATCCAAGGCCAGCATGGATTTGAAGTTAACGAAATTCCCTTCAGAATTGTCTACTGGAGCTCGAGATTTCGTTGCGTGGTTTGGGCGTGATCGAGGAGAGAAGAAGGAAGCTTCAGCCGCCGCTCGATATGGAGGGTTTACGGGTTATTAGCGGGGAGAGAGAAAAGTGTGGTCCAATAGGATTTTTCTTTTTATTTATATTTTTTTTTCAAAAATACCCCCTTTCACACATAAACACCAATCCAAACCCAACGACTATCGTCCCTGGTGTTTTACCCCCATTCCAAACACAATGGGATATGTTTCGTAGGCCCATTCGACTGTTTCAGTCAGTTTTCATTCAGATTAAAATATAAAACATTCAATATTCGATTTGAACGTACATTTCAATTTGCCAGGGCCACAAACTGATTCGAAAAATTCCAGAAAAATAAATCCAGCTATGTTTTGACGATACGGTCCCAACAAAACTAGTTTCGTCGAATTCTGAGACCGTTTGAAAAATGGCCCATTTCTGGTCGATCCAATTTAACTATATTTGACCAAAACACAACCTTTCTGAAAATTCATTTGGCCATAACTTTTGCTTTCCGCTATGAAACTTGGATTTTTCAGATTTGTTAGAAAGGTATTCACTAACAGATTTAAATATTTTTGGTTTGACTCAAATCCGTTTTGTTTTGCACCCGGTACAGCCAGTCAAAGTTTGAATTCAAATTTTGAAACTGCCGCGCCATTTCAGGCCTTGTTTATAATTAGAATTAATTACATTCCTTTTCAATTGTCGATTCAAACTCAGTTTTCATCTTTATTATTTAAAATATTTATTTTAAATATTTAAAATCCACTATTTTGCCAATTAAATTTTTTTAAATTGGTTCAGATTTTTCGGGTCGTTACAGATACACTATCAGTAGGTGGTTCCATACCTTTTCATAGTTGAATCCAATCTCCAATAAGCGCTCGTGGTTTTGTTTGTATACTATATATGTGGAGCGTAAGATGCAAGCGTTCTGCTAGATTCTATTTATTTGTATTTAGACACTATCATAATATCAGAGTAATATATCGAATTCAAAATGTTTTGGGTTATCGTAAGGTAAAAACCATCCGTATTTATGTGTGGATTTGGTCTTACGATTATCTCTTTCTTTCGAAAGGATTTTTAGCGTTAAAATCAAGTTGGATGATATTATAAACTTAGCAAGTTTTTCTCACTTTGGTTCACCTGACTGACCTGATGTTTGTAATGCTCGGGTTAGACTGGGTTGTACAGGATCAAGTTATCGGATGCTGCGAAGTCCGAAGACGAGTTGAAGGAGTTCAAACGTATGATGTTATACCGTTATTTTTCCGCTATGTGTTATATATATATATATGAGGACAGACTATTGTAACTGTCCAGATGTATTGATGTACTCTGATATTGTAAGTATAATTTTAAGCTCTCAATAAAAGTAATTTCCATATTATATTTTATTCCACTGCGATGTGAGACTCTGTTTCTGTTGTGTTGGTTCTTCTTCTTCTTCTTCTATTCTAACATTTATTTCTTTCTTATCTCACTCTCTAATTTCTTTCTATTAACATTCCGGTATTTTCGATGCTTGAAGGTTCGACACGGTGTTTTTATGTCGATTTTCGAGGTCGAAATTCCCTGTCCGTTACATATGCAATGTTTGAAGTTCACGTTCCCATCATTTGTTAGTTTAATCAAAAAATACACATCATGCAAAACCATAGTTGTGAAGACCTAACCGTACGTTAAACCGTGATAGTGAAAGGTCCAAAGTTTTCGTGGTTCAACCGGTCTGACCATGAAAGCCGCACTGATAGTTTACGTCTATTTTTCTGATTCAAACGTAAAGTTATTTTAAATATAGATAAAATTTAACCAATTTTGACAAACAAGCATGTTGAAACTATCTAATTGAAATAATTATATAACAACTTATCATAATAAAATTATAAATTTACTAATTTTTTATAGTGAAAAAGGACTAGTTCATTAATAGTTCGTAAAATGCACATAAAAATGACTTATATCCTTCAAAACTTAATGATAATTGCTATGAAATTATTTGTTAAATTTTATTATGGTGAAAAGTAAAGAGTGAAACAATTATTTTTTCGTAAATTTGAAGAACCGCGAGGTTCAAAGAGGTCGGACCAGAGGATTTTATAGGGTTTTGAGGTTAAACTGCGGGTCTGTGCATGCGCAAGGTTATTTCATTTACAGAGTCATTACGCTCGAAAGTCGAAAGTTAACCGCGGTCGAACCGAGGTTGGGTTGGATCTTTAAAACACTGTGCAAAACACATTTCCATGCTTACAATTTTCCACTCAAAACGAAAATCATGCCGACTCTTCCAAGTTTATCAGATTATGTAATTATTATTTTCGTTCAATTAATATTGTAAAAATGAAAGAAGATATCACACAAAACAATTATATTAATTTATATTTCGACAAAGAGATATTGTCACCATGGTATATTCAATTTGCTCAATTATGCCTAACATATATCTCAAATGAAATTCAGTTTTTAAACCATTTTATATTTACAGGTTTTTCAATAGCATAGGGTTATTATCAAACTCTGCAATGATTGAAACAAAACTTAAGGCAATTATGAAACATGCCTTAACATTAATTTGCTATAGAGTTACTTGTTAAAATCTGAAAACCTTAGATTTAATTTAACTTTGTTCAATCCCTGTTTTTCTTCTCCATTTGCATTTTTCATTGTAGTAGCTAGTCCAAACTTTTCTCCAAACCCAAATAGTATTTCAGTTTCAATTTGTTGAAGGTAATGGGTACGAAAGGAAAAAAAAAACGTGGTATAAGTCGGATAAGGCCATTGCCTTAAAAGAGAAATGTGATACAACTAAGGCACAATCGATGATTATTGTTTGTTCCTCAAGGTTAACAAAGTCATTCTTCATACTTGTGCACTCAAGTTCGAGGAATTGAAAATTTGTGGTAGACGCTGCCCAAAATTTTAAGTGTTTTGTGAGAGTTATTTAGTTTTATAGAAAATTGAAGAGAGCAAGAGAAGAATAACAAGTAATTCTCTTTAAATTTTATGATTTCTATTGAAACAAAGAAAATCATATAGAATAAAATAAACTTGAAATCACTTCTATCTTATGTTAATCTGTCTCAAGTAATTAAGCTTCCATAAAAAAAATGTTTATTTTATTAATGGAGAATAGAACAGACAATTTAATGAAATTGTGACCAAAAAAAATAATTATTATAATTTTCTTTTGTATAAACTCATAAATTAAAGTTAACAGTCTCCATAAATACAATGCTTTTCATTAATGAGGATGACAAACAACCAAAATACTTTAATTTTGTTTTAATTAACATTCTTCTGAAGTAAACTTCTTGATGAGTAAAGATAACACTATACTAGGTCCAATTGACGAATGAATGCACATACCTGTTGTATAATAACTTGCGTATGCAATGTTTGAAGTTCAAGTTCCCATCATTTGTTAGTTCAGTCAAAAAATACACACCAAGCAATACCATAGTTGTGAAGACCGAACCGTACGTTAAACCGTGATAGTGAAAGGTCCAAAGTTTTTGTGGTTCAATCGGTCAGACCGTGAAAGCTGCGCGGATAGTTTACGTCTATTTTTCTGATTTAAATGTAAAGTTATTTTAAATATAGATAAAATTTAACCAATTATGACAAACAATCATGTTGAAACTATCTAGTTGAAATAATTATATAACAACTTATCATAATAAAATTATAAATTTACTAATTTTTTATAGTGAAAAAGGACTAGTTTAATAATACTTCGTAAAATGCACGTAAAAATGAATTATATCCTTCAAAATTTAATGATAATTGCTATGAAATTATTTGTTAAATTTATTGTAGTAAAAAACAATTATTTTTTCGTAAATTTGAAGAACTGTGAGGTTCAAAGAGGCTGGACCAGAGGTTTTTATAGGGTTTTGAGATTAAATCGCGGGTTTGTGCACGCGCAAGGTTATTTCATTTTCAGAACCGTTACGCTCTCCAAGGTCGAAGGTTAACCGCGGTCGAACCGAGGTTGGGTTGGGTCTTTAAAACACTGTGCAAAACCAAATAAAATCACCTGTCCCCCAAGTTCCCTGTACCCCTGTACCCAATCAATCAGCACCCCTGAATTCCACCCTTTTGCAGTTAAACCCTTTTTTATTCGTGGACTTAATTGCAAAAAGATAAAAATTAGGGATTCTTATTGGTTGGGTATAGGGGGATAGAGAACTTTGGGGATAGAGGATTAGCTCTCAAAACACATTTCCATGCTTACAATTTTCAACTCAAAACGAGAATCATGCCGACTGTTCCAAGGTTGAAATCAATTCTGAAAGTCCTCAACCTTGTTTGTAAACTCAGTATTAGCTCTTGAATCGCACAAAACAGATGATATTATTTAAGCTATCAATTTGGTGAATCCTGCGCTTCAGATATTAGCTGGTGACTACTGCATGTATTGTAGAGGACAAACAAATATCGATATAATAATCTATAAAAACCAGTTCACTGTCTATGACAATTAACAGCTAAAACAATATGCAGTTTTCTGTAATCAGGCATCTATGTGTATGTATATGAGTCAAAAAGTATATGAGTATTCAAAATCCGCTTGAAATGAAAGTGTACACATGAGTTTACTGTAAAATTCAGTAGTGAAACAAGGTGAAAATACATTGTTTAGATAGCAATAGTTCACAAGCATGCCCATTAATGGACCAACATTATGTTTCGTGCTTTCAAATGCTTGGTTTATTTCATTAAAAATCAAACATTTCCATCAGCTTACGTATCTTTAGGTGTATATGATATGAATAATCGTAAGCAACATATTTTGTGATTTAACCCTCGCTGAGAGCGATATATATGTCTCTAGCCTCTAGGTGACGAATTTAAGCCGATAAGAAACTTTTGTTCAAATGAAACTGCCTCAAAAGAATCAAAGAGCAAGGGAAGGGTCAGCCCACATCACGTTCACCGTATTGACACGTGATCAGATTCAATCATATGCGCATACAGACCCACAACATGTTACAACTTAAATTTTTTTCCCTCTTGTTACCCCATTATTTATTTAGTTCTGAGTATAAATTTGAAATAAGAAGGAAATTGAGATTAACAAGGAAGAGGCAGTAAACTCTTGTATCCATGTGTATATACAAGGAAGAGACCGTCGAACCTTAGAAACACAAACACTCACTTGGATATTTGGATACACACATATACATATGCATGCATACATGTATGTGCGTGTATGCGTGTTGTGTGTGTGTGTGTGTGTGTGTATATATATATAGGAAAGTCTATTTAGACAGAAAATGTTGACACAAATCTAGATACAAACAATCTTAACCACAAGATCTCCCCCTGAATTCCACCTCACACATAAAGACAAACAAATCCTACGGTCTAAATTTTGTGTCCTTAATTCTGTGTTTAATTTTATGTCCCAATAGTCGCTCCCTATATACACATATATACATATATACACACATATATATATATACATATATACACACACACACACACACACACACACACATATATATATATATATATATATGTGTGTGTGTGTGTGTGTGTATACATATACATACACACATACATATACATACACACATACATATACATACACACATACATATACATATATATATATATATATATATACACTACAAGAAAAACCGCAAATAGCTGTAGATTTTAGCAGTGGAAAATTCCGTCACAAATTAACAACGGATTTTCGTGGAATCTGTAAGGGATATTACCCAAGATTTTTTTATTTCAATTTGTTTTAAAATATTACCATCGAGTTCTGATTCCCGGCGCTTAACCATAGCAAATTGCAATGCTTTAATGTCATCATTTTTTGGTCGCTGAATTCCGTTGCAATTTGAGACAGTTTACAGTCATGTATTCTTTGAAGCTATTTTGCAACGGATTTTCAAGGGATTTGCAAGGGACTCGTATGCTTATTCGTCATAAAATGTTTTACTGTTATGTTTTTACTAAGTAATTGATAATTAAAAATAATTTTTAAATATTTAATGTTAATAATAATATACTAATAACAAAAAACAAAAAACTACTTTTAATAGTAAATAAAATTCAGTAGTTGGTATTAATTAATTAATAATTCTAAATAATTAAAAGGTAATATTAATGTATAATATAGATAATTGATCTTTAATAATTAATATTAACAATTAAAAATAAAAATAAGTAATTAAAACTTAATGATAAAGATTAAATAATCAATATTAAATATATATCAATTAACAATTATAATTACTATTAATATTCAATAATTGCATAATAATTCATATTCAATTAAGACGAAATAAGTAATAATTAATAAATAGGAGTAATATCTAATATTTAATAATTTATATTAAATAATTAATATAAAAAAGGAGAGAAAATAAACAATATTAATTAGTTTTTAATAAATTTTGATATTCAGTTATTAATATCTATATAATAAAATTCCCCCCCTAGACAAACCCTTAGACAAACAAGGAGACAAAGAGCGGCTGAGATTTAATCCCGCAAAAACAAATCCACCATCCTAATTTAAACACATCCCATAAACATGTCATTATTCTTGCATGAGCATTGAATAGGTTGATTTAATTCCACCCGCCTTAATTTGGTAATTAGATCTTATTTGAAAAGCTTATGACACATCAGCGCATTAATTTGGTAATTAAGGTAATTTATTACCGTTAAAAAAGGAATAAAATTTGAATAGCCATGACTGTTACTACACATACCTTCGTTTCGAATTGAATATTTCAACCCTTATCTATAAACACAATTAATTTCAATCCCCCCTAGACAAATCAGGAGACAAACAACAAGACAAAGAACGGTTCAGATTTAATCCCGCAAAAACAAATCCACCGTCCTAATTTAAACACATCCCATAAACATGTCATTATTCTTGCATGAGCATTGAATAGGTTGATTTAATTCCACCCGCCTTAATTTGGTAATTATATCTTATTTGAAAAGCTTATGACACATCAGCGCATTAATTTGGTAATTAAGGTAATTTATTAACGTTAAAAAAGGAATAAAATTTGAATAGCCATGACTGTTACTACACATACCTTCGTTTCGAATTGAATATTTCAACCCTTATCTATAAACACAATTAATTTCACACAATTTATTTTATGTAATTGGAGGTGAAATTGGAAAAAATTAATTAATTACAAAGTATGTACGTTTTTAATTCTTTTAAATCTGTTAACGTTTGAATTAAGAATTTATTGACAGTAAATGGGAAACATTAATAATGTTTAAAAGTTAATGCTCTCATTCCTTTTAAAAAATATCTTATTTGAAAAGCTTATGACGCATCATCGCATTAATTTGGCAATTAAGGTAACTTATTAACGTTAAAAAAGGAATAAAATTTGAATAGACATGACTGTTACTACATATACCTTCATTTCGAATTGAATATTTCAACCCTTATCTATAAACACAATTAATTTCACACAATTAATTTTATTTAAAAAGGAATAAAATTTGGAAAAAAATAATTAATTACAAAGTATGTACGTTTTTAATTCTTTTAAATCCATTAACGTTCGAATTAAGAATTAAGAATTTCATAATTTGAATAGCCATGACAGTAATTGAGTGACTAATTAAACATCCATTTCTTTCATTCCTTCAGGTCGGGTGTAGTTTTGGAGGATCAAGAGTTTGACTACAAAATCATGGAGATTAAAGTCGAAGAATACGAGGTAAAATCATGAACATGTAATATATTTTTGGCACAATTATGAAATTTAAATATGGCCATGTATTTGTCTTTCTACCAGGTTATTAATATTGATGATTTTTTTTTAGTTTGATATCACATATGAGGTTCACGACGAAGTCAAACTTCATTTCGTACTGAGACTGTCAACCAGGTAAGATTCTTGAGATACTCTCCTTTTAGTAACTATTTATTTTGTAGGGAAGAAAATGCTACTGAAAAAGGTTGTAAAAATATCAAACATGTTTTAACACATTAAAAGCTCATTTTCTTATTATTTTCAACATGTGACTAATTAAACATCCATTTTTTCATTCCTTCAGGCCGGGTGTAGTTTTGGAGGATCAAGAGTTTGACTACAAAATCATGGAGATTAAAGTTGAAGAATTTGAGATAAAATCATGAATATGTAATATATTTTTGGCACAATTATGAAATTTAAATATGGCCATGTATTTGTCTTTCTACCAGGTTATTAATACTGATGAATTTTTTTTTTTACTTTGATATCACATATGAGTTTCACAACGAAGTCAAACTTCATTTCGTACTGAGACTGTCTACCAGGTAAGATTCTTGAGATACTTTCCTTTTAGTAATCTATTTATTTTTTAAAATATGTGTGTATGGCTTGGTCGTTCTGAGGCTACTACTATTTTATGTAAATTATGCAAATAATATTTTATTATACCCTATGCTTTTGATTTAAGCTGAATGCATGAAACTCATAAAGCCTAGATCCGTACTCTATCAGTTTAGTTCCTTACCCAATTTCTTCAATAATGTACCCAAATGGGGTGTTCATATCTGATGTGTTAGAAATCAGTTATATTGGAATATGTTTTCGCATTTGTACACATAGATTTGTGCTCTAGCAGTCGCAATATATGGTAACTACTATTATTTGATATGTTGAGCTGCATAATGGTACCATAAATTTAAATATTGAGATACATAATGTTGCTTAATTGGTAGGTAATGAAACTAACCAATGTTTATAGCAATGTTATTACTTGCCAGTTTCTTCAATAAATTGATATATTAATGGTAGTGAGAAAGCAAGCAATGGTCTCTGTACAAGATGTTTTGTAAATTTATCCTTTCTATACATGCTTACCCATAACTATGTATTTATTGAGAGTTAAAGCCAATTCCTACAATATTATAACTTAAATTAGTGATATTTAGTAGTACGAATTAATTGCCAGCTCAGTGATCTTTTCAATATGTTTGCACTTAGGCTGCTACTCAATGAAAATGCTGATGTTGACCAGAAAAGGAGTATCCAACAAAGGGTGATAGTTTAATGGTATGATCTATTTTATGTACCACATATAAAATAAATTGATATATTAATGGTATGATCTTTCTCTTAGTCTATTGATATTGATGAAGCTAAGAGAACGCCAAATAAACTTCTAGAAATATTAAATAGTACCCTAGAGTTCATTTGGAAATTGGCTTGATTGATGCAATTTTAAGCACATGGTTTCAAAACTAGCTATAATTGTCATGATTTCAATCTTATTAAATAAATTTCCATAGTTGGACTGCTGTATTCTCTTTTTATAGTGAATTGTACATATCCGTGCCACTTGCCTAATATATAGCTCATTTATATAAATTTATATTTATATTAGTGGTTTAAGTATGGCTTATTCAAAATTGTAATTTAAGAAAAAACAGGATCATTCCTAAATCTTTAATGCTCATACGGAACCTCACAACTTTCCTTATTACATCTACTGTTTTTCATTCTTTTCTTATTATCTTCATTTCCTTTAATTTTCCAATGATTTCTTTCCATTATAATTTTGATCCTGCCTAGAATTCCCTCTTCGATTTCATCCATATTTTTTCTCTTTTATAATTCTTTTCCTAATATCACAACAGTCATTTATCGTTTTTTTAGTTTCTGTCAAAGCATCGTCAATTCATCAATTTATTGGTTCATTTCCAACAGTCCTAATATTTATTTACTGATTTATTTTAGATATTTACATACATAATTATCTAAAGAAGCATCAAATTTTCAAGTGAGTAATTCCCTATATAAGGTAAAAAAAACACTACTGGGCGGATTGCTTTGATTTAACCAAGATAATTGAAAGGGGTATTTTTTGCTACTTCAACCACGTAAAACCATATCCACTAATTATTTGGCATATAGATTTGTCTCTTTCAATATAATTATATGGCGATTCATTCATTCATACCGAATTTATGACAACCACATCTCAAGAGTAGCAAACTAACCTTTTTGTGCATCATTGCATCCAGTGGAACTGTTATAGCTATATAACTGTTATAGCTTATATAACTGGCATATTTGTCCACATTTTTAAATTCAAGCCTCCTCTTGAACCGTTAAATTGAAGAAAAGATTGCATTTTCAAAAAAATTAATAATTGCAGTTGATGAGTTTGTGTTGTCATGTTTTATTTGTTAGCCAATTTATTACATTTGCTAAATATGAGAAACAATCTACACGTTTGTCATTAGGTGGTAATTGCCAGTGGTGTTAGTTTGACGAAGTACTATTTACATTCTAATAATGATTTACATAATTAAAAACAAGATCTTTAGTGCCTGAATGGTGCATGCCTCAAAGAATCAGTAATAATTATGTGATTTTTCCCCCTCTTATGTAAAGGGATATAAAATAATTGGAGGAAAAGAGATTGCAAGCACGGGGAACAGCGAATAAGATGGGATAATAAATCTAAAGCAAAGAAAAGAAAGAACTATCATCAAATGATATCAAATAAAATGAGTACGTGAGCAAGATATGAAGAAGATGGTGGTAAGATAGAGGTTGAAGGCTAAAATGAAGTATCATATGATGTGAACGCTTCAGACATGCTAGCCAAAAGATTATAAATTCCTTCGATGAAATGCTAGACAGAAATGCTGTAGTTGAAGCAATCTGATGTTCATATGGATGTTAAATACAGAAATGCCAAGAATTGCAAAGCTCTACCATTTCACTAATGGTACTGATAACTCTGTTAGTTTAATTACTTGCCAGCAAGCCAACAAAAATCAAATCTTATATTTTGTACCAGTATGTTATTATGGATAACATTGCTATAAACTTTGTACCAATATGTTGAGATACATATTTTGTACCCTGAGTTTAGTTTCATTACTTGCCAGCAATCGCATAATGTTGCTTAATTCATCAATTAATGCATATATCTTTTTGTCAACTCAATAGAGACACACAATATTTTATACTGTTTACCTTACGTGCAACCTGTCCCTACTCCCTATACATGCATTATTTACTTTTTGCTGCAAAATTTAGTTTACACAGCAGAATCCTAACACATACATATATCACTTACATTATGTATTTTGCCACTATATAATACGCTCTCACCGCTTATTGATACATGCAAACTAAAACACTTAAAGTCTATGCTCCCGTGCATCGCACGGGTTTCCACTCGTTTGATATATAAAATTAATAATTACCAATAATAATTGATAACTATACTATATATATAATAATGACATTTAATTTTTAATATTCAGTCATGGTTAAGAAGTAATAACTATTAAATAATAAACAAGAACTAGTTAACAATCGATAGTTATATTACAAAACACATTACAACCTTTGTATGATACAAAACATTGTTTTCATACACATATATTTTATTTATTTTATAATTCCGAATTTTTCGAAATACGAAATTCATTCTGGCTCCATATCGGATCATTTGGCTCCAAGTCTAAAATTCTAGCGTTCCGCCCAAGGTCTTTATCTGCCTTTTATCCTACAGCTCCCTTCCAGAATTCTTAATCCCGCAAACCCTGACCAAATCTTCCGTACCCATCAGTGCCTCTGCTATAGCCACAACTACTCTCGCTCAAATACATTGACGTTGAAATTCCTAACCCTAATTTCATATTCTTTATTCGGAGATGAAGGTATTTCAATGCAAGGAAATTAAAGATTAAAGCAAGTTACCAACAATGAAGAAGATTGATAAAAAAGCTAAGGATCCAACAAGCCATAAAGATCTCCGAGTTCTTTCTTCGTTTTCATTGGTAAGTTCAGAGAGCAGTTCAATCTGACAACCCTGATGACATACTCGATTCCTACAACCGAGCTTGTGGAGGCTGACGCACGAAGGAGTTCAGAAGTAGAAAAAGTATGTGAAGTTTAAGTTCTAGTTAAAATTTTGCTTTTTTTGTTTAACATCAGTAAAATTATATTTTTGTTTGAAATTCAGTTAGTTTTCAAATTTTAAGACTTGATTTTACTGAAGTTCTTGTTAGGTGCTGGACTTTATGAAAGCAAGGAAAAAGCTTTTTAGAGAGAAGGAGTGTTAGGCCAGAAAGATGAGATGTATATCTTAAAGATTGTAGTTTCTATTAATGCTGGTAAAGATGGAACACACAGATGAATCCCGTTCCCCGTTCCCTAGAGTGGCAGAGTTCTGTATAAAGTAACTAATATTGCTGATATTGAAACATATTGTATGGGTAATCAAATTTGTTCTTCCTTTTAACGACTTTATAGAATTGTTAAAGTATGGGTGAAGATGTTGCGACAACAGAGAGGTTATACAGAACAGATGGTCAACGATGCTAATGCTGTGATTTTCGCATTTGGTTATTATCGACTAGTGAAATATCTCCTCTTTATCAAAAACCTCAATCCTTGGCCTTTTGTTTTAATGCATGCTTTTGTTGTTGTAAGACATCATCATGTTACTGTTTCTGAATTATGTAGCATTGTTTGTTTGTGGGATTGACATTTCTGGATCTTCGGCTGCTGCTTGTTGTTTTGGGACCTAATTGTTCCTGGAAAAGACCCATGTCTGTAAGCCATTCTAGCTCCCCAAATCCAGCGTGAGACCATTTACTCAACTGTAGCCCATAAATGAATGATGAGTAAGTTGTAACTCTTTTGTTAGTAATATGAATATCATCTTAATTATACGTAGTCTCCCAACATGTATAACCTCCCAACTTGGTAACCTAGAAAGAAGAGTATTTTAGTACACTCATCTGCGCACCAATATAAATCTAAAATAGCTAAGCTTTCCTAACATGGAACAATGACTATTTAATAAAGCAAAAAAGAATGTATGGATATTGCTTATTTTGTTTCTTTATAACTTGGTTTTAGTTACCGTATTTTCATTTTATTTCGCAACCCGATTCATATAGTGTTAATTTTTAGAAGCAACATGACAATTGCAGCTTGTTGGATGCGAGCCGTTTCCAGTCATGCTCATGAAACATGGATCCATGCAACAGTTGGACGTGCAATTCACCTAAAGCCCATATGCCACAAGTAGCTCCATCCATAATTGTGACTGTTTTCTGGCTTGACATTTCGCTGTTATTTTTACAGCTCTACTTGGATTGATTCTAAGGTGCGTTGTTCCATAATGTTGTATGCATTCAGGTACATTTTTTTTTACATCTCTACCTGGATTGATTCTAAGTAGCTTTCGTTTTGTGCTTGGCACATAAGTTTATTTTAGCCTTGTATCTTTTCCAAGTGTTATCTTTTCTTTTGGATACATGGATCTAAGTGCCCGATTCAATCCTTTTATTAATAATTAAGTGTAACACGAATAAGTTATTTAGAACTAGAGCTACAACTAACGACTATTATTATTTTTAGTGAATCGGAAGGATGAAAATCTTACTTAACTGACTCTTTTGTGTGGTCCTTAAACTAAGGTGTCATGCATCATCAGCAGGTTATATTATTTTTTAAGTTGCTTGCTTGATAGCTTTGAATCATTTTAAGTTAGTACCAAGTTTGTTGTTTATATTATTTTAGCCTTATATTTCTGTTATTAGCTCCACTTTATAAGTAATGAAGCTTTCTTTTGACAACGATCATATATCCAACAAATTACTATGCTACATAGCCTTATATTTTTGCGTGAAATAGCTGCAAAAGTTGACCAATACGCACGTGGTATGATTGGGCCACTTGGAGCAACACTACCCGAAGAACTTGGGTTGTATTATATTGGACCGGTAGATGGACATAATATTGACGATTTAATTTGTGTACTTAAGGAAAGAATTTCGATTACAATCTCAAAAGCAAGAGGGCATTCAACAAAGATTGTTATAAACTAGTATATGTCTAAAAAATTTAGTGCATTTTGTTATAACTTCTTCTTTATTATTTATTTATTTTCACTAGAGGCTCCTTTTTTTTACATTGCAGGAGTTTTAAGAGTTGGGTCAGCAATACCTCGTTTAAATTATGTGGCTAGCGATCTGCATAGCTTGATTGGTTTCACGTTTGCATGCGACTACGTCGTTGTCATCTTCGTAAGCTGGTTGGGTATTTTACACTTATTTTGGTGTAAATATGGGGTTATGTGGTTTAAATATGGTTATGGATGACATGTGTTTGTATTTGAGATAATGTTAGCACCAATTGAATAGTTTTGTTATTCATAATTCAGCTTGGTGTATGAATTGATGAATAATTATGGATGTTGTGGTTTTTTGTATGTGATTATGAATGTTCTTTTTAATTCTAAATTAATATTATTGGCTAATTTATCTTTGTTTTTTTATATGTTATTTATTTCAGTGTTTACAGTTGAATGATGTTAGTTCGACACACACACACACACACACACACATATATATATATATGCAGATTAGAATGGGAATAACGGCGGATTACTAACAAAAAAAGGGATGTTAAGTTTACTCTAATTTAATTTCCGTCGTTAATTCTTTGGCAATTAGTAAGGGTTTACCAATGCCTTTTATAAATAATATTTCATCATAAATTATTTATCTGTCGGTAAACAGTCGGTATATAAATTAAAATTAAATTAATAAATAAAATTTTATATTTATTATATAATTAGTAAAATAACGGCAAACTGTCGAAAAACTCATGCTAAATTCCATCGCAAAATCTGACACAATTACCGTCATGGTTTTTACCGTCCACTGGTTATGCAGGAATTCGTTGCTAAGGCCAGTATAGCGATTGATTAGAAGCGAATACTGCCACTGCTATATGCAGCTTTTCTTGTAGTGATATATATACATATACATATACATATACAATATATATACATGTATGTTTACAATATATATGTGTATATATATGCAATATATATATAAATTTCAAAATATGTATATATATATATATTCAATTTTAAATTCTGGAGGTTGATATATTCGAACCGGTTAGGACATTCTCAACCCAAACTTTGTTAAGGCCCATGAATGGTTGTTTGGGCAACATGCATGCTAAAGGATACAAAATATTATGTTTACAAATATAGTAGGGTTACAAAGTTATTTCTGTCATTTCGTTTTCGTTAGTGTGTACAACTTTACATAATTCGGCCCATGTTACTGTTAGACGGTATAGTATAAATATGGGTATATCAACCCTTGTACGGTTCGTTCAACTAATAATACAATTCATGCTTCTTCCTCTTTAACTCTTGCAATAACTTTAGCTTTAATTCCAATTTGGTATCAGAGTAGTTTCATGCCTCACAGCAACTGCTATTGATCCTGGCATCCATACTTGATTTGAATCAAGCTCCTCTCAGATTATCTTCATCATTGAGAGGGGTAACCTTCATCGATCAAGTGTTCTTGACTGAGTCAAGATTTATGTTCTCATCCTTGTCAGTGTCGTCCATTGGTTGGAAGCTTAACCAGGTTGCAGCAAACAAATTCGACCATCACAAACTGATCATCTAATCGAACTCTCATTAGTCTAGATGGTAATTGATCCAAGCAATAATACCTCATAGGCATCACCACAACTGGATAACTCATCCCAATCCACCGGCGTTACCCAACCTGCAAACGAAACGATATCCTTCAACAATCCAAAAAGTCAAATAATATTCACACAACTAGATGAAATTTATTTTGTCATATGAAATGTCAAGTCAGCACAACCCTCATGTGATACGGCCTCGAAAGCTATATCAATGGAACCATCACAATCCTACAAGAACGACTTCTGGTGAAGGTGGAAACCTTGTACTAAGCAAAATTTACACCAACTAAAAAAGACAAGGCAGTCTATTATGTTCCTGGTTATTCTCAACCATCAGTCCAGCATTACTACCACAAGTTATAAGTTGTAAAAGTGCCCGAGAAATCAAGGAAACTGTCGAGCAAGTTTTCAATACTCAGCCTTATGCTAGAGTAATTCACTACCACAAGCAATGAAACAGTATAACCAAGGATTCATCAACCATGAGAGAATACCTGACAAAAGTCAAAACCTTTTGTGATCTGCTCAAAGTCACTGGCCATAGAGTGTTAGAATCCGAGAAAAAACTGACTATCTTAATGGCATGGACGAAGACTATGAGTCTATTATTGTTATCATGTCCTCTCAACCCATAGCACCAACAATGCAACATGTTCACTCTACATTGATAGCACATGAGGGAAGACTGGACGTAAAGAAACTTCGAACATATATCATTGTCAATTATGCATCTGCATAAAAAACAAAGAATCAGAAAAAGTAGTTACCTAATCAAAATATTCAAAATAAGCAAAGGAACAACCATAACTTTAAAGGTAGGGGCCGAGGTAGATGTTGGAGAATGGAGTTTTGATAACAACAACCTTATTTCAATTATCATTGATTATAAAATATATACTAACACTTTTTGTATAGAATATGTGTGTGTATGTATATATATATATATGCAGGAATTATATACAGGAAATATTACTAAAGACTGTACAGTTATAGAGATGATAAAGATTCAAAGATAAGAGAAATTTCAAGACTCATGAGTAATCAAGATTTCAAGAGTTCAAGAATAATATAGTTATAGAGTCTAGATTTTGTAAGACTCTAAATAGCACTCCAGGTTCATATTCTAATTTTCAAATTCTGATTTTCAATTTTATCCTCAATCCTCTCTATTTTATTTTCTATTTTTATCTTTTATTATTCTTCTTTGTTTTTAGAACTTAAATTTTATATATTTATATTCTTATACTTTATATATTTATATAGTTTAAAACCTTATAATGTTATAATCTTATAAATATATTTATATAGTTTAAATTTATGTTTTCATATGTTTTTCTACCATATAATATTAATTCACAACACTAGATTTTCACTCAAAAATTTCCAGAATTATTTTTATATCAAAACACTTGAAAAATGCTTTAAAATTCAAAAATACACTAGGGTATGTCGACATACCAAAAACATCATGTCAACATATAACTGTCACTTTTTCCAATTTTGAAAAGAAGTGCTTTTTCACTATTTGAAACGAATCAGAACCATTGCAACCTTTCATACTATATAAAAAGGGTTAAAACTGAATTTTTTATCTTCTCTTCTTCTCTAACTTCATCCTCTTTCTCTGCACCATTATTCTTAATCATTTTTAGGGTTTCTACACTTATACTCTGCCGAATTCAATTCCGTTTTGATCAAACTTCTTCTCTCTACACTCTTTACTCTCTACTCTCTGAATCAATGCTATTGAAGAGTTCTAGGGTTATTTGTAATTGTTTTGGTTGAGTAAAGGTTAGAATCGGTGGTATCCCTTGTAGCCGTTAAATCAAGGAGGATAGACTCGGTGGTATCCCTTGTAGCCGTTAAATCAAGGAGGTTGGAATCAGTGGTATCCCTTGTAGCCGTGAAATCAAGGAGGTTGTAATTGAATTTGGATATAGCAATAAAACTCTTTGCAATCCAGCGTTGCGTGGGACTGGACGTTAGAGCAATCTGAACCAGTATAAAATCTGGTGTGTTCTTTCCTTTTCTGCATCTTTTTTTCTGTTTATTTTGTATTTTTGTTTGAATCTATGTCTGTAATTGTGTTTATGGTGATTGGTTCATCCCGTAGTTCACATAAGTTTTAAATTTTGTTTAAATCCTCACAAACACTATTCACCCCCTCTAGTGTTTGTCTTGCCTTAACGATCCATTCCGCATTCCTTAACAATTGGTATCGATGCAAGGTCTTTCAAAAGGTTCATAATCTGATTTTTGAAAATAGTGATAATGGAAACCAACACTAGTAGCAATAATAGTTCTATTATAGAGGGTCAATCCACTGTTAGACCACCATTGTTTAATGGTAGTAATTATTCATATTGGGCATGTAGAATGAAAATTTATTTAAGTCAGTAGGATTAGACACATGGAATATTACACAAGATGAATATGTTGAACCCACAACTGCATTTGCATAATGGACAAATGAACAAAAGGCTGCTGCACTAAGCAATTCTAAAGCCATGAATATGTTATTTTGTTCATTAGATAGGAACGAGTTTAATAGAGTATTAGATGTAAGACTGCTTATGAAATCTGGAGAACTTTACAAGTTACTCATGAAGGAACTATTAAAGTTAAACAGACTAAGATAGGCATGTTAGTTAATCAGTTTGAATTATTCAAAATGAACGAGAATGAGTCTATTTCAAATATGTATTGCAGACTTCAAGAGATAGTGCATTCACTAACAGCACTTGGAAAAACTTATTCCGAAGCAGATCAAGTCAGAAAAGTATTAAATTCATTAACTTAAGAAAGGGATCAGAAGACTTTGGCTATTGAAGAAGCCAATGATGTCAATGAAATGAAGATTGAAGAGTTAATTGGAAATTTGATGTCGTATGAAGTCCAATTACAGAAAAGAAAAGAAAATATATCAATTGAAAAGAAATCTATTGCACTGAAAGCAACAACAAATGATTCTGACTCGAGTAGTGAAGATGATGAAGAAACAACACTTATGAAAAATCTTTTTAGAAGATTTCTAAGATATAGAAGGAAGGGTTATAATCAAGCGAATTCAAAAATGAATGATGGACGATGTTTTAACTGCAACAAACCAGGTCATATAAAGAAAATGTGTCCATATCCAGACAAATCGACTCAACAAACGAACAACAACAATTCGTCAAGGAAAAGAAAGAAAGCATACGCAACAACATTAGACGATTCAGATTCGTCATCAAGTGATGAAGAACCAGAAACTGGAAATATAAATATATACTTTACGGCAATTCAGAGTTCAGAAAATCATGAAGAAAAGGATCAAAAAACCGGGTACGCATTAATTAAATTTTAATTTTATTTGGTTGAATGGTTGCTTTTTTGTTTGTTTTGGTTCGAATTTAAAACTTTAAAAACAAAATTTTGAAATTAGAAATTCAAAATAATAATATAATATTAAATAACCAATAAATTAATAAAATAAATTTGTTTGAGTGTTTATTAAGATTAGAATTATTTCAGGAAAGCATTAAACCTGAAATATAAATCGATAATATATTTCAAAAACATGAAAATCCAATTTTCTTTTGAAATAAGTCTAGTATGTGGACATATAGAAAAATACATGTCGACATATCTAACCAGTTTTGAAATTTAAATTTTGAATTTCAAAAGTTCAAACTTTCAAACTTCCCTCCAATCTTTTCACCAACTCCCAAGGTCTAAAAAGGTGCCCTTTCAATCTGAAAAGTCGTGCCTATTCAATCCATATTCATTCAATTCATATATATTCAATTTCTATATTATCATTTTTACCTTTCATTCGCAACTCAAAACAATATTCTTCATATCTATCCTCTTTAAAATTATCATTTCAATGGCTTCCTGAAGTTCATCTCATAATTTGAAGATAATCAAAACCATTAAAGGTTATCTTTACAATGACAAAGAGGCCATCAAAACCTATGGTGGCTGTTTAGCAAATGCTAAAAGTTAACACAGGTTTTTTCACCGTCTTTAGCGACTTTCCCTCTTGTGATCTCGTTTCTCTTTTTCAACATAATGAATTGTTGAGTCTAATCGACTCTCGTGATAATGATGAAGTATGTTATCCCAAACTCGCGAAGATGTTCTATGCAAATCTCAATTGTGGATTTTACGAATGCAACAAAAATCAAATTTGGAGTAGTGTCGAAGGCATTCAAATTGTTCTTGATGCCGAACTCTTAGGCGAAATTCTAAATTGTAGAAGCGTGGGCTCGGATTTCTCAAATTTCGCTATCGAAGAAACCGATGTGGAAACCTTTCACGATATTTTTGAAGATGATGCTCCAATGGAGTTCAAAAATCGCTCTTTCGTCCAAAAATAAGGATTGTCAACCTCCTCCTACAACATACCATCACTCCTCGTTCCAGAAATTTTAATAATCCAACTCTCAAAGTCAAAAAGGCTCTCTTTGCTATTATGGGTAGATATCTTATCAATTAGGCCGAAATAATTCTAAATGAAATAAAGCCCATAGATTTATCTACAAGAGAAAACACTCCCTACTATGATGTTTATCTCACTCGTATTTTCAAACACTTTAATATGGATCTTCATGGAGAAGAATTTGTGCCTAAAAAGTGTTTGACGCATCAAACATTCATCTCATGCAAATTCCTCTCGCTTTCAAACCTTATGAGAATTCAAGGCCAAATAAGGTTGAATGCAACAAGAACAAGCACCGATGGATATTGAAGAAGAAGAAGAAAATTCTATGGAAAGTATTGAGTTTCCAACTTCTAAACATATTTACAAAGATACGATTGTTCAAAATCAAGTGAAAATCGTCAATAATCAAAAGAATCTTAACAAGGACTTTCCAAAACATCCAAATTCATGGTCAAGATAGGAAGAAAACTATGAATTTCATCCTCCTCATAATCATCCGAAAACTAGGCTATTTAGTTTAATTTATCTTTATATATTTCCTTGTATTTGCTTTCAAATTTCGTACTTAAAGTGTGCTTGTTTAGTTGGATTTATTTGCTTTCTATTAAGTAATGAATGGAGTTTTTTTATTACTGATATAATCATCTTTATGTTTCTGGAAAAACTATAAAACTAATTATAATATAATATAATTCGAAAGAATTCGAAATTTCAAAAAATTTCAATATAAAATTATAGTATGTCGACATAACAAAAAGAGTATGTCGACATATAACTGATATATTTTCAAAATATTTCAAATTTTAAAATTAAAATAACTACTCATGTCCATTCAAAATCCAACGAATTCCAGACCCTATTTAAATTCATTTCTTCGAGAAAACTTCATTATTCCATTACTCCTTCCTTAATCATTTCTCATCAAATCCATGGCAAATCCTATCCATAATCTTTGTGAAAATCTAGAAGAAACTCTTAATTCTTCCAAAAATATTCTCTATATCATTCTACGAAATCAACGTCATCTCGAACTAAGTCAAATAAAGATGTTCGAACAACAAGAGAAGCATTTTGATGCAATGCAATGGGTAATCTCTTCTCTTCTCTGAGAAGGAGAAAATAATCTCGTAAAGGCTCCACCAACAAAAGAAGATGAAGATTGGGAAGTAATTAAGAAGGATCCTATCTTTGGAGAAGACGGTTGGGTTGAAGTTCCAAGAAACGTTTAGTTATTTGGTATGATTTGATTGATTTGTTTAAATATTCTAAGATATATAGTATGATGTGATTTGATTTGGATTCTATTGTCTGAAACTTGTATATATTAAGACATATAATGCGATTTGATTTGGTCTGATTTGTATTGTATCAAACAAACATATGTAATAATAATACTTGGATTGGTTTGTATTTAATCTTCATATTGCTAGGTATTATTATTATAAGTTTAAATAGATTAAGGGGGAGTATATTTATTAGGTATGTTACATAAGTTATATTCATAAAGTTATATTCATAAAGTTATACAATTTAGGGGGAGTACCTTTAGTTTTTTTTTATAATGCCAAAGGGGAGAAATTATAAAATATAGGCATAGTTTATAGGATTCTTACAACAAGGGGAGTATAAAAGGAACATCATCAAACAGGTATATACAAGTATGATATTTTATAAACTAAGGTTGTCATCATCAAAAAGGAGGAGATTGTTGGAAAATGGAGTTTTGATGACAACAACCTTATTTCAATTATCATTAATTATAAAATATATACTAACACTTTTTTTATAGAATATATATATATGTAGGAATTATATATAGGAAATATTATTGAAGACTATACAGTTATAAGGATGATAGAGATTCAAAGACCAGAGAAATTTCAAGACTCATGAGTAATCAAGATTTCAAGAATTCAAGAATAGTATAGTTATAGAGTCTAGATTTTGTTAGACTCTAAATAACACTCCAGGTTCAAATTCAAATTCTAATTTTCAAATTCCGATTTTCAATTCTATCCTCGATCCTCTCTACTTTATTTTCTATCTTTTCTTATTCTTCTTTGTTTTTCAAACTTAAATTTTATATATTTTTATTCTTATACTTTATACATTTATATAGTTTAAAACCGTATAATGTTATAATTTCATAAATATATTTATATTGTTTAAATTTATGTTTTCATATGTTTTTCTACCATATAATATTAATTTACAACACTAGATTTTTACTCAAGAATTTCCAGAATTATTTTTATATCAAAACACTTGAAAAATGCTTTAAAATTCAAAAATACACTGGGGTATGTCGACATACCAGAACCACCATGTCGATATATAACTGTCACCTTTTCTAATTTTGAAAGAAAGTGTCTTTTCACTATGTGAAACGATTCAGAACCATTGCAACCTTTCATACTCTATAAAAAGGGGTTAAAACCAAATTTTTTATCATCTCTTCTTCTCTAACTTCATCCTATTTCTCTACACCATTATTATTAATCATTTTTATGGTTTCTACACTTATACTGCCGAATTCAATCCCGTTTTGATCAAACTTCTTCTCTCTACACTCTCTACCTTCTACTCTCTAGATCAAGTGCTATTGAAGAGTTCTAGGGCTGTTTTTAATTTTTTAGGTTGAGTAAAGGATATAATAGGTGGTATCCTATGTAGCCGTTAAATCAAGGAGGATAGAATCGGTGGTATCCCTTGTAGCCGTTAAATCAAGGAGGCTGGAATCGGTGGTATCCCTTGTAGCCGTGAAATCAAAGGAGGTTGTAATTGATTTTGGATATAGTAACAAAACTCTTTGCAATCCAGCGTTGCGTGGGATTGGACATAGGAGCAACCCGAACCAGTATAAAATACGGTGTATTTGTGTTTGAATCTGTGTCTGTGATTGTGTTTGTGGTGATTGATTCATCCCATAGTTCACATAAGCTTTAAATTTTATTTAAATTCTCACAAACACTATTCACCCCCTACTCTAGTGTTTGTTTTGCCTTAACGATCCATTCCTCATTCCCTAATAGTAGAGAAGATGGAATAACTCTAAATGAATAAGATGCTAAATTTGTGAAAAAATTGGTTACACTGCAAGGAAGTTCTACTTCGAATTCGATCAAACCTATACCATCAGCCAACAAAGTGGCAAGTATCAAAGAAACACACATCCCAATGCCAATCTTGCTCACACTAAATCAGACAACAGAAATCATCCTGACTCACCAAAGGCCAACGAGATGCTGACTCCACTGCCAGAGGCAATGACATTCTAAGTGAAGGCTGTTACCCTGACTCTGGTGCATGAAACCACATAACAAGCAACCTGAACAACCTAAATCTTGGAAAACTGGGACTACAAAGGTATGCAATCTATTTATTTAGGCAATGGCTCTTCTATTAATATTACACACACTGGCAATTAATGGTACCATTATAGTAAAAGAAAACTATACTTAAACAACTTACTCAGAGTACCATCAATAAAGAAAAACTTACTATTTGTGTCATAGTTTGTCAATGATAATCAAGTTACTCTGAATTTTTTTCCTAACAATTACCTTGTCAGAGATATAATCACTAAAGAAATCTTGTTATAGGGTGGAATGCATAATGGACCTTACACTTTCAATCTGATGAAGAACGGTATGAATGATGATACAAAACATTGGTGCAACTACTCTAATACTAGATGTAATAATACTATTAGTACTCTTGATGTATGGCATTGTAAACTAGGACACCCAAATCATAACAATGTAATGCAAGTTTTGCATAAAAATAAGATCAATTTCAAAAATACTTCTGAGTTTCATATGTGTTCAGCTTGCCGATTAGGCAAAAGTCATAAACTACCATTTCTTAACTCTTCGACAACTTATAGCAAACCAAGTGTAATGGTGGCTATTGACTTATAGGGACCTGCTCCAACTAATTCTGATTATGGATTCAATTACTTTGTATCATTTGTTGATTCATATTAAATATTCACCTAGATATATTTTCTTAAGTTTAAATCAGAAACTAGCAAAGTAGTTGTATAGTTTATAAGACTTGCATAAAATCAAACAAATAAACAAGTAAAGATTATCCAGACTGATGGAGGAACCGAGTTCAACACATTAAAGGAGCATTTCAGCAAAACGGAAATTCTACACAGATTAACATGTCCTCATACATCTGAGAAAAACGACTTGGTTAAAAGGAAACACAAATATATTATTGAAACTAGCCCCACCTAATTAGCTCATGCATCCATGCCAATCAAGTTCTGACCAGACACATTCAATGCAATAATTTATCTTATCAATAGAATGCCCACCGAAGTCCTGTAAAACATAAGCCCATTAGAGAAGATATTCAACATTAAGTCTGACTACATGTCACTAAGAAGCTTTGGATGTTTGTGCTTCCCTAGCTTGAGAACCTTCAATACACACAAACTCAATTTCAGATATGATCCCTGCACTTTCATTAGATATGCTAAAAATAAAAATGGATACAAATGTCTTAGCAGCAAAGGAAAAATAATTATATCATGACATGTTGCATTCAGTGAACATACATATCCCTTTGCCAACACCAAGGTAATAACAATTGAAAAGATATACAATGCTACACAATCCATACCACCAATTCATGTCTACCAAGAAGAGGGTGAATGTGACCAAGCCTCAACATCAACACAACAAACTATACCTGACATTGAACCAAGTTAAGACAATTTAGTGTCTCAACACACAATGTCCAATGCTAGATCAGGTCAAGAAGATGGAGCAACATTGGACACTAGACAAACGAACTCAGACACTGACCATACTTGCAGTGCTATGGAAGAAAATTCAAGTCAGAATCAAATGTCAAATATAACTAGCAACCAATAGAGCAATCCTGCAAACAACAAACATAACATGGTTACCGGGTCAAAAAGGGAATTTTCGAACCAAAGGTTTACAATGTAAACTTAAATCAGAACATACCAACCACATATGAAGAAGCCACATCTTGTGAACATTGGAAAACTGCAATGAATAAGGAATATGCAGCATAAATGAAAAACAAGACATGGAGTCTAGTACCAAAATCAAAAAACAAAAATATTATTGGAGGCAAGTGGACATTCAGAATTAAAAGAAATCCAAACGGAGTAGTTAAAAAATATAAATCAAGATTGGTTGCCAAAGGCTGCACTCAATAATATGGGTTTGATTTCAGAGAAACTTCTCACCAGTGGTCAAATCCACCACTATACGAATTATATTAAGCATTACATTACATCACAAATGGAAGCTAAGACAATAAGATGTCAACAATGCATTTCTAAAGGTGAGCTCTAGGAAGAAGTCTTTTTGTGGCTCATCCACAGGGGTATAGTCAAAATGAAAAAAACCATTGTATGCAAACTAAATAAAGCAATTTATGGCTTAAAACAAGCACCCAGGGTATGGTATGAAAAACTGAAAGCAACTTTACATACACTAGGATATCAAGCAACAAAATGTGATAACTCGCTCTACACGAAAATCAAGGATGATTATATAGCATACATCCTTGTATATGTGGACGACCTAATTCTAACTAGAAACGATGACAGTGAAATAAACTTTACAATCAGCTATTTAGACAAGGAATTTTCAGTTAAGGATCCAGGTGAACTTAACTATTTCCTAGGAATAGAGGTAATAAAAAAATCACAAGCTGACATAGTCTTATGTCAAAGGAAATATGTTGCAGAAATCATAACAAAAGCTAACATGAATAAAGCCAAAACCTATGCCAACTCCAAAGGTTAGAAACCTACAGTTATCCAAAGATAAAGGTGAAAATCTCTCAGACCCAACCATGCACAGGAGCATAATCGGTGTCCTCTATTACAACACAATCGCAAGGCCAGATATATCATTTAGTGTAAACAAGGTATCCCAGTTCATGCATAATCCTAGTGAAGATTGTTGAAGACCAGTCAAACATATACTGAGATATTTAAATGGAACAATTAATCAAGGACTACAACTTGGAAAAAATGAAAAAAAGGAGATCAAAAGTTATGTTGATGTCGATTGGGCCTCCGACCCAGATGATCGAAGTTCAACAACCGACTACGTAGTCTATCTTGGCCAAAAACTCATTTCATGGTGCTCCAAAAAGCAAGAAACTATGTCTCATTGCACAATGAAAGCCCGGTATCGTAGTATAGCAAGTACTATAGCTGAAATTGCTTGGATTAAATCTCTGCTCAACAAGATCGAAGTCAAATAGTTGAAGAAACTGATAATTTGAAGTGATAATCTCAGCAAGGTTGCTCTATCCGCCAATCCAGTTATATATGCTCGTACAAAGAACATAAAGATCAATCAATATTTCATTCGTGAAAGGGTTATTGTTGAAAAACTGGAGATCAATCATCTTCCCACTACTTTCTAGAGAACATACATACTAATGAAATTTTTTCTAAGTGAAGCTTCGATCGTTTCAAATCTGAACAGAGAATCGTCAATTGCGATGAAGAATTGAAAGAGAAATAAAATAAAATAAGAAAGGTGGCACAAAGAGAAAACCCTAATATAAGTTGCGGGGGAGTGTTAAAGGATATGAAATAATATGTTTACAAATATACTAGGTTATAGGGTTATTGTAATGTCCCGTATTTTTACTGTGTAATAATTAATTTATTTAATTATTTATATAGTGATTTAGAGGATTTAATGGTGGTTTAATTAAATAACTTTGAATATTTAATTAATATAGTAATTAAATAATATATATAATTCTAAAATAATCAGAATTGGCTGAAATGGCAAATACGGTGTGAAATGGCAAATACGGTGTGAATTGGGCAAATTCAAAATATATAATTTAGTTTAGAATTTGAATTAGAATAACGAATATATTATTTGAATGATAGTTGAACACATAATTATATTATAATTAAAATTGAGCTCGAAATGGCGCGGCAGTTCGCTATTTGGCGATTCGAACTTCAATTGAATATACAAGATTCGTTTTAAATCGGATTTCTGTGAAACAAGAAACGTTCGGAGCTGGTGAAGTATATTTTTCTAATGAAAGAGAAAAATCGGGATTTCATTGTGTAGATTTTGATTTATGTCCAAATCAAATTTTAGAAAAGTCGCTATGGAATTCCTTTATAATTTATATCGATTTATTTATATTTTAAAATGAATTTTTAAATATAAATCGAATATCGATGTAATACTGGATTTGAAATATCGAGTTATAAATCCCATTGGAGCTGTAAGATATTCTAGTGTGGATATATACGATAATATTTATTTTTAAATATTATATTTATTTATTTTAAAATATATTTATATATTTAAATGGGTTATTTAGAGCTTTAAAAATAGCCAGTTTTGCATACGACCTCCGTTTTCGACGAAACTAATTTTATTGGATCCACAATGTTAAATTAATGCTAGACGTCAAGTTTCATGATTTTTGAAGTCAGTATGTGGCCGTACGGGATTTTAATGTGAAAAATTGACATTTAAAAATACGCCGTGTGAGCAAACAGAGTCAGAATTCGACGAAACCAGTTTCGTTGTGTTTGTAATGTCGAACTGAAGGTGTATGTCAATTTTCATGATTTTTGGGTATCTTATGTGAGTATATGAATTTTTAACAATAAACACATATAGCATTTGCTTAAAAATCAATAAAATAATTTAATAAAAAATATTATATTTATCCTATATAATACCCTTAACTATTTCCTAAACCTAATTTCTTCATTCCACAAGTCAACTAATATTTCCGGCCGTAATTTTTTATCCAGGAAATAAATTTCGATCTTCATAAATTCTCAAACGAATCAAATAAAATCCCATAAATTACTAAACTAACATATGCAAACTCGCAAGGTGATTCTCTTCAACCTCTTATGGGTTTCGTTGGGTTCAGAGAAAAGTTTGTTCGATGTTTCGTTGACAGAGTTAGTTTAGTGTTGGGTTTTTTTCCACGATTTAGGAGGAGTTGTGTGACGACCCCATTTCCCGTACTGAAGGAGACAAGGGTAATCTTTGGAATATAACACAGAAACAGATAATAGCAGAACAGAAATAAATAAATACACCAGATAATGCACAGTAGAATATACTGGATAAACGTAATCATCAGAGTTACACAGTATACAGGATCATACTTAGTACAAATACAGTTCAGCTATACATAAATGTCTACAGCGGAAAAAAACAAAATATGTACAATAGGAGCTGAACAGCATAAAAAGAGATAAATAATAGAATCCATCTTCAGCTCCATCTATCCAGAAAGAGCCAGCTAAACCTGAATACAAGGCTGCCCGTGTAGAAAAAGGGGCACCCGAGTTTGAAAGTGAAACAAACTACGAGTCAGTCATGGAACTGGTATGAGAAATCTACTCAACACATTTAAAATATGGCTAATCACAGGACCACGCCACTTTCGTGGAACAGGTTTACTCCATTGGACTGCCAGTGCTTTAAAAACAAATCTTTCTTTTAAACATCGCAATGCTTTTTATAAAAATGAAGCCATTATAAGACTCAGTTCCTATCACACAATGCAACGCAAACCGGAGGATAGAGTTTTTACCTTATAATGGCCAAGATATGCTTGATACGAATAAAACAAAAGCATTTGATATTACTACTAGTGTTTATATGTTTCAAAAACAATTTCAAATCATAACTATCAATCATAGACTACATGAGCGTCCCATGCCACTATGTCGCCAAATATATATACAATCGAAACCGCACAGTCACATATTTGGAAATTGGATTTCCGTCATGAACCAAGGCAAAAGATAGTCCTTACCGACTTCGAGACTCTCTAGCCTGAGCCTCCGGAACAGCCGCAACTGCCCCTTGGAGCGACAGGGCCGGTCCACTAGGAGTGGATTATAGTGCCTGAACAATACGTTTCCCCGCCCTTTGGGGCGTAAATGAGCCAACGAATGACTCCATCGGACCCGGATCGTCCGATCAAACCGAGGTGCCTCGCAACAGCAACAACCACATAAGTCAAACTCGCCAGGGCATGTAAAACCACTGACGCCACTTCTAACTAGGAAGAAACGCATGTCCTCCCTGAGGTCCTCTCCCGTTTCTGGTTCATACCGGGGTGTGAGGCTCGCGATTTTACGTTATACACAAAGCTACGCCACACAGGCGGGGGCTTTGATCATCACCACAAGACTTTGCTTTTCAATAGAAGCCCTGATCACTGCATCTTAGCATGCCACACAGGCAATTCACACCGTGCAACTGATAGCTATTAATCACACAGAATAAATTCCAATGTCAGACACACTGTCCATTTGCAAGTCCGTTCTGGGTCTGAACGAAACCGGAGGCACTAAATACCTCGCAAACCCATCGATCACCACATATGTCTGGACGATCACCACTCATTATCCATATTTCGGGATGCCTCCCAATCAGGACCTCGGTTACCATCCAAACGAGGCGAAGATCTCCGGTCTTCGACCACCGTCTTCATCTTCGATTTCTTATCGTCGATTCAGTTATTCAGAATGGGATAAACCCGGTCTTTCTGAGAAACTCGCGTATATAGTAAACAAGTGCAACACTAACATACATACGCACCATTTCAATTCATTAGTCACTAACCGTCAATCAGTAAGAGAACGATTTCCTAAATATTAACCCCGAAGGCCGAAACCAACATCAGATCAAAATCCAGGAAACCATTCGACTTAGCTAACCTTCAGTTAATTTCTAAATCACATCCATATCGTTTGTAATATTTTATAACGATTTATCGCTATTTTTATTAATTTTAAAATAGCCAATTTATTCAAAACGACGCTTCGGGCCATAACGCGGCCGTGGCACTGTTTTTCTTCAGATTTGATTTACACATATCTGAAAATCTAACCGTTGGATCTTCACAAAATTTACATCATTAGAAAGATCTTTTCAAAACGAATCCAACGGTTCCAGTTTCGGGAAATTCCGACGGTCGGATCTCCCGGTATAATCGTTTGAAGTTTCGATTTCAAAATACGAACTGCAGCGTCGTTATTCGATTATATATAATTATATTTATAAATATAAATATAATCGATTCTAGCGCTGTTTTTCTTCAGATTTGAATTAAACATTCTAGACAATCCAACCGTTAGATCTTTACAAAGTTGGTGCCGTTGGAAAGATATTTCCAAAGCGGACCCAACGGTTGCGGTTTCGGGATATTCCGAGGGTCGGATCTCCCGCACTAATCGTTTGAAATCACGGTTTCAAAATACGAACTACAGCGTCGTTATTCGATATATTTTAATTCTATTTATATATATATATATCGATTCCTCGATTTCAAAGCTATATTCTTTTCATACATTTGATAAAAATGATATTTTTATCTATCTGTCTTCTATTTCAACACTTCACTGTCTTTAACAATTCACGTATATAATAAAAATGTGATTTTTTAATGTAAAACAATTTATTTCAAAACACGACTATTTTATATAGTTAATATAGGTGATAAAAATAGGATTTTTATTATAAAACAATTTATTTCAAAACAAGATTATTTTATACATTTCATATTGATGTTAAAAATGGGATTTTTATTATAAAACAATTTCTTTCAAAATATGAATACCATTCAACACATGAATTTCAATTCAACGAATGAATTTCGATTCAACACATGAAGGTTTTCTATAGTTTATATAAATCAATAAAAAGGTGATTTTTATATTTAAAACACGAATACCATTCAACACATGAATTTCAATTCAACGAATGAATATCGATTCAACACATGAAGGTTTTCTATAGTTTATATATATCGATAAAAAGGTGATTTTTATATTTAAAACACGAATACCATTCAACACATGAATTTCAATTCAACGAATGAATATCGATTCAACACATGATGGTTTTCTATAGTTTATATATATAGATAAAAAATGTGATTTTTATATTTAAAACACGAATACCATTCAACACATGAATTTCTATCCAACGAATGAATATCGACTCAACACATGAAGGTTTTCTATACAACGAATAAATATAGTTTCAACAAATGAAAATAATTCAAACACATGAATATTGTTCAAAATTTCGGCAGCATAACGACAGGGTAGTTAAAACCGGGACCGTCCCTAGTACGGCTCCTCGCTCTGCCTTAAAACCTCGCAGTTTTTGACAATGGGGAATCATACATCTAGTTCACACGCAGGCGGCATGTATATTTATTTCATTTCCACAAACTAATCCTATGTGGTTTCAACCAAATATTTCTGAACCACAAACGGGTATTTTTCAACCACAATCAATCAATACCAACCACAAACAATCCCAATCAACCATTCGCTATCAATCAATTTTCACACCAATCACAACCAATAAATATCGTCCATGGTTTGTGGACGAGGGGCGTATATATATATATATATAGCATTTCACTTCTATTTCAACACATATATAATTTTTACAACGCATATACAACTTATACATCGAACGTACAACTTATACAACGCTTATACAAGAGGTGTACAACGCTTATATAACTCATACATCGACTGTATAATTTATACATCGTCGTTTTCCATATCGTTTATAAATTAGAAATCTCATATTGGGTTCCACTTCACCAAAATTTGCAGAAGGCTCAGAAAAATATGCGGTCTCTTCTAAAATGTAGAAGACGTCCACACGAGTCCACTGTCTCTTGTTTCACTGAATTTGGTCAATACACGAAAAAGATATGATTTTTAAACGATTAATCAATTTTGCAACGGTTTTAAACTGTGGAAATTAGTTCAGAAGTTCAAACCCGTTACCTGCTTTAAATCTTCGAAACTAGGTTTTAACCTTTCGCTCGATCCGTGAGGTGTTGCGTCAATCAGCCACTGCCACGCTGTAGAGGGGAGAGAGGCGCACCCAACGATGGTGGCGCGGCGGACTCCGGTGGTCAGAATCGGGTGCGGCGGCGGTGGGAACGACGCGACTTCCTGGCCCTGGATCTCGACGTACACGAAGCGAGGAGGGGCGAAGGTGGTATAGATTTGAAGAGGGGAGGGAGGCGAACAAAAAACCCAACTGGAGGCGGGGCTGAAGATCGACGTGGCGGGGCTGAAGATCGACGTGGCGGCGGCAAAATGCTCGGGAAGTTTCGAGCCACTTCCGACGTTTATCAGGGGGGGGGGGGGGGGGGAGGAGAGAGAATTTCTTTTTTTTATATAAAAAATATGATTGGCCGGTGGGTTTTAAGGGGTTTTCTGACACGACCACCAATCTAAACCCAACAACTATCGTCCCTAGCGTTTTACCCCCATTCCGAACACAATGGGATATGTTTCGTAGGCCCATTCGACTGTTTCAGTCAGTTTTCCTTCAAATTAAAATATAAAATATTAATATTTGATTTGAACGTACATTTCAATTTGCCAGGGCCACAAACTGATTCGAAAAATTCCAGAAAAATAAACCTAGCTATGTTTTGATGATACGGTCCCAACAAAACTAGTTTCGTCGAATTCTGAGACTGTTTGCAAAAAGGCCCATTTCTGGTCGATCCAATTTAACTGTAATTGACCAAAACACGTTTTCATTTGCCACGCTCACATACTAGCATCAAAAATTATGAAATTTGAAACCTAGCAATAACTTCACATCCCGGATCCAACAAAAGTGGTTTCGTCGAATTCCGAGGTCGTTTGCAAAATGGCCAATTTCACGGGCTATATAATTTCCATAGCGACCTTTCTGAAAATTCATTCGGCCATAAATTTTGCTTTCCGCTATGAAACTTCGATTTTTTTGATTAGTTAGAAAGGTATTCACTAACAGATTTAAATATTTTTGGTTTCCCTCAAATCCGTTTTGTTTTGCACCCGGTACAGTCCGACAAAGTTTGAATTCAAATTTTGAAACTACCGCGCCATTTCGGGCCTTGTTTATAATTAGAATTAATTATATTCGTTTTCAATTGTCAATTCAAACTCACTTTTCATCGCTATTATTTAAAATATTTATTTTAAATATTTATTTTAAATATTTAAAATCCATTATTTTAGCCAATTTAAAATTTTAAAATTGGTTCAGATTTTCCGGGTCGTTACCAGTTGGTTCGATCTGAGTTTGGATTCAAGTTTCTGGTATCAAATAGTGGTTGTATACGAATTGTAGAGGAGATCGGTGCAATTTTGGTTCGCCCGTTTACTGTGGGTTCGAGTGGAAAGCGCTCTGTCGCGATACCATGGAAGTGAGCTAGTTTAATCCTTTGGCGAGGAGATGATGGAGACTGAAACGAGGAGTTCAACGGTGAGGAGTTTGGAAGTTGCCGTGGAGTAGAGAACAAGAATTTGGGGGAAGAAAGAAATCGATGATGGTTGGAAATGGATGAAGCAGGCGTCGGTTTTGTTCAGAGTGGAAGAAAGGTATGCGGGTATTGGGCTTTTAGATAGACATATGGGGTTAGGATGGAGGGTTAGGCCATCTACAAAAGGTTAAGGCCCCTTTTATTTACGTAAAAATAGTTTAATTAAAAGTTTTGTTTAATTTTTGTTTAAACGTTTGTTGGATAATAGAGTAGTGAAAGAGGAATTGGAATGTTTTATCTGAAGGGATGAGCAGCTCATATGTCGGGAAGGAGAAGGGGTATACGGTTTAGAGTTTTTGTTTGGAGAAGATGGGCTTGGTTGGGATGATAAGAATGAAATTCAACGAACAGGATCCGACAGAATCATAGGGACGGACACTGCAGAATGGAACTGACTGGGAGGGAATTGGAGCCCGTTACAACTTATAGCAAAATAAATTGTCCGTCTGAATCAAGCGATGGTTATCGTTATTAACGATGATCGTCCAATGTGAGTAAATCTCACTAACGCTACATAGTTGTTTTTATAAAGTATTTTTAGAACTGATAAATGTTGGTTGATTGTTGTGTGTTGACTGTTTGGATGAACTGCTAGTTAGTTGGTTGAAATTATATATATATATATATATTTATATATATATAAATCGTTAAATATATATTGATTCTGTTGATCAGAATACTTCATATTGAAATGAAGTTGATGTTAATTATATTGTTTAACATTTGTGATGCAGGGAAACAGTTTGGTGGGACCCAACTAGGTTCCTCAATATATAAAATACTGTTTTGTTTCATATATTGTGATATATGATGTGATGTATAATCTGTTGTTGATTATGTGTGTTTGAATGATATCGATCACTATTGTTTGGTATTTTAAATACCGTAAGAAATACTGGAATGTTAAAAGGAAATTTTCAATGTTATATTGAAAAAGAAATAAATAAAATCAAAAGAGTTAATCGAATTATAGTTAATCGATTAGAGTTAGAATAAATCGACTAGAGTTAGAGTTAATTGATTAGAGTTAATCAGTTAGAGTTAACCAGTTAGAGTTAATCAGTTAGAGTAAATCAGTTAGATTTAACCAGTTAGAGTTAATCAGTTAGAGTTAACCAGTTAGTGTTAATCAGTTAGAGTTATTCGATAGAGTTAATTAAATAGAGTTAATCAAATTTAGTTATTCGAAAGAGTTAAATCGAATTAGAGTTAATCGAATATTAGTTAATCGAATAAGTGTTAAATCGAATTAGAGTTAATCAAATAAGAGTTAATCAAGTTAGAGTTAGTCGAGTGTTAGTTAATCAAATAGAGTTCGTCGAGTATTGGTTAATCAAAGATAAGAATTTATCAAATAGAGTTATTCGAAAGTGAGATGATTGAATATTAGTTATTAGAAGAGAGTTAATCAAATATAAGTTATTCGAAAGTGAGATTATCGAATATTAGTTATTCAAGGTGAGTTAATCGAATATTAGTTATTCGAAGAGAGTTAATCGTCGAATTCGATTATATGAATTCGGTTAAGTACATAAACTTTCCGGGTTTTCAATCAAGATTTATTTATTAAATAAATTTATTAATTTGAATTAATAAATAAGAGTTATGCCTAAGTTATTATATTTCGGAAGCATGGAATTATAACACCATAGTTATAATCAAATGGTTTCTGTAAAAGAAGTGGATTCGTAAATAGAATCTGAGAGTTACGTAAGGAAGTTTGTTAAAGATTTAAAAGATAAACTTTGTCTATTTCGAAGTTAAAACGTTGTTCAGTTAAGGTCTGAGAGGTAATTATACCCCAACTTGATTGACTCCCTTCTTAACTAAGGAATGTTTAAGATTTGATCGTGAAGGATGGTTAAGTGAATTTAGTTAATGAGTGTAATGGTTTGAGTTGGCTTAGCGATGTTTTATTTAAACATCTGTTTAAAACCAATGAAGGAGTTTTGGAAATGTTTTCCAAATAAGAATCAGAAATATTTTCTAATAATAGAAAATAAGAAATGGAAATGTTTTCCAATGTTCATAACATATATTTTCTGAATATATAAAATAAGGAAATATGAATATATATATATATATATATATATATATGATAATGATGATGATGATGATTGATCAGTAGAAATTCCAATTGGAAATAAAATTGTTGTTTACACACGTGTTTTCATTTGATAGTTAAATCACCGACTATCAAAGTTTCTGACCATTTTTACGTTGTTAATATGGAGAGACCGGTTGGCTTATAATCCGAAGAACCACTCCGTATTGGCATAAGCGTTGCAAACCAAGTATGCTGAATATATTGAAGACGGAGTAAAGTGCAAGGGCTATTGTATAAATCTTAGGTAGAGATTGCCTAAGATGGATGTACGGAGTAGTGCCTTCGGTTTGTCCAGTCCCAGGACAACTTGAATGGACGAGTGTTTGATAGGGTATATCTGGTAGATCGCGTAAGTTGATCGTTTCAAACGTATTTACGTTGGTGACGGAGGAATTCGCTTCTCTAAGCTTATACCCGTGGTATTTTTGGGGAAATCAATTTGTGATTTGACGGTTATGATGATGTGGAATTCAAAGTAAATGAAGACGTGATCTGTATAGAGATACGTTATAACCTCAAGCCTCATCAACTGGGAAATGACAGAAATCGGGCAGGCAGCATGGCTAAGTGGGCCGCACCCAATTAGTGTATATTGTCACCATCTAGAGAATATTCATATTTGTTACTTCTTTCAATTCTGTATCTCCCGGGAATGGTTATGTTGGTTTATCAACTGTAAGGTGATGATACAGTCGATACACTTAAGCGAAATGAGTGGTCGGTCATTTGTAGCCGAGTTGCAAGATGTTCTTGTTGAACTCCAGTGTATCGCTTCTAGAGCACACTGATCGAAAGGTGGTTCCATACCTTGTCATAGTTGGAATCCATTCCCCAAATAAGAGCCCGCGGTTTTGATTGTATATTATATATGTAGAACGTTAGATGCAAGCGTTTCTGCTAGATTTCTATTTACTTGATCTAGACATTATTATAATATCAGACAAGTATCGTTTTAGAAATATTTTGGGTTATCATAAGGTAAAAGCCATCCGCGTTTATGTGTGGATCGGTCTCATGATTATCCTTTGTTTCAGAAGAATTTTGAAAGTTAAATCAAATGATTTGAGTTTGCTCACACCAGTCACATGACTGACCCAGAGTTTATTTTGTTTTGTTTTCCCTAAACTCTTGGGTGCCAAATTTTGTACGGGCAGTCAAGTAGTCGGGATTTTACAGATACTTGAAGAGCTGGAGAAGGAGGCTTCAGGATTATATAGCTATTGTTATTTCCGCTGTGTTGTAAGTGTTATACTCAAATAATGGTATTGTATACAGATACTGTTTTATTTCAAAGTTATGTTATGAAATATATTTATTCATTCCGCTGTGAGATTCGTGTTTACTCTGATGTTGTATGTTCTTCTTCTTCTTCTATTCTAAGTTTCTATCTTTTCTATTCTCACCCTATAATTTCTTTCATGGACTATCCGGTGTTTCCGATGCTTGAATAGTCAACATGGTGTTATATGCCGATATCCAAGATCACGAAAACCCCGGGTCGTTACAATGGTATCCGAGCTTAAGGTTAAGTGATTACCTTGGCTTTGTGGCGTGACTCAGTAGATATGGGGTTAGAAATACCCTATATTGAGTTGAGTGTATATATACGAGTGAACGTATTTGTTATTTGATATAAAATGGTTTTATTTTGTGTAGATTTATTGGTTGAGTTGTTTATGGGTTCTGATCGATCATTTGATCCACTGTATCTGTAGGGGTTTATAAACACTTGAATACGATGGGTCGACACGATATCTTTTGAAAAGAGGGTAAATGAAACTAATTTTACCCAAAGTATAATTTGATATAGCGAATATATATATATATATATATTGGAATTATAATATATTGGATATATTTGGTTGTTATTATAATCGAGTAAATTTTTAATGGAAATGGTTATATATATAATCAAATAAAATTCGTATAAGTATTACGAAGTAAATTAGATCTGAATTTAAATCGGAATTGAAATTAAAACCCTGGAAAGTTGGAAAGGTGTTTGTAAATGGATTTGAATTGAATATATGAGTATTTTAAAATCTTGGGAGATTTTAAATTTTTTTACTAGCATTGTGAATGATATTTTGAAATGTATTTCAAAATGGAATAGTTTAAAAGTGATTTTTAAAGTGATATAGTATTGAACTCACTTCGATAGCTGGGAAATTACCCTGATGATGAATTGCGACGTCATTAGTGTTCATTTTTGAGTTGTAAGTGACGGATTCTACCAAAGATTTTGTTTTTAGAGTGTTTTGAGGAAAAAAGTTATTCAAGGAATTCAAATGTTTTGAATTGTTATTATGATTTCAAAATGTAATTGAAATAAAAACCCAGGAATTTAAATCTTGAAATTCAAAATTTAACTTATTAAGTTAAATAAATCAAGATGGTAAAGATAAGTAAATAAATTAGAATTTAACTTGAGATAAGTTAAAAAAAACTGGATTTGGTTAGAGAATAACTTGGAATGGAATTGAGTTGATATGTTAAGAGTTTGGAATTTGAGATTGGAGTTTGAATGGAATTTGACTTTGGTTTAAACAAATGATTGTGTTGAGGATGAACTGATTGCCGTTTGATTGGAATGATACTGGTATATGCTGAATTGGTAACATATGCAAAGGATATCATGCAAAGGGTATAATGATATGCCCGATAAAAAGGTACCAGTTTATATTGTATATGGGGTTGAGATTTTGATGAGCCGAATTGGCAAGCCGCTTGTCTATTTGGTTTTCTTTTGGGTTGAAGAAGGCTTATAGAGGCGAGTTGGAGTTAGAGCTATTGACCAATACAAAGGAGGTGCTGGGGAATTTTTTTGAAAAGTTAAGGTGTTAGAAAATTTTCAGGATTTTTGAAAATTTTCATTAGTAGGAATAAATAAATATTTAATTGAAATTAAATTGGTTCAGTTAAAAGAAGTAAACAAAACATTTTTAACCCAGTTAATAGGGTGTGTTTTTTACCTTAGCAATTTCGACGACAAAATTATTTTAAAGGGGGAAGAATGTAATGTCCCGTATTTTTACTGTATAATAATTAATTAATTTAATTATTTATATAGTGATTTAGAGGATTTAATGGTGGTTTAATTAAATAACTTTAAATATTTAATTAATATAATAATTTAATAATATATATAATTCTGAAATAATCAGAATTGGCTGAAATGGCAATACGGTGTGAATTGTGCAAATTCAAAATATATAATTCAATTTAGAATTTGAATTAGAATAACGAATATATTATTTGAACGACAGTTGAACGTATAATTATATTTTAATTAAAATCGAGCTCGAAATGGCGCCGTAGTTTGCTATTTGGCGATTCGAACTTCAACTGGATATACAGGATTCGTTTTAAATCGGATTTCTGTGAAACAAGAAACGTTCGGAGCCGGTGAAGTATATTTTTCTAATGAAATTGAAAAATCGGGATTTCATTGTGTAGATTTTGATTTATGTCAAAATCAAATTTTAGAAAAGTCGCTATGGAATTCCTTTATAATTTATATCGATTTATTTATATTTTAAAAAGGATTTTTAAATATAAATCGAATATCGAAGTAACACTGGATTTGAAATATCGAGTTATAAATCCCGTTGGAGCTATATGATATTCAAGTGTGGATATATACGATAATATTTATTTTTAAATATTATATTTAATTATTTTTATATATGTTTATATATTTAAATGGGTTATTTAGAGCTTTAAAAATAGCCAGTTTTGCATACGACCTCCGTTTTCGATGAAACTAATTTTTTTGGATCCGCAATGTTAAATTATTACTAGATATCAAGTTTCGTGATTTTTGAAGTCAGTATGTGGCCGTACGGGATTTTAATGTTAAATATAGTCGATAACTTAACCTTTAAAAATATGCTGTGTGAGCAAACGGAGTCGGAATTCGACGAAACCAGTTTCGTTGGGTCTGTAATGTCGAACTGAAGGTGTATGTCCATTTTCGTGATTTTTGGGTATCGTATGCGAGTATAGGAATTTTTAACAATAAATACATATAGCGTTTGCTTAAAAATCAATAAAATAATCGAATAAAAAATGTTATATTTATCCTATATAATACCCTTAACTATTTCCTAAACCTAATTTCTTCATTCCACAAGTCAACTAATATTTCCGACCGTAACTTTTTGTCCAGGAAATAAATTTCAATCTTCATAAATTCTCAAACAAATCAAATAAAATCCCATAAACTACTAAACTAACATATGCAAACTCGCAAGGTGATTCTCTTCAACCTCTTATGGGTTTCGTTGGGTTCAGAGACAAGTTTGTTCGATGTTTTGTTGACAGCATTAGTTTAGGGTTGGGTTTTTTTCCACGATTTAGGAGGAGTTGGTTCGATCTGAGTTTGGATTCAAGTTTCTGGTATCAACTAGAGGTTGCATACGAATTGTCGAGGAGATCGGTGCAATTTTGGTTCGCCCGTTTGCTGTAGGTTCGAGCGAAAAGCGCTCTGTCACGATACTGAAAGTGATCAAGTTTAATCCTTTGGCGAGGAGATGATGGAGACTGAAACGAGGAGTTCAGTAGTGAGGAGTTTGGAAGTTGCCGTGGAGTAGAGAATGAGAATTTGGGGGGAGAAAAAAATCGATGATGGTTGGAAAGGGATGAAGCAGGCGTCGGTTTTGTTTAGAGTGGAAGAAAGGTGTGCGGGTAATGGGCTTTTAGATGGACGGATGGGCTTTAGGATGGAGGGTTGGGCCATCTACAAAAGGTTAAGGCCCCTTTTATTTAAGTAAAAATAGTTTAATTAAAAGTTTTGTTTAATTTTTGTTTAAACGTTTGTTGGATAATAGAGTAGTGAAAGAGGAATTGGAATGTTTTATCTGAAGGGATGAGCAGCTCATATGTCAGGAAGGAGAAGGGGTATACGGTTTGGGGTTTTCGTTTGGAGAAGATGGGCTTGGTTGGGCTGATAAGAATGAAATTCAACAAATAGGATCCGACAGAATCATAGGGACAGACACTACAGAATGGAACTGATTGGGAGTGAATTGGAGCCCGTTACAATTTATAGCAAAATAATTTGTCCATCTGAATCAAGCGATGGTTATCGTTATTAACGATAATCATCCAATGTGAGTAAATATCACTAACGCTGCACAGTTATATCTTTATAACGTATTTTTAGAACTGATAAATGCTAGTTGATTGTTGTGTGTTGACTGTTTTGATGAAATGCTAGTCAGTTGGTTGAAATTATATATATATATATAAAAATCGTTAAATATATATTGATTCTGTTGATCAGAATACTTCATATTGAAATGAAGTTGATGTTAATTATATTGTTTAACATCTTTGATGCAGGGAAAAAGGTTGGAGGGACCCAACTGGGTTCCTCAATATATAAAATACTGTTTTGTTTCATATATTATGATATATGATGTGATGTATAATCTGTTGTTGATTATGTGTGTTTGAATGATATCGATCACTATTGTTTGGTATTTTAAATACCGTAAGAAATACTGGAATGTTAAAAGGAAATTTTCAATGTTATATTGAAAAAGAAATAAATAAAATCAAAGGAGTTAATCAAAGGAGTTAATCGAATTATAGTTAACCGATTAGAGTTAGAATAAATCGATTAGAGTTAGAGTTAATTGATTAGAGTTAATCAGTTAGAGTTAACCAGTTAGAGTTAATCAGTTAGAGTTTACCAGTTAGAGTTAATCATTTAGAGTTAACCAGTTAGAGTTAACCAGTTAGAGTTAATCGATAGAGTTAATTAAATAGAGTTAATCGAATTTAGTTATTCGAAAGAGTTAAATCGAATTAGAGTTAATCGAATAAGAGTTAAATCAAATTAGAGTTAATCGAATATTAGTTAATCGAATAAGAGTTAATCAAGTTAGAGTTAGTCGAGTGTTAGTTAATCAAATAGAGTTCGTCGAGTATTGGTTAATTGAAGATAAGAATTTATCAAATAGTGTTATTCGAAAGTGATATTATCGAATATTAGTTATTAGAAGAGAGTTAATTGAATATAAGTTATTCGAAAGTGAGATTATCAAATATTCGTTATTCGAAGTGAGTTAATCGAATATTAGTTATTCGAAGAGAGTTAATCATCGAATTCGATCATATCGAATTCGGGAAAGTACATAAACTTTTCGGGTTTTAAATCAAGATTTATTTATTAAGTAAATTTATTAATTCAAATTAATAAATAAGAGTTATACCTAAGTTATTATATTTTGGAATCATGGAATTATAACACCATAGTTATATTCAAATGGTTTATGTAAAAGAAGTGGATTCGAAATAGAAACCGAGAGTTACGTAAGGAAGTTTGTTAAAGATTTAAAAGATAAACTTTGTCTATTCCGAAGTTAAAACATTGTTCAGTTAAGGTCTGAGAGGTGATCATACCCTAACTTGATTGACTCCCTTCTTAACTAAGGAATGGTTAAGGTTTGATCGTGAGGGATGGTTAAGTGAATTTAGTTAATGAGTGTAATGGTTTGAGTTGGCTTAGCGATGTTTTATTTAAACATCTGTTTAAAACCAATGAAGGAGTTTTGGAAATGTTTTCCAAATAAGAATCAGAAATATTTTCTAATAATAGAAAATAAGAAATGGAAATGTTTTCCAATGTTCATAACATATATTTTCTGAATATAGAAAATAAGGAAATATGAATATATATATATATATATGATAATGATTGATCAATAGAAATTCCAATTGGAAATAAGATTGTTGTTTGCACACGTGTTTTCATTTGATAGTTAAATCACCGACTATCAAAGTTTCTGACCATTTTTACGTTGTTAATATGGAGAGAGCGGTTAGATTATTATCCGAAGAACCACTCCGTATTGGGATAAGCGTTGCAAACCAAGTATGCTGAATATATTGAAGACGTAGTAAAGTGCAAGGGCTATTGTATAAATCTTAGGTAGAGACTGCTTAAGATGGATGTACGGAGTAGTGCCTTCGGTTTGTCCAGTCCCAGGACAACTTGAATGGACGAATGTCTAACAGAGTATATCTGGTAGATCGCGTAAGTTGATCGTTTCAAACGTATTTACGTCGGTGGTAGAGGAATTCGTTTCTCTTAGCTTATACCCGTGGTATTTTTGGGGAAATTAATTTGTGATTTGACAGTTATGATGATGTGGCATTCAAAGTAAATGAAGACATGATCTGTATAGAGATACGTTATAACCTCAAGCCTCATCAACTGGGAAATAACAGAAATCGGGCAGGTAGCATGGCTAAGTGGGCCGCACCCAATTAGGTTATATTTTCACCATCTAGAGAATATTCATATTTGTTACTTCTTTCAATTATGTATATCCAGGGAATGGTTATGTTGGTTTACCAACTGTAAGGTGACAATATATTCGATACGCTCAAGCAAAATGAGTGGTCGATCATATGTGGCCGAGTTGCAAGATTTTCTTGTTGAACTTCAGTGTATCGCTTCTAGAGTACACTGATTGGAAGGTAGATCCATACCTTGTCGTAGTTTGAATCCATTCCCCAAATAAGAGCCCGTGGTTTTGATTGTATATTATATATGTAGAACGTTAGATGCAAGCGTTTCTGCTAGATTTCTATTTACTTGATCTAGATATTATTATAACATCAGACAAGTATCGTTTTAGAAGTATTTTGGTTTATCATAAGGTAAAAGCCATCCGTGTTTATGTGTGGATCGGTCTTATGATTATCCTTTGTTTCAAAAGAATTTTGAAAGTTAAATCAAATGATTTGAGTTTACTCACACCAGTCACATGACTGACCCAGAGTTTATTTTGTTTTGTTTTCCCTAAACTCTTGGGTGCCCAATTTTGTACGGGCAGTCAAGTAGTCGGGATTTTACAGATAATTTTCGCTATGTTGTAAATGTCATACTCAAATAATGGTATTGTATACAGATACTGTTTTATTTCATAGTTATGTTATGAAATATATTTATTCGTTCCGCTGTGAGATTTGTCTTTACTCTGATGTTGTATGTTCTTCTTCTTCTTCTATTATAAGTTTCTATCTTATCTATTCTCTCCCACTAATTTCTTTCATGAACTATCCGGTGTTTCCAGTGCTTGAATAGTCGACATGGTGTTATATGTCGATATCCAAGATTGCGAAAACCCCAAGTCGTTACAGTTATTTCTGTCATTTTGTTATTATGTACAACTTTACATTATTCGGCCCATGTTACCGTTAGACGGTATATTATAAATACGGTATATCTGTTGGAAAATTTGTGTAGCTCTGGTACCACTTTGTTGGAAATTTTAGAAGAGGAAGATGAATTGTAAGTAAGAGAATAATTTCTTTTTGAGAAGAAGGAAAAACTTTTATTGCTTGATATAACTTGATTACATAATTTGCTTCATACTTGCTTGATTACAACAAATAAGGGAGTAGGCCCTATTTATAACATAACCATGCTTCTACACTTTTCTGCTTCTAGAGTTTTTTTGGTACACTTCTCTTTTTTCTATGTCTTTCCTTAATTCTCTTATTTTCTTGATTGTTCATTCTTTAGAATTTTAAAATTACATAATTAAGAAATCTAGATTTACTTCCACTAATTTAGACCTTTCCTAATACAAGAATTTAATTTGTTACATAATTGATGTTATAAAACCAAGTTTATTTGTTTCCTTTTATTTTCAACATCCCCCCGTAAACTTTGTTTTATTACTCCAAGTAGATTTCTTTGTATCTCACGTGTTTTGGCAGAAATGAAGAAATTATCCAAATTTTCTTTTTTCGTTTCTTCCTCTTTCCCAATATGAAGATCTTCAATGCAATTTCTTCAACGGTGCTCCATTCTTTTTGTCCTCCTTCATTCGCACAAAACGTTCCAAAAAGTGTGTGCTCTAGCTTCCATCTTATTCCGGTGTCATAAACTTTGAATGAGTCATATATGGCATCTTTAAATTCTTTTAAAAAATCACTTTACAGTATTAGATCAATTCAATTTCTTTGTTTGTGTTAACTAATACCGAACAAACAACAACACTAGCCTTTTTCTCACCAGCACCTTCAAGCATGACTTTAGACTCTTCTTCCACGACAACATCCTCTCTCTCATCAATAATTTTAGATACAATAATATCATCAAGCTTCTCATTATCGGCATTCTTTGTATCAGGCACCGCTTCACTTACTTCTTCAACTTGAGTTTTTTATTCATCGTCTACCTCATTCAACTCCACTACACTGTCAGCTTCTTCAACATCATTAGCGCAAAACTCAACTTCAATAGGTTTCAAATCTCTCTCTTTTTCAATAGCATTAATGTTACTAGCACTTTTATTCTCCTCTTCCGCCTCGATGACCGAACTCACTTCAATAATATTAGATTCATTCTTCTCTTGTACGACTATGGGCACTGAACTTTCTTCAACTTTAGCTGTATTTTCTTTTCCTACTTCATTTGATTCAACCGCCCTATTAACATTTATGGCATTATTTGCATCAATCCCAACTTCAGTATCCTTCCTTTTATAAGCAACATACCCAGCTTCCTTTTGCTTCTGCACCTCATTTTTCCTCTCCTTCTCCTTCTCTGTCTCATCCATTATCTCTTCTTCCATCGAATCTGGCATAGTCTCTTCTTTCTTCTTCTCTTGCTCCTTCTCGTTCACACTCTTGCTATCCTTTTTTTCATCTTTCTCATCAATCAGCTTATCTTCTTTCATTATTTTTCCATCATCTTTTCCATATACTTTTTTCAAGAAATTCCATGAATCTTTTATACACCTTCCTCTAAAAATGAGATCTGAAGCTTTCTCATCGACGTTCTCAGCAATCACAGAAAGAGCACGATAATCATTCCGTTTTAATTTCGCATAGGCTTTCTTGTCCATTTGCGACATGCTTTCGACGTCTTTACGCCATTCATAGCCATTTTCAACAATTTCCCATAGACCTTTGGAGATTAGCTCCTCTTTTTTTCCTACTGCTCCATTCCTCAAAATTCTCTTTTGTGAGAACAAACGTCGAAAGAAATAGAAATGCCATAATTTCAACCAGGATCCGATCCCACTTTGTTGGAAAATTTGTGTAGCTCTGATACCACTTTGTTGGAAATTTTAAAAGAGGAAGATGAATTGTAAGAAAGAGGAATAATTTCTTTTTGAGGAGAAGGAAAAACTTTTATTGTTTGATATAACTTGATTACATAATTTGCTTCATACTTGCTTGATTACAACAAATGAGGGAGTAGACCCTATTTATAACATAACCATGCTTCTACACTTTTCTGCTTTTAGAGTTTTTTATCTACACTTCTCTTTTTTCTATGTCTTTCCTAATTCTCTTATTTTCTTGATTTTTCATTCATTAGAATTTTCAAATTACATAATTAAGAAATCTAGATTTACTTCCACTAATTTAGACCTTTCCTAATACAATTGTTACATAATTGATGTTATAAAACCAAGTTTACTTGTTTCCTTTTATTTTCAACAATATCAACCTTTGTACAATTTGTTCAACTAATAATACATTTCAATCTTCTTCCTCTTTAGTTCTTGCAATGGCTTTAGCTATAATTCTGTTTTTTCCCCTTGATCGGGTTTTATTTAGCCGGCTAAGGGCTCAGGCTTTTAAAAAGCCGGTTATGCCCCAAAAAGAGTAAACTTAGTCGACTTTGATAAAGATGGCTATGTTAATGGTGTGCGCCATATCGTGTTGTGGATTACGATCCAACAGGTATAGATTCGTAATCCACAACATTTCCTTAGCCGAATTTATAAAAGATGGTTAAGGATACACAACAACTCCACGTTGGGGTTGCTGTATTTTCTCCTATTAAGGTAGGCGGGGGTCAATTAGGTTGAATTTTATGCCCTCTAATCCATCCGGTTGGGAATGGTCTTAGAAATAATGTTATGTCTATTTCGGCTTTCTTTGTTTTCTTTGATAAAGAATACAAAATTCCTCTAATATAGGGTCATCTTGTGAATTTACATAAAATGATATTTTCTTTGAATTACGATTTGATTACAATAACGAGTACCTAAATGCAGGACCGTTGCCATGATTACCCTTGGGCCATAACGAGGTCTATACCTGTAGAGCTTAAGCCCTGGACCAATTTTTAAGCATGGTACGACAGTTCAAGTAAAAAGCGGTTTGTAGTGAAGAAAATTTGAATACAATTTTCGTGGTTTTAAAAGGGGACTTGCACTTGGAACCATAATTAAAACAAGCAAAATCATTACCATAACACTACACATGCTACAAACAATAGTGCACGACATATTTTATATATAAAGAATTCCAAAATTTCGGGACCTTTTCAAAACTGTACCTTGGACATGAGTACATGGGTTTAAGGGATTGTAATTTTAATTCACTTTGAGCAATCCCAACCAAGAGGTTGGGATTGGTCAATTCATAATGCGTCAACCAAAACCGACTACCAACAAAAAAAGAAATAAGAGTCTTAGCCAGCTTATTTTAAGCCAACAAAGGCCCCTCATATGGATTGCAATCCACATATTTACCTAAACGACTTAAAATAAGCCGACTAAGGATAAATCGGTTATAGCCGACTTATATAAAGTCGGTTATAACCCATCCCCTTATTTAAACTCGAGCCGCCTTCAATCTCCCCTCTTTTACCATTCTAGCATTCCAGTTCACCAAAAAATAATAATGAGAAGAGCGCGGAGGTGCATACGTGGAAGAGGTAGTAGAAGCATTGGGAACGTTCCACCAGAGGAAGAAAATACTCTAGTAGGAGAAAACTTACTAGAGACCAGTACCAGAGGACATCGTACCAACATTGTGAGGAGAAGACACATATGTAGAAGTAGTGATTTTGTAAACATGGACCTATATATCAACCAAAATTTAGGACCGGACAAAGAATTGGTGAATTTCCATGTACTTTCTGGAAACGAAGTTCACATCAGTACGCTCGTCGATGATTCGATAAGATTATTTTTTTCTATTTTAATTTTCATAAACACTTTATACAATGTAAATTGAATATTCATCATGTTTACTGTTGGTCTCGGTGAGAGCGAATACATGGGTCTTGGGTTAGTATAATTCGAAATTCTCTTGTAAGGAATTTCATTATCAATATGAAAGATTACAAGATCAAATTCTCTCTTACAATATTATCACTCTTTTACTCACAAATCACATAAATTACAATCAAATCCGTTAGAGAACAATGAGGAAAACGCATCAATCCGCGGAGAAATGATGTGGATGTGGTAGAATTAGAAGGATTCTTCCTTGTTCATGAACTTGTTTGATCAACCTTCAACTCTCCGATCGTTTGGATGTCTTTGATGGAGATCATGATCCATGGATTAATCTTTGATTTATGATGTTGGATAGATGCAAGGATTGTTCAAGAATATTTTTGACAGCACTTCGTGGCCTTAAGATTCCATCACCCCAAATGAAGAAGTGAGAGGATATTTATAGGAGATTTCTTGACCAAGAGGTAATTCTGTAATTACACAGGAAAACGCCATGACCCATGTCGCCACTGGCATGACTCAGATTCTTGTTATATCTTATGTTGCTAACGACATGGCTCATGTCGTTTGGCGGGTTAAGCCTCTGGCGTCTTGAACTCACGACAGACATGACTTTCCCTATCATGGCTCGTATCGTTGGTGTGATTCGACATTAGTTGGAGGCGACATGAGTGAGACGCGGTATGGTTTAGCTTCGGACTTTGAATGGCAATTAGCCTTTTATGTCGTTAAACGATATGGAGGCTGGACAGCATGACTCATGTCGTGTAACTTTATGTTTCTTTGTGCCTTAGGCTTATAGCACGCCATGGTGCCATATTGCATGATAACTTAGCCTCGATGTTATGAATGGTGCACGACATGGAAGGGCGCGACATGATTGCAAGCGACCTGATGTAGTATGGATGAACCTCTTCCTTTGAGACACGACTCTAACGGCTTGGCTTTCATATCTCGCGGCATAAGTAGGTCACGACATGGTTTGCATTGAGATCTTGAGTAGCAGCTTGCTCCTCATGTCGTTCACTTGTTCCTTATGTCGCTGAACGACATGGTGGATGGACGGCGTGATTGCCAGATGCTTTTACTTTACTCTATCGCCATGAATGAAATGCGGCACGACGTGGGGCCAACCTGGTTTCCTCGGGGCGACATGGTGTGGTATGACATGGCTTGATCTTGTGCTCTTGTCCTACGATATGTCCTTGAAGCACCTTGGCATCCACACCATGAACTCGAGTTTGACTTGGTTTCATTATGATGTGGACACGGCATGATTATTAGCGACATGGCGCTATACGACATGGTTTGAAATCGAATCGGTTTTGAGGTTAGGACAAATGATTTGTCCTCTGACGACATGACTTATGCACCACTCTTATAATATATTAGACCCATCTTTTTATGGGTTAACATTTTCCCCTCGAAGTTCATGTTATTGAAAAATGACATGGGCTTCGAACTATAATATTACCAATCTCTTTAGTCACGGATTTATATTAACTTATCGATCAGTCCATTCATATAACCATGCCGCAAGTCGTTTGATCCCTTTTTCATTTCGCTCCGGAACTTATGTCGTTCTGGACCTTAAGTCGATCTGGATCGGCCTATTTTTCTTCGCATCTGTATATAATTTCCCAGGTCGTTCGCCCTTTCATTCCCAATCATATCTAAAGCTTCTTCCTTGTTAATGGCGGACTGTCTCTTCCTTTGAGCGCATCAACGGAGCATCTCTCAACCCCGTCGATTTCAACTTCGGCCAAATCCAAATTCCAACCCAATCAAGTCTTTGCTCAGAAGTGATCTGAATCATCTCGATAATTTGCATCACAAAGATCGAAGCCTTTCTCCATTGTCGGTCACCCAAGAGAGATTCTGCCTATATTTCAGGTTCTGATCTTGTTTTTTGATCCTTCGAATGCTTAGATTTGTATAAAATTTAGGAATTTACTTTCGGTTTCGACTCAGTTGCAATTGTATGAACCGTTTCAATGATTTTGTAATCTTGAATTGTTGTGAATCAAGATTGGGTCTTATTTGTGATGGACTGGTTGTGTACAATGGATGTGAAATGTCATGTTGTTGTTTTTTTTAAACTTGATCCTCACTATATGTATATATGTCGCTTGTTAAAACGTATGAACCGTAGAACTTATGTTGTTCTTGCATGATTTTGAATTATCCTAAAGATCCCTAGTTGCATGAACGACATGATGCTCATGTCGTCATGACATTCCAATTTGTAGAAATCATGCGATCCATCAAACCCGCAAAAGTAGTATGAGTTTTGGCCCAGGAATTACATGATTCTCGAGCTGTGGACCGGTATGGGTCTCAAACCATGAATTATTATGATTTCCATGCTGGGGACCGTCATGAGCTTCAAGTCATAGATCGACATGAGTTTTAAGTCATTGATGAGCACGAGTTTCAAGTCGTGGATTGACATGAGCTTCATGTCGTGAATCGACATGAGTCTTATGTCATGCACCGACGTAAACCTCATGCCGCAAACCGACGTGAATCTCATGTCGTGAATCGACATGAATTTTATGTCGTGCACCGACATGAACCTCATGCTGCAAACCGACATGAATCTCATGTCGTGAATCGACATGAAGCCCATGCCCTAACGACTTAACTCCAATGTCCACACACGCCTTGCTCTAGTGTTTGTCATCTTTGATTTAACTCTTTGATGTGTTTTCTCATCTCCAATCCTTGAACCTTGTCGTTAGAAAACTGAAATGTATTCAAGTATATTTGTGTAGAATGACTACTGAAAAGCAAATCCTTTCTCAAAGTAAAGAGACCTCCACGGCACAAACCAATCCCTCTATAAACAGCGTTTCCGAGACTGAAATAGCTACTACCTCTAGCCAAGTTTTCGCCCCCTTCCTCCGGACCTTCTCCCGATTAAAGCCAGGGATCAAGAGAGACAGAGTACCACCCTTACTCAGGAGCAATACGAACCATTGTGTGGTCAATACGGAATTCCTCTTACAGATGCAATATTACCACAGGACGGCGTTTTTGCTGGTGACCCCCCTGTTGGATATGTTGCTGTAAGCAAACAAATGCTAACAGCAGGTGCTATTCCCCCGTTTAATCCCTTTTTAGGGTGAATCTTAAACCATCTAGGCATCAGTCCTTTCCAACTCCACCCTAATGGTTACACAGTTCTGTTGGGCCTTTATGTCCTTTTCATGGATACGATAAAGCAAGAGCCTACTTTCCAAGACCTTCGGTACCTAGGTTCTTTCAAGAGTAGGAAAGACACCCCCTCTATTATTCATGTTGAAGGTGCCATAAACCGGAAGCTGGTTCTCGAATTACCGGACAGTGTTTCAGGGTTTTTAAGCCAATTCTTCTTCGTCAGATGCCCCGAGCCATTCCGAGGGCAATGGACAGATGGAGCTATGCATATCTTATTCAGATGTCTTGACTTTACTTTCCTTTGAGTTATACGTTCTTACATCTTTTCCTTTTGAAATGTAGTACTCCCCACCCTGATTAAGGACAACAAAGCTCCCCCTTCTATTAAAACCACACATGAATCACTAAAAGCTATTGATGAGGCTAAGAGAAGTAGAAAGCTTTTAATTACAGATAGCACACTTCACCAACACGAACTACTCCATCCCTTAAGGAAATTTTTATGTAAGGCTGGACCTTCCACTCCTAAACCTAACCCTACGAAATCAGATTTAGTAAATCCAGACGACAGGAGTGTAACTCAAGCTGATCGGAACCCTTCCGTTGACCCTTCCTTGAAAAGATGTTCTGGGTCTGCTAGTGGAAAAACTTCGCCCACATCGAAGACTTTGGATAAGGATGAAGACTCTAACCATCATAGAGGCGAAGACAACACAATGTCGGTTGAGTTAATCGAGAAAGAGAACATTTTCCTGCCTCCTGAGCCAGAATTAGATTTCGAACAGGCTAAAAGAGGTGATAGTGAAGTGAATCCTTCTGATCTTGAGTGCATGATCGAACGTCATGGTGAAGACGTAGTTGTTTTAGAAACTGATCCAAATACTGAGACTACAACTGGAATTTCTCCTACTGAAAATGCAGCTAAAGAAGGTTCTACAGGTACATTTGACAATTTGAGTGATCTCAACTCTGCTAGATATCTTAGTCAGGATGGTTCGATTACTCAGCCTCTCAACTCTCAAACCATAGAAACCAGGCTTAGGGATGCAGCCTCAATTGAGTTGGTAAAGCATCTTAAATCTTTAGGAATTCCTTTAAACTCAGAGGATATGACCGGTCTGTTGACAACAGTATTTTTTAAAGAAATTCATCTTATGTATTTCAATTATTTTCCTGTGTTGGTATCTTGCTTTAGCATTCTTAGATACTTCATAGTTTTAAGTATCGAAAGCTAATGCATGCCTCATTTCAGGTTTAGACATGTACGGGAAACGCTCGTCAGGAATCAGGTCAGATTTCAGTAAGAGGATTAAAGCTATTGATCCGAAGCACCTACTACAATCCGAACCTCGGCAATCATCCCGTCACCATGAGCAACCCCATCCTCCTCCACCTTCGAAGCCCTCTTCTCAGTCTTTTCACGTATCAGAATCCATTTTCACCGAGGAACAAAGAAAGAAGATACGCGAGGAAGAAGAGGAAGAGGCTAGAAGGCGCAGTTGGCTAAGGGAAGACACTCCCGATGAAAGGGAACGAGGAAGGAAACGAGAAAGGGACGGTTCTTATAAGCATTCCCGAGTGGAGAAGCTGCCTATTAAACCCTGACTCCCTTCATCCTCTGGCCCTCATGGTCCTTCTGCTGAGATCCATTCGATCATTAATAAACCTCGCCATACTCTTGGCTCGACGAACATCTCCCTTACCGAAAAGCTCCCGGGTTGGAACTTGAAAGGGCTTTATTTTGATCGTGGAGTAAGTATAACCGACGCCGATGATTTTCTTAAAGAGGTGGATGTGGTTATAAGTCAAACACACACCCAGTTCAACATTGCTAAGAGTCAACTTGAGACCAAATGGAACATCATAAGAGATATCTTTTATCAAAAGTTGCGTGGATGGGAGAAACTTGGTTATGACTTCCAAAAGCGCCATGATTCTCATCTTACAAAAATTGCCGAGTTGGAGAATGACAAAGTCAAATGGGAGAAGGTTTTAGACGACCGTGATGCTACTATCGCAGTTCTTAATAAAAGAGTCGCAGAGTTAGAGGCATCAGACAGCGAGATTAAAAAGCTTCGGGAAGAACTCGAGGCTTCCAAACAAAGAGAAAAAGATGCCATAGCTGCCAAGCGCAATGTTGATGCCGAATTGGCTGTAGAGAAGGATTTCTCCAAACAATATCGGGAGGATGCCATTAATCTTCGTAAGGAAGTAATATCTCTGAAGGGTTCTAACCAGACACTGATGGCCAATGTTGAATCTCTTGAGAAGGACAAGATAATTGCAGAAGAGACTCACAAACAAGCTATGGACGAAGCTGATGATGATACGTTCCTCTTTTATGTATACAGTGTCATGAGCCGTGGGGCTTGCATTACCTAGAGGATAGTTTTCCACGTACTTTGGCGCTCATTTGGGAGCGAGTGCTTGAGATTAACGGTGATGATTGTAGTGAGGACGAGCTCATTAACAAACTCTTAGATGACAGGTCCAAAAAGGCTTTGGCATAAGGAAAAGCACAACTAATGGGCGAGAGGACTGGTACCTCTGGTGAGAAAGTTCACACTCAACCAGATGTCAACATTCCTGTTGATCCCTCGGCCTTTGAAGATTTTGGCTCACAGACATTAGCTAACCCAGATGATGCTCCTAAAGATAAAAATGCCACCATTGAGGGGGATATTAATACAGAGGATATTGCTAATGAGCATGGCGAAAACGATGAGGCTGATGATGACAATCCCGATCACTGGAGAATTGATCATAGGGATCCCTTGGAGAATCTTTTAGATATAGGTAAAATTGAAACTAACTTTACCCTGTCATGCTTAGAGTCCATTTTCGATTCACCTGGGTCCCTTTCTTATTATGCTCAATGTTTCCATACTTTGAATTTAATTTCACCCCTGTCTTCTCCTGCCATAGGCAATGCAATGACAACAGGAGCTATTAGGACTGACTCACCATTGACAACTTTTCCGCTTACTTCTGTCATTATTCCCCCTCCTCCTAGTAACACACCCTTGCTTGTTACAGCTCCTGGGTCGCAGGATAGGAAGATCAGTGCCTTCTCAGATTTGGATGTTGTTAACTACGGTCTTAGTGACGATCTTGCAGATGAGAGTCCCCGGGTTACCACCAAAGAGAAAGGAAAGAAGTCTGCCAAGTCCTCACTGTCTAAGAAGAAGAGGAAGAAGAAGAAGGAGATGGAGGCTACCATTTTTTCTTCCCAAGAGAATCAGAGTAACGTGGAAGAGACCCCTCCGCCTTTACTTAACAAGCCAGCTTTGAGATCAAGTGACAAGAAAAAATGATCATGCTTAGTAGTTGCTCAACTTGGTTGTTAATTACTTTCTTTTGTGTGTTGTATTCATGCCGGTTGTATATGCGGGCACCGGTCCCCGCTTATTACTTTTGTACTTGTCATCTTTATGCACTCTGTTGTCCTATTTTCTGCACTTTGACCTGTGACTTTATGATATAGTTCTGCTTTGTTTGCCGGGAAATTGTGTCCTGCTTTTCATGCCTTAAATTTTGCTTTAGGTTTCGTTGTGCTTTTATATTCTTTGCATTTCACGCTTGATTTGTATTTGCAATACAAATTCTGCACTACAAGTTATTTGTTATGACATGCCAACTTTATTGGATTTTCCTGATCTTGACTAAGATGATGCTCACAACCCTTTCACGTGGATAACCATTTTATTAGGATCTTTTAATTTCATCTTAGTTATTTCAGAAAATCTAGTCTTGTTGGTTGGAGTGACCTAATGCCGGGTTTTCATGAAATTATGACCGGATTGTAGTATGTTTAAGAGAGCGTCATTAAATTTCGTTAATGCGATGGTAATGCCCCCATACCACAATTGGTTTTAATATTTTGAAAATTAGGCATGGTTTTAATATCTGGATAAAGGAATCTGTTGTTTCTAGTAACCGAGTGGGCAAGTTACTTGTGGTTTTTATTAGATAATCTTGAGGGAAGTTTTTTGGTTCTATTACTAACTGAATTTGGAAGATTCGGCTTATAACCGGATGTCCTTGAAAGGATCTTTGATCCATTGTTCGTTGGATCTGAATAATTCAGACGCTTGCTGAACTTGTCGGAAGCCTTCGAAGAGGTCTTTGGGTCCGTCAGTAACTGGGTTTGAAGGACCCAGAATCAATAGCTGGATTTGGAAGATCCAGCATCTAAGCGGATGCCTCCGAAGAGGTCTTTGAAAACCCTGTGTTTATATCGCTATCTAGCAATGTATAAATGGCATTGGCGATGAACCGGGTGCCCCTCGGGGAGGTCTTGGGTTCAAAGCCCGGTGTTTATATCGCAATCTAGCCATATCTTAATGGCGTCGACGATGAATCGGGTGCCCCTCGAGGAGGTCTTGGGTTCAAAGCCCGGTGTTTATATCGCTATCCGGCCATATCTTAATGGCATCGACGATGAACCGGGTGCCCCTCGGGGAGGTGTTGGATTCAAAGCCCAGTGTTTATATCGCTATCCAACCATATCTTAATGGCGTTGGCGATGAACTGGGTGCCCCTCGGGGAGGTCTTGGGTTCAAAGCCCGGTGTTTATATCGCTATCCGGCAATATCTTAATGGTGTCGGCGATGAACCGGGTGCCCCTAGGGTGAAATTCAAAACTTGATCCGTAGTTTGGGTATAGAGTTCTTGATGCCCCTTATCTATGGTTTCGCACTTCACATCATCTGCAGTAAGTGTGTAGATGTTTGAATATTAAGCAACAGGTGCTTGAACTTTCCCTCGTCGTGGGATGTGTTATAGCATTCCTCAAGCCCTATTTGGTTTTCATTGCGTTTTCGTTTGCTTAAAAAGCCTGTAATTAAAATCGATGTTAGCAGCTTGAAATTAAAAACCTGCAAATGTACGATTTTAAACAGGTAAAGTAATTTCTTTCACTAATTTGTACAAACTTTTCAATGATATTTACAATGCATGATTTATTTACAATTCATGATGTATGTATAATGCAAAATATGTGAAAGAAGCTTCAAACAAAGTAATGGCGGAGATGAATGCTATTCCATGCTCGGGTAAGTGCGATTCCATCTGTTGTTTTTAACTCAAAAGTGCCATATGCAAATTTCTGGCTTATCACGTATGGTCCCTCCCAATTGGGTTCAAACACCCCGGTTCCTGTCATAATTCTCTTCAGGACGAGGTCCCCGACTTGAAAAGTTCTTTGTTAGACTTTTGCATTGAAATATCTGGCTACTTTCCGTTGATGGGCTGCTATCTTAAGCTCTGCTTCTTTTCGCTTTTCCTCGAGTAAATCAAGTGCCTCCAATTGCAGTTCTTCATTCTCCTTCTGGTTGAAGTAGATTCTGCGGTGATTTGGTACTTCCGGTTCCACTGGGATCATAGCTTCTGACCCGAATGCGAGTGAGAATGGGGTGTGCCCTTTAGCAGTTTTATGTGTTGTCCGGTATGCCCACAACGCAAAAGGTAGTTCATCGACCCAGTTTCCTTTGGCTTTTTCGAGACGCTTCTTGATGGTTGACTTCAGTATTTTGTTGATGGCTTCCACTTGCCCATTTGCTTGCGGATGAGCCACAGCTACGAAGCTCTTTTTGATCTTATATTTAGCGCAGAAGTCTAGGAATTCACTACTTTCAAACTTGGTTCCATTATCAGTGATGATCTTTTGTGGCACTCCAAACCTGCAAATGATGTTTTTCGAAACAAAATTGATTACTTTCCATGAAGTGATAATAGCCAAAGGTTCTGCCTCAGCCCATTTGGTGAAGTAGTCGACAACTACTATAGCGTATCTCATGTTTGCTTTTGCGGCGGGTAATATCCCAATCAGATCTATGCCCCAGACCGCGAATGGCCATGGGATAACCATTTGAGCTAGTTCTGTGGGAGGTGCTTTTGGATTTTTAGCAAATCTCTGGCATCTGTCACACTTCTTTACATAGGTCATGGCATCTAGGTTTACATCAGGCCAGAAATATCCATATCGCAGAACCTTCTTGGCTAACGTTTGACCGCCGGTGTGTCCTCCGCATTCTCCCTCGTGCAATTCTGCCAAAATCGCTCTAGATTCCTTCTTGGTCACACATCGCAACAATGGCATGGAGAATCCTCGTCGGTATAGCCTTCCGTCTTGAACGAGGTACAAAGGGGCCTTACACAATATCTTCCTTTTATTTTTCCGCTCTTTGGGTAGTGTCCCATTGAGGATGTATTCTTTGATGGGAGTCATCCACGATGTAGGTTCTTCAACGGTCTCCATTATCCAGTCAACACTCGCTTCATCAATGGTTGGGTAGAAAGGACTTCGATGGGGATTAAACCCAGTAGCTGAGCATCTGATGAACTAGCATACTTGGCAAGAGAATCTTCTTTTGAGTTTTGTTCTCTTAGGATATGAGATATAACATAGTAGTCAAGGTCATTTAGAAGTTCCATAGCTTTGATTAGATTAGAGGGGAGGTTTCCTGTTTTGGTTTGGAACTCCTTGCGTACTTGTCCTACCACCAATCGAGAGTCACTGAGAATCTGTAAAGTTTTTAGGTTTAACTCTTTCGCCAGCTTTAACCCTGTTATTATTGCTTCATATTCTCATTATTGGTTGATGGAAATTCCAATCTCAAGGCATAGTCTAAAGAGTAACCTTCTGGGGTTTCTAAGACGATTCCAGCCCCTGGACAGTGGTAGTTTCTGGATCCATCAAAGTATAGTTTCCAGGCAATTTCTGTTTCCGCTAGTTCCTTAACCTCTTCTCCCCTGTTTGAAAACTCAGCAATTAAATCTGCTATGGCTTGGCCATTGATGGCTCTTCGAGGATGGTAAGTGATGTCATATTGACTTAGCTCAGTGTTCCATTTCAGTAGCCTTCCTGAAGTTTCTGGGCGAAAGAGGATCCGTCTTAATGGTTGATCGGTGAGGACCTTGATAGGATGAGATTGGAAATACGGTCTCAGCTTCTTTGAGGCGACAAGGAGGCAATATGCGAGCTTTTCTAGTTTAGGGTAATTTAGCTCTGCCCCGGCGAGCCTCTTACTAATGTAATATACCGGCAATTGCACTCCTGTTTCTTCTCGGATTAGCGCTGCACTCAAGGCATGTGATGAAACTGCTGGATATAAAATCAGATCCTCCCCATCCTTAGGTTTTGATAACATTGGCGGTGATTCCATATGTCTTATCAATTCCTCGAAAGCCTCCTGGCACTCCGAGGTCCACTGGAAGTCCTTCGTTCCTTTCTTCAAAGCATCGAAAAGCGGAATGCATCGATCCATTGCTTTGGAAATGAACCAGTTCAGTGCTGCTATCTTTCCATTTAAGCTTTGGAGCTCCTTTTTTGTCTTCGGGGCCCGCATTTCCCTTAAAGCCGCAATTTGAGAGGGATTCGCTTCGATGCCCGTAGCATTGACGATAAATCCGAGAAATTTCCCCGAAGGACTCCGAATGAACATTTTAACGGGTTTAGTTTCATCCCGTACTTCTTGAGTATGTGAAACATTTCTGCCAAATCCTCGAGGTGACCTTCGGCCTTCTTTGATTTGACTAGCATATCGTCTACATATACTTCCATTGTATTCCCTATTTGAGATTTAAACATGGAGTTTACAAGACGTTGGTAAGTCGCTTGTGCGTTTTTCAGTCCAAATGGCATGACTTCATAGCAGTATAGTCCCCTATATGTTATGAAACTCGTGCTCTCTTCGTCTGGCTTGTGCATCATAATTTGATTATATCCAGAATATGCGCCCATGAAAGATAATAACCCGTGCCCCGCTGTTGCATCTACAAGTTGGTCGATTCGGGGTAAAGGAAAACTGTCTTTTGGGCACGCTTTATTAAGATCTGAGTAATCTATACACACTCTCCATTTTCCATTGGACTTTTTGATAAGTACTGTGTTAGAAACCCAATCTGGATACGTAGATTCTCGTATGAAATCATTTTTAAGTAGTCTATCTACTTCCTCTTTTAGAGCCTCGGATCTTTCAAATCCCTGCATTCGTCTTTTTTTTTACAGGAGTCAATTTTTGGTTTATATTCAACTTGTGAACAATTACATCTTGTGGGATCCCACACATATCTGAGTGTTCCTAGGCAAATACATCTAAGTTTGCTTTCAAAAACAAGACTAATTCCCTTTGCAGCTTCATACCTAATTGAGATCCTATCTTCAAGACCCGGTTCGGGTCCTTGTCGAATATTGGAACAGGGATAGTATCTTCAGCCGGAGCTGCTCTATTTTCCCCCATACCGTTTTTCCTTGGATCAATTGCTTTCCGAGCACCATTGTGCTCACCAGTACGGGGGTTTTGCTTTAGTTGCTATAAGAGGGGTTTTTGGATGCAAAATGGCGGCTCTACACCCTTCTTCAATTCCTTCTTCCTTGCCTTTGCCAACTCAACCAAATGACACTCCCTTGCTGCTTGTTGATCACCTACGATTGTACCAACACCATTCTCTTTTGGAAATTTCATAGTGAGGCGCCACAGAGCCATATTTATTCTGAATGCTACAAGAGTAGGTCTTCCCAGGACGGCATTGTAGGCAGAGGGTTCATCAATTACAACAAAGTCCTGTACCAATGCGGCTTTCTGGTCCCCTTCTCCAAGCTCCACCAACAGGCTGATGACACCAATTGGTTGAACAGCTTGACCAGTGAATCCATGGACCTTATTCTGACAGGCCTTTACGTTGCTCATGGAAAAGCTTCATCCTATGGAATGCGCTAAAGAAGAGGATATTAACTGATGCTCCGTTATCGACCAACACCCTTCTAACTATGGCTAGGCCCAGACCAATGGTTATCACCATTGGATCCTCTGTAGACGTTATGATCCCAGTCGGATCTTCATCTTTAAATGTGATGTCGTCTCGTAGGATTCTCGGTACCTTTTCCGATAAAACTTTGTCTATGGTCATGAGTTCACCTTTTTTCGGAAGGTTCTTTACCTCATGAGCATACTTCACCATATCCCCCCAGTTTTTCCCAACCGGGTAGGGGCCTCCTGAAATGGTGTTTATGATCATCTTTGGTATAGCAGCAATTGAAGCACTCTCATTCTGTTTAGGATGTCCTGTGGAGGTTCTTTGGTCTTGAGTTCCCTGAGCATTCTGGGAGTTCTTTGTGTACTGTTGAAGCCTGTTTTTCCTTATCAGCTCTTCAATTAAGCTTTCCAAATGTCTACATCCGTTCGTGCTATGCCCCAACTGGTTGTGAAATCGACAGAACCTACCGGACTTTATTGCGTTATCAGTGACTCTTAACTTCCCGGGCTCTGGGTACTCTTCAGTATCTTTGGTCGCCATATAAATGTTCTCTATGGTATCATTAAGAGGAGTCATTTCGGAATTCTTGAAGAAACGAAGTTTTATGTTGTTTCGACCAACTTTCCCTTCATTCCCCCTTTTCTGATTTCCTCCGGCGTTTTTCTGTCCTCCTTGCACGTTTACATCTCTCTTTTCTGATGGCTCCTTATTTTTTGTAGCTTCCTTTATGTAGGCCGGATCCTCATCCATGCCTATATACTCCTCTGCCTTGTTGAATAGCTCTTCGAGAGTGGCAGGCTTCTTCTTCTTGATCCACCGCCCAAGTTTGGTCTTTTTACTTATGCCTCCCTTTAGAGTCATCAAAGCCAAAGGTGGCTCATAGTTCCCGACTTCGGCTGCGGCCGCATTAAAGCGAGAAAGGAAGGCTTTAATGGACTCCCCTGGCCCTTGCTCCAACTCATTCAATTCCATCACATCACGTACCTTGGTTGCTTGAAGCCGGAATTGCTGTCTGAACAGCTTGGCCAAGGTGGCAAAGTCATCCACGGATTTCGATGGGAGTTTTGTGAACCAAAGTGAAGCTACTCCTTCCAAGTAGGTAGGGAAGTATAAACATTTGAGCTCATCAGTAGCACGTGCCCCATCCATGTGCTGGTCATACTTGAACAGGAACACGTTAGGATCGCCAGTTCCATTATAGGCTTGTACAACTGGGGGTTTGAATTTACTTGGATATGGCGCCATTTTTATTCTTTCTGTAAGTGTGGTTTTTGTAGGAGCAAATCCCCATTCCTTTTCGTCGTCCACCTTTTTATGGCTCTCATTCATGGTCTTACGTACCATTCCGAATATTCGCTCCTCCTCATTGAGTTGGTCCACGGGGCAGACGCCTTCCTCTTTACCGGATGCTTGCCCACGCAAGCGATCACGGTTCAGATTCCGGGGCCCTGGACCTTCCGCATGGGGAAGTGCCCCTTTGGTGGAACCAAGTGCTTGTTGAGGAGTTGCTTTTCCAGAGTGGTTATGAGTAGGTGGCTTCATTCCCTTATGACTAGGATTCGCGACCTCCTGGACAAAATTTCCTTTATTTGGGCTTGAGGAAGAAGATCCAGTATCTTCCGTTCCAGTGGTTTTAGCGGTTTTGCGGCGGCTTGCACTCATGGTAACTTTGGCTGTTGCGGCTTGCATGGCGAACATGGTGTCAAGCTTCTTCATCATGGCTTCATTCGCAATATCCATTTGACTTGTTAGTCCTGCTGCCACTTCATCCAACTCCTTCCTTGTTACGGCAGTTCCGGCTTTAGAACTTTCACCGACTTCAAACTAATTAGTAGGCAGGGTATCCTCTGTGTTAGTGGCATTGTCGACATCTTCGAGGCTTTTACTTGTAACTTTCTTTGATAGTCTACCTGGTTTTCCCATGGCTCTTGAGATAAGTATTGCAACTTGAACAACTTAGATGATCAGAGTGGATTCAAAATTTCAATGCAAGGCCTTCTACCTTGTGAAAGAGCGAGAAATGGATTGGTAATCCGGGCCCCACGGTGGGCGCCAAATGTTTGTCCCGAAATTGGGCAAACACCAAAAGTGTATAAAAAGATTTCACAAAAAATGAAATAGTAGAGCCACACAACAATCCAAATGCAAGTAGAATGCGCAAAGTTTTATAGTGGTTCAATCCAATGAGGATCAACGTCCACTCTCGTAAGGAATTTCATTATCAATATGAAAGATTACAAGATCAAATTCTCTCTTACAATATTATCACTCATTTACTCACAAATTACACTCAAATCTGTTAGATAACAATGAGGAAAACGCATTAATCCACGGAGATATGATGTGGATGTGGTAGAATTAGAAGGATTCTTCCTTGTTCATGAACTTGTTTGATCAATCTTCAACTCTCCGATCGTTTGGATGTCTTCGATGGAGATCATGATCCATGGATTAATCTTTGATTTATGATGTTGGATAGATGCTAGGATTGTTCAAGAATATTTTTGACAACACTTCGTGGCCTTAAGATTCCATCCCCCCAAATGAAGAAGTGAGAGGATATTTATGGGAGATTTCTAGACCAGGTGGCAATTCTGTAATTACGCAAGAAAACGCCATGACCCATGTCGCCACTGGCATGACTCGGATTCTCGTTATATCTTACGTTGCTAGCGACATGACTCATGTCATTTGGCGGGTTAAGCTCCTGGCGTCTTGAACTCTCGACACGACATGACTTTCCCTATCATAGATCATATCGTTGGTGTGATTCGACATTAGTTGGAGGCGACATGAGTGAGACGCGACATGGTTTAGCTTCGGACTTTGAATGGCAACTAGCCCTTTATGTCGTTAAACGATATGGAGGCTGGATAGCATGACTCATGTCATGTAACTTTATGTTTCTTTGTGCCTTAGGCTTATAGCACGTCGTGGTGCCATGTTGCATGACAACTTAGCCTCGATGTTATGAATGGTGCACTAGATGGAAGGGCGCGACATGATTGCAATCGACCTGATGTATTATGGATGAACCTCCTCCTTTGCGACATAACTCTAACAGCTTGGCTTTCATATCTCGCGGCATAAGTACGTCACGACATGGTTTGCATTGAGATCTTGAGTAGCAGCTTGCTCCTCATGTCGTTCACTTGTTCCTTATGTTGCTGAACGACATGGTGGATGGACGGCGTGATTGCCAGATGCTTTTACTTTACTTTGTCGCCATGAATGAAATGCGGCACGACTTGGGGCCAGCCTGGTTTCCTCGGGGCGACATGGTGTGGTACGACATGGCTTGATCTTGTACTCTTGTCCTGCGATATGGCCTTGAAGCGCCTTGGCATCCACGCCATGAACTCGAGTTTGACTTGGTTTCATTATGATGTGGACATGGCATGATTATTAGCGACTTGGTGCTATACGACATGGTTTGAAATCGAATCGGTTTTGAGGTTAGGACAAATGATTTGTCCTCTGACGACATGACTTATGCACCACTCTTATAATATATTAGACCCATCTTTTTATGGGTTAACAGTGACATTCACATACACTATAGTCTGTTTGATCCTTAGCATTGAATACTGATAAAACTTGAAGCTCTGTATATAATATATTCAATTTATTTAAGTATTTCAGTATGGTTAACAGACCACCTAACTGTGATTTTTTTTTGAAAATTTAACTTTGACATATCTCGAAATATATAACTTTGACATATCTCAAAATATATAAGACCAAATCAAGAATTATCACTTTCATTTGAAATATATATTCTAATAAGTCCCAAAAAAATTCATTTAGAAGGAATCTGACATATTTTGGAACTTATATATCAATTTGAACTTCATTTTGGAAAATTACAAATTACACGACGAGCTCAATTTAGTTAATCATTCAAACTTTATAAACAGAGGACGGCCCAACTTGTCTTATTCTAAATTATCTAAAATTGATTATTGATTGAATATCTCATGTTGTCAACATCAACGAGTCTTACATCATTGAGAGATAATAAATTATGGCTAGAGCAAGTGTCATTGACAGGACATTATAACATGTTTAATGTTTAGCATTGAATATTGATAAAACTTTAAACTCCATATTTTAAAATATTCAATTTATTAAAGTATATAAGTATTGTTGATGAACTACCTAACCATGATTTTCTAAAAAAAACAATTTAAATAAATCTCGAAATGTACAAGATCAAATCAAGAATTGACACTTTCATTAGAAAGCTACATTCCACTAAGTCTCGAAGAATCTTGTTTGGAAAGATTCCGACATGTTTTGGATCTTATATATCAATTTCAACTTCATTTCGGAAAATTACGAACTACCACTACGCAACTAAATCGATTTAATTAAATTGTTGAAACTTTATAAACAAAGGATGACCTAACTTATCTAGCTCATTTGGAAGATATTCTGAATTATCTCACATTGGTTCTTGATGAAAATACATCATGTGACATCATTGAGTGACAACCTCACATCGCTACAGTAAGTGACATGGATAGGACATTATAGCCGATTTGACTCCATCTGCACACTTACTATGTGCAATATGATGACAAAATGTCATATTGTAACATGCTAAGTTATCTCAATCATTCAGAAGCCATGTGAAAAGAGGAAGCCATGATGAACTCAGTGATGCATTATTGTCTCCTAATGCTCCAACCAATCATTCAGAAGCCATGGTTCGATGATAAATCAAATTAGCTAAATTAAAGCATGCTCTACTCAGTGACTGATCAAATTAGTAGCAGAACTATACTTATCATGTTATGCACTGTTCAATCCAGACATTTTAATGATGATTCAGTTGTAAATCATATAAGCTAAATTAAAGCATACTCCACTTAGTGATTTATCAAATCAATAGCAGGACTATAGCGATCCTGCAATGTATTGTTCAATTTATATATATTTAAGATGGTTCAGCGATAGATCATATCAAATGAATTATAGCATGCTCACCTCAGTGATAGATGAAATCAATAGCAGATTTGTAGCTCAAAGTAGAGAATTTTGTTATAAATAAGTGATTGATCAAAATAATAGTAGACGTGGCAAAATATTTGAAACTGCAACTATAAGGGTTGGAGTAGATTATAACTCAGACTTCTAAACTTATAATTCCTTTTCAAATTGTTACAATCAATGGGTTCTTTAAAAAGTTTATGGTGCTTCTCATCTTAGTCACCGTCATCGTCAATGACTTTAAATGAATTTGTTGACCGTTATAAGAAGCAATAAAGAATGTTTGCTAAGGAAACTAGATATCTAATACACTAAGAAATTACAGAGGGATCAACTTCAACACAAGGAGGTATTCTTATGTTAGAAAAGAATTGGAAATGGATGAGGTTATGCTAGTGGTCATAGTCAACTTATGAGAGACTCCAAGCCTCGCCTCTCTACGAATAGAGGACTCAAAGTCATCCTCTGCCTACTCAACGCGTCGGCCATTATTTTGTGCCAAAACTGATATAGGGAGAAGTGGTTTTCCAACGAAGATTTCGTATGTCAAAGACTATCTTTAATAGGTTTCTTAACAAAGTTACCGAATCAAATATATCTTCATGCGTCGAAGAAATGGTATCAACGAACTAGGAATTTTACCGTTATAGAAGGCTACAACTGCATTTTGTATGATATTCTATGACACATCTGGTGATTTGCAAGATTACAAAATAAGGATTGTCAACAATGGTCGTGTGTATGAAAGAATTTTGCAAAACCATAGTTCATATGTAAGGCAAAGAGCACCTTCGATCACTAATGGGTCGTGAGTTAACAGATTGTTAACTATGGGGGCATAATGTGGATTTACATGTATTTTAGGTAGCTTAGACTGTATGCATTATACATGGAAAAACTGTCCAGTTGCATTGCAAGGCCAATACAAGGGACACTGCGAAAAGGCTATGCTGGTATTATAAGTGTTTACTTCATTTGATTTGTATATATGACATGATTTTTTTGAAGCATACATTCATTAAATGATATTAACTTTTTACAATAATCATATTCATTTAATAACTTATGCAATGATTTATCACCATTGTGCAATTATAAAATAGGAGACAGAGACCATTCATTGGGATATTATTTGGTAGGTGGTACATATCCAAAATGGAAAGCACTTATGAAAGCATACAGAAGGACAAATAATGCAAAATAAGCCAAATTCACCAAGCAACAAAAGAGTTTGAGGAAAGAAGTTAAGTGAATATTTGGAATGCTTCAAGGTAGGTATCATATATTAAGGAAGGAAGTATACTATCATGATCCCATTGTTTTATCTTATATCATGTAATGTTGTATTATTCTACATAATGCGGTCATGGAAGAAGAACACAGTTTATATGAGCTTCAACTTAGAAACTATCCAGATATTGTTGTGGCATTTAAGAAAAAAATTATAAGGACCCAAATGCTTTTGTGGAATACTTAAAATGAATTCAGGATATTCAAGACTCACAAGCCCATCTAGATTTAAGAGAAGAATTGATAGAACACTGTTGAGAGCATATAGAAAACCAATTGTAATTTGCATGATGTTTACTACTGAGTATCGTATTTTTTATTATCCATAGAAAGTTCCAAATATTTATCGAACTTAGTTGTTGTTGATGCTTTATCGATACTGTGGTATCTTAATAATTGTATTTGAGTAATTTCATGTATTGCATGCATATATTTTTACATGTCATACCATTTAATTATGTTTGAATCTAATACATATAGTATGAAGTTATTAACAATTTACTATGTGGATAATAAACAAGGTTTATAACAAAACAATGGCAATATCGAAGGTGTTAACAATACATGCAACTACAACAACAAGAATCGTAAAAACAATAACACCTAACTTAACATATACTGAGAAAAATAATTCGAACCCAGTTGTCTACTAACCTTCGTGACTTCTATGATAATCCGCAATTCACTTTTTTCATATACAACGGCTGCAGTGTATTGAGTCCGTTAAGGTTGCAACTTAAAAGAGCTATGTCATCAACTCTATATTGTCGAGCTAATTCCTATCTTCTTAATTCTAACTATCATTCCTTGATTGTTGTATAACATCATGATGTAGTTGTATTTCCTTACCTCTCTCAAGTCTCTTAGCTTCTTTCGTCTCGATATACAGTTTATTTTCTTCTTCGACATTGGCCATATGAGCACTAATCTATCATAGTGAGGGTTATAATCGGTTGGGGTTTTCTTCTTACCTTTGAATTTTCTAGGTGACCTATCACCTGAACTAGTTGGAAAAGGGCTTCTTCAAGTGCATTTGAACTACCACCGCTTGATACATCATTCATCTTTCTAGGAAGAAAGTGCATTAATGAGTGCTCCTATTGGATTTTACATCATTTTTCCTCTCTATAGATAATGTTGTAGAAATTATTCATTTTAAAAGCTTAATTTTTATGTTCGGACGTATACAAAGCATTCGATTGGTTAAGCTGTATGGTATGAATTGCTATTAGTGGGAAAGATGAAAACATCTAAAGTATAAATTTAAAAGTAGTACCAAAATACATGTCATTTTCCCCACTTTGTTGCCTTGTATCAAGTTGGCCATTAGCTCTTTCCAACGTTGACAATTGACATTAATTCTCTTCCAAGGCTGCTTCTAGGAATCAAGGATCTTGGAGGATTATTAGGACTTCGATGATTGAACAATTTGCACACAAAATTCATAAAAGAACTATCGCTTTCACTGTTTTTTTACAGTCTTTTGATCACCAACATTAGGCTGGTTTACCATCTTCTTCAAGTGATCTTTTGAGCTTTTGTGGCATTTTTTAGTATTTGCATTAGGAAAAGCATTAGTATTGATTCTTATTGGTTGTTTTCACCAAGTATTAAAAGTAGATAAATTAGAATTTCTAAAACTTACATCTTCATCTCGAGCACTTTCCTACTCCTCAAACTGGTTTACTTCACTCCTCCAACTATTATCTTCAAATTGAGTATTCATATTTCTTGTTAAATTCTATAATCAATCATGCAGTCCTAATCGTTATTGGCTGTTTAGAGACATGTAGTTCTAATCATTATAGCTTTGTTAAAAGACGTATTTTGCAAGTAGTTTGGATTTTAAAAATTCGGGTATTGATATGAATTTTATTGAAATGATAGAAATTATGGTTTCGTTGTGGATGATGCAAATTAGGAGCTTGTTGGATATAACCAAAACTAAAATTCTGATTTTGTTGATGACAGGATTGTGGAGGATATTGATTTTCACTTCATTTGTAAGCATTCTGATTGAATTAAGATGGATTTACTGAAAATCTACATCTTCTCCTCTTAAAATTTGATACCATTAAATTATTACAATACCACTAAATTTGATTACACCGAATAGTTATGGATTTTGTGTTGTGACCATATTTTATCTCTATTTCTGTATTAGCAATGCTTTGTAATTCTAATTGTTGTTCATGCAATTAATCAGGTCTACAAACTGAACTGGGTGCTTCAGCACCGGGGATTGAATAGGGGTGTCGAAATATGACCCAACCCATTTACCCTATCCATAAATGGGTTGGGTTAACCCATTTATGAATTTTATTTAATGGGTAATGGGTTGATCCATTTTTAAAAGGGTCATAAATGGGTAACCCATTTTACCCATTTATAAAAAAGCTTAAAATTTACGAAAATGGGTAGTGATTTTTAAAGCTAAAAGGACCAAAATTACGAAAATGCCCTTCATATTGAAAAAATACCAGAAAATCCAAAAATTACGAAATGGACAGTAAAAAAATAATTATTTTAAAATAACGACAATTTAGCTAAAATTACGAAAATACCCTTCATTTCGAAAAAAGAGAAAAAATAAAATAAATTTCAAAAATACCCAAAAAATTACGAAATGAAAATTAAAAAAGAATTATTCGAAAATTACCATTATTAAAGCTAAAAATGTAAAAAAATACGAAAAAACCCATCATATTGGAAAAAGTGGAAAAAAATTCAAAAATTAAGAAAATTATGAAATGAAAAGTAATAAAAGAATTATTCAAAAATAATTTTCTAAAGCCAAAATTATGAAAATGCACTTTATATTGGAAAAAGTGAAAAAATTGTTATTTTTTCATAATTTTCTGGATTTTTTTGAAATTTATATTGTTTTTTCACTTTTTTCAACATGAAGGGCATTTTCGTAATTTTGGCATATTTAGCTTTAAAAATGGTAATTTTTGAATAATTATTTTTTTAGTTTTCATTTCATAATTTTCCGGAATTTTTAAAATTTATTTTGTTATTTTCACTTTTTTCAACGTGAAGGGCATTTTCGTTATTTTAACATATTTAGCTTTAAAAATCATAATTTTCGGATAATTCTATTTTTACTTTTCATTTCGTAGTTTTTTGGATTTTTTTTAAATTTTATTTTGTTTTTCACTTTTTTCAACATAAAGGGCATTTTCGTAATTTTGGCCATGTTAACTTTAAAAATTAATATTTCCGAATTTTTATTACTTTTCATTTCATAATTTTCTGAATTTTTTGAATATTTTCCAGTATGAAGGGTATTTTCGTAATTTTTACATTTTTAGCTTTAGAAATTGTAATTTTCAAATAATTCTTTTTTTACTTTTCATTTCATAATTTTCTAGATTTTTTAGATATTTATTCATTTTCTTTTAAATGAAGGGTATTTTCGCCCTTTTTCAGTTTAAAAATTATTATTTTCGAATAATTCTTTTATTAACTTTTATTTTCGAATAATTCGACGTTTTAATTTCAAATTTTGAAAAATTTAAATTTTATGGAATATTTTGGAAAAAAAAATTGCATTTATTTTTATTAGCTAAATCAAATTTAGAAATTTAAGTGGGTTAAATGGGTAACCCACTTATTACAGGGTTGGGTTATAAATGGGTTGGATAATAAATGGGTCAAAGAGAATATAGGTCATAAATGAGTTGGGTCAAAACTCGACCCTACCCATTTAAACCCAACCTATTTGACACGTTTAGGATTGATACACTTGAAGTTGAAGGTGCGGTAGTTTCAGGTTCTGTGTATAAACAATCAAAAGCATTAGAAGCTGGGATGGCCACATTCGATATTTTTGCAGAAGCGGCATGAGTTTTTCATGCATATGCCCTTGTATTAATTTCAACATTCTCCGTTCGTATTTATATTGAATTCTGAAGTTGAGTAAATTGAGTTTGTACAAACTCAATGTTTTGGTTGCCATGCTTGTGTGAACCGAGTATTACCATTTTTTTGTACTACGTTTGAACAGGTGGAGATGGCTTGTGTTCGCAACTTCGTATGAAAGTTGGCATCTACTTTAACTAAAGCACATGCGAAATGTAATCCAGTTTCAATTGCCCTATTATTCACAGTTCTAAAACTTCAAAGTAAGATCATTCAGCCGAACCCAAATAGAAATTGAGGAAAAAATAAAAATAATCACAAATCAGCAACATACTGTCATTGGGTATTATGAATTTTAATGGTATTGTAATAATTTTCAATAATTAGCTTAGTGATAAAACAAAAAGTTTATCACTTAAATTTTATTATAAATATGAGAATCAAATTACAATCTTTTAAAACATAAATTTATGGTTTCTTTTGAGTGAATCAACCATTTGAGTAATAATATACCTTTTAAACTCGATTAAACCGTGTAACCAATCAAATTGACCAAATTAATTCAATTCGGTTTCGTTCAATTATTACTTTTATTTCAGTGTAGTATAATATTTTTTTACCTCAAAACTGACTGAATTGGTCAAATGTTCAACTCAGTCTGGCCTAATCCGAGTTTAGCTTGGGTCTGTTAGGGATGAGAATCATATAATTTAAGGCAAAACTAACACTAGAGGGGGGATAGTGTTTTAAAGAGATTATAGAAAATATAAACAATTAATTATTACTCAAATAACTATATGAACCACATAATGAATATCACAATAGAAACAATCACAGATGCAGATATAAACAGAAATAAAATGCAGAAAAGGAAAGAACGCACCAGATTTTATACTGATTCGAATTATTCCTAAGTCCAGTATCATGCAATATGGATTGTGCAGAGTAATATAAATACTAGTACAATCTTACAACACCCTTGATTTCACGGCTACAAGGTTAACACTGATTCCACACCCTTGATTTCACGACTAAAGGTTCACACCGATTCAACATCCATGATTTCATGACTACAAGGTTCACACTGCTCCCTTTCCTTAATTTACAGGCCATAAGGAACACACCCTTTCCTTAACAACCCTAGAACCCCTGAATAACACATCCAAACAGAGAGTAATTGATAAATATTGAGAAGAGAAAGATAATAATGTAATTTGTATTGAAAACAACAGAGTGTAAGTTTAGAAATCAAGAAATTAAAGTAGAATAATGGTGGTAAGAGTAAGGGTGAAGAAGAAGAAGATAAGTTGGTTAAAAATTCGAAAATGAGCCCTTTATATAGAGTTCCAAATGCTGCAACAGCCCTGAAACGTTTCAAATGATGAAAAGACACTTCCTTTGAAATTTAAAAATATGACGGTTATATGTCGACATGTATAAATTGGTATGTCGACATATACTTGTATTTTTGAATTTTTAATTCATTTTCAAATGTTTAAAACAATATATATATATATTTTTTGGACATTCTTGAACCAAAACTAGTTGTTTAAAATATAATTTCTTAAGTATAAAAACATAGTAATATATAATTTAAACATATAAAACTTTATATATATATATAAATGATATAAAATTTATATGAACACTTATATAATAAAATTATAAAACTTTATAATACAAACTATATAGAAACTTATATATATTTGAAATCATTTGTCAAAATGTATGTATAATTTGAAATCATTTTGAAAGGAGTTGGAAAAGAATTTGAAAAGGTGATTTGAAAACATAATTTGAAATAATTTGAAAACAGAATTTGAAAGTGTTAACCGAAGTTTTACATATTAACTACACTCTATACCCTGATATTCTTGAACTCTTGATTCTCATGAGTCTTGAATCTTGTATCTTCTCTGAAATCTTGAATCTCTTAAATCGTACAGTCTTCTATATCACCTATATATAATTCCTGCATATATATATATATATATTCTAGGTAAAGATGTTAGTATATATTCTATAATCAATAATATCAATAATTTAAACAAGGTTGTTGTCATCAAAATTCCATTCTCTAAATATCTCCCCCTTTTTTATGACGACAACCTTGGTTTATAAAATATTAATATCACCAGTTGATCTGATTTCTTGAATACTCCCTCTTTCACCATGAATTCCTCCTGACTCCCACTTAAACTATGCCTATCTTAAACTATATCCTATTTATTTATTTCTCCCCCTTTGTCATCAACAAAAGCTATACTAAACTATACTCCCTCTAAATTTATTCCATAAATGATCCTAATGACTCATTCTAGATATATATATATAACTTCCTTAAGACTATAATACTCAACCTAAATTAATGACCGATTATAAACAAGTAATTTAAACAGTATTTTCAAACAATTCAACCAATATACAACCAATCATTGTTCATATCAAACCAGTCAAATCTAATCCATCCAAATCAAACAATATCTACATATTTTCAAAAACAATATTTACATATTTACATATTTTCATAGTGTTACTCTTGTTGTTCAACCATCTTTATTTGACTTAATTCTAGATGACGTTGATTACAAATTATTATAGATAGGATATTCTTGAACGAATTGAGGGTTTCTTTAAGAATCTCACTTAGATTGTGAATAGGATTAGCCATTATTTGATAATTTAGAGAAGGAGTGCTTAGAGAAGAAAGAGATAAATAAAACTAAGTTTTCCTAGAGGAAAAAGGTATTTATAGAGTTTGGAATTCATTTGGAATGAAGAGACATAAGGTAGTTATTCAAAAATTCAAATTTGAAACAATTTGAATTTTCTTACAGTTATATGTCGACATGTCAAAATATACATGTCGATATACCCTTGTTTGTTTTGGGTATTTTGGATTTTCACTCACTTTTCGAATTCTTTCTTACTATATTATATTATAATATTTAATTTTAATGTTTTTCAGAGGTTTAAAGATTGTTTTGATAGGAAACAACATCGTTCATTACTTAAATGATTACAAGCAAATGATACATGAAATGTAACACTAGAAGTACAAGATATGAAAATATGAAAGAAAATACAAGCTACTACAAAAAGATAATACAAACTAATAAGCTTAAATCTCAGCGAATGAGGAGGAGGAAGATGATAATCCAAGTTTTCTTCCTATTTACCAAAGAACTTGTTCATTTTAAAAGACATTTGATTAAGTGTCTTCTTGATCTTCTATTGGTTCTTGGCTAACTTGACTTGATTTTGGACAAGTAATTCTTTGGATATGGCTCTACTAGTTGTTGGACATTCTACAATTTCCAAAGAGGATTCTTCTTCTTCGTCGATTTCCATTGGATTTTCTTCTTGTTCCATTCGAGCTTTCTCTTCGGAAAATGTTTCGTAAGGGTTAAAAGCGATTAGAATTTGCATAAGGGATATATTTCCCGAGTTAAAAACATTTCTTGGCACAAATTCCTCTCTTTTGAGATCCACTCCAAAATATTTAAAGATGCGGGTAAGATAAACTCCATGGTAGGGAATATTTTCTTTGGTGGACATTTCTTTGGGTTTAAATTCTTTCAAAATCACATTGACCAATTAATATCATAATTGCCAAATATGGCAAAAAGATCCATTTGGACCTTTTGGGTAGGGTTATTGAAATTTCCGGAACGGGGAGTGAGAGTACGTTAAAGTACGAGGTTGACAATTCTTGCCTTTCGGCGGAAAAAGCGATTTTTAAAATACATGTGTTCATCGCTTTCAAAGATGTGATGATTTTTTTTCAAATCTTGTTCATCAGTTTCGAATCCGAAAAATCCAAGCCCGTTTTCTTACAATTTAAAATGGTTCCCAAAATATCACAATCCAAAACAATTTGAGTGCCTTTTACGCTACTCCAAACTTGATTTTCATTTCCTTCGTAAAAACCACGATTCAAATTCATGTAACATTTTGACTAGATTTGGGTAACATACTTCATCATTATCCCAAGTATCTATCAAGCTTAAAACTTCATTTTGTTCAAAAAGAGAACGAGGATCATAACAAGGAAAGTCTTCAAAGATAGCAAAGATTCCGTTATTGACTTTTCCATTAGTAACATAGTCAATATAAGCTTGAATAACCTCTGTATTATTGTAGGGATGACCTTTGAGAGTTTTGGCCAATCTCATGGTTTTTGGTGTACTTGACGAAGCAATTAAAATGTTGATATGAAGAGAATAGAATGAAGAAAGTTGTATTGAATTTTGAATGAAAGGAAGAAAGAATAGAATTGAATAGATAAATAAATAGAGAATGAATGGACACATCTTTCTGAGTAGAACGGCACGTTTTCAAACCTTGGGAGCTGGTGAGAACATGGAGGGAGAAAGTTTAAACTTTTGAAATTCAAAATTTGAATTTCATTTTCTGGTGCATATGTCGATAGGTCAATTCATATATGTCGACATATATGTGTGTTTTCAAAAGTCAAGTTGCTTTTTGACTTTGTTTTATAATCTTAACGTTTTATATTCTCTATTTTATTATTTCTTAAGATAATATTTAATTTTTAAAATATTTTATAATTATAATATTTATTATTATTATTTCAAAATTCATATTTAAAATTTAAATTTCAAATTCAAATTTTAGAATTCAAAATTCAAACTTGGAAGGCAAACAAGCATCCATTCAACCATTTCAATCGAAAAACTATTAACTAAGGCGTACCTGGTTTTCAGATCCATTTCATCGATATTTTCTGAATTCTGAATCACAGTAAATAAGGGTGAGCAAAAAACCGAAATAAAACCGAAACCGAACCGAAACTGATAAAAACCGAACTGAAAAAAACCAAAACCGAGAAAAATCGAAACCGAAAATCAAAAAACCGAACCATACTAATATTTCGATTTCGGTTTTAGGTCTAAACCGAACTGAAAAAACCGAACCAAACAAAATTATAAAATGTTGCACATTGTCTCTTGCTGCATTTTGTTTCATATTATATAGTATATACACACTGGCCATTGCTTCACTCATTTGATTTAGATGAATACATGATCAAGGGTGGACTATTATAAAATGTCCATTTCTTGTTTTTGTAGATTCTTGGATGTAAAAAATTGAAGATGAAAGTTGAGGTGCCAGTAGACTAATTTCTAGAATTCCAAGTTGTTGCTGGTCTGTTGTAGTGTGGTTCACTGGAGTGCTCCTACTCATTTCTTTTTTTTTTGTTTCTTGTCTTTGACTTAGGGCTAGCTAGCTTAGCTTTGTACTACTTTGGATGACTTATAGTCTATTAGCATGTACTCTATATCATGTGTCTCAATACACTCGGTTGAAACAATTTATTTTAATTTCTTTTATGGTTGTTTAAATTTATAACTTTTTTTATTTAAATTGGTTTTAAAACCTAAACCGAACCAATAAAAACTGAAACCGAGGTTTTGAAATCGAAATCAAAACCGATGCTTCGGTTACGGTTTCAGTTATCAATTTTTAAAACTGAGGTCTTTGGGTTTCGGTTTTACCCCAAAACCAAACCGAGCCAGGGTTTTCTCACCCTAGCTGTAAAGCACATATTTGAATTTCTAGTTTTTGTCTCTTCATCACTTGATGATGAGTCCGACTCATCCAAAGTTGATGCGTATGCCCTTTTTCTCTTCTTTAATGAATTGTTGTCTGTTTATTGATTTGATTTATCCGAATATGGACACAACCTTTTTATATGACCTGGTTTATTGCAATTGTAGCATCTATTGGCCTTTTTTCCCGAACTTCCTTGGTTATTTCTCTAAAAATTATTTCTCCTTTTATATCTCAGAAATTATCTGAAATTCCTTGTCATGAAGGCAATTTCTTCATCATCCTCATTGCTTGAATCAGAACCGTCAGTCTCGCTTTGAATGCTATAGAATTCTTTTTTGTTGGCTTATTTTCCTTTCTTTTCTGTAACTGGACTTCGAATGACATCAGATTTCGTATTAACTCCTCAATCTTCATATCACTGATATTATTGGCTTCTTCTATTTCCAGTATTTTCTGATCCCATTATGAAGTTATAGAATTAAGGATTTTTTGACTTGATCTTCTTCATAATAAGTTTTTCCCAAAGCCATTAATGAATGCACAATTTCCTAAAACCTACAGTACATATTGGAGACAGATTCATTCTGATTCATTTTAAATGACTTGAATTTATTAATTAGCATTGATATCTTTGTCTGTTCAACTTTATTGGTTCCTCCTTGAGTAACTTGCAAGGTTTTCCGTACATCATAAGTAGATTTACACACTGATGCTCTATTAAATTCATTTCTATCTAATGAATAGAATAGCATATTCATAGCCTTATAATTACTTTTTGTAGCAGCCTTTTATTCATTAGTTCATCATGCAAAATTAGTAGTGGGTTCAACATATTCAGTCTATGTGATATTCCAAGTGTCTAATCCTACAGATTGAAAAAAAAATCATCCTACTTGCCCAATATGAATAATTATTATCATTAAATAGTGCTGGTCTAATGGTGGACTGACCCTTTACAAATGAACTATTACTACTAGGAATTATAGTGTTGGCTGCCATTTAATATTTCCAAAATTCAAATGATGAAAATTTGAAAACCTATGCTCTGATACCAATTGTTAGGGATGAGAATCACAAATCTTAATGCAAAACCAACACTAGAGCGGGTGAATAGTGTTATAAAGAGATTATATAAAATCTAAACAGTTAATGATTACTCAAACAACTATATAAACCACAGAATGAATATCACAACAGAAACAACCACAGATGCAGATACAAACATAAATAAAATGAAAAAAAGGAAAGAACACACAGGATTTTATGCTGGTTCGGTTACTTCTACGTCTAGTCCCACGCAATGCTGGATTGCACAGAGTTCTATTAACACCAGTATCAATCTTACAACACCCTTGATTTCATGGCTATAAGGTTAACACCGATTCCACACCCTTGATTTCATGGCTACAAGGTTCACACCTATTCGACACTCTTGATTTCACGGCTACAAGGTTCACACTGCTCCCTTTCCTTGATTTACAAGCTATAAGGAGCACGCCCTTTCCTTAACAACTATAAACAACCCTAGAACCCCTGAATAACACTTTGAAATAGAAAGTATTTGATAGAGATTGAGAAGAGAAAGAAAATGATATAATTTGTATTGAAAACAGTAGAGTATAACTGTAGAAATCAAGAAATTAAAGTATAATAATGGTGGTAAGAGTAAGGATGAAGAAGGAGAAGAAAAGTTAGTTAATATTTTGAAAATGATCCCTTTATATAGAGTTCCAAAGGTTGCAACAGTTCTGAAATGTTTCAAATAATGAAAAGACACTTCCTTTAAAATTTAAAAATATGACGTTTATATGTCAACATGTATAAATTGGTATGTCGACACATACTTGTGTTTTTGAGTTTTTAAATCATTTTCAAGTGCTTAAAACTATATATATATATTCTGGAAATTCTTGAATCAAAACTAATTGTTTAAAGTATTATTTCTTAAGTATAAAAACATAGTAATGCATAATTTAAACATATAAAACTTTATATATATATATATGATATAAAACTTATATAAACACCTATATAATATAATTATAAAACTTTTTTATATAAACTATATAAGAAATTTATATATATTTGAAATCATTAGTCAAAATGTATGTATAACTTGAAATAATTTTGAAAGGAGTTGGAAAAGAATTTGAAAAAGAATTTAAAATAATTTGAAAATAGAATTTGAATGTGCTAACTGGAAGTTTACATATTAACTAGACTCGATTACTTCGATATTCTTGAAATATTGATATCTTGATTCTCATGAGTCTTGAATCTTGTATCTTCTCTGAAGTCTTGAATCTCTTAAACTGTATCGTCTTCTATATCACCTATATATAATTTCTATATATACACACACACATATATATGTATATATATATTCTGGGTAAAGATGTTAGTATATATTTTATAATCAATAATGTTAATAATTTAAACAAGGTTGTTATTATCAAAATTCCATTCTCTAACATGGTCTTCCACTGATGAGGGATAATACTTCGTCATTGGGTGCCTTCAAGCAGATGTTGGTAAAACCCAAAATTTTGGGTTTAACCTAAGAATGAACATTGTGGTATATCCCAAATTTTTATAAGCTTTTGTAGCATCTAATTTTGATGAGGCTGACTATTTGCTTCGCTGTTTTTTTCTTTTAACTAACCTTCGTGTGGCAGAATGAAAATGAGGTGCATTGGCCTAGTGATAGATCCATACTCGACCCTTTAAACATTTTAAATATCTAAAAATTCCGTATCTGATCATTTTCCAACATCTTAAATATGTCTATTTCTTAATGAAATCCATACACCTTAAATATGTTTTTTTTCAAATGGTAAAAAAACATAGTTCGGGCCAAAGCCCACTCTAATTGGGTAAATTCATAGCCAAACTACCCATGCCAAATACAAATAAAATAAAAGAAGACCTCGCCACCACTTAATACTCGAAGCTTCTAGTGCATCCAATAATGGCTTGAGAGAAAAAACACAAAAAATCACATCTTCATCAAAGCTGAAGCCCACGTTGGATTCCATAAATAATCTTCACCCTCATAATTCTCTTATCTATCAAATAAAAGTCCCAAATCTTCTAAGTAGTATTATGAACTTTGCTATCAGATTTACTAACAGTTTCTCTAAAAACGATGTCGTTCTTTAGATCTAAGGAACTGAGAGGTTCCTCTCTTCAAGAAGCTTGCCGCGCTTAGTAGCTTTAATTCCTTACGTTAAGCTATCATTCCCTCTGTTCCAAACAGATAAGTTGTAGATCTATCCATTTATTAAGATGATGTAATGATTACTATCAATTCTTTGATTGTAATCATTCAAAAGCTTAATAAAAATCTTTATTCGAGCTGGGCGAATTCTTTGAAACAATGGTAGAAAAGCATTAGTCTCCATCCCCTACAAGAGGTAAATTAAGATCAATTAAGTTCTTGTTTCTTTTATTATTAACATTCTTATAATAATTATTGTGTTTACTCCCATTTATTTTGTGATTTTAGGGAGGAGATAGCCACCTCCATGTAGATAGTCAGAGGAAAGGAACCGCTGCCCCCTGCGAGCTTGATGGTTGATGGATCTGCTATGAGAGATATATGAATTGTTCTTCCCATAATGTAAAAAAGTCTCTACATTACTTTCATCATTATCTATCTTGAATGTATCATGTGAATTATCTTTATTAAGCTGCTTTTCAAGTTTTTTAATGACAAGTCGGCATTCATAGTAAATGTTATTCGAAATGATATGGATGCTCCATTCTTTTTTAAAGTGAATCCTTTAATTTCTTTTACGCCAAATATGATCAACCACTATGGTTAACACGATTAAAGCTATTTAGAATTCTTTAGATTTGGGCTTGTAGCTACCAAGAATATAGTTCATATCTTGCTTGACATTTTGGATGCTATAGTTTTGATTAGAGTTCAAGTTATATTTGGTATTCAACTAGATTTAAGTTTATTACAATAAAAATATAAACGATCAGTGCTTTATGGGTTTACTTTGTAGAGCAGGAAGCTGCTTTCACCTTTTTTGTTCCATTTTATACATCTATCTCTTGTGGCCCTGTAGGAAGCATGTTTAGAATGGCAAAATAGTTGTAGTGAGACGTTTTTGGATTATTTGTCTTGTTTAAACTAACTTAAGCCAACTTACTTTAGTTTCATATCCTTTTGTGAATTCGACGTTTTTTTGGATGGAAAATCTTTGTTAATTAATGCCAATTTCCGAGTCCAAATATCTCTTTGCATACTTTAATCACTAGAGAGATTTCCTATTGTTGTTTCGTACATATCAACAGCTTGCTGATAACTAGTTTTCCAATTATGATCTACAATTATACTTTGAACTATGCAATTTGAGCTACCCAGGAAGTACATGCTATTCCACCCAAGCAAGTTGACAAGTGATATTTCCATAATCCAAGGGTCAAACCATAAATTGTTTTAGGTATCTTCTTTGAATTTTCTTTCCATTAAGCTAGTGCCAATTTTTATGCAGCTTAAAATATTTTTGTAGATATATGAACAATGAGTTTCCCTTTTATAGTCCAAAAGTTTTTGTTTTTGAGATATTTTCGTTTCATCAACGTGGACTAGAGGGAGTTTCCACTTATGAAATTCAGAAAAGTTTCAATTTGCAAGTTTCTCCCATTTCTTTGATATTTCTTAGTCCTAAGCCACCAAACTTTTTTGGCTTGAATATATTTTCGTATGCCACTTTGTGTTGCTTTCCTTTCCATATAAAGTTAGCATAGAGTCTTTCAAAATTTTGAATTGTTTTAATTGGAATGCTTTGAGATTGTATATACTAGACGATGATTGTAGTGATGACTGTGTGTGCTAATTCAATTCTTCCTACTAGAGATAATAGTTTGCTTGACTGCCACTCTTACTTGTTTTGAATGATATCATATAATCTAGCATAGTCTCTACCATTTAGTTAATTAGAGAAAAGAGGCAATCCTAGATACTTAACTGGTAGATTCCGCTCTTTTAATTTTAGAATGTTAAGTATTTCCTCTCTGTTTTTACATCCTTTATTAAAATAAACCTTGCTTTTATAATCACTGACTTTGAGCCCAGCATAAGCTTCCAGTTTTCAAATAGTTTGGCTATTGTTATAAAACTCTTAGCATCTTCATTTGCAAATAAAAGGAGATCATCATTATACAGTAAATGAGTAATAGTCGGTTGGACTCTGTTTATGGGCTTTATATTCCCTTTTATAAGTTCAATGTCCATTATAACAGAAGAATACTCCATAACAAGGGTAAAAAGATAGAGGGACTATTGGTTCCCCTATTTTATTCCCCTGTTATTGTGAATAAATCCCCAAGGGGATCCATCAATAAGTATAGAAAAAGTGACATTATCTACACATTCCTTGGTTAAATCAAAAAGAAAAAAATGGTTGAAACCCAATTGAAGCATAATAAAATAATGAATATTCTATTAATTTTGCCAAAGGATTTATGCAAATTTATTTTAATGCACATAAGCTTTTTGTTTTTAAAGTTAAAATTTCTAATCATTTCATGACCGAGAAATGAATTTCCAAAAATAAGCCTCTCGCGAAGAAATACATTTTGATTTTCAAAAATAAAAAACTTTAAAGAAACTTTTAGTCTATTGTAAAGGATGTTAGAAATGAATTTATAAATAAAATTTCGATATGCGATGGGTCAAAAATCTTCCAAAATGTCAGGAATTTTAACTTTGGGGACTAAAGTTAAAAAGTGTGATTGGTATTTTTAAGAAGCTTACTGGTTTAAAAAATTCATTAGTGACATCAATATTTGATTGGGAAGTTCATCCCAGTGATTTTTGTAAAACTTTCCCAAATCCATCAGACTCACGACTTTTATCTATATTTGCTCTAAACGTAATATTTTTAATCTCCCTCATCTTAATGGGGGTAAGAAAATTTTCATTACTGTTTTCATTAGCGATATACTAGAATTCAATAAGGGAAAACATCATGTAACAACCCAAATTTTTAGTCATAGTAATTAATTAAAGATTTAATTGATTTAGTTATAAGTTTAAGACATTGTCAAAATTTAGCTACGAGAGTTGCACTATCGTGTCCGTGATAATATTATGGTCAAATGGTCAAATTGCATATTTGATTCATAAGAAACGGAGCTAAAATAATAAAGTTATCACAGAAAAAAAAAGGGGTTCCAGTCCACCCATAGGTTGGCCCCCAGATGGGTCGGGTTGACCCTCTGGAACACTTGGCCAAAATATTTACTAGGGACGAAACAGTGATGCATTTTTAATTGTTTTTTGACATGCTTGATTTCTATTGGTTGAAATAGAAATCTGAGCTGACGCAACACATTCCTATTAGTTAAGTGACGTTGTTGGCTTGGATTTAGTTTAGAAATCTAGTGGTTTGAGATCCATAGGTTGCACTATAAACAGATCCCTAGACCTAGCTAAATCTTCATAATACAATATTTTCCCATTTGGGTCCTTTTTTGAGGTAGACCCGACCTAAATTATTCTAGGGAAATGGTTTAAAAATTAAACATTTATCCTATTAGAGGCGGGAACTGCAGCAACCCTAGAAACAAAGCTTAGAACCACGAGTGAGTACACTAATTATCATATTATAAGTATCTTATAAATTTAGGATATTTAATAGTTTTATTTACAGTTTTTACTTGTAGTTTTTCAGTAGTTATAAGTAATCTTTTTCTGTAAGTAGTTTACTAATTTTCTTATAGTTACTTTTATTTATTTAAAGTTCTATAAGTTCTTTTTTTTCTTCTGCAAGCCTCTTTCTTTCTAGTCTTTTTCCTTAGTAGTTATTTCCATTAGTTATTTTAGTCTATCTACACCTTTTTACATTTTAGAGTTGCAAATGTTAGCATACAGACAGTTTTTTATCTTCTTTTTGCACTTGGACCAGAAAATCACATAAGATGCGTGAATACAATTAAAATAAAGAGTTAACTTAATTTACATTGTTACTAAAATTGTAGATTTGTAATTAAAGTGAAATAGGCTAAAATATGCAGATTTACAGAAACTTGTAATTAATTGTAATTAGTATTATAATTTATAAGACACAAAAAAGTAAGCAGGTTATTACGATAATAAAAAGGACAGAAAAAAGTATAATAAAGAGAAATAGAATGTAGCCTATTATATTATTACTTAATCAGGAACTAGGCCAATCGGTTGGGCTCAGATCTAGGATTAAGCTAAGAATAAAAGAAACATAGATTAGTAAGCTAGGACCCACTTCGATCACCTCCCAATTTAGATAGGATCTGATGGTATTAGGAAGAACAGACATGCTAGGTGGAACAACGGTTGTAAAAGGTCGATAAAATTGGGTTACAACGCAAAACCTAACTTTGTTTGTTAGATGGGGCTCATCTGACCACCTTCCCTTTCAGAGAGAATCTGGTTGTTTTAGGAAAATCAGGAACACTTAGGTGGAATAGCGGTATAAGAGGTCAACTGAGTTTGATTAGTAGGGCATCTGGTGTTTTTTAAGCATGTAGATTTTGATTGGGGACTACTATGACATGCACTAGTTTATGTGTCTTTTTGCTAGTAGGTAAGACCTATTAGTGGCATGTTAGAGGCCACAAGGATGGAAACTAAATATGGTAAGTGTAGATCAAAAAGGGTAGGATTAGGAAAGTTAATTCAAGCCAAATGTATCAAGAATAATAAAAGTGCAAACAAGTAAATAAGAAACCCAGACAAACTTAGGTATATGATTTATTGTTAGTAGTCATCTCTTTTGTGCGTGGACATAGAACTGTTATCAAGTCCAACCTTATAGTTATCTATCATGCTAGTAATTACTTTATTCACCTGACTTTATGTCTGATCTATTCCACTTTCTTTCCTTTTCCCTCTTCAGAATCTCAGGGTTCATTCTTATCCTTATTTGGATTTCTTGGAGGAGCAGCTTGCTGGAGTTCTATTTAGAGGTATCACTTTTTCTTTTATCGTTATCTATTGGTTGTTACTACTTGAGAGGGGATTTTGATTTCATGTGCTTTGATTTATTAGTGAGACTGAATGATACATGTAGTTTTTGACATACTATTATTATTATTATTTAATGTGGACTTTCTAGTATGATGGTTATTTTGAGAATTTAATATTAAGCTTGTTATCTTTATGTTTTTGTTGTACATATTTATCATGTCTTATATACTTTAGTTTTGTGATGTAATTTAGTTATACCTACAAAATAGTATGCACTCTTTAGTCTTCTTTATTTAGGGATACGAGGTGTTTCATTTTTTGTCAAGGCCTAAGGTTATAGGATTCTAGAAACTTGTTTTAAAATATAATGATTTTCTAAAGAAAATATATTTTTCAAACTCACGATTATGAAAGATATAAAGAGTTTTATCCACTCAAATCAGTAAAACTTCTTTTGACTCCTTTAGATCTTAATTTATTTCTTTTTCTCTTGAATAGTATGACAGATGCCCCTAATCTCCCAGACGGCATACCAATAACTGCTTGGTTCCATAGATACCTTTAGGCAACGGTTCCAGCAGACCAGCCACGGAAACCAATGTAAAATCCCACGTTGATCGATAGAGCCGCTGCTCCGGCACTAGCAGTAGTTGATTTTCCTAGATCACCATTGGAAATAGTGGCTACAACATCGATTACTAAAACCATCAATGTTAAAGGCATTTTTAACATCGATGCTTTTTTATTAATGTTAGAAGTTTTCATAGACATCACTTGTTAAAATAGTCGATGTCTGTTACTCTATTAAAAAAATTATTTAGACATCATCCTTTAATATCAGGTGGTAAAACCACCGATGTCTATTTTTTAAATGTTTCTTTAGACATCGGCTGTTAAAAGAAACGATGTCTAACTTTTAAAAAGATACCTATTACCTTCGGCCAAGAAAGAACGCTTCTCTCATAATCATTTCTCAAGTCTTATCTTCTATAAAAAACAAAAACAAAAAAGGCAAACGAAACTATCCGCCGTTTCCTCCATCGCTTGACCTCGCCACCCCAAAATCGCCTCGCCACTACCTCCATATCACGAGCCGCCACTGGCAATCGAGCACTAATGCAAGTACAAGGTTTTCCTCCTTCAAATTAGGTTTTTTTTATAAGAACCGATGCTTCTCTTTCAGATGCATCCTCTTATCTCAAGCACACTTGCGAATAGAAAATTGTAAGTGATTATATTTATTGCTTTTTCTTAATCTGTCCTCTTATCTCAAGCGTGGTTTATGTTTAAGCTTGAACTCGAATACACTCGTATGGCAATGATAATTGGGTTTCAAATAGGAGTTGAAACTCCTATTTTCTAGTCGAATTTTGATGATCGATTAAAGTGATTTTGATTTTCCGTATGTTACTCAGTTCATACATTCACTCAGAAAAATGTAATTTTTGTATAAAGGTTTACATAATTCTTAGCTTAAATGGGAGTTTGTATAATTTAATTGCTTTTTTCTATACTGGGTAGTCACTTAAAGCAAGCATAATTGTCTACTACTATGTAGTTTCTGTATATATTATTATATGCCACTTAAATGTTTAAAAGGAAAAAAAAACTGATAAGAATTTGTTTCTTCTAGCATTTCTATTCTATTCATGATATTTTTTATACTTTCTTTGCTTTTGATTTATATATGTATGAGTGTTATATATGTGATAACTCAGAAACTCCTATTTCCGTGATGTGCTAATTCTTCCATGTTTGGCATCCATGTATGCTTGGTACTCAACCGCTCCATGTTGCTTTTATGCCTTACTTGATGTTGGGCTGACGGACATGTGAGTAAACATATACAGTCTAGTACGTGTATATGCAGATCGTTAGCATACATACACTTGGTCAAAAATGATAAGAATAGACACTACACTTGGTCAAAAATGATAAGAACATATACTATATAATCAAAAGATGATGACGGAAAACCCAAATACCTGAGGCAACAATATAAAAAATATATTATTTTTAGTTGGAGTTATATTTAGTGGTTTCTGATGAGTGTCTCTTACTTATAATTATAGGTTGACCTACTTAGTGATTTTTGCACCGGTAAGGGGTGAGGCTTAACCTTTTTGTTCCGATGGAGCTGTTTGCAACAACAGGAACGTCGCCAGGTTGGAGGGATAAGGCTAATCAAAAGGGGACGCTTTTGATTAGTCTAATTCTACCAACTTTTGATGGCGTTCCTGTTATTATCAAATAGCTCCACTGAAACCATAAGCTCAAGCCTCTACCCTAGCCTTCTACTAAATCACCACTGCAACCTCCTCTGAGTCTTCCACTATTGTGCCAAAGGTGAGTGTTAGCTCACGATTTACTTTATTCAAGTATTTTAACATCGATTTAAACTAAAATATGATAGTCAAATTCTTGTTGTTGGTTGCTGACTTTATGTTGTGTGTTATTGTCTTTTAGTTGGTTTGTTAGTAATTGGCCTGAATCAAACTATCTTGGTACTAGTACATCTTGCCTTATGAAACTGAAAATACACTTGGTTAGAACTTGAAAAAATGTAGTAGCATGTTTGATCTTTCATTCATTTTTCTTGTTACCTGGAACTTGTCCTATGCTTTGCTCTCACCTATGAATTAGCTACCTTAATTTGATTTGGGATAAACTGAAAATGTGTTTCCTTGTACCTAGAACTGGTTTATGCCTTATTAAGAAATTATACAGGTTAATGCTATGTAAACTTAACAAACTTGAAATTGTGTGTCATCCTTACTTTTGATCACTTAAACTGAATCCTGTTTGTCTCATCGCTGAACTGGAATATGTATTTTTCACCTTGGTTTTGTAGGCCATACACCTGCTGCCTCCTTATGATATAAATATTAGTCTTGAATATTGAACTTGTGTCTTGCTCATTTCCGAGATGCAGAGGCAGTGAACACGTGTATATCGGTTTGATGCTATGCACTTGTTGTTTTGTGTTGCTGTTATTTTACTTTTCACTTGTGCATATGAACCCATGCTACTATCTTGAATTTCTTAAAAAGCCTGCATTTGTGCTTTTTTGTCTTTGTACCATTTCTACCATATTGCAATGCTATTGTGCACTTTTTCTTTTTCTTCTTATGTGTTGGCCCATGACTTGTTGTTTTACTAGCCATATTCGTGTAACTCTTGAGTTGCCGAATCATTTGTGTTTGTTTCACTTGAACCTTGTGTTTTTACATTTTCTATTTTCATGATTTTGACCCTGTAGCAACTGATTTCTCTTCACCGGTTACTATGCATATAGTTGAAGTGCATTGGCCTGTGATCTTGTATTTACTGAGTTTGTTGTTGTGGCCCGATCTTGTATGGTTGCATGCATTGCCTTTGCCATGCTATGCTTATTAACTAATATGCTTGTGCATTATCAGGTGTGCTTGGTACTTGTCTTTACTGCCGACCTATTTAGCTGCACATGTACTTGTTGATTTTAAGCATATACTTGTATATACATGTAAATGTTTGTGTATATTGGTATTTGTGCTCATGCAAATATGAAATTTATATTTGTATCGATACGTCTTATACATATTGTTCCATTGTTTTGTCTTTAGCTTGTGTTGTCAATTGTATATGCTTCACTTACACTTGTTATTTCCTGGTTCTGGGATGTTGTGGTAGTATATATGTGTCCATATAAACATGTTACATGCATGCTCCTATAACCACTAGTTCCTAAAAAAAAATGGCATGGTCAAGTACTACACTTCATCTAAACACCGATACAGAACGGACACTACATAACTGTGTATTTGCATATGACACATACTTAAAGCAACATTAATTATTATATTTAGTGTTTTATTGAAGTTGACTTACTTGATCAAACTTAGTCCTGACTCGATTGTTTTATGTTTTTACACGGAACAATGGGGACAGGCCCGGGTGTTGCAGATTTAAAGACTTCAGCTATCAAAGTTAGATTATGGTGAAGATGTTCACTTTGGTTTTGTTCTTCCGTTAAAATTTTGTTCAAGAAAAATCTTATGTATTTTAAATTTTTCGTTGTATAATAAACATTGCATCAACTCTGATATTTTTGTAATAAAAGTATTCCGTTGTATGATATTGTTTTATTTATTCTATCTATGATTCTGTGTGTTTATTCTATTTGACATTGTGATTTTGTGTATTTATTCTATTTGACATCATTTTTTTATGTGATGTTAGTTTCATACTTTCAGTTGTTTGCATCATATAGTTATTGTAAACTGCTTTGTATTATTAAAACAACATCAGTTTATTACAAATAACTGATGTAAAAGAAACTATAGACATCAGGAAAAACTCAAAAAATTGATGTTCAAATGCACCTAAAACATCTGCTAATTAAAACCAGACTGATAAAATCATTGTATAAAACCATCTTAGATATTAGATATCCTAATAAAAATGTTGTCTTAATCCATCTTAGACATCATCCAAAAACCGATGTGAAAGACCCTGAAATTTCTCTATGCTCCCAAAGACATCGGTCAAAAAACTCTTAGACATCGGCCGAAAATCGATGTTGTAGCCTATATTTCTAGTAGTGGATTTACAATTATTTTTCTAGCCTTGGTGGTAAGACAATCTTGGGGACAGAGACGTTTGTTGAGGCTCGAACATAGTTGCATAAGACAAAGAAGATTTTTGCCTCATGAGACTAACGGATCGAGATAGAGTTCACCCCACTGCATGGCAGCAGAAAGAGGAGGCTTCCTATTGGTGGGAAGTCATGGAGGCTAAGCTAAAGTGATGTGTTGCGACTGATTCAACGATTATTTCGAGAGAAAGTTCTTATCTCAGGAAGAGGAAGGAGTACAATTGGAGAGATTCATTCAGATGAGACATTTATCTATTAAGAAATATATATAAGCCAATTCAACGAGCTGTCGTGATATAGGTCATACCTTGTTAATACACCCTCAACAAGGTTGTAAAGTTTGTGAGGGGCATGAACCATCCCCTCCAAGGTTGGTATTGACTCATGTAACCATGGTAGCAACTTCGAAACTTTAGTAGAGACAACTTTAATATCAGATGCCAGTAGTGAGGAAGTCAAGGAAGTAAAGAGGTCCTAAAGGTGACTGAAGCTAATAAGAAATAGTGGAAGGATAAGAAGAACAAGAAGAAAGGTGATTCGTAGAAAGGGAAGATCAAGAAAGACAATAAGTGACATAATTGTGAATTGGTGGGTCATTATGCCAAGAATTGTAAGAAAAACACCATGAACGTCAATTCCTACAACTGCAGTCAGGCTGGGTATCTTAGCAGAGCACTCCCTCAGAAAGGCAATGGAGCACTGAGAGCAAGTACACAAGTTTGCAAATTTTGGCAGTGGACGTTACATCATCGAGTAGTGGGATATATAGAAGTAGGAAGATCTTAGTTGATGGTTTGATTGTTCTTTCTAATTTTCCCATTCGAGCACTCTTTGATTCGAGAACATCACACTTATTTATTTCTAGCTCTCTAGTAGATCATTTACACTTGAGTGTATCTTTAGTTTCAGAATTGATAGTTGTCTGGAACTCCATAGAAGGATCAATGCACTTATCTATGGTTTGCAGGGGTCTGTGGATTTTCATTTTAGGCTTTGAGTTTGAGTGCGACACCTATAATCTGGGATTTTCTGGGTATGGGATGGCACTTGGGATTGATTGGTCAGCATTGTATGGAGATATACTACATTGCAAAAGGAGAATTATTATATTAGGGACTTGTAGTGGGCGGACTCTCAAGATATATTGTGACCCACAAGGGTCGGTTATGCCTAGCTTTCTTTATTTTCTTGATTCATCTTCAGCCAATATAGATTCTGTTTAAGTAGTGAGAGAGTTCCTAAATGTCTTCGAGGAGGTTAGGGGTTTACCCCAAAGCAAGAGATTGATTTCCATATCTGTTTGGGTGATAACGCTAAGCCAGTAACATTACCAGTTCGTCATATGGCCCTTAGGGAGAGGAAGGAATTGAGTAAGCAGAATAGTGAGTTTTTAGTGAATGGTTTTATTCGGCGTAGCATATCAGAGTGTGTAGGAACTAGTGTCTTCGCTATGAAGGCGGATAGTTCCGTCAGGCTTTGCGTTGATTATAGAGAGTTGGATAAGCTCACCAAGAAGAATCATTATCCACTCCCTCGGATTGATGGTCTTTTCGATCAGTTGGTTAGCTTCTCCATGTTTTCTCAGTTAGACTTAGCCATTGGATTTTATTTGTTTTAAGTTGTAGACGGTAGTAAAGAAGAAATATGTTTAGGACACTAAATGGGTTTTTTGAGTGGTTTGTCATGTCGTTTAGCTTGACTAATTCCCTAGCTTACTTCATTGATTTAGCGAGTCGAGTTTTCCAAGAAGTTTTGAGTAAGTTTATGGTGGTGTTTATAGACAACATTCTTATGTTTTCTAAGAGTAAAGAGGAGCATGTATTTCATCTTGAGAAGGTTCTTGTCACCCTAAGAAAGCATAAGTTGAAAGCTAAATTTTCAAAGTGCCACTTTTAACGAGAGAAGGTGCGTTTCTTAGGCCAAATTGTCTCGAGAGAATGGTTAATGGTAGGTCCCGCTAAAGCTGTTGCAGTCCAAGATTGGAAGGAACCCATGAATGCCACTGAGGTATGAAGCTTTTGAGGGTTGCTAAGATACTACAAGAAGTTCGTCATTGATTTCGCTAAGATATCGACACCATTAACTAGAATGACTAAAAAGAACCTAGCATCCATGTATGACATAGTTTGCGAGGATTCCTGCACGATACTTTAGAGATCCCTTACTAGTGCACCATGTTGGTATTACTAGATAAAGCTAAGCCTTTTACAATATACACTAATGCATGTGGTATAGGCCTTGGGGAGGTGTTAATGTAGGTGGGAAAAGTAGCATGCTACAGTGGTAAGCAGTTGAAGGTCCATGAGAAGAAATACCTTACCTATGAACTAGAGTTGGCAACTACAGTTGTTGCTCTCAAAAAGTGGATGCATTATTTGTTATGAGAAAGTTCGAGCTCAACATAGATCTTAAATCATTGAAGTAATTATTCTCTCACAAAATTCGAACCTCTGACAACAACGTTGGATGAAGTTCCTCATGACATATGATTTTTTAATTGCTTATACCTCCAGAAAGGATAATGTAGTAGTACACGTGCTTAAGGAAAATGGATGACCATAGCCCAATATTTGTGGAATCGAAGAGACCAAAGTTCATTTATACATTTTTTTTTCAAGCCTTTAAATGACTTTACACCTGAATTGTTAGCATCACTTGAGATTCAGCTTACCCTCGTAGATCTTATTGGCTTGAGGCACCATGAGGATTAGGAGTTAGTGGATATCTTGGAGAGGTTTAATTGAGGAGAAGCCTCCAGGAATCTCCAATGTTACTTCGTAGATGACCGAGGACAAATTCTTAGGGATGGCAGACTTTGTATCCCCACTCTGGTGATTTGGTGAGTGCGATATTAGCAGAGGCACATCACTCTCGAATGACTATCCATCTGGGAGGTGACAAGACATATAAGGACACAAAGAGAGTATTCTATTGGACTGGTATGAAGAAAGATATAGCAGATTATGTGGCCAAGTGTATGCTATGTCAAAGAGTGAAGGCGGAGCTACAAAAATTTAACGGATGGCTCCAACCGTTAGATGTGCCACTATGGAAGTGGAAGAGAATTTCCATAGGCTTCATCGACGGGTTGAGCAGATCTCGGCAGGGCTATCCTAGTATTTGGGTAGCGATAGACAAATTGACAATGGGTGCCCACATCATTCCAGTCAAGAGAAAGAGGACTACATCTTCGTAAGCTTCGTTGTACATAAGAGAGATCGTTTGACTCCACGATATACTACTAGCATTGTGAGCGATAAGGAACAAATTTTTACTAGTGCGTTTTGGAGGAGTTTGCAAGATGCACTAGATACTCAACTTAGGTTATGTGCAGCCTATTACCCTTTGACTGAGAGGGAGAATCCGATTCTTAAGGACTTGTTTAGACTGCGTATCCTAGACTTCGGAGGGACATGGGAGGTGAAACACCCCACCTCCGTTAAGGTCACTCACAAAGGGAATGTCTTAACTTCGGTGGAGCATTATAGGTAAAAGATGCAGATGAAATACAAGACAGACAAATAAAGTAGCGGACAATAAAGTCATTTTATAAACAATGTGGTTCAGTCAAGCTTTTACAACAATTGTCTCAATCATACTTAAAAGTAATACATAGAACTTCTGTCTTGATTTAAAAACTTCCAATTATTAAAGAAGCAAAAAAATAACAACGATATTCCCTAATAAAGCATGAACCAGCCATAGTATGGAAGAGAGAGTCCAAAGCAATACATCGACTATTTTCGAGCTTGGAAAGAAAACTGTGCTAAGTGGTAACATTTCCTCCCTGTGAACCTGGAGGGGGGAACGGAAAGATGCGAAACAAAACCAGGTCAGACATAAGTCTGGTAAGTCCAGTGACTTTTAGCATATAATCAGGCAAAAGCATCATGACATGAATAAACTGAATATAAGACAATACCATGAGAACAAGGATAAGAAGATAACATACGATTAATATAGATATGATAAGGCAAGATAAAATGAATGCGCTTCTACTCTTTCTCTGCTTTGCTACTACCTTGTTATTCTGAATTTTATATCTCTGCACCACCTAACTAGTGTCCTAACTAGTAATCTATATAAAATGATCATATTGTAATGTGATCCCAATTCCCGCAATTGTGGTAGCCTTCAGGTGTACATCTATCGTGAGGATTCCACCTCAATTTGCCTAATTGCCAAGAAAATGTTAGGCTTACCCTTACTACCCTATCGATCGGCTCCCTACTTGTATTAATTTCTCTTGTGTCTGTGTCAATTGGCCCTCCCTTGCGTGTAGATACCCAGTGCTGGTCCCACCATAAGGTGTATCAATCCTTATGTTAGCAACCCGACACGATTCAAGATGCACAGTATATAACTACTGGTACCTAGTGCCTGCTTTTTCCCACTCCGAAATACGTGCACGTCCGTAAACCGTCAGAACCTACACTGACGTACCCCCTGCCGATGTTTTGACCGCTTATAATCAGCCCAGTAATCGTGCCCCACCCTTCGTAGTTCAGGGTACGATGATACATTTATGTGGGTTACATCTGAAATGGGTCCCCGTTACAATGGTTTCCTACTGGTTAAGATTGTGGGCTTATATTTACTAATATTACCCACCAACCCGATATGTACTTAACCCACCCACATATTACGCCATATTGGTCAAGCGTTGTCCATTCATGTTAACTTAACCCAACCATTCATCATGTCATGTTGGTTAAGTGTTTCTTGACTCTCCTCACTTATCATGTTGGATTGGTTAAGTGTTTCCTATCAACTTAACCCCGTTCGTCCATCAAGTTATATTGGTCAAGTGTTCCTTGTTAACTTAACCTCACCTGTTCATCATGTTGTATTGGTTAAGTGTCATCAATCAATTCAAGTTAACTTAACCCACCGACTTGTCATGTTACTTTGGTTAAGTGTTGCCTTCTCGTGTTAACTTAACCCTACCACAAATCAAGTTATATTGGTTAAGTGCCCCCATTTGTTTTAACTTAACCTTACCACAAATCAAGTTATATTGGTTAAGTTTTTCTTATTACTTTACCCTATCCATTCATCATGCTATACTGGTTAAGTGTTTCTTATTAACTTAACCCTAGTCATTCATCTTGTTATATTAGTTAAGTGTTAACTTAATCCTAGTCATTCATGTTATATTGGTTAAGTGTTCCTATGAACTTAACCCTAGTCATCCATGTTATATTGGTTAAGTGTTCCTATGAACATAACCCTAGTCATCCATGTTATATTGGTTAAGTGTTCCTATGAACTTAACCCTGGTCATCCATGTTATATTGGTTAAGTGTTCCTATGAACTTAACCCTAGTCATTCATCTTATTCATTAGCATTAATTGATTTATTAATGCACCAACCTCTCACATTAGATATGTGTTGCTGCGTTTACTAGATGTGCCGGGCGTTTCCAGGCAATTTTACACCACAACTCAATCTAACCTCGGGTTTTTCTTGGGCATGATGCACTATCCTCTCACATTAGATAGGTGTTGTTGTGGTTACTAGATGTGCCAGGCGGTTCCAGGCAGTTTTACACCACAACTCAATCTAACCTCTATTTAGGCATGTTCGTCTTTAATTTACACATTTACCGTATAAACCCAAATCTAGATTTTTCATGCTAATTATCAAATTCACCAAAACTAGTCATGTTCCAATTCCCAAGTTATGCCCAACAAATTCCACTTTCCAGTTATTAATCAAAACCGGCTATACCCAATCATCCCTAAATTTGCAATAATAGTCATGCTCAAAATGACTATGAATTATGTTTGGCGTCCCAAATCAATAGTTAAGCCCAAGCTAAATTTAATATTCCAATTTACAGTTTATGCCCAAAACTAGGTTTTCCATGCTACATTTCATACTTTGTCGTTCATGCCAATTCTTGGTCCAATATGTCAAATTACATATTCCATAACTCATGTCAAATTATAGCCTTTAATTACAGTGCATGCCAATTACATAAAATCCCAATTTAGGCGTGTTCACATTTAACAATTATCCCCATCTTACTATAGGTTTTCATGCCTAAGCCATAAATCACTATACACAATAATCTCTTTCTTTCAAGTTATAAACTATCATATATAATATGCCCCAATTTTAGGTCTTAAACCACAATATGTACTATGCCTTACATATTTACAGTTCAATTTACGCCCCAAATTCCAAGTCATATGTCCAATATACTTTATGCCTCAAATCTCAAGGCATATGTCCAATATACTTTATGTTTTAAATACAACATGTTCTATGCCCTCAAATCAGTTACAAATCAGTTATGCCCAATTATACATAATTTAATACTTTTCCCAATTTTAGCGCTGGCCATGTCCAAATCATATATTATGTCCAATTTTTATCCAACATACGTTCATCTCTTATGAGATTTGGCTCAGGCTCGCAGTAATCTGGCTATAAAAACAAAAAGCGAAGAAGGAAAGGTGAGACAAAGGATGGACATAATAATATCAAATGAGATAGATCCAATGAATATGGAAGGACAGATAGAAATAGGCTTAATCTTAGATTCAGATTTATTACAATGTCATAATCACAATTTAAATTTATTTCTGAAAGTAACATGAACTTACAAACAAAAGAACGGTCTTGTTTTCTGGGATCTGTTTTCTAAAACTGAAAAGCTATCCCTTGACGTAGACTATCGATTCTCTAATTTAGATTTGATTCTTAGAAAATAGTTGTTGAAGTCGTTGAATTAGCCTTTGAATCTCTACTTGAATTTATACTTGATTCTACGAAGAACTTGAGCGGCATAACCCCGTATTTGATTTATTTTGATATGAACTAGGGTAGAGTATAGACGTAATGAAGTTGTGTAGAGAAAACTGTAGCCTTAGGGGTGTTTATAGAGCATATGGATCAACAAATCTGGTCAGAACGGGCGTCCAAATGCAGAAAAACGAACCTGTCCTCGGATCAGGAAATAGGGGGGAGGTCGACACCCAGATCGACACCCTGGTCGACCTATGTGACCCAGGTCGATCCCCTAGTCGACCTGGGTCCTGGGCGGGAAATTTCCCGCCCAGACCGGGTGTGTAATTTGAATTTCAAATTTAATTTTGAGCTGTTTTATTTTATTTAAATTCTTGGAACTTCTGAGTTCCATAACTTTCTCATACTAAGTCCGATTTACAAAAACTTGGACTCTATTCCAAGCAGAATTCCGAGACGAATGCAATGGTGTAACCCGTTTCCATTATTTCTCAATTTAAAAATTAAGTATTCTTTAATTCGTTCTTTTAATATTCTCAGAAAATACGGGGTGTTACATTCTCCCCTTGTTAATGGATTTCGTCCCTGAAATCTTTACGTTAAGAAGAATGCATATCCGAACATCCAACAACCATATACTCAACCATTAAATCATAGGCGTCCATTGTCCTTAAAAATATTTCTAATGCTTTCATGATCATATGCATAGTGTGTGTACATGTCCTTATCTAATGCAAAATCTGGCGGTCTACTAATTCAGTTGACCTCCTCAATGCGAATTATGTCAGTGCCATGAGTCCATCATGTATGCAATTATTCCTAATCGTACTTTATAACTTCTACATGAGTGCACAGTCATTCATACAAATGCAACACCCATATGATAACACATCAAGTTTCAATCCATATATGTAAAAATTCACTCATGCAAATGCAAAATGAAAGTGACTCAGCCGATCTAGTGCCTAATGTGTGCATATGCATCCACGAGCAACCACTAGCAACCACTTGCAACCACCAATCATAACATGTTTCAAACACATGCTTACATCCATTGGTTTCAACCTAATGATAAGGAATAGGATCTAGGAGATATACTTAAAAGGTAGATACAAGCATGCACAAACTTAAGGAAAGAGAGATCAAGGATGTACCCTCAAAAAGAAAAGGGTAGGCTGCGCGTATCTAGTCTTTAGTCTTCTTAGTCGCATCTTCTTGAGCTTCACTCCACTGTACCTTAACTAATTTAACTTCACGATTGTGAAGCTTCTTGACCTCCATTTCCAAAACCCACTAGTAAAGATAGGACCTCGATCACTTACTATGCTAGAGGGTATCCAATGTAGTTGAACTATCTTTCCAAGATAAACATGTGTTAACCATGATACCAAGTGTATATATTAAGATGATTAGAGGTCTCTCCTCTACTTAGCTTATCCATCATGTCACAAATCTGAGGGTCTAAAGTTAAAGGTTGTTATGTACTTTTTACCTCTCTTAAGGTCTGTCTTACTTAGGGCGCCTGCTATAACCATTTATTTCCCACGCAAACCATCCTAGTCGAACTCGACATCCCTCAAGTACAAGCCCCAAAGGCCTAAACCAATATCAGAAAAGCACCCAAGGAATACCTCTTCCGAATTTGGACGATCTATGTGAGATGATATTAGCAAAACAACCAAACAATTGAGCACTTCACCGACTCTGGCTGTCCTCGCCAATCTTGTTCCAAAACTATCGTTGATTGCATAACTGGCTTTGCATTGTCAACTAGATATATGCGGAAGTCTATCTCGAGTTTTAGGGAGGAAATCCCTAACCTAATCAAAAACATCTGCGTACTCATGGACTACTCTAACGGATCGCAAATCGTCGATAAATGCATCAAGTGATTCTAGGTAGCTAAGCCTAACTGATCCCTTAAGATCGCACGAAGTCTTGAGGGTATTCCCGAAGCAAGTCAAAAGTCTAACTCCCCTCCTTTCACAATTACTAGCTAACCAACCCATGCTTAGAATCAACCCATAGCCCATGGAACCAAAAATATAAGCATTACACTTAGACTCAATATTTAATATAGCTATTCTCAAATCAAACCAAAGATAAATGAGCCGAACTACCAATTGGTTTTGAGACAATGATGGGATCTTCTACTATACAAGTACTAAGGTGCAGAGACTCAACTACGGAAGCAGACACAAGTGAATGTGAAGCGCTAAAATCAAAAAGAGTACTAACAGGATGATCAAAAAGAAGAACTAAACTTTACTATCTTTCTCTCAGGTACGCTGGCGGAGAAAGCATGCACTTGCCTTCCTGAAAATCATGTCCTTGTCCTTAATTATATGACCCGTTATACCATAATAAAGATACTTCCTCTTGTCTTAGGTTTTACTGTTCTTTCCTTTTTACCTCCTTTGTGAACCAAGTCTATATCCATGAGTTCCACATCCTTGGGTTGTGCTCCTTAGCCAAACTCCCTCATTCTCATCTTTTCCATCCTTGTGTAACTTGTTGATAAGTCTCTTGAAAGCTGCCACCATCGCATGGAAAACCCTACAAAGCTTGAAAGAAAATTAGCCGTAGGTGAAGCTACTGCGGCTATAGATGGAAGTTGGGCACTTCTTCGCCCTTTGACATATATCGTAGTCTCATCAAGCCTACGGAACCATGCCGCGATGAGGTTACCTCCCAGAAAGCTAGGAGCCCCGGAGACTCAGTAAAGAAAGAAAAGGTGGAAAATAGAGGATCAAAAGTTAATGCATATGGCTTTGGGGAATATGCCTTCAAAAACAAAACTTTTCTTTAGAAAATGCTTCTTTTAAAACCGTTTTGAAAATAATTTTTCAAATCTTTTATCTGATCCGGTAACCTTCCGCTCTGATACCAAGTGAAACACCCCACCTCCGTTAAGGTTACTCACAAAGGGAATGCCTTAACTTCGGTGGAGCATTATAGGTAAACGAGACAGACAAATAAAGCAGTGGAAAATAAAGTCATTTTATAAACAATGTGGTTCGGTCAAGCTTTTACAATAGTTATCTCAATCATACTTAAAAGTAATACATAGAACTTATGTCTTGATTTAAAAAATTCCAAGTATAAAAGAAGCATAAAAATAACAATGATATTCCCCAATAAAGCATGAACCAGCCATAGCAGTGGAAGAGAGAGTCCAAAGCAATACATCGACTATCTTCGAGCTTGGAAAGAAAATTGAGCTAAGTGGTAACATTTCCTCCCTGTGAACCTTGGGGGGGGGGGGAAGGAAGAAAAGAGGCGAAATAAAACTAGGTCAGACATAAGTCTAGTAAGTCCAGTGACTTTCAGCATATAAATAGGCAAAAGCATCATGACATGAATAAACTGAATATAAGACAATACCGTGAGAACAAGGATAACAAGATAACATACGATTAGTGTAGATATGATAAGGCAAGATAAACTGAATGCACTTCTACTCTTTCTCTGCTTCGCTACTACCTTGTTATTCTGGTTTTTATATCTCTGCACCACCTAACTAGTGTTCCAATAAGTAATCTATATAAAATGATCATATTGTAATGTGATCCCAATCCCCGCAATTGTGGTAGCCTTCAGGTGTACATCTATTGTGAGGATTCCACCTCAATCTGCCAAATTGCCATGAACATGTTAGATGTACCCTTACTACCCTATTGATCGACTCCCTACTTGTACTAATTTCTCTTGTGTCCGTGGTCCTTGTCAATCGGCCCTCTCTTGCTTATAGATACCCTGTGCTGGCCCCACCATAAGGAGTATCAATCCTTATGATAGCAACCCGACACGATTCAAGATGCAAAGTGTATAACTACTGGTACCCAGTGCCTGATTTTTCCCACTTCGGAGTACGTGCACAGCCGTAAACCGTCGGAACATACAATGACGTACCCCCTGCCGCTGTTTTGACCACTTATAATCAGCCCAGTAATCGTGCCCCACCCTTCCTAGTTCAGGGTACCATGATACATCTATGTGGTTTACTGCTGAAATCGGTCCCCGTTACTAGGGCTTCCTACTGGTTAAGTTTGTAGGCCTATATTTACTAATATTACCCACCAACCCGATATGTACTTAACCCTCCCACATATTATGCCATATTGGTCAAGCGTTGTCCATTCATGTTAACTTAACCCGCTCATTCATCATGTCATGTTGGTTAAGTGTTTCTTGACCCTACTCACTTATCATGTTGGATCGGTTAAGTATTTCCGATCAACTTAACCCCGTTCGTCCATCTAATTATATTGGTCAAGTGTTCCTTGTTAACTTAACCCCACGTGTTCATCATGTTGTATTGGTTAAGAGCCCTCAATCAATTCAAGTAGACTTAACCCACCGACTTGTCATGTTACTTTGGTTAAGTGTTGCCTTCTCGTGTTAACCTAACCCTACCACAAATCAAGTTATATTGGTTAAGTGTCTAGCCTAGGTGCGACTATTCCTCTCACCCTTCAAGTCATGGCAGAAAAAGCATTTCCATTAACCAGGTGGCGAGAACAACCTTCTTGTTTTAACTTAACCTTACCACAAATCAAGTTATATTGGTTAAGTGTTTCTTATTACTTAACCTTACCCATTCATCATGCTATACTGGTTAAGGGTTTCCGATTAACTGAACCCTAGTCATTCGTCTTGTTATATTAGTTAAGTGTTTCTCATTAACTTAACCCTAGTCATTCATGTTATATTGGTTAAGTGTTCCTATGAACTTAACCCTAGTCATCCATGTTATATTGGTTAAGTGTTCCTATGAACATAACCTTAGTCATCCATGTTATATTGGTTAAGTGTTCCTATGAACTTGACCCTGGTCATCCATGTTATATTGGTTAAGTGTTCCTATGAACTTAACCCTGGTCATTTATCTTGTTCATTAGCATTAATTGATTTATTAATGCACCAACCTCTCACATTAGATATGTGCTGTTGCGGTTACTGGATGTGTCAGGCGGTTCCGGGCAGTTTTACACCATAACTCAACCTAACCTCGCTTTTTTCTCGGGCATGATGCACTAATCTCTCACATTAGATATGTGTTGTTGTGGTTACTGGATGTGCCAAGCAGTTTCGGGCAGTTTTACACAACAACTCAATCTAACCTCTAGTTAGGCATGTTAATCTCTAATTTACACATTTACCATATATACCAAAATCTAGATTTTTCATGCTAATTACCAAATTTACCAAAACTAGTCATGTTCCAATTCCCAAGTTTTGCCTAACAAATTCGACTTTCCAGTTATTAATCAAAATTGGCTATACCTAAACTTCCCAAAATTTGCAATAATAGTCATGCCCAAAATCACGATGCATTATGTTTGGCGTCCCAAATCAATAGTTAAGCCCAAGCTAAATTTAATATTCCAATTTACAGTTTATGCCAAAAACTAGGTTTTCCATGCCAAATTTCATACATTGTCGTTCACGCCAATTCTAGGTCTAATATGTCAAATTACATATTCCATAATTCATGTCAAATTATAGCCTTTAATTACAGTGCATGCCAATTACCTAAAATCCCAATTTAGGCGTGTTCACATTTTACAATTATCCCTATCTTACTATAGGTTTTCATGTCTAAGCCATAAATCACTATACACAATAATCTCCTTCTTCCAAGTTATAAACTATCATATATAATATGCACCCAATTTCAGGTCTTAAACCAGAATAAGTACTATGCCTTACATATTTACAGTTCAATTTACGCCCCAAATCCCAAGTCATATGTCCTATATACTTTATGCCTCAAATCTCAAGTCATTTGTCCAATATACTTTATGTTTTAAATACAACATGTGTTATGCCCTCAAATCAGTTACAAATCAGTTATGCCCAATTATACATAATTTAATACTTTTTCCAATTTCAGCGCTGGCCATGTCCAAATCATATATTATGTCCAATTTTTATCCAATGTATGTTCATCTCTTATGAGATTTGGCGCAGGCTCGCAGTAGCCTAGCTATAAAAACAAAAAGCGAAGAAGGAAAAGAGAGACAAAGGACGGACATAATAATATCCAATGAGATAGATCCATTGGATATAGAAAGACAGATAGAAATAGGCATAATCTCAGATTCAGATTTATTACAATGTCATAATCACAATTTAAATTTTATTTCTGAAAGTAACATGAACTTACAAACAAAAGAACGGTCTTGTTTTCTGGGATTTATTTTCTGAAATTGAAAAGCTATCCTTGACGTAGACTATCGATTCTCTAATTTAGATTTGATTCTTAGAAAATAGTTGTTGAAGTTGTTGAACTAGCCTTTGAATCTCTACTTGAATTCTAACTTAATTCTACGAAGATCTTGAGCATCATAACCCCGTCTTTGATTTATTTTGATATGAATTAGGGTAGAGTATAGGCGTAATGAAGTTGTGTAGAGAAAATTGTAGCCTTAGGGGTGTTTATCTAGCATAGGGATCAACGAATCTGGTCAGAACGGGCGTCCAAATGCAGAAAAATGAACCTGTCCTCGGATCTGGAAATAGGGGGAGGTCGACACCCTGGTCGACCCCCTGGTCGACCTATGTGACCCAGGTTGACCTGGGTCCTGGGCGGGAAATTTCCCGCCCAGCTCGGGTGTGTAAATTGATTTTAAAATTTAATTCTGAGCTGTTTTATTTTATTTAAATTCCGGAAACTTCTGAGTGACATAACTTTCTCATACGAAGTCCGATTTACAAAAATTAGGACTCTATTCCAAGCTGAATTCCGAGACGGATGCAATGGCGTAACCCGTTTCCCATAATTCTTACTTTAAAAATTAAGTATTCTTTAATTTGTTCTTTTAATATTCTCAGAAAATACGGGGTGTTACATTCTCCCCTCCTTAAAGGATTTCGTCCCCGAAATCTCTAAGTTAAGAAGAATGCATATCCTAACATCCAACATCCATCTACTCAACCATTCAATCACAGGAATCCATTGACCTTAAAAAGATTTCTAATGCTTTCATGATCATATGCATAGTGTTTGTATATGTCCTTATCTACTGCAAAATCAGGTGGTCTACCGATTCAGTTGACCTCCTCAATGCGAATTATGTCAGTGCCATGAGTCCATCATGTATGCAATTATTCCTAATCGTACTTTATAACTTCTACATGATTGCATAATCATTCGTACAAATGCAACATCCATATGATAACACATCAAGTTTCAATCTATATATATAAAAATTCACTCATGCGTATGCAATATGAAAGTGACTGAGCCGATCTAGTGACTAATGTGTGTATATGCATCCACGAGAAACCACTTGCAACCACTTGCAACCACCAATCATAACATGTTTCAAACACATGTTTACATCCATTGGTTTCTACCTAAGGATAAGGAATAGGATCGAGGAGATATACTTAAAAGGTAGATACAAGCATGCATAAACTTAAGGAAAGAGAGATCAAGACCCTCAAAAAGAAAAGGGTAGGTTGCGCGTATCTAGTCTTCATTCTTCTAAGTCGCATCTTCTTGAGCTTCACTCCACTGTACCTTAACTAATTTAACTTCACGATTGCGAAGCTTCTTGACCTCCATTTCCAAAACCCACTAGTAAGGATAGGACCTCGATCACTTACTATGCTAGAGGGTGTCCAATGTAGTCGAACTATCTTTCCAAGATAAACAGTTGTTAATCATGATACCAAGTGTATATATTTAGATGATTAGAGGTCTCTCCTCTACTTAGCTTATCCATCATGTCACAAATCTGAGGCTCTAAAGCTAAAGGTTGCTATGTACCTTTTACCTCTCTCAAGGTCAGTCTTACTTATGACACCTGCCACAACCATTTATTTCTCATGCAAACCATCCTAGTCGAACTCGACATCCCTCAAGTACAAGCCCCAAAGGCCAAAACCAATATCAGACAAGCACCCAAGGAATACCTCTTCCGAATTTGGACGATCTATGTGAGATGATACTAGCAAAACAACTGAACAATTGAGCACTTCACCGACTGTGGCTATCCTCGCCAATCTTGCTCCAAAACTATCGTTGATCGCATAACTGGCTTTGTATTGTCAACTAGATATATGCGGAAGTCTATCTCGAGGTTTAGGGGAAAAATCCCTAACCTAATCAAAAACATCTGCGTACTCATGGACTAATATAACGGATCGCAAATCGTCGATAGATGCATCAAGTGATTCTTGGTAGCTAAGCCAAACTGATCCCTTAAGATCGCACGAAGTCTCGAGGGTATTCCCGAAGAAGGTCAAAAGTCTAACTACCCTCCTCTCATAATTACTAGCTAACCAACCCATGCCTAGAATCAACCCATAGCCCATGGAACCAAAAACATAATCATTACACTTAGACTCAATACTTAATATAGCTATTCTCAAATCAAACCAAAGATAAATGAGCTGAACCACCAATTGGTTTTGAGACAATAATGGGATCTTCTACTATACAAGTACTAAGGTGAAAAGACTCGACTACGGAAGAAGATATAAGCGAATGTGAAGCGCTAAAATCAAAAAAAGTACTAATATGATGATAAAAAAGAAAAACTAAACTTTACTATCTTTCCCTCAGGTACGCTGGCGGTGAAAGCATGCACTTGCCTTCCTGAAAATCCTGTCCTTTGTCTTTGTTCTTGTCCTTAATTATACGACCCGTTATACCATAATAAAGATACTTCCTCTTGTCTTAGGTTTAACTATTCTTTCCTTTTTACCTCCTTTGTGAACCAAGTCTATATCCATGAGTTCCTCATCCTTGGGTTATGCTCCTTAGCCAAACTCCCTCACTCTCATCTTCGCCATGCTTGTGTAACTTGTTGACAAGTCTCTTGAAAGCCTCCTCCATCGCATGGAAAACCCTACAAAGCTTGAAAGAAAATTAGCCGTAGGTGAAGTTGCTGCAGCTATAGATGGAAGTTGGGCACTTATTCGCCATTTGACAGATATCGTAGTCTCATCAAGTCTACGGAACCATGCCGCGATGAGGTCACCTCCCAGAAAGCCAGGAGCCCCGGAGACTCAGTAAAGAAAGAAATGCCAGAAAATTGAGGATCAAAAGTTAATGCATATGGCTTTGGGGAATATGCCTTTAAAAACAAAACTTTTCTTTAGAAAATGCTTCTTTTAAAACCCTTTTGAAAATAACTTTTCAAATCAGAATTATCAGATCCGTTAACCTTCAGCTCTGATACCAAGTGAAACACCCACCTCCCTTAAGGTCACTCACAAAGGGAATGCCTTAACTTCAGTGGAGCATTATAGGTAAAAGATGTAGATGAATTACAAGACAGACAAATAAAGCAGCAGAAAATAAAGTCATTTTATAAACAATGTGGTTCGGTCAAGCTTTTACAACATTTGTCTCAATCATACTTAAAAGTAATACATAGAACTTCTATCTTGATTTAAAAACTTCCAAGTATAAAAGAAGCATAAAAATAACAATGATATTCCCCGATAAAGCATGAACCAGCCATAGTAGTGGAAGAGAGAGTCCAAGCAATACATCGACTATCTTCAAGTTTGGAAAGAAAACTGAGCTAAGTGGCAACATTTCCTCCCTGTGAACCTGGGGGGGGGGGGGGACGGAAGAAAAGAGGCGAAACAAAACTAGGTCAGACATAAGTCTAGTGAATTTCATCATATAAACAAGCAAAAACATCATGACATGAATAAACTGAATATAAGACAATACCGTGAGAACAAGGATAACAAGATAACATAAGATTAGTGTAGATATGATAAGGCAAGATAAAATGTAACATCCCACTTCCGTTAAGGTCACTCGCAATGGGAATGCCTTAACTTCGGTGGAATGTTATAAGTAAACAGAACAGAAATTTAAAAGACAGATAAAGTAGTACTTGAAAAATTTATAACTTTATTACAGCAGAAAACAGAAATAAGTTTGGTTACATCTTTAAAAACCAAAATATCGGAATTCAAGTACATAAATATTAGTCTTGTACAAAAGCCTTCAGAGTACGTAATTTTAAAGCCATAATCCCCAACAGAAAATGCCATAAATAATAGAATCAAAGCCAAGCAATACTTCAAGCACTTCTAGCACTTCAAGCAGAGAGAAATCTAAATCAAGCTCCTACGTTCCCAACCTGAGTACCTGGGGGGGGGGGGGGGAACGGAAGAAAAGAGGTGAAACAAACTAGGTCAGACATACGTCTGGTGAGTCCAGTGACTTTGAGCATGTAAACAGATAACAATATCATGACATGTAAATAAAACTGGATGAGAGATAGCAGTAATAGGAGTAGCAGGTTAACAGAAGAAACAGAATGATATAGGCTAAGCTAAGCTCCTTACTTAGTTTTCACTTCTTTGCACTAATACTAGTATAATAGAAATGGGCCTTTACCACCCGAACAAAGACAGACGGTACAGAAACAGAATCAGGAACGAAATTAGAGACAGAAACAGAATAATCCCTACGGAAATAGAATATTAGAGTTAGGTGTACACTAGTAATGGGCCTTTACCACCCCAACAGACAGTACCACACAGAAATAGACAGGTGTTAACACCCCAAAAGAAACAGACGGTACCCCAACAGAAACAGACAGAACTAAGTGTACCCTAAATTCTACCCCAAGCGATCGGCTCCCTAATACATATATACCTGTGCCGGCCCCACAGAAGGGTGTATCACTCCCTAAAGTGGCTACCTATAGACACAGACCTATTTACAGATGTCCCGGTGTCTTACATCCTCAGAGCAAACCGGATCCATGCACGCACATGACCCGGTTGGAATGCACCATCAACACCCCTCGCTATTTTCAGAGTGAACCTCTTACAATTAGTTCAGTAAGCGTGCCTGAACCCCTCTTAGTGTTGGGTCATAGTTTTGATACCAGAAAGGGCTACTGACTAATATGGGTCCCAAACAACAGATGACACAAGTAATTATCCCTCCAAACCTTGTGTCCCCAGACTAACAGATTTCAAATACACTTATTTACAGATTTCATATGTACAAAGTTCAGATTAACTAGTTTTCAGATCAGACGTACTAGTTAACAAGTTTTCAGACTAACGGATCAGATGTACAGATTAACAAGTTCTCAGACTAACGGATCAGATATACAGATTAACAGACTTACAGATTGTTTTACCTAACTTTGTATTGGGCCTACAGATTCACGAAACGGGTTTATTAGATTCATCAGTCCAGTTGTTTTAGCCCTATCCACCCAATACGTTTTAGGCATCATATTTATCCTAGATTTGCATTAATTAAATATTAATGCACAGACCTCTCACATTAGGTCGGTAGCTTGTGGCCGCTGGATGTGCCGGGCGGTTCCGGGCAGACTTCTGCCACAAGCCAGACCTAACCTCGTGTCTAAGCATCCTTATGCCTACAATCTCTCACATTAGACTGACAGTTTGCGGTTGCTGGTTAAGCCGGTTGGGTCTGGGCAGGCTTCCACCGAAAACTGAGTCTAACCTCGTGTCTCGGCATTCTTATTTGTAGCTAAAGTTTTCATTCACAGATTATGCCAATATCAGATTAATTATGCCAATTCAACAAATTAACTTCTTTACAAGTTACAGTAGATTATTCAAAGTTCCATTAACACGTTTTGCTCAATTTTAGATCGAGCCTACAGATTACATACCCAAATCACAGTATTCAATTCCAACAGATCTAGCGGATTAGACAATTTAATAGATTTAAACATATCCTAAAGTTCTATTAACATATCTTGCCTAATCATAAATTAAGCCTCATTTACATGCCTAAATTATGGTCATAATTCTCAACATAACATATGCCCAAATTTAGTTAGATTTTCCACAATACAGAATATTCTCTAAAAGCCGCAAATCATGATATATAATATGAATTATGCCAATTTATAGTCGTTGATTACCGCGTATGTCAAATATCAAAAAATCTGAATTAGGCGTATTCACTTTAATAGTTATCCCTATTTTAATATAGGTTTTTCAAGCCTAAGTCACGTATCCTTTTTCTTCCAAGTCATAGATTGTCATATAAAATATGCCCCAAATCTAGCTCTTAAATTACAACATGTATTATGTCCTCAAAATCAGATCTTGAATTATAACATGCATCATGCCCCCAAATTACAAGTCATATGTTGTCATACATTAGTTCTCCTTCTTCCAAATCATAAACTGTCATATATAGTATGCCTAGATCTAGATCTTAAATTACAACTTATGTTGTGTTCTCAATTTAGTCACAAATCAGTTATGTCCAATTATGCATCATTCAATATTTTCCCTAAATTTAGCGTTCGCGTGTCAATCTCTTATGAGATTTGGCTCAGGCTCGTGGTAGCCTGGCTATAGAACAGAAGGAAGGAAGAGATACAAAATAGTTACAATAAGATAAATCTACACAGAAAAACAGATCTGATAAACAAGAATAAGATGGATCTACACAGAAAAACAGATCTGATAAACAAGAATAAGATAGATCTCCAATTCATATTTATACCCATGTCAAGATCATAATTAAATTTCATATCTGAAAATAACTGTACTCACAAATTGTGGTTTAAGAAAGAGAAGAACGATTCTGGGATCTGATTTTCTGGAGTTGATTTAGCTTTTCGTTGATGTAGGCGTTGATTTGTTATCTTTATCTTCTCTTTTGAATTGATTGATTAGGGTGGAGGCTCGGTCACTTTAGGTTTTAGGAGCATGGAGGCACCATTCCTCTTTGTTAATGAATTAAGGTTTAGGGTCCTTATATAGTTGTAGAGAGTGTTTTAGGACCATTAGATTAACCCTGAACCGTGAGAACCAATCAAATGCCACATCTGCCTTAGAGTGAATCGGCCCACGAGTTGACAGCCAAACACCCTGAATCAACCCCTAGTCGACCCAGCGGGGTTGTGGTCGACCTCAAAAATGGGTCGGTTCGATGATTCCCCCTCCCGATTCGCTGTTTTGAATTTTTTTGCATATTTATTTATTTAATTTTTATATATATCTATATATATATTTTTCTCATATGCATACAAACTTAAAGGCTTAATAACATCTTCATAAGGTATCCGTTTTGTGCAAACCAAATATCTATCTTGACCTAAAATTTTGAAACGAACATAATATTAATTCTTCTTCTAAAAATTAAGTATACTTTAATTTGTGAATTTTAATGTTATAAAATTACGGGGTGTTACATAAACTGAATGCGCTTCTACTCTTTCTCTGCTTCGCTACTACCTTGTTATTCTGATTTTATATCTCTGCACCACCTAACTAGTGTCCCAACTAGTAATCTATATAAAATGATCATATTGTAATGTGATCCCAATCCCCGCAATTGTGGTAGCCTTCAGGTGTACATCTATCGTGAGGATTCTACCTCAATCTACCTAATTGCCATGAACATGTTAGATGTACCCTTACTACTCTATCAATCGGCTCCCTACTTGTATTAATTTCTCTTGTGTCTGTGTCAATTGGCCCTCTCTTGCGTGTAGATACCCTGTGCTGGTCCCACCATAAGGTGTATCAATCCTTGTGATAGCAACCTGACACGATTCAAGATGCACAGTGTATAACTACTAGTACCCAGTGCCTGCTTTTTCCCACTCCGGAGTACGTGCATGCCCGTAAACCGTCAGAACCTACACTGACGTACCCCATTCCGCTGTTTTGACCGCTTATAATCAGCCCAGTAATCGTGCCCCACCCTGCCTAGTTCAGGGTACCATGATACATCTATGTGGGTTACTACTTAAATGGGTCCCCGTTACTAGGGTTTCCTACTGGTCAAGTTTGTAGGCCTATATTTGCTAATATTACCCACCAACCCGATGTGTACTTAACCCTCCCACATATTATGCCATATTGGTCAAGCGTTGTCCATTCATGTTAACTTAACCCACCCATTCATCATGTCATGTTGGTTAAGTGTTTCATGACCCTCCTCACTTATCACGTTGGATTGTTTAACTGTTTCCTATCAACTTAACCCCGTTCGTCCATCAAGTTGTATTGATCAAGTGTTCCTTGTTAACTTAACCCCACGTGTTCATCATGTTGTATTGGTTAAGTGTCATCAATGAATTCAAGTTAACTTAACCCACCGACTTGTCATGTTACTTTGGATAAGTGTTGCCTTCTCGTGTTAACTTAAGCCTATCACAAATCAAGTTATATTGGTTAAGTGTCCCCTCTTGTTTTAACTCAACCTTACCGCAAATCAAGTTATATTGGTTAAGTGTTTCTTATTACTTAACCCTACCCATTCATCATGCTATACTGGTTAAGTGTTTCCTATTAACTTAACCCTAGTCATTCATCTTGTTATATTAGTTAAGTGTTTCTCAATAACTTAACCCTAGCCATTCATGTTATATTGGTTAAGTGTTCCTATGAACTTAACCCTAGTCATCCATGTTATATTGGTTAAGTGTTCCAATGAACTTAACCCTAGTCATCCATGTTATATTGGTTAAGAGTTCCTATGAACTTAACCCTAGTCATCCATGTTAAATTGGTTAAGTGTTCCTATGAACTTAACCCAAGTAATTCTTCTTATTCATTAGCAATAATTGATTTATTAATGCACCAAACTCTCACATTAGATTTGTGTTGTTGCAGTTACTGGATGTGCCGGCCGGTTCCGGGCAGTTTTACACCACAACTCAATCTAACCTCGGGTTTTTCTTGGGCATGATGCACTAACCTCTCACATTAGATAGGTATTGTTGTGGTTAATAGATGTGTCGGGCAGTTCCGGGCAGTTCTACACAACTCAATCTAACCTCGGGTTAGGCATGTTCATCTTTAATTTACACATTTACCATATATACCCAAATCTAGATTTTTCATGCTAATTACCAAATTCACCAAAACTAGTCATGTTCCAATTCCCAAGTTATGCCCAACAAATTCCACTTTCTAGTTATTAATCAAAATTGACTATACCCTATCTTCCCTAAATTTGCAATAATAGTCATGCTCAAAATCGCTATGCATTATGTTTGGCGTCCCAAATCAATAGTAAAGCCCAAGCTAAATTTAATATTCCGATTTACAGTTTATGCCTAAAACTAGGTTTTCCGTGCCAAATTTCATACTTTGTCGTTCATGCCAATTCTAGGTCCAATATGTCAAATTACATATTCCATAATTCATGTCAAATTATAGCCTTTAATTACAGTGCATGCCAATTACCTAAAATCCCGATTTAGGCGTGTTCATATTTAACAATTATCCCTATCTTACTATAGGTTTTCATGCCAAAGCCATAAATCACTATACACAATAATCTCCTTCTTCCAAGTTATAAACTATCGTATATAATATGCCCCAATTTTAGGTCTTAAACCTCAATATGTACTATGCCTTACATATTTACAGTTCAATTTATGCCCCAAATCCCAAGTCATATGTCCAATATACTTTATGCCTCAAATCTTAAGTCATATGTCCAATATACTTTATGTTTTAAATACAACATGTGTTATGCCCTCAAATCAGCTACAAATCAGTTATGCCCAATTATACATAATTTAATACTTTTCCCAATTTTAGCGCTGGCCATGTCCAATTTTTATCCAACAAACGTTCATCTCTTATGAGATTTGGCTCAGGCTTGCTGTAGCCTGGCGATAAAAACAAAAAGCGAAGAAGGAAAGGAGAGACAAAGGATGGACATAATAATGTCAAATGAGATAGATCAAATGGATATAGAAAGACAGATAGAAATAGGCTTAATCTCAGATTCAGATTTATTACAATGTCATAATCACAATTTAAATTTTATTTCTGAAAGTAACATGAACTTACAAACAAAAGAACGGTCTTGTTTTCTGGGATTTATTTTCTGAAATTGAAAAGCTATCCTTGACGTAGACTATCGATTCTCTAATTTAGATTTGATTCTTAGAAAATAGTTGTTGAAGTTGTTGAACTAGCCTTTGAATCTCTACTTGAATTCTAACTTGATTCTACAAAGAACTTGAGAGGCATAACCCCGTCTTTAATTTTTTTTATATGAATTAGGTTAGAGTATACGCGTAATGAAGTTGTGTCGAGAAAACTGTAGCCTTAGGGGTGTTTATATAGCATAGGGATCAACGAATCTGGTCATAACAGGCGTCCAAATGCAGAAAAATGAACCTGTCCTCGGATTTGGAAATAGGGGGGAGGTCGACACCCAGGTCGACCCCCTGGTCGACCTATGTGACCCAGGTCGACCTGGGTCCTGGGCGGGAAATTTCCCGCCCAGCTTGGGTGTGTAATTTGAATTTGAAATTTAATTCTAAGCTTTTTTATTTTATTTAAATTCCTAAAAATTCTGAGTGCCATAACTTTCTCATACGAAGTCCAATTTACGAAAACTTGGACTCTATTCCAAGCAGAATTCCGAGACGAATGCAATGGTGTAACCCATTTCTCTCAATTCTCACTTTAAAAATTATGTATTCTTTAATTCGCTCTTTTAATATTCTCAGAATATACGGGATGTTATAGGAGGAGCATATACTTTTGATAGAATTCGCTTATAATAATAGCTTCAAACGAGTATAGGTATGCATCCTTCCGAGAAAATTTCTGGGCGACCTTGTAGATCACTCTAATGTTGGTGGAAGATGACTAATAGATTGCTTCTTGGTCTGGATATCGTGAGAGAGACCTCAGAGAATATCAATTTGATAAGGAAAAGGTTGAAGATGGCCTAAGACTGATAAAATCTTACACCGATAGAAGGATAACATATTTATAATTTCAGGTTAGAGAAGTTATTTTTGTAAAGGTATCATCACTTAGGAATGTGGTAAGGTTTGGTTCAATAGGGAAGCTCACCCCCAGATTCATAGGACCATCCCCCATAATAACCAGAGTTGGAAAGATGGAATACAGAGTCAAACTACCCGAGAGACTTTTCAGAGTTCGTGATGCATTTCATGTCTCAAACTTTCGAAGTTCTTGCATGATTCAACTGAGGTAATCGAGCCTAGTCTACTTGAGGATGTAACGGTTGAGAGAGAGGCATTTGTTCATCGCATGCCTACACAGATTCTTGGTCAAAACTAAAGAAACTTGGGAACAAAGAAGTGAAGCTCTTCAAGGTTTAGTGGAGAGACAATGATGATGAAGCTATGCGAGAGTTGGAAGTGCATATGTGTGTATCATATATATTCCTTTTTTATGGTAAGCTTTTAATCATTCCATCATTATCATTTTGTTTAAATTAGTTCTTTCGTATCCTTAGTCAGACTTAGGGTATAACCTATGGATAATAAGAGTGACTGTAAACATGTTAATATAACATGTTATGCGTTATGTATGCAAGTGGTTGCAAATGATTGCTAGTAGATGCACTAGATGCATAACACACATGAGGAACTATTAGAGATCGGCTAAATAGGACACAATCTATGGATCTGTGAACCATTTTATTTTAAATCCATAGTTGAAAAAAATGGATGACTGGAATATGGTTGCTGTATATGATTGGTGATTTCAGCACGCATGTAAAACTATCGGTTATCATTGGGAAATTTGCATTTATTTAGATACATTACACGGGCATATGTGCATAAAAAGGAGGTCGATTAAATTAGTAGTCCGCCTAAACTTTTGCATAAGTTAGGAACATATACATAACACTATTGTATAACTACATAAATTGCATTAAAAAACCTTAAGAACAATGAATTCTAATGGATGGTGTTTGAGTAGATGGTTATAGTTATGTGGTTGAAAATACTTATCTCATTCTTCTATCCATAGAGATTTCGGGGACGAAATGCTTTAAGGAGCGAAGAATATAACAACCTAAAATTTTAATCATGATAATTTATTAAATAATTAATCAGTTAATAAGTTTATGACATGGTTAGAATTTAACTACGGGAGTTGCATCGTGACGTCCGGGCAATTTTCTCGTGAATTTGCATATTTAATTTGTAAGAACGAAGCTAAAACGAAAAGGTTATTACAAAAAAAATAAGAAAATAATAATAAAATAAGGGGATGGATTGACCCATAGGTCGACCCTCCAGATGGGACGAGTCGACCCACCTGAAAATCTAGCCAAAAATTTGGCTAAAGACGAAACAGTGACACATTTTTAATCATTTTGCAGACATGGCTAATTTATATTGGCTGAAATAGAAATCGGAGCTAACGCGGAGTATTCCAACTAGTTAAGTGCGTGGATGACCTGGATTTAATTTAGAAATCCAATGGTTTAAGATCTTTAGTAAGCACTATAAATAGACCCTTAGACCTAGCTAAATCCTCATAACATAATATTTCCCCTTTGGGTTCTCTCTTGAGACGACCTGACCTAAATTTTTCTGGGGAAAGGTTTTTAAATTTAAACATTTATCCTATTAGCGGCAGGACCTGCAGCAGCCGCAGAAACATAGCTTAGAACCACGAATGAGTAAAATAATTATTGGATTATAAGTAACTTGTAAGTTCAGAGTTTTTAATAATTTTATTGTGACGACCCCAAACCCCGATGAGACGGTGGCAAGGGTAATCTTTGGAATATAACACATAAACAGATAATAGCAGAGCAGAATTAAATAAATACACCAGATAATGTACAATAGAATACACTGGATAAATAACAACATCAGAGTTACACAGTATACAGGATCATACTTAGTACAAATACAGTTCAGCTATACATAAATGTCTACAGCGAAAAACAAACATAATATGTACAATAGGAGCTGAACAACATAAAAAGAGATAAATGATAGAATCCATCTTCAGCTCCAGCTATCCAGAAAGAGCCTGCTAACCTGAACACAAGGCCGCCTGTGTAGAAAAAGGGGCACCCGAGTTTGCAAGTGAAACAAACTATGAGTCAGTCATGGGACTGGTATGAGAAATCTACTTAACACAATTTATAATATGGCTAATCACAGGACCATGCCACTTTCGCGGAACGGGTTTACTCCATTGGATTGCCATTGCTTTAAAACTAGTAAATCTTTTAAACATCGCAATGCTTTTTATAAAAATGAAGCCATTATAAGACTCAATTCCCATCACACAATGCAACGCAAACCGAAGGATAGAGTTTTACCTCATAATGGCCAAAATATGCTTGATACGAATAAAACAAAAGAATTCTTAATCAAACTCCAACTGTAAAATAGTAAGAGAACGATTCCCTAGGTATTAACCCCAAAGGCCGAAACCAACATCAGATCAAAACCCAGGAAACCATCCGTCTTAGCTCGTTTCCAGTTAGTTTCTAATTTTATATACAATCATAAATATCAATCATAGACGGCATTAATGCCCCATAACACTATGTCGCCATATATAGGTATACAATCAAAACCGCACAGTCACGTATTTGGAAATTGGATTTCCGTCATGAACCAAGGCAAAAGATAGTCCTTACCGAATTCGAGACTGCCTAGCCCGAGCCTCAAGATCAGAACGCATCAACCCTTGGATCGTCAGGGCCGGTCCACACGGAGTGGATTATAATGCCTGAACAATGTGTTTCCCCGCCCTTTGGGGTGTAAATGAGCCAACGAATGACTCCATCGGTCCCGGATCGACCGATATATCCGAGGCGCCTCGCAACAGCAACAACCACACAGGTGAAAATAATATATATGTCAGCCAGTTTAAGAACTGACACCACCTCTAGCTAGGAAGAAACGCATGTCCTCCCTGAGGTCCTCTCCCGTTTCTGGTTCATACCGGGGTGTGAGGCACGCGAATTCACGTTATACACAAAGTTATACGACACAGGCGGTGCTTTGATCATCAACCACAAGACTTTGCTTTTCAACAGAAGCCTTGATCACTGCATCTTAGCATGCCACACAGGCAATTCACACCATGAAACTGATGCCATCAATCACATAAAATGAATTCCAATTTCAGACACACAGTCCATTTACAAATCCGTTCTAGGTCTAAACGAAAACGGAGGCACTATATACCTCGCATACCCATCGATCTCCACGTACGTCTGGACGATCACCACTCATTATCCATATTTCGGGATGCCTCCCAATCAGGACATCAGTTACCATCCAACCGAGGTGAAGATCTCCGGTCTTCAACCACCATCTTCATCTTCGACTTCTTATCGTCGATTCAGTTATTCAGAATGGGATGAACCCGGTCTTTCTGAGCAACTCGCATATATAATTAACAAGTGCTACACAAACACAACATACGCCTTATTCCAATTCATTAGTCACCAACCGTAAATTAGTAAGAGAACGATTTCCCAAATCTTAACCCCGAAGGCCGAAACCAACTTCAGATCAAAACCCAGGAAACCATTCGACTTAGCTAACCTTCAGTTAGTTTCTAAATTTCACATTCCATATCATTTATAATATTTTATAACGATTTATCGCTATTTTTATTTATTTAAAAATAGCCAATTTATTCAAACGACGCTTCAGGCCATAACGCGGCCGTGGCGCTATTTTTCTTCAGAATTGATTTACACATATCTGAAAATCTAATCGTTGGATCTTCACTAATTTTATATCATTAGAAAGATCTTTTCAAAACGAATCCAACGGTTCCAGTTTTGGGAAAATTCGACGGTCGGATCTCTCGGTACACTCGTTTGAAGTTTCGATTTCAAAATACGAACTGCAGCGTTGTTATTCGAATAATTTTAATTATATATATATATATATATATATATATATATATATATATAATTCTAGTGTTGTTTTTCTTCAGATTTGAATTAAACATTCCAGACAATCCAACCGTTGGATCTTCACAAAGTTGGTGTCGTTGGAAAGATATTTCCAAAGCGAACCCAACGGTTTTGGTTTCGGGAAAATCCGATGGTCGGATCTCCTGCACTAATCGTTTGAAATCACGGTTTCAAAACACGAACTGCAGCTTCGTTATTCGATATACTTGAATTATATTTATATATATAAATATAATCGATTCTTCGATTTCAAAACCATATTCTTTTCATACATTTGATAAAAATGATATTTTTATCCAACCGACATTTATTTCGACACTTCACTATTTTTTTACAATTCTTGTATATTATAAATATGTGATTTTTATTGCAAAACAATTTATTTCAAAACACGACTATTTTATATAGTTCATATAGATGATAAAAATATGACTTTTATTATAAAACAATTCATTTAAAACACGAATACCATTCAACACATGAATTTCTATTCAACGAATGAAGTCCAATTCAACACATGAATGTTTTCTATAGTTCGTATATATAAAATAAAAATGTGATTTTTATTGTAAAAACAATTTATTTAAAACACGAATACCATTCAACACATGAATTTCAATTCAACGAATGAATTTCTATTCAATACATGAATGTTTTCTATAGTTCGTATACATAAAATAAAAATGTGATTTTTATTGTTAAAACAATTTATTTAAAACACGAATACCATTCAACACATGAATTTCTATTCAACGAATGAATTTATATTCAACACACGAATATAGTTTCAACACATGAAAATAATTCTAACACATGAATATTATTCAAAATTTCGGTAGCATAACGGCAGGGTAGTTAAAACTGGGGTCGTCCCTAGTACGGCTCCCCGCTCTACCTTAAAGCCTCGCAGCTTTTGACAATGGGGATTTCATGCATCTAGTTCGCACGCAGGCGGCATGTATATTTTTTCTTTTCCACAAACTAATCCTATGTGGTTTCAAACAAATAATTCTCAACCACAAACGGGTATTTTTCAACCACAATCAATCAATTTCAACCACAAACAATTCTAATCAACCATTCGCTATCAACCAATTTTCACACCAATCACAACCAATAAATATCGTCCATGGTTTGTGGATGAGGGGCGTATATATATATATATATATATATATATATATATATATAAAAGTATATTTCACTTCTATTCAACACATATATAATTTTTACGACGCATATATAACTTATACATCGAACGTACAACTTATACAATGCTTATACATGAGGTGTACAACGCTTATATAACTCATACATCGACTATATAATTTATACATCGTTGTTTTTCATATCGTTTATAATTCATAAATCTCACATTGGGTTCCACTCCAACAAAAATAGCAGAAGGCTCAGAAAAATATCCGGTCTCTTCTAGAATGTAGAAGGCGTCCGCACGAGTCCACTGTCTCTTGTTTCACTGAATTTCGTCAACAAACGAAAAAGATATGAATTTTATAGTGAAATCTAAAACCATAGCGCTTTAAAGTGCTATTAAAACAGTTTTAATATTATCAGCCGTTACCTTTCTGAAATCTTCGAATCTAGGTTTTCGATTTTTACCTAAATCGTTGCTCGCTGTTCCGATCAGTTGTTGCACCTTGTAGGCGGTCGGAGGGCGCCCAGATCGACGGTGGAGCGGCCTACTCTGGTGGTCGGAGCTGACGTCGGCGAGCTATAGAAGTTAGAGACTTTCGAACTTGATTTCTCTCCCAATTCTGAACGAAAAAAAATTCAAACTATATATGGATTTGAAGGTGGAGAGGAGATCTACAATTTCTTCAACTGGAGGGAAGGCTATAGATGCGTGGATTTGGAGGAATCGAGGAGAGAAGGAAAGAATGTATTTCCACCGTGCGTCGAGCTGATATGGGGAGAGAGAACGTGGAATTTTCACGATATGATTGGGCCAGGGATTTTTTTATATTTATAAATTTTAAAAATCCAAAAATACCCCTTATCTCATACGAACTCCAATCCAAACCCAACAACTGTCGTCCCTAGCTAAATACCCCCATTCCGAACACAATGGGATATGTTTCGTAGGCCCATTCAACAATTTCAGTCAGTTTTTCTTCAAATTAAAATAAAAACATTCAATATTTAATTTGAACGTACATTTCAATTTGCCGGGGCCACATACTGATTCTAAAAATTCCCAAAAAATAAATCTAGCTATGTTTTGACGATACGGTCGCAACAAAATTAGTTTCGTCGAATTCTGAGACCGTTTGAAAAATGGCCCTTTTCTGGTCGATCCAATTTAATAGAAATCGACCAAACACATTTTCCTTTGCCACGCTCACATACTAGCTTTAAAAATAATGAAATTTGAAACCTAGCAATAATTTGACATCCCGGATCCAACAAAAGTGGTTTCTTCGAATTCTGAGGTCGTTTGCAAAACGGTCATTTTCACGGGCTATATAAACTCTATAACGACCTTTCTGAAAATTCGTTTGGCCTTAACTTTTGCTTCCCGGTATGGAACTTCGATTTTTCAGATTCGTTAGAAAGATATTCACTAACAGATTTAAATATTTTTGGTTTCACTAAAATCTGTTTTAATTTGCACCCGGTACAGTCAGTCAAAGTTTGAATTCAAATTTTGAAACTACCGCGCCATTTCAGGCCTTGTTTATAATTAGAATTAATTATATTTATTTTCAAACGTCGATTCAAACTTACTTTTTGTCGTTATTATTTAAAATATTTATTTTAAATATTTAAAATCCACTAAAATAGCCAAATTAAAATTTTCAAACTGGTTCAGATTTTCCGGGTTGTTACATTTATTTACAATTTTTACTTACAGTTTTTCACTAGTTTTTAGTTGTTTTTTCTGTAGGTAATTTACTATTTTTCTTGCAGTTTATTTTATTTATTTAAAGTTCTGTAAGTTTTTCTTTTCTATTTTCTTCTATAAGCCTATTTCCTTTTAGTCTTTTTACTTAGTAGTTATTTTCATAAGTTATTCATGCACCTCATTACATTTTATACCTGTAAATGTTAATTTACAAACACGGTTTTTGATCGTCTTTTTATTCTTAGATTAGAAAATCTCATAGGATGCGTGAATAAAGAGGGACTAAATTTACAGTGTTAGTTTTGTAATAAAAAGTAAACGGAATGAAATATGAAGATTTTCAAATAATTGCAATGAACTGTAACTAGTATTATAATTCACAAGACACGAAAAGGTTAGTAGGTTATTATGATAATAAAGGGGAAAAAAATTATAATAAAAATAAATAGAATAGAACCTGTTATATTGTTGCTCAATTAGGAATTGGATCAATCGGTTGGGCTCAAATCTAGGATTGAGCTAAGAATAGAAGTGAACACAGATTAGTAAGCTGGGAACCATTCTGAGTACCTCCCATTTCAGATAGGATATGATGGTCTTAAGAAGACCGGGCACACTAAGGTGGAACAATGGTTATAAGAGTCAATAAAATTGGGTTAGGACGCAAAACCTTAGTTTGTTTGTTAGATGGGACTCGTCTGACCACCTTCCCTTTTAGACAAAATCTGATGGTTTCAGGAAAACCAGTCACGCTTAAGTGGAACAACGGTATAAGAGGTCAATGGAGTTTGATTAGTAGGGCATTTAGTGTTTTCTAAGCTTTTATATTTTGATTGGAGACTACTATGACATACGCTAGTTTACATGTCTTTTTGCTAGTAGGCAGGACCTATTAGTGGTACGTTAGAGACCATAAAGATGGCAGCAGAAAAGGTAAGAGCCGATAAAAAGGGTAGAATTAGTAAAACTAATTCAAACCCAAAGTATGCAGAATATTATGCATGCAAACAAGTAAATAAGAAACCCAGAAAAACTCAGATATATGATTTAGTGTTAGTAGTTATCTCTTTTGTGTACAGACAGAAAACTGTTACTAAGTCTAACTTTATAATTACCTATCATGCTAGTAATTGCTTTATTCATCAAGCTATATGTATGATCAACTCCTCTTTTTTTTCCTTTAGGTTCTCAGGGTTGATTCTTATTCTTATTTGTATTTCTCGGAGGAGGAGCTTGTTGGAGTTTTATTTAGATGTATCTTCTTTTCTTTTATCATTATCTGTTAGTACTACTTTAGCAGGTATTTTGATTTCATGTACTCTGATTTATTGGTGAGGCAGAGTGAGGCATGTAGTTTTTAACATACTATTATTATTATCCGATGTTGAATTTTTGAGAAGATGCTTATTCTGAGAATTTAATAATAAGTTGTGTTATCTTTACGTTTCCGTTGTGCATATTTTTCATGTTTTGTAAACTTTATTCTCTGTGATGTTATTCAGTTATACTTACAAAACATTACGCACTCTTTAGTGTTCCTAATTTAAGGATACTTCGGGGTGCAGAGTGTTTTACATCATAATAAAAGTCTGAATTATAAAGGGAATTAAACTTTGAAATGGCCTCTTTTTCAAAATAAATGGGATCATTTAGCACTTTGCCATTTATATCGAAAATTTTACCAATATCATTTCCGTGTCTTCGATTAAACATTTTGGCCTAAAATTAGTAGCCTCATCAGCATATGTTACCCAGTCTACCTTGGCCTTTTCCCTCAACTAGAATAGACTGAATATGAAAAGAATTAGGAAGTACTTTCTGGGCTTTGAAAAAGGCATTAGTCTTTAAAGGGTCTGAGTTATCACCATCTAACTCGTTCTGCAGTATTTCATAGTTATCCCTTATTTGCTTAATATCAGTTTTTTTCTAGTTTTTTATATTAACTTTAATAGCCTTTAGAGTTTTATTAAATTTGAATCGAGCAATGCCAAAAAATGTGTTAGACATGCCAGTTTTGACAATGTCTTTGTAATTTTCCTCTAAAGTCCAACCATTCATATATCTAAAAGGGAAGTTATTATGAGTTAGCTTGTGTTAAAAAAATGTGATCATAATGGGTGTGTGGTCACTAGTTTCTTAGGGAAGAGTACTACAATTATAATCAGTAAATGTGTTAACAAATAATTGATTAAGTAGTACTCTGTTAACTTTGCGATAAATATTTCTAAACTCCCCTGATTTACCAGTGAATTTGTTACCAAAAATAACAGGATCAAATAAACCAGAATTAATAATGAAGTTATTCAAAATGTCCATCTTTTTGAAAGATATAGTTTTACCACTTCTCTTTTTCATAAGAATGAATAATTGTATTAAAGTCACATATAACCAACCATGAGTTACTTATCATTGTACCTAGCTTAATTGGATTGTTCAATAAGTAATTTCTAGTTTGTTCGCTATTAGAAGCATAAATAAAGTTCATTTCAATTAGTAAAATGTCTTTATTTTTGAATATGCAGCGAATAAATTGGATATATGGTAAATAAATTTTACTAAATCCCATAGATGATGATTCCAAAGAATCCAAATTCTACCGTTGCCTTCTTGGTTGTTATTATTAATAACATTCCAGTAATAAAGAGATTTGACGTGGTAATCAATTATCTTAGAACCATCTAACTTATGTTCTAATAAACCAAAATATTAGGTTTAAAAGAGTTAAATAAGTTAGATAAATCAAAATTTCTTTCTGGGGAGTTTAATCCCCTAAGATTCCATCTAATTACTGTCATTGATAAGATAATTATCAATGTAATTTAAGAGGATACAAATACGTCGATGCACTATAAGCATTGTTGTCCTCTCAGACGCCCAATTTGTAGCCTCTTCTCTTGTATGTAGTTCTTTCGATGATTTGAGCTAATCATTCCATTTTTTGTTCCTTATAATGCACTTATTTCTGAAATCTATGCCTTTAGTCTTTTCTATTTTTTCCTCTTCGATTCTTAAGTCATCGAAGCTTTTTATTCTCCATTTCTTCTTTTTGTTTTCTGTTTTTGATGCCGATTTTGCTGCAAAAGAAAAGGAGTTAAGCGCCTTTAGAATAGACTCTTCAGAAATTACTTGTATGGTTGAGGCGCTAATTATTTTGGCAGTAACGTCAGATTAAAAGAAGCCAAGCCACATTCATTTATCTATAACTGTAATTAAATTTGGGTTCTCCGCAAGGTGGGAATTCCCGATGATGCATGTTTATTATTTTCCTCGTTGCTTGTGATGTTTCACTTTATTTGTTTTGATGACACTTTAAAAGGAGAATAATCTTCTCCCTTATTGCCTTCGGTGTTGATCGAGGACTGCGAGTTCTTGATTTGATCTACAGTACCTTGATCCATGTTTTTGGTAATGGTTTTGGCATTTCTTTTTATTTGTGTTTTCAGTTCCTTTATCAAAAGAAATGGTTTGGTAAGTGAAAGTAGTTCGCTGATTATCTTTTTCTAAGAATTTGGCGTTGTTGCAACCAACTTTTAGTTGCTCGGTCATGGATCCCTTAGTGGCTTTTTCTTTCCATAATTTATTGATGTTGCAATTCTTAGTGCCATGTCTGAAGCACTTACATTATGTGCATTGTGGCGGGATTCATTTATATTGAATTTCTTGTTTAATGATCACCGCATTGTGCATTATGACGTGAGCTTCATCGAGTAGATCTAAGTCTACTTTTGTTTTCACTAAAATTATTATGAAGCTTAACTTAGTTTGCTTTGTTGTACGCTCATCTAGTTTCAGAATAGTGCCCACAACGCTAGCAACAACACTGAAGGCCTCCTTGTCCCACAGCCTTAGGTTAACCTTCAACACTCTTATCTGAATGGGAATGGAACTCCGGTTAAGAAATGTTTTCTTGGACTATTTTTCAATATTATAAGTTTCTCATTTATGAAATATGGTATGCTCTTTAAAATTTTCTCACATTTTATAGAGTTAGAAAACCTGATGATGAAAAATCCATTATTTCGAGTGAAATTTCAAACTTACTAGTGGGTTCTGTGTTTAAGTGATGTAATCCTTGAAATTATGAGAGGATGATCTATTGTCATAGATATAGGCAAAATCAAACACCTCCATTTGAATTATGTTTTTTTACTGACCTCTTACTTCACAACAATCATCCTTTTTTTTGAAAGAGAAGGGGTACTTATATTATAAAAAGAAAGTTACAAAGAGAAGGAAGAATTGGTACCAAAATACAACACACCCAAATAGATGAATACTATACAAAACTTAAACAAACTGGCTCAAACTAAAGACACTACAAGACTACAAACTAAAATATCAACAAAATACATCTTGTGGTTACACATAGATGCACATTAAACACCAAAATCCTAGCAACAGTCCAGCAACCAATGGTCCGAAACAACAGCTACAAAAATTTCTAAAGTATAAGCAGATGATAACCTTCAAAAACCAGCTAGATATCCAAAAACTTATCAGGATATGATAGACAAGAACACTTTGGACCAAACTTAACAACAGAACAAGCCAAATTGAATTGTCAAGACAATAACACCAAATCTAAAATAAGTGACAGGCAAGACACCAATACCATGATTAAACAAGATCAAGCTCATCACACATGAAAAGCCACAAGATTGCAACCTCAAGGTGTAATGAGCTGTGGATTTTTGACTCCGAAAATCAACACAAAACTACCATGTTGACTATTCAGACATCAGAAATACTTGATCATTAATAGAAAGAAGTTAGAGGGTGAGAATAGATAAGATAGAAAATTAGAATAAAAGAAGAAGAAGAAGAAGAGTAAACACGAATCTCACAGCGGAATGAAAAAAATATAATATATAACATAACTTTGCAATAAAAACAGTATAATAACATTATCAGAGTACAACACTTACACATAGCGGAAATAACAATAGCTATATAATCCTGAAGCCTCCTGCTTCAAGCTCCTCCAAGTATATCTGTAAAGACCTGAACTACTTGACTGTCCATACAAATTTGGGCACCCAAGAGTTTAGGGAAAAAAAATTCTGGGTTAGTCACGGGACTGGTGTGAGTAAACTCAAATCATTTGGTTTAACTTTTCAAAATCCTTTTCAAAAGATAAGGTAATCGTAAGACCGATCCACGTATAAACACGGACGGTTTTTACCTTGCGATAACCCAAAATAGTTTTGGAATTCAATACTTTTCTGATATTATAATATTGTCTAATCACAAGTAATTAACAATCTAGCAGAACGCTTGCATCTCACGTTCCACATATATAGTATACAAACAAAACCGCGGGCGCTTATTGGAGATTGGATTCCGACTATGACAAGGTATGGGACCACCTGTCGATAGTGTATCTCTAGAGACAAATACACTGGGTTCAACAAGAACGTCTTGCATCCCGGCCCACACTTGACCGACCACTCATTTCGCTTGAGTGTATCGAATGTATATCACCAACGGTTAGGAGCTACCAACCGTTTCCTGAAAAGGGAGAGCATCGAAAATAGATAAAGAATGAATTGGATTTTCTCTAGATAGGTGATATACACCCTAATGGGAGCGACCCACTTAGCCATGTTGCCTGCCCGATTTCTGTCATTTACTGGTTGATGAGGCTTGAGGTCATAACGTATCATTTAAAATACCTGACCACCATTCACTTTGAATGCCACATCGTCATACCCGCCAAATCACAAATTGATTTCCCCAAAAATACCACTGGTATAAAGCTAAGAGAAACGAATTACTCCACCACTAAATGTAAGTACGTTTGAAGAGAACAACTTACGCGATTTGTTAGATATACTTTGTCAGACATTCGTCCATTCACGTTTGTCCTGGGACTGGACAAACTGAAGGCACTATTCTGTAAACAGGATAGCCCTTGCATAACTCCGTCTTCATTATCTCCATTATATTTGATCGCAACGCTAACGTCCATACAGAGTGGTTTTCAGATAATGAATCTGATTCCGGTGTCTCCGTATTGACGATGGAAAAATGGTCAAAAACTTCGATAGTCGGTGATTTAACTATCAAATAAAAATAGATGTACAACCAACGATCTTATTTCCAGATAGAATTTCGATCGATCAATCATCAACCAACACTTATCTCTTTTAATTAATTTAATCATTTATTTATTCATTTCCCATTTCTATATACTGAACATTTCTTATTTTCTAAATTTAGGAAATATACGTCATCAATCGTTGGAAAACATTTCCATCTCTGTTTCACGTATTACTGTCATTCCAGTATTCTTTCTCATCAACATTTCATTTTCTATGATTAGAAAATATCTCTGATTATATTTGGAAAATGTTTCCAAAATTTATTCATTTGATTTAAAAAGATGTTTAAATAAAACATCACTAAGCCAATTTAAACCATTACACTCATTAACTAAATTCACTTAATCAACCTTCACTATCGAACCTTAACCATTTCTTAGTTAAAAATGAAGTCAATCAAGTTGGGGTATAATTACCTCTCAGACCTTAACTGAACAACATTTCTAACCTCGAAATAGGCAAAGTTCACCTTTTAAACCTTTAACAACTTCCTTACGTAACTCGGACTCTATTTATGAATCCCCTTCTTTATTTTAAAACATTGATTTTAACTATAGCGTTATAATTCCTTTCTTCTTAAATATCCAACTTCAAAATGTTACTTTTATCCTTAATTTAACTAAATAGCTAAAAACCTAATTTATTAATAAATAAGTAAATCTTGATTAAACCGGAAAGTAAATATTACTTTCCCGAATTCGATAAAATCGAATTCAGTGTATAATTCTCTTTTTCGAATAATCTCTATTTGATAACTCCTTTTCGAATAAATATATTCGATAGTCTCTTTTCGAATGATTTACATTCGATTAACTTTCTATGAATGATTTACATTCGATTAATCTCCTTTCGAATAAACTATATTCGATTAACTCCTTTAAATTTTATTCGAATAAACTATTTCGAATAACTCCTTTGGATTAACTCATTTGGATTAACTCGGTTTGATTAACTCATTTTGACTAACTCAACTTGATTAACTTACTTGATTAACTCAACTTATTTAACTCAACTTATTTAACTCCTATCTAATAACTAATATTTGATTAATTTATATTCGAAAAACTATGTGTGTTTTAACTTTATTTCGAATGGCTAATATTCGATTTAACTATATTCTCTTGACTCTAGATCGCAGCGATCACAATGGTTACGCCTGATTCCCTCAGGAAACATCCGACCGCCGTAGGCTATCTGCAGCCCTGCGAATTACGCTAGCAGTCGTACGAAATGGCAATTCATCTTGAATAACTATGTTTGACTAACTTTATCTTAAATAACTATATTCGATCAACTCTAATTGAATAACTAATATTCAATAAATCCTAATTCGATTAACTATGTTCAGTTAACCCTAATTCGATTAATTCTAACTCTAATCGATTTACTCTAACTGATTAACTCTAACTGATTAATTCTAACTGGTTAACTCAAACTGATTAACTCTAACTGATTAACTCTAATTGATTAACTCCTTTGATTAACTCTACGTTTATTTAGTTTCAAATATCGATGTTGAAATCGATTCTTACTTCTCTATATAAGTCCTGACTTATATATTCTATTTATCCAATGATAATAAGTCCTGACTTATATATTCTATTTATCCAATGATAAACATTTCATTTATAAAATATTATTTATAAATTTATCTTCTCAATCTATCTGTTGGAATAGATTCTATCTAAAATCTTTGTTTTAAACCCATATCACGTTATACCCGTGTGCGAAGCATGGGTCTAAACCTTTCAAATATAAAATTCTCCTTTTATACAATTCTAGTCACTTTTCCAATATTTACTTTTTTATAATCTATTTATTTACCAATTAAATCCCTTTTTGATAATTCTATTTATTTTATAAAATATTTTCTTTTTATATAAAATCCATTGATTTTATAAGTAATTCCTTTGATAATATAACTATTCCCTTTCTATTTATTTTACATATATTTCCTCTTTCTATTCTACATATATTTCAAATAAATATCCCTTTTCAATTATATTTGTAAATAGTTTACAAATATTTCTTTTTTTTTTAAATTCTATCTGTAAATGTTTTACAAATATTTCCCTTCAATCCTATCTATTTGATTAATAAATAAATATTCCTTTTTAATCTATTTATTTTCTAAATAAATAGTTTTCTTTTTATAAAATCTTTTAATTTTATAAATATTTCTTTTTCGGTATGTCATTGAAAATTTCCTTTTTAACATTCCAGTATTCATTATGGTATTTAACGTACTATATAACAATTATCAGTATCATTCCAACATACAAAATCAACAATAGATTTCATACCACATCATATAACACAATATATGAAAAACAATAAAACAAATGTTGAGGAACCCAGTTGGATCCCTCCAACCTGTTTCCCTGCATCCACAGATGTTAAACAATAAAATTAACATCAATTTCATTTCACTATGAAGTATTCTGCTAAACAAAATCCATATTTGATTAACGATTTATATCTATATCGTTATCTATATTTTCAATCAACTGACTAGCAGTTCAACCAAACAGCCAACACACAACAAACAACCATTATTTATCAGTTATAAAAATATAACTAGGAAGAGTTAGCGAGTTTTACTCACCTTTCGCGTTAACCGTTAAATAACGATTTGCGTTAGTTAATTCTGATCAGACAATTTATTTCGCCATAAAATGTAACGAGCTCTAATGGACTTCCAATCAGTTCCATTCTGTAGTGTTCGTCCATACGGTCCTAACAGATCTTGTTTCACTGAATTTTGATACCGTATGGTAGTGTTATACATTTTACAAAATAATACACTAAATTAAATTAAATAAAAACTAAATTTATTTAACCATTGGGCCTTACCCCTTTTATATTCCCCGGCCCATCACCCTTTAAACCCAACTCGCCTCACATAAGCCTTCTTCCCCGTTCCAATTACACATTGCGCCCTCCATTCCTTCAGTTGCCATTACCGCAACTTCCATCGCCATTTTCTCCTCCCCTACACCACTAAAATTCCCTATGATAATAACATCTCACTCTCCTTCACTCTCTCTACGTCTACCACCCAAAAACGCCCAGCTCGAACTCATGATACCCAGAGCAATGTTCTCCAGCGTCTGCAGTGACCGCGTCACTTTCTGCCACCGCAACCCACCAATTTTTCCCATACCCTCCTCTCAACTCCACGAACTCGAGTACACTGCTCATTTCTCCAATCGACGACCCTACGCCTCAAAAGCCTCAACCCTAGGCTTCGAATAAGCCACGCTGTTCAAAACACAGCGACAAATAATGACATCGAACCCCATAAAAACCCCATGGAAATGAAGAGGATCCATCAACGATTTCAATTATGTATAGATAGAAATTTATAGAGTTCGATTCAAATTTACATTGATTTCTAAAGATGAGATTTTTCACGTTTGTTTTGCTGGGTTGGGAACGACGCAAAACATTGACTAGTGAAATTTTTAGTTAGGATTAGGAAGTTAAAGATTATTTATAGGGTAAAAATATTATTTTTATATTCATTATTATATTTGGTTTTAATCAACCGCTAATTGTATTTGTCCTCTAAAATTCGTACGATCACACACGATACCCAAAAATCACGAAACTGGACATGCAGCTTCAGTTTGACATTACGGTCCCAACGAAACTGGTTTCGTCGAATTCCGACTTTGTTTGCTCACACAGCGTATTTTTAACCGTCAAAATATTGACTGTTTTTCACATTAAAATACCGTACGGCCACATACTGACTTCAAAAATCACGAAAACTGAAATCTAACAATAATTTAACATTGTGGATCCAAAAAAATTAGTTTCGTCAAAATTCTGAGGTCGTTTGCAAAACTGGCTATTTTTAAAGCTCTAAATAACCCATTTAAATATATAAATATATTTAAAAACAATTAAATTTAATATTTAAAAATAAATATTATCGTATATATTCACAACAGAATATCATACTGCTACACTGGGATTTATAACTTGACATTTCCAATCCAGTGTTACATCGATATTCGATTTATATTTAAAAATCCATTTTAAAATATAAATAAATCGATATAAATTATAAAGGAATTCCATAACGACTTTTCTAAAATTTGATTTGGACATATATCAAAATCTACACGACGAAATCCTGATTTTTCTCTTCCACTTGAAAAATATACTTCACCAGTTCCTAACATTTCTTGTTTCATAGAAATCCAATTTAAAATGGCTTCTGTATATTCGGTTGAAGTTCGAATCGCCAAATAGCGAACTACTGCGCCATTTTGAGCCCGATTATAATTATATTATAATTGTACGTTCAAATTGCCATTTAAATAATATATTCGTTATTCTGATTCAATTCTAAACTGAATTAAATATCACATATGATCCAATTCACACTATTTTGTGAATTCCACTTTTTCTGACTATTTCAGAAATTAAATATATTATTATATTATTTATTTTAATTAAATATTCATTATAATTTAATTCAACGACCATTTCAATCTCTCAATCCCTATTTATATAATTAAATAAATTAATTATTATATGGAAAAATACAGGTTGTTACATTCTTTCCCCCTTAAAATAATTTCGTCCTCGAAATTGCTAAGGTAGAGAACAAACCCTATTGACTAGTACAAATTTATTTGTTTACTTATCAACTTCAATTTCAACTGAACCAATTTAATTTCAATTAAAATATTAATTAATTTTTATCAACGGAAATTTTCTAAAATCCTGAAAATTTTCTAACACTCTAAATTTCCAAAAAATTTCGCCAGCACCTCCTTTGCACCGGTCAATAGTTCAAACCCCAACTCGCCTCTCTAGGTCTTCTCCAATCCAAAAGAAAATCAAACAACCAAGTGGCTTGCCAAATCAGCCCATAAATCACCAAATCCATAAAAATAAACGTGTACCTTTTTGTCGGGCATATCATTAAATCATTTCATTCTGCTGCCCATTTCATCATACACTAAAGTCATCCCAATCAATCTCTGATCAATTTATCCTCAACACAGCTATTTGCTTAAACAACCAATTACCATTTCAAACTCAAGTTTCATTCCCGATTCCAACTCCTAACTCATCAATCCAATACCATTTCAGATTCTATCTCACAATTAAAAAATCTGATTTTACTTGATATGTTATATTCCCATTTAATTTCCAGTTAATTTGGTTTCAATTCATATTTGCTTTCGCAAATTTCTATTTAATTTGTTTTTAATTCAGACGATCTTTTCCTGGTAGTTTTAAATAACTTTGCTTTTCACAAAAATCAAATATTCCCTTTTAGAGATTCAAAAGAACTTATTTTCATTAAAACAATTCAATACAAAATCTTTGGTAGTAATCCGTCACTTAGGACTCGAAAATGAACACTAATGATGTGGCCAGCATCATCAGAGTTATTTCCCAGCTACTGAAGTGAGTTCAATACTATATTACTTATCAACCCATATTTAAACATTTTCATTTTGAAATCTTTTCAAAATACCCACCTTAATGTTTGTAAAACAAATTTAAAATCTCCCAGGATCTTAAATTACTCGTATATTTAACCCAATTTCATTTATTAATACCTTTCCAGGTTTCCAGGGTTTTAAATTTTCAATTCAGATTTGAATTCAGATTTAATTTATCTGACTTCACATATTACATTTATATGAATCCTGGTTGGCTATTTATATAATCATTTTACTTTTATAATCTCATTTGATTATAATAACAACCAACACATCCAATACACTATAATAATTCGAATATAAATATTTTCTTTATATCGAAATATACTTTGGGTAAAATTATCTCATTTACCCTATTTCAAAACATATTGTGTTGATTTATCGTATTTGAGTGTTTAGGAACCCCTATCGATACAGTGGATCAAACTGATCGACCAGAATTCACAACTACCCAACCAATAAATCTTCACAATATAAAACAATTTTCATAAAATCTACAAATACGTTCACTCGTATATATACACTCAAACTCAATCTAGGGTATTGCTAACCCTATCTCTACTGAGTCACGCCACAGATCCAAGGTAATTACTTAACCTTAAGCTCTGATACCACTGTAACGAACTGGGGATTTTCGACTCCGAAAATCAACACAAAACCACCATGATGACTATTCAGACATCGGAAATACCTGATCATTAATAGAAAGAAGTTAGAGGGTGAGAATAGATAAGATAGATAATTAGAATAGAAGAAGAAGAACACAATCAGAGTAAACATGAATCTCACAGTGGAACGAATAAAATATAATATATAACATAACTTTGCAATAAAAACAGTATAATAAAATTATCAGAGTACAACACATACACACAGCGGAAATAACAATAGCTATATAATCCTGAAGCCTCCTGCTTCAAGCTCCTCCAAGTATATCTGTAAAGACCTGAACTACTTGACTGCCCGTACAAATTTGGGCACCCAAGAGTTTAGGGAAAACCAAACAAAATAAACTCTGGGTCATTCATGGGACTGGTGTGAGTAAACTCAAATCATTTGGTTTAACTTTTCAAAAGAAAAGGTGATCGTATGACCAATCCACACATAAACACGGACGGTTTTTACCTTACGATAACCCAAAATAGTTTTGAAAATCAATACTTTTCTTAAATTATAATAATGTCTAATCACAAGTAATCAAAAATCTAGCAGAATGCTTGCATCTCACGTTCCACATATATAGTATACAAACAAAACCACGGGCGCTTATTGGAGATTGGATTCCGACTATGACAAGGTATGGGACCACCTGCCGATAGTGTATCTCTAGAGACGAATACACTGGGTTCAACAAGAACGTCTTGCAACTCGGCCCATACCTGACCGACCACTCATTTCGCTTGAGTGTATCGAATGTATATCACCAACGGTTGGGAGCTACCCACCGTTTCCCGAAAAGGGACAACATCGAAAATAGATAAAGAATGAATTGGATTTTCTCTAGATAGGTGATATACACCCTAATGGGAGCGACTCACTTAGCCATGCTGCCTGCCCGATTTCTGTCATTTCCCGGTTGATGAGGCTTGAGGTCATAACGTATCATTTAAAACACCTGACCACCATTCACTTTGAATGCCACATCGTCATACCCGCCAAATCACAAACTGATTTCCCCAAAAATACCACGGGTATAAAGCTAAGAGAAATGAATTCCTCCACCACCAAACGTAAGTACGTTTGAAGAGAACAACTTATGCGATCTGTTAGATATACTTTGTCAGAAATTCGCCCATTCACGTTTGTCCTGGGACTAGACAAACTGAAGGCACTATTCTGTAAGCAGGATAGCCCTTGCATAACTCCGTCTTCATTATCTCCAATATATTTGATCGCAACGCTAACGTCCATACAAAGTGGTTTTCAGATAATGAATCTGATCCCGGTCTCTCTGTATTGACGATGGAAAAATGGTCAAAAACTTCGATAGTCGGTGATTTAACTATCAAAGAAAAATAGGTGTACAACCGACGATCTTATTTCCATATAGAATTTTGATCGATCAATCATCAACCAACACTTATCTCTTTTAATTAAATTAATCATTTATTTATTCATTTCCCATTTCTATATACTCAACATTTCTTATTTTCTAAATTTAGGAAATATATGTCATCAATCATTGGAAAACATTTCCATCTCTGTTTCACGTATTACTGTCATTCCTGTATTCTTTCTCATCAACATTTCATTTTCTATTATTAGAAAATATCTCTGATTATATTTGGAAAATGTTTCCAAAATTTATTCATTTGATTTAAACAGATGTTTAAATAAAATATCACTAAGCCAATTTAAACCATTACACTCATTAACTAAATTCACTTAATCAACCTTCACAATCGAACCTTAACCATTTCTTAGTTAAAAACGAATTCAATCAAGTTGGGGTATATAATTACCTCTCAGACCTAAACTGAACAAAACTTCTAACCTCGAAATAGACAAATTTCACCTTTTAAACCTTTAACAACTTCCTTACGTAACTCGGATTCTATTTATGAATCCCCTTCTTTATTTTAAAACATTGATTTTAACTATAGCGTTATAATTCCTTTCTTCTTAAATATCCAACATCAAAATGCAACTTTTATCCTTAATTTAACTAAATAACTAAACCACTAATCTATTAATAAATAAGTAAATCTTGATTAAACCGGAAAGTAAATATTACTTTCCCGAATTCGATATAATCGAATTCAGTGTATAATTCTCTTTTTCGAATAATCTCTATTCGATAACTCCTTTTCGAATAACTATATTCGATAGTCTCACTTCAAATGATTTACATTCGATTAACTTTCTACGAATGATTAACATTCAATTAATCTCCTTTCGAATAAACTATATTCGATTAACTCCTTTAAATTTTATTTGAATAAACTATTTCGAATAACTCCTTTGGATTAACTCGGTTTGGTTAACTCATTTTGACTAACTCAACTTGGTTAACTTACTTGATTAACTCAACTTATTTAACTCCTATCTAATAACTAATATTCGATTAATTTATATTCAAATAAATATGTTTGTTTTAACTTTATTTCGAATGGCTAATATTCGATTTAACTCCATTCGCTTGACTCTAGATCGCAGCGATCACAATGGTTACGCCTGATTCCCTCAGGAAACATCCAACCGCCGTAGGCTATCTGCAGCCCTGCGAATTACGCTAGTAGTCGTACGAAATGGCAATTCATCCTGAATAACTATGTTTCACTAAATTTATCTCGAATAACTATATTCGATTAACTCTAATTGAATAACTAATATTCAATGAATCCTAATTCAATTAACTATGTTTAGTTAACCCTAATTCGATTAATTCTAACTCTAATCGATTTACTCTAACTGATTAACTCTAATTGATTAACTCTAACTGATTAACTCCTTTGATTAACTCTACGTTTATTTAGTTTCAAATATCGATGTTGAATTCGATTCTTGCTTCTCTATATAAGTCTTGACTTATATATTCTATTTATCCAATGATAAACATTTCATTTATAAAATATTATTTATAAATTTATCTTCTCAATCTATCTGTTGGAATTGATTCTATTTATAATCTTTGTTTTAAACCCATATCATGTTATACCCGTGTGCGAAGCACAGGTCTAAACGTTTCCAATATAAAATTCTCCTTTTATACAATTCTAGTCACTTTTCAAGTATTTCCTTTTTATAATCTATTTATTTACCAATTAAATCCCTTTTTGATAATTCTATTTATTTTATAAATTTTCTTTTTATATAAAATCCATTGATTTTATAAGTAATTCCTTTGATAATCTAACTATTCCCTTTCTATTTATTTTACACATATTTCCTCTTTCTATTCCATATATATTTCAAATAAATATCCCTTTTCAATTCTATTAGTAAATAGTTTACAAATATTTCTTTTTTTCAAATTCTATCTGTAAATGTTTTATGAATATTTCCCTTCAATCCTATAAATTTGATTAACAAATAAATATTCCTTTTTAATTAATTTATTTTCTAAATAAATAGTTTTCTTTTTATAAAATCTTTTAATTTTATAAATATTTCTTTTTTAGTATGTCATTGAAAATTTCTTTTTTAACATTCCAGTATTCGTTATGGTATTTAGCGTACCATATAACAATGATCAGTATCATTCCAACATACAAAATCAACAACAGATTTCATATCACATCATATAACAAAATATATGAAAAATAGTTAAATAAATGTTGAGGAACCCAGTTGGATCCCTCCGACCTGTTTCCCTACATCCACAGATGTTAAACAATAAAATTAACATCAATTTCATTTCACTATGAAGTATTCTGCTAAACAAAATCCATATTTGATTAACGATTTATATCTATATCGTTATCTATGTTTTCAATCAACTGAATAGCAGTTCAACCAAACAGCCAACACACAGCAAACAACCATTATTTATCAGTTACAAAAATACGTTATAAAAATATAACTGGGAAGGGTTAGTGAGTTTTACTCACCTTTCGCATTAACCGTTAAATAACGATTTGCGTTAGTTGATTCTGATCAGACAATTTATTTCGCCATAAATTGTAACGAGCTCTAATGGACTTCCAGTCAGTTCCACTCTGTAGTGTCCGTCCATACGATCCTAACGGATCCTGTTTCGCTGAATTCTGATACCGTATGATAGTGTTATACATTTTACAAGATAATACACTAAATTAAATTAAATTAAAACTAAATTTATTTAACCATTGGGCCTTACCCCTTTTATATTCCCCGCCCCATCACCCCTTAAACCCAACCCGCCTCACATAAGCCTTCTTCCCCGTTCCCATTACACACTGCGCCCTCCATTCCGTCAGTAGCCATTACCGCAACTTCCATCGCCATTTTCTCCTCCCCTACGCCACTAAAATTCCCTACGACAATACCATCTCACTCTCCTTCACTCTCTCTACGTCTACCACCCAAAAACGCCGAGCTCGAACTCTTAATACCCTACACGATGTTCTCCAGCATCTCCAGTGACCGCGTCACTTTCTGCCACCCAACCCACCAATATTTTCCCATACCCTCCTCTCAACTCCACGAACTCGAGTACACTGCTCATTTCTCCAATCGATGACCCTACGCCTCAAAAGCCTCAACCCTAGGCTTCGAATAAGCCACGCTGTTCAAAACGCAGCGACAAATAATGATGTCGAACCCCAAAAAAAACCATGGAAATGAAGAGGATCCATCAACGATTTCAGTGATGTACAGATAGAAATTTATAGAGTTCGATTTGAATTTACATTGATTTCTAAAGATGAGATTTTTCACGTTTGTTTTGCTGGGTTGGGAACGGTGCAAAACATTGACGAGTGAAATTTTTATTTAGGGCTAGGAAGTTAAAGATTATTTATAAGGTAAAATACTATTTTTATATTCATTATTATATTTGTTTTTAATCAAATGCTGATTGCATTTGTCCTCTAAAATTCATATGATCACACACGATACCCAAAAATCACGAAACTGGACATGCAACTTTAGTTCGACATTACGGTCCCAACAAAACGGGTTTCGTCAAATTCTGACTTCCTTTGCTCACACAGCGTATTTTTAACCGTCAAAATACTGACTATTTTTCACATTAAAATCCCGTACGGCCACATACTAACTTCAAAAATCACGAAAACTGAAATCTAATAATAATTTAACATTGTGGATCCAACAAAATTAGTTTCGTTGAATTTCTGAGGTCGTTTACAAAACTGGCTATTTTTAAAGCTCTAAATAACCCATTTAAATATATAAATATATTTAAAAACAATTAAATTTAATATTCAAAAATAAATATTATCGTATATATTCACAATAGAATATCATACTGCTACACTGGGATTTATAACTTGATATTTTCAATCCAATGTTACATCGATACTTGATTTATATTTAAAAATCAATTTTAAAATATAAATAAATCGATATAAACTATAAAGGAATTCCATAGCGACTTTTCTAAAATTTGATTTGGACATATATCAATATCTACACGATGAAATCCTGATTTTTCTCTTCCACTAGAAAAATATACTTCACCAGTTCCTAACATTTCTTGTTTCATAGAAATCCGATTTAAAACGGCTTCTGTATATTCGGTTGAAGTTCGAATCGCCAAATAGCGAACTACCGCGCCATTTCGAGCTCGATTATAATTATTTTATAATTATACGTTCAAATTGCCATTCAAATAATATATTCGTTATTCTAATTCAATTCTAAACTGAATTAAATATCACAAATGATCCAATTCACACTATTTTGTGAATTCCACTATTTCTGAAATTAATTATATTATTATATTATTTATTTTAATTAAATATTCACTATAATTTAATTTAACGACCATTTCAATCTCTCAATCCCTATTTATATAATTAAATAAATAAATTATTATATGGAAAAATATGGGTCGTTACATAAGGGAAACAGATAACCATCCTTCAAACTTTGTAGCAAACACTCATTAAAAATCCATATATATTAATATATCACCAAAGATAATAAAGCCAGCACCAGTAATATAGGAAAAAGGACCTAGATCAGAATCCTACCCCAAAACAAATACAATATAGCCCAACAACAGAAGAACCAGATGATCCAATCAAGCAACAATGTAAACAATGCCAGAAAACATCACAACCAAACAGTAAAAACCCAGAAGACCAAACAGTAAATATTAATAGAACTCACTTTTTATAAATGCCTCCATTTATAATTCAACTAGTCATGCCACGATCTTCCATGGCCTTCTTTGACTTTGATCTAGTTTGAATCTATGAAATTAATTTAATCCATTCTGGGTTTGTTTCAACTAAAGGGTTATCACTGATCACTTTACAATTCCCTTTAAACTTGTTATTCTTGAATTTATGTCTCCTTCTCCTAACACTACTTGATGAACTATCTGATTCATCTATCAATATATCTTTATTAGCTACATCATCACTGAAATGCATACCAATATCATCATTACACATTCCAATACTATCAACATCAGAACGTACTGGTTTGTTAACCCTTCTAGAAGTATCTTCTCTAACATGCAACCCCTCATCGACTACCTTATTTATCATGCCATCCATATGATTAATAGAGTCTACATTCGCAGAAATTTTAACAACAACATGATTTTCTTTATCCAAATCCTGCATGCATACATTCTCTGAAGGTAAATCAACATTTGAAAAAGTTCCACCTTCACTGGCCCTTGCTGATCTAGTTAAATCTTCCTTTCCATTTAAATCCTTTCTTGAAACCCTTTTACAATTTTGAGGAACATTCTAAACTGCCTGATCATTATACACTTGACTCTAAACTTTCAAATTTACATCAATATCCATCCCATTATCCACATTGTCATTTTCCTTAGGCACCCAAACATTAAGAGACTTACTATAATGACCCGCATTGGCAGAGGTATTATGATTAATTTATTTTATTATATAAATGGTGATTTAGTGAATTAAATGATCGTGGAATTAAATAATAGTGAATATTTAATTAAAATAATAAATTAGATAATATATTTAATCCTGAAATAATCAGAATTGGATGAAATGGCGATATGGTGTGAACTGGATCATCTGTGATATTTTATTCAGTTTAGAATTGAATTAAAATAACGAATATATTATTTGAACGACAGTTTGAACGTATAATTATATTATAATAAAATTCGAGCTCGAAATGGTGCTGTAGTTCGTAAATTGGCGATTCGAACTTCAACTGAATGTACAGGATTCGTTTTAAGCCGGATTTCTATGAAACAAGAAACGTGTGGAGCTGGTGGAGTATATCTTTCTAGTGGAAGAGAAAAATCGGGACTTCATCGTGTAGATTTTGATTTATGTCCAAATCAAATTTTAGAGAAGTCGCTGTGGAATTCCTTTATAATTTATAAAGGAATTATTTATATTTTAAAAAGGGATTTCAATGTAAATTGAATATCGGGTTGACCCAGAAGTGAATACCGAGTTAGAAATTCATTTAGGAATATTCTAGAGCTGAACGATATCGTATATGGATATATACGATAATATTTATTTATATTTAATTTAATTATATTTAAATATATTTATATATTTAAATGGGTCATTCAGAGCTTTAAAAATAGCCGGTTAACGAAGTCGGAATTCGACGAAACTAATTTTGTTGGATCCGCAATGTCAAATAGTTGTTAGATTTCCAGTTTCGTGATTTTTAGGGTCACTATGTGGCCGTACGGATTTTTAGAGTGAAAAACAGTCAGTATTTTGACAGTTAAAAATACGCTGTGTGAGCATACGAAGTCGGAATTCGACGAAACCAGTTTCGTTGGGACCGTAATGTCAAACTCTAGCAGTATGTCCAGTTTGGTGATTTTTGGGTATCATGTGTGATCACAGGGATTTTTAAAAGACGAATACAAACAGAAATTGATTATAAATGAATAAAATAATCAATTATAAAATATCTAGATATTTTGTGTTGCCTATAAATACTCCTCAACACCTCTCTAACCTAATTCCTGAGTCAAATTCTGCGCCGTCACTCTTCTTTCTTACAGCAAAAGCTTTGAGCAGAAATAAAATCAAAAACAAATAAGATTTAATCCTATAAATCATCACACTAATATTATTAGCTTCCATTTGGGTTTCTCTTCATTTGTATACCATCATTGAAGAGTTCGACGTCAGTTCCTGGGGGTTGCGAAAACACAGTAAAGCTAGGGTTTGATACGGTTTGATTTTGGGGGTTCGATAGTTGTTATTGAGCTTAGATTTGGGTTCAGGAGGTGATTTAACACCTTGGGGCCAAGTTTTGTGGGATTCGAACCAAATAGATGTCGCTCGCAAACATGGGGTAGCTTGCGTCGGCCTGGATGTCGCGACCTGCAAGGAAGGCGCGAACGGGATTGTTTTGGCCTAGGGAGGATGAGGACTGAGTGAGAAGTTCAATGGTGATTTTGGTTCTTGAATGTGTGAAGTAATGGGAGGCTAAAGTCGTCGGTTATGGTGAAGGGAAGGAGCAGGTATCGGCGGTGAAGAAGAAAGGGAAAATATCTGAAGGGGGCGCTGGGTATATGGGCCGATACGGGTGTGTGTTATGATGGGCCGGAGAAGAAATAGAAGTTAAGCCCACTATTTTAAAACGAGTATTATTTTAGATTTGTTCAAACTTTAAAATCGAATATCTTGATCATACAAGATCAGATTGACGAACCGTAAGTTGCGTTGGGATCGTATGGACAGGAGCAACCCAATGGAGCTGACTGGGAGTGAATCCGAGCTCGTTACAATTTATAGTGAAATAAATTGTCCAATCTGAAGCAACGACAATTATCGTCATTGACGATGATCGTCCAATGTGAGTAAATCTCACTAATTCTGAACAGTTTATAATTTCCTGTTGTATTTTTAAAACTGTTAGATATTGGCTGATTGACTTTGTGTTGACTGTTTGATTGAACTGCTAGTCAGTTAGTTGAATTTCTATACTGATTCTGTTTAACATAATATATCATATGGAACTGAAAGTGATGTTATCTATATTGTTTAACATCTATGATGCAGGGAAACAGGTTGGAGGAATCCAACTGGATTCCTCAACATTTATTTTACTGTGATTCATATATTGTGATATATGATGTGATATATAATCTGTTGTTGATTATGTGTGTTTGGACGATATTTATCGTTGTTATATGGTATGTTAAATACCATAAGAAATACTGGATATGGAAAAGGGGATTTTCAAAGTGTATTTTGAAAATGAACTATTTATATAAAATCGATGGATTTTATATAGAAAAGGGAAAGGATTTTTATAAAAGAAATATTTATAAAATCAAAGGATAAGTTAGAATAAAAGGAAACCATTTGTAAAGTGAAGAACCGTTACTAAAAGTAAATCTTTATAAATGAATAGTTTATTCGAAAAGGAGTTAATCGAATTAGTTATTCGAATAGAATAAAGGAAGTTATCGAATAAAGTTAAAAGGAGGTATTCGAATATAGTTTAGCCAAAAGGAGTTATTCGATCAGAATTCATCAAATAGAATTAATTGATTAGAGTTAATCAAACATAGTTAATCAGGTAGGGTTAACCAGTTAGAGTTAATTGGTTAGAGTAAACCAGTTAGAGTTAAACCAGTTGGAGTTAATCGATTAGAGTCAAAGCAAAAAGGAGTTAATCGAATATAGTTTATTCGAATAGAGTAAAAGGAGTTAATCGAATATATATAGTTTATTCGAATAGAGTAAAAGGAGTTAATCGAATATATAGTTTATTCAAATAGAATTAAAAGAGTTATCGTATATGGTTTACTCGATAGGAGTTAAGTGAATAGAGTTAGAGTTAAATCAAAAGAGTTAAGTGAATAGAATAAATTGAATTTAGTTATCGAATATACCTTATCGAAGGAAAAATTACCGAATAGAAAAGATTTGAAAGAGAGTTACGTAAGGAAGTTTGTTAAAGAATTAGAAGAGTGAACTTTGCCTATTTCAAAGTTAGAAATGTTGTTCAGTTAAGGTCTGAGAGGTAGTATTACCCCAACTTGATTGACTTCATTTTTAACGGAGGAATGGTTAAGGTTCGATAGTAAAGGATGGTTAAGTGAATTTAGTAATTAAAGGAAATGGTTTGAGTTGGCATCGCGATGGTTTGTTTAAAACATCTGTCTAAGTCCAATGAAGAAGCTTTGGAAATGTTTTCCAAATAAGAAACCAGAAATGTTTTCTAATAAAGAAAACAAGAAATGGAAATGCTTTCCATTGTTAACAACATATATTTTCCCAAATTTAGAAAATAAGAAATATTGAATAGGGGAACAGGAGATAAGTAAATTAATGAAATAAAGAGATAAACGTTGAATGATGTTAGATCGATATAAATTTCCATTTGGAAATAATATCGTTGGTTGCACACATGTTTTTCTTCGATAGTTAAATCACAGACTATCGAAGTTTTGACCATTTTAACGTTGTTAATATGGAGAGACCGGTTGGATTATTATCAAAGAACCACTCTGTATTGGCATAAGCGTTGCGAATCATATATGCCAAAGGAAATTGAAGACGGAGTTATGCAAGGGCTATCCTGTTTACATAATAGTGCCTTCGGTTCATCCTGTTTCCTGGATGACTTGTATGGACAAATGTCTGACAGAATATTTCCAGACGATCACATATATTGATTTCTCCAATCGTACCAAGAGTGCAAGCGGAGAAGGAAACTTCTTTTAGCTAACACATAATGTATGGTTGAGGACGTCAATCTGTGATTTGATGGATTTGACGATATGGCATTCAAAGTGAATCTGGTGTGATGATAAAGCGTAGCTTCTAGCCTTATCATCTGGTAAATGAAAGAAATCGGTCAGGCAGCATGGCTAAGTCGGTCGCACCGAAGTAGGGTGTATAATCACCTGATCTAGAGTTTCATTTATTTCTAAAAATCTATTGTCGATGTTGTCCCATTCGGGAAACGGTTGCTGATCCCAACCGTTGGTGATATACATTCGATACACTCAAGCGAAATGAGTGGTCGGTCATGTGTGGCCGGGTTGCAAGATGTTCTTGTTGAACCCAGTGTATTCCTCTCTAGAGGTACATTAGCGAAAGGTGGTTCCATACCTTGTCATAGTTGGAAATCCATTACCCAATACGTGCTTGCGGTTTTTGATTGTATACTATATATGTAGAACGTGAGATGAAAGCGTTTCTGCTAGATGATTATTATATTGTGTTGATAGACATTATTATAATATCAAAAGGTTTTGATATAAAGATATTTGGATTCTCATAAGGGAAAAACCCGTTCCGTTATACGGCGTGGTCTTATGAGATATCGATTACCTGTTTGAACTGTTTAAAAATGTTTTACTCATACCAGTCCCATGACTGACCCGGAGTTTATTTTGTTGTTTTCCCTAAACTCTTGGGTGCCTAAATTTGTACGGGCAGTCAAGTAGTCGGGATTTACAGATATACTGGAAGAGCTTGGAGCAGGACGCTTCAGGATCATTATAGCTATAGTTATTTCCGCTGTGTTGTAAGTGTTGTACTTCGATAATGATATGTATATTCAAGTACAGATTTGTATTTCAAAGTTATGTTATGAAATATATTTATTCGTTCAGCTGTGAGATTCGTGTTACTCTGATATTGTGTTCTTCTTCTTCTTTTATTCTAAGTTTCTATCTTATCTATCCTCACCCTCTGTTTTCTTTCACTAATGACCGGTATTTTTTGATGTTTTGGTTATCGACATCGAGTTTATGTCGATAACCAAAGTCGCTCAAACTCCCGGGTCATTACAGTTGGTATCAGAGCTTAAGTTAAGTGAATTACCTTGGCTCTGTGGCGTGACTCAGTAGAGATGGGGTTAGTAATACCCTAGATTCAGTTGAGTGTATATATACGAGTGAACGTATTTGTTATTGATATAAAAATTGTTTTATATTGTGGGGATTCATCGGTTGAGTTGTTTATGAGTTCTGGTCGATCAGTTTGATCCACTGTATCGGTAGGAGTTACTAAACACTTGAATACGATGGGTCGTCACGATATGTTTTGAAAAAATGGTAAATTAAAATAAGTTTACCCAAAGTATACTTTGATATAAAGAAGTATATATATTAGATATATTGGTTGTTATTATAATCGAGGAAGATTATACAGTGAAATGGTTATGTAAATAACCAATTAGAATTCATATAAGTGAAATACGTGAAATCAGACGAGTTAAATCTGAAATGTAAACAAGAAATTGAATTAAAACTCTGGAGAATTGGATAAGTGTTTGTAAATGGATTTGGATTAAAATAAGGAAAATTTAAGATCCTGGGAGATTTTAAATTGTTTTACAAGCCGTGTGAATCATATTTTGAAATGAATTTCAAAGTGGAAATGTTTAATAATGGTTTTATAGTATTGAACTCACTTCGATCGCTGGAAAATAGATTCTGATGATGACAGCTGCATCATCAGTATTCATTTTCGAGTTGTAAGTGACGAATTACTACCAGAGATACTGTTTTGAATTTGTTTTGGGAAAGACAAGTTGTGTTGAATTTCAAAATAGGATTTATAATATAGAATTGAATATAGAATTTGAATAAAGGAAATTCAAACATAGAATTTAAATAAGAGAATTCAAAGGGGATTTGAATATAGAAATTCAAATGAGATTTGAATAAAGAAGATTTAAATAATGGAAAATTGAATATAGAAATTCAAATGGGGTTTGAATATAGAAATTCAAATGGAATTATAATATAGAATTTGAATATAGAAAATATAAAGGAATTCAAATATAGAATTTGAATATATAGAATTTGTATATAGAAATTCAAATGGCATTTATAATGTAAATTTTGAATAGAAATTAAATAGAATTAACTAAGTCGAAGAGGAATTAGTTAATCGAGTTTTGAATTTGAAGTTGAACTTTGAAAGGTGGATTGGATTCGTAAATGGATATTCGAAATCGAATATAGAACTTAAATTTGAAATTTGGATTCAAATTAGTTAATAAGCAAGTTAAAATATATTTGAACATGTCATATTCAAATATAAAAGTGAAATAGACTAAAGAGTTAATTAACAAATTTATTAACGAATTAAGTTAAAACGATCAGGTATAGTTCAAATAGATTGGGCATGTATAGATATACGTGAGATAGGTATGGATAAGGTATGAAGGTATATAAATAGAATGCTCGACGAAAGGTATGTATTTAATTCATATATGAGATTTTATGCGCCGTATCGGCTAGCCGCTTGGCTTTTTCTTTTTCTTTTGGATTGGTGAGGGCCATGGGAGGCTATTTGAAATATGCCGATGCTCCTGGTACAAAGGAGGTTATGGCGAATTTTTCCGGGAATTTAAGGAGTTAGAATATTTTTAAGATAATTTGATAGTTAGAAATCAACGTATCGATATATATAGAAGTAGATAAGGAAACGAACTTAGAAATAGAATAGTAAAAATCAAAAAGGAAGATTAAGAATAAAATCTAGTAAGAATAGAAAAAGGAAGCGTATACGTGTTCAAAAGTGAATAAGTAGTTATATGGTATTGATTATTCGAGTAAGTAGTCATATCTGTTTTGACGTTATAAATGTTATTCAGTCAAGGTCTGAGAGGTAGTTATACCCCAACTTGATTGATTTCATTATTAACAAATAAATAGTAAGATTTCAGGCTCGAAGATCAATGTTGAATAAGAGTTTGTTGAATATAGTATTTGGGTTGTCGTAACGATGTTTTACACAACATCCGTTTTAACCCAAATAAGTGTAAACTTGGAAATAGAATAATAAATATTTCCTAAGTATAGAAATAAACGAGATCGGAAAAGAGATAAGTAATTGGAGTATTTTCCAATTATAAATAGAATATATTTTCTAAAGTTTAGAAAATGGAGGAAGGCGATATTCGGAAATGTTTTCCAAATAACATAAAAGGCCAATATGGTTATTGAAAATATTTGGTTAACAAATATTGATAAAGAAATAGAGAAGTGATTTAACTAATGGAATATTAATTAAGGGCTCAGTGACATGTTCAAAGGGAGAATTGATTTTTGAAAAGAGTAAACTATTTAAAAACTCCCAGGGAAAGACTGTTTGAACTAAAAACAAATTTAACAGAAATTTGTGAAAGCAAAGTGGAATTAAAAGTAAAGCCAATAAAGTGGTAGCTGAGATTGAATTAGAATGATATCAAGACAAATTGGATTGTGAGATTCAAATTTGAAGTGTAATGTGATAATCAAGTTAAGAGTTGGGAATCGAGAAGGAAACTCGAGTTGAAAAGATATTTGGCTCGGATATAAGCGAATGGTTGTGGTGTGGATAAAAGCAGATTGGAATTTGATTGGGATGACCCTTGTATCCGCTGAATTGATAACAGGTGGAAAGGATATAATGATATGCCCGACAAAAGGTATAAGTTTATATTTCTATTGGATATAAGATTTATGAGCCGAATTGGCAAGCCGCTTAGCTGTTTGATTTTCTTTTGGGTTGGAGATGGCCCAGAGAGGCGAGTTGGAGTTTGACCGATTGACCATTACAAAGGGGGTGCTGGCGAAATTTTTCGAAGAGTTAAGGCGTTAGAAAATTTTCAGGATTTTTGAAAATTTTCGTTGATAAGAATTAATTAATAATTTAATTGAAATTAAATTGGTTCAGTTAAAATTGAAGTTAAGAAGGGAACAAATATGTTCTAACCAGTCGACAGGGTCGTTCTCTACCTTAGCAATTTCGAGGACGAAATTATTTTTAAGTGGGGAAGATTGTAATGACCCGCATTGGCAGAGGTATTATGATTAATTTATTTTATTATATAAATGGTGGTTTAGTAAATTAAATGATCGTGGAATTAAATAATAGTGAATATTTAATTAAAATAATAAATTAAATAATATATTTAATCCTGAAATAATCAGAATTGGCTGAAATGACGATATGGTGTGAACTGGATCATCTGTGATATTTTATTCAGTTTAGAATTGTATTAAAATAACGAATATATTATTTGAACGACAGTTTGAACATTTAATTATATTATAATAAATTTCGAGCTCAAAATGGCGCTGCAGTTCGTAAATTGGCGATTCGAACTTCAACCGAATGTACAGGATTCGTTTTAAGCCGGATTTCTGTGAAACAAGAAACGTGTGGAGCTGGTGGAGTATATCTTTCTAGTGGAAGAGAAAAATCGGGACTTCATCGTGTAGATTTTGATTTATGTCCAAATCAAATTTTAGAAAAGTCGCCGTGGAATTCCTTTATAATTTATAAAGGAATTATTTATATTTTAAAAAGGGATTTCAATGTAAATCGAATATCGGGTTGACCCAGAAGTGAATACTGAGTTAGAAATTCATATAGGAATATTCTAGAGCTGAACGATATCGTATGTGGATATATACGATAATATTTACTTATATTTAATTTAATTATATTTAACTATATTTATATATTTAAATGGGTCATTCAGAGCTTTAAAAATAGCAGGTTTTGCAAACGAAGTCGGAATTCGACGAAACTAATTTTGTTGGATCCGCAATGTCAAATAGTTGTTAGATTTCCAGTTTCGTGATTTTTAGGGTCACTGTGTGGCCGTACGGATTTTTAGAGTGAAAAACAATCAGTATTTTGACAGTTAAAAATACGCTGTGTGAGCATACGAAGTCGGAATTCGACGAAACCAGTTTCGTTGGGACCGTAATGTCAAACTCAAGCAGTATGTCCAGTTTGGTGATTTTTGGGTATCATGTGTGATCACAGGGATTTTTAAAAGACGAATACAAATAGAAATTGATTATAAATGAATGAAATAATCAATTATAAAATATCTAGATATTTTGTGTTGCCTATAAATACTCCTCAACACCTCTCTAACCTAATTCCTAAGTCAAATTCTACGTCGTCACTCATCTTTCTTACAGCAAAAGCTTTGAGCAGAAATAAAATCAAAAACAAATTGGATTTAATCCTATAAATCATCACACTAATATTATTAGCTTCCATTTGGGCTTCTCTTCATTTGTACACCATCATTGAAGAGTTCGACGTCAGTTCCTGGTGGTTGCGAAAACACAGTAAAGCTAGGGTTCGATACGGTTTGATTTTGGGGCTTCGATAGTTGTTATTGAGTTTAGATTTGGGTTCAGGAGGTGATTTAACACCTTGGGGCCAAGTTTTGTGGGATTCGAACCAAATAGATGTCGCTCGAAAACATGGGGTAGCTTGCGTCGGCCTGGATGTCGCGACCTGCAAGGAAGGCGCGGACGGGATTGTTTTGGCCTAGGGAGGATGAGGATTGAGTGAGAAGTTCGATGGTGATTTTTGTTCTTAAATGTGTGAAGTAATGGAGGAGGAATGGGAGGCTAAAGTCGTCGGTTATGGTGAAGGGAAGGAGCAGGTATCGGTGGTGAAGAAGAAAGGGAAAATATCTAAAGGGGGCGCTGGGTATATGGGCTGATACGGGTGTGTGTTAAGATGGGCCGGAGAAGAAATAGAAGTTAAGCCCATTATTTTAAATCGAGTTTTATTTTAAATTTGTTCAAACTTTAAAATCGAATATCTTGATCGTACAAGATCAGATTGACGAACCGTAAGTTGCATTGGGATCGTATGGACGGGAGCAACCCAATGGAGCTGACTGGGAGTGAATCCGAGCTCGTTACAATTTATAGTGAAATAAATTGTCCAATCTGAATCAACGACAATTATCGTCATTGACGATGATCGTCCAATGTGAGTAAATCTCACTAATTCTGAACAGTTTATAATTTCATGTTGTATTTTTAGAACTGTTAGATATTGGCTGATTGACTGTGTGCTGACTGTTTGATTGAACTGCTAGTCAGTTAGTTGAATTTCTATATTGATTCTATTTAACAGAATATATCATATGGAACTGAAAGTGATGTTATCTATATTGTTTAACATCTGTGATGCAGGGAAACAGGTTGGAGGAATCCAACTGGATTCCTCAACATTTATTTTACTTTGATTCATATATTGTGATATATGATGTGATATATAATCTGTTGTTGATTATGTGTGTTTGGACGATATTTATCGTTGTTATATGGTATGTTAAATATCATAAGAAATACTGGATATGGAAAAGGGGATTTTCAAAGTGTATTTTGAAAATGAATTATTTATATAAAATCGATGGATTTTATATAGAAAAGGGAAAGGATTTTTATAAAAGAAATATTTATAAAATCAAAGGATAAGTTAGAATAAAAGGAAATCATTTGTAAAGTGAAGAACCGTTACTAAAAGTAAATCTTTATAAATGAATAGTTTATTCGAAAAGGAGTTAATCGAATTAGTTATTCGAATAGAATAAAGGAAGTTATCGAATAAAGTTAAAAGGAGGTATTCGAATATAGTTTAGCCAAAAGGAGTTATTCGATCGGAATTCATCAAATAGAATTAATTGATTAGAATTAATCAAACAGAGTTAATCAGGTAGGGTTAACCAGTTAGAGTTAATTGGTTAGAGTAAACCAGTTAGAGTTAAACCAGTTGGAGTTAATCGATTAGAGTCAAAGCAAAAAGGAGTTAATCGAATATAGTTTATTCGAATAGAGTAAAAGGAGTTAATCGAATATATATAGTTTATTCGAATAGAGTAAAAGGAGTTAATCGAATATATAGTTTATTCAAATAGAATTAAAAGAGTTATCGTATATGGTTTACTCGATAGGAGTTAAGTGAATATAGTTAGAGTTAAATCAAAAGAGTTAAGTGAATAGAATAAATTGAATAGAGTTATCGAATATACCTTATCGAAGGAAAAATTATCGAATAGAAAAGATTTGAAAGAGAGTTACGTAAGGAAGTTTGTTAAAGAATTAGAAGAGTGAACTTTGCCTATTTCAAAGTTAGAAATGTTGTTCAGTTAAGGTCTGAGAGGTAGTATTACCCCAACTTGATTGACTTCATTTTTAACTAAGGAATGGTTAAGGTTCGATAGTAAAGGATGGTTAAGTGAATTTAGTAATTAAAGGAAATGGTTTGAGTTGGCATCGCGATGGTTTGTTTAAAACATCTGTCTAAGTCCAATGAAGAAGCTTTGGAAATGTTTTCCAAATAAGAAACCACAAATGTTTTCTAATAAAGAAAACAAGAAATGGAAATGTTTTCCATTGTTAACAACGTATATTTTCCCAAATTTAGAAAATAAGAAATATTGAATATAGGGAAACAGGAGATAAGTAAATTAATGAAATAAAGAGATAAATGTTGAATGATGTTTGATCGATATAAATTTCCATTTGGAAATAATATCGTTGGTTGCACACCAGTTTTTCTTCGATAGTTAAATCACAAACTATCGAAGTTTTGACCATTTTAACGCTGTTAATATGGAGAGATCGGTTGGATTATTATCCAAAGAACCACTCCGTATTGGCATAAGCATTGCGAATCATATATGCCAAAGGAAATTGAAGACGGAGTTATGCAAGGGCTATCCTATTTACAGAATAGTGCCTTCGGTTCATCCTGTTCCTGGATGACTTGTATGGACGAATGTCTGACAGAATATTTCCAGACGATCACATATATTGATTTCTCCAATCGTACCAAGAGTGGAAGCGGAGAAGGAAACTTCTTTTAGCTAACACATAATGTATGGTTGAGGACGTCAATCGGTGATTTGATGGATTTGACGATATGGCATTCAAAGTGAATCTGGTGTGATGATAAAGCGTAGTTTCTAGCCTCATCATCCGGTAAATTACAGAAATCGGGCAGGCAGCATGGCTAAGTCGGTCGCACCGAAGTAGGGTGTATAATCACCTGATCTAGAGTTTCATTTATTTCTAAAAATCTATTGTCGATGCTGTCCCATTCGGGAAACGGTTGCTGATCCCAACCGTTGGTGATATACATTCGATACACTCAAGCGAAATGAGTGGTCGGTCATGTGTGGCCGGGTTGCAAGATGTTCTTGTTGAACCCAGTGTATTCCTCTCTAGAGGTACATTAGCGAAAGGTGGTTCCATACCTTGTCATAGTTGGAAATCCATTACCCAATACATGCTTGCGGTTTTTGATTGTATACTATATATGTAGAACGTGAGATGAAAGCGTTTCTGCTAGATGATTATTATATTGTGTTGATAGACATTATTATAATATCAAAAGGTTTTGACATAAAGATTTTTGGATTCTCATAAGGGAAAAACCCGTTCCGCTATACGGCGTGATCTTATGAGATATTGATTACCTGTTTGAACTGTTTAAAAATGTTTTACTCATACCAGTCCCATGACTGACCCGGAGTTTATTTTGTTGTTTTCCCTAAACTCTTGGGTGCCTAAATTTGTACGGGCAGTCAAGTAGTCGGGATTTACAGATATACTGGAAGAGCTTGGAGCAGGAGGCTTCAGGATCATTATAGCTATAGTTATTTCCGCTGTGTTGTAAGTGTTGTACTTTGATAATGATATGTATATTCAAGTACAGATTTGTATTTCAAAGTTATGTTATGAAATATATTTATTTGTTCCGCTATGAGATTCGTGTTACTCTGATATTGTGTTCTTCTTCTTCTTCTATTCTAAGTTTCTATCTTATCTATCCTCACCCTCTGTTTTCTTTCACTAATGACCGGTATTTTTCGATGTTTTGGTTATCGACATCGAGTTTATGTCGATAACCAAAGTCGCTCAAAATCCCGGGTCATTACACTTACATAGTGTACCTGCAATTCCAAATATTTTACAATGAGAATAAACTGCAGGAATCCATTTGTATTTGACCTTTTGCCATATTATTTCCCTATTAAAACACTTAATAGGAATGGTAGCTAGGAAACTAAAGTCAAAATTTACTTCAACCAATATCCTAGCATATGATATACTAATGAGTTCTTCAGTAACATTATCAAGTTTTATGGGTTGCCCCAATATCGAGGTAATTCTACTTAAAGCTTCAATAGTCTCGAAATCTAGATCTAGGTTAGGCAGTCAAATCCATATAGGCAAAGTGTGAATAAATTCTCAGGATAACCTCATCCCTGGCTTCCATTTTTTCATAAAAATTAATCTTTTATTATAGTAATACAGACTAGAGGCTAAGATCTTATCATAATATTCAACATTATCATACTTAACAATATAGAACCCATTTTCTCCAGTAAATAACTGATAACTCCCTTTTACATTCCAATTCCCATATATATGATCCTTCAGAGATTTATAGTATGATTTACTTCCAAATATATAAAATACTATGGAGTTATTGTTGGAGAATAGAGTTTTGATGACAACAACCTTATTTCAATTATCATTAATTATAAAATATATACTAACAATTTTTGTATAAAATATATATATATATATATGTGCAGGAATTATATACAGGAAATATTATTGAAGACAGTACAGTTATAAAGATGATAAAGATTCAAAGATCAGAGAAATTTCAAGACTCATGAGTAATCAAGATTTCAGGAGTTCAAGATTAATATATTTATAGAGTCTAGATTTTGTAAGACTCTTAAAAGCACTCCAAGTTCAGACTCAAATTCAAATTCTGATTTTCAATTCTATCCTCAATCCTCTCTATTTTGTTTTCTATTTTTCCTCAATCTTCTCTATTTTGTTTTTCTATTTGTTCTTCTTTGTTTTTCAAACTTAAATTTTTTATACTTTATATATAGTTTAAAACCTTATAATTTTATAAATATATTTATAGAGTTTAAAAATAAGTTTTCATATGTTTTTCTATCATATAATATTAATTTACAACACTAGAATTTTTCTTAAGAATTTCCAGAATTAGTTTTATATCAAAAACACTTCAAAATGCATTGAAAACCAAAAATGTACATAGGTATATTGACATAGCAAAAAGAACATGTCGACATATAACAACTATTTTTTCTAATTTTGTAGGGAAGTGTCTTTTCACTATTTGAAATGCTTCAAAAACGTTGCAATCCTTCATACTCTATAAAAAGAGGTTAAAACCGATTTTTTTTAAAAACCTTCTTCTCTAACTTCATACTCTTTCATCCCACCATTAATCTTAATCATTTTTATGGTTTTTACACTTATACTCTGCCGAATTCACTTCTGTTTTGATCAAACTTCTTCTCTCTACACTCTCTACTCTCTGAATCAAGTGTTATTGACGAGTTATAGGGCTGTTTTGTAATTGCTTGGGTTGAATAAACCCTATTTGTAAGTCAAAGAGGAATCGATGTATCCTTGTAGCCGTGAAATCAAGGAATATGAGTCGGTGTGCCTTTGTTGAGCCGTGAAATCAAGGGATAGGAGTCGATGTCTCCTTGTTGAGCCGTGAAATCAAGGAGGTTGTATTTGACTATTGGAAATAGTAATAAAACTCTGCACAATCCAGCGTTGTGCGGGACTGGACATAGGAATGATCCGAACCAGTATAAAATCCCGTGTGTTCTATCCTTTTTATGCATTTTTATTTCTGTTTATTTTGCTTCCATTTTTGAATCTGTGTCTGTTATTGTGTTTGTGGTGTTTGATTCATTCCATAATTCTCTTTAGTTTTAAGTTTTGTTTAAATTCTTACAAACACTGTTCACCCCCTTTAGTGTTTGCTTTGCCTGAACGATCCATTCTGCAGCCACTAACAATTGGCATCAGAGAAAGGTCTTTCAAAAAGTTCACAATTTGATTTTTGAAAATTTGATAAAATGGAAAATTTTGGAATCTCTGATAATACTAGTATCAATTTATGCATTGCATCAATGTTAAAAGAGTCTGCATATATTAATGTTAAAGAAGCACATGATCTACTGAAATATTGTTCAATACAAAAAAGGATGAGTTCTATGACTTTTGAAAAAATGAAAAGTTGAAAAGATAGGTGAAGTGGCTATTGGCAATTCAAATTCTGAAAAGGTGGCTATTGGAAATTCAAATCTTGAATTGGCGTGTTACATGGCTTTTGAAAATTCAAATTCTGGAAAGCAATTGGCAGAAATGAAAAAGGGAAAATGGATACTGGATAGTGGTTGTTCAAGACATATGACTAAAAATCCAGAACTACTCAATAATTTGAAGTATGAAGATGGTGGAATCGGCAATGTCGGTAATTCTGAAACTCCTACCATTTCTGATGTTTTATTAGTTAGAACACAATTTACTAAGTGTAAGTCAACTTTGCGATAAAGGATATAAAATAAAATTTGAAAAGGATAAATGTTTAATAGAAGATAGGAATTCAAAAGTCATATTTGAAGGAGATAGAAAGAAAAATATTTATATATTAAGTATGAAAATTTCCAACGATAATTTATGTCTTATGGCTAATAAAAATGATCCCTGGATGTGGCATAAGAGATTTGGTCATACAAATTTCAAACATGTTTCTAGAATTTCTAAATTCGATTTGGTTAGAGGATAACCCAAAATGAAATTCGAAGTTAATAACTTATGTGATGCTTGTCAATTAGAAAATTAAAGAAGAGTTCATTTAAATCCAAAGGAGAAATTACCAATTTAAAACCATTAGAGTTAATACACATGGATTTATTTGGCCCATCTCAAACTCAATCAATAAATTATAATAGATATGTATATGTAATAGTTGGAGATTTTTCTAGATACACTTGGACTTTGTTTTTTAAGAATAAAAGTGATGCTTTCGATCAATTTAAAACTTTCTCTAAAAGAATCAAAATTTATTATCACTAAAAATTAAAATAAAACGTAGCGATCATGGTGGAGAATTCGAAAATGAAAATTTTGAAAAATAGTGTAATAAGAAGGGAATAACCCACAATTTTTCAATTCCAAGAACTCCTCAACAAAATGGAGTAGCTGAACGTAAAAATAGAACGATACAAGAATGTGCAAGAGCTATGTTATCCGATAGTAACTTACCAAGAAATTTTTGGGCTGAGGCAGTAGCAACATCTTGTATATTATTAATAGAATTTCAATTAGACCTTTGACTCAAAAAACTCCTTATGAACTTTTATATAGCAAGAAACCAAAAGTATCATATTTTAAAATATTTGGAAGTAAATGTTTTAAACTTAATACAAAAGATAATCGAGACAAATTTGATTAAAAATCATATAAAGGAATTTTTATTGGATATTCAGAACGAAGCAAGGCTTATAGAGTTTTAAATACTCGAACCAACACTATAGAAGAAACATTAAACGTATCTTTTGATGAAAACTATAAACGTATAACTCAAAACGATAAAGACGATTATGAGGATGAAATTAATGAAATAAATATTGAAGATAACCAACCAAATAAAAGAATTAGATTACCTAGAGACCATCCTGTAAAAAAATATCTTAGGGGATATTGAATCCGTTGTTAGAATTTGTAATCAATTAAATAATATGAGTAATACAGCATTTATGTCAACTATAGAACCCAAAAATCCAAAGGAAGCTTCTTCCGATGATTCATGGATACTTGCTATGCAAAATGAATTGAATCAATTTACTAGAAATGAAGTATGGGAACTTGTTCCTAGACTAGATGTAACAACCCGAAAAATCCAAGCCAATTTAAAATTTTTATTTTGGCAATTTTAATGAATTTTGAATATTTAAAATGAATTATTTTAAATAATAATGACAAGAAATTTATTTTGAATAGAATTAGAACGTATATATTTATTTGAATCGACGTTAAAATATAAATATTTTATTTTAATTATGAAAGGAATTGAAAATGATGTGGTAGTTTGAAAATTCGGTTTCATATTTCAAATGAATGTACAAGATTAAAAATAAATCATTTTAGCAAAAACAAAATTATTAGAATCTGTTTGAAAATATCTTTCCAACGATTCCGAAAAATTGAAATTTCATAGCGGGAATAAAAAGTTATGCCCAGTTGGAAATTCAAAATAGTCGCTATGGAATTTTGGCCCTTAAAAATGGAAATTTTGCAAACGACCTCCGTTTTCGACGAAACCACTTTTGTTGGATCCGTGATGTCAAGTTAATGCTATATTCCAAAATTCATAATTTTCTGAATCTATATGTGAGCGTGGCGAAGTAAAACGTGTTTTAACAGTTTCAGTCAATTTGGATCAGTCAGAAAATGGCCATTTTTCAAACGATCTTCAAATTTGATGAAATCAGTTTTGATAAGACCGTATCGTCAATACAAAGCTAGAAATAATTTTTTTGAAATTTCCAGAGTCAGTATGTGGCCCTAGTAAATTAAAATGTGCGTTTGAATTTAGAATATATTGATTTATATTTAAATTTGACGGAAACTAATCGTAACAGTCGAATTGGCTTACGAAACATATCCTATTGTGTTTGGAATGGGGGTGATTAGCTGGGGGCGACCATCGTTGGGTTTGAATCGAAGACTATTAATACATATGGAATTTAAGAGGCGTTGTCATTATTCCATTTATATTATTGGTCGGATTTGGAAATTGATATAGATTATATATTGATTTGTTTTTTTGTGAATATTCCATAACTATTGGAATGTGATTTAGGTTTTTGTGAATGGTATCTTTAATAATACTATTCTTAGACCTAATGGAGTTAAGAAAATTAGAAACTAACTGGAGATTAGTTAAGTTGAATGGTTTCCTAGGTATTGATCTGATGTTGGTTTCGGCCTTCGGGGTTAATACTTAGGGAATTGTTCACTTACTAATTTACGGTTAAAGGCTGATGGAATGGAATGTGATTTTGGGTTTATCATGAGCCGTGTTTTAAATGACATTGGTTCTTTAACCCACTTAAAGACAGGATATGGTTTACCAAGTTAAACAATCATTAATATTGATTTTTGGGAAGATTAAAACCAAGTGGAGTTTTAATGCATCTTTAATTAGATTGAAATGATATCCAAAGGAAGATTAAAGAATTAATTTAAAGAAATTATCTTTGATAAAATTAATGGGAACCTTTCCCAAATTATAAGAATATTTGAATAAAGGAATATTCTGAATTGGAATGAGGCGTATGTTGTGTTTTTATAGCACATGTTTATTATATACGCGAGTTATTCAGAAAGACCGGGTTTATCCCATTCTGAATAACTGATTCGACAATATGTCGAGGATGAAGACGGTGGTTGAAGACCCGAGGTCTTCACATCGTTTGGATGATTACTGATGTCTTGATTGGGCTGTACACCCAAGGCGAGGTAATAAGTGGTGATCCTCCAGACGTACTTGGAGATCGACGGATATGCGAGGGCCTCTCCCCTATATTAGACATATGGGGGAGGAATAAGGTGCCTCCGATCCTTGCGGCTGTTCCTGAGGCTCGGGCTAGAGAGTCTCGAAGCGGTAAGGACGATCCCTTGCCTTGGTTCACAGATGGAAATCCAACTTCCAATACGACATTTTGCGGTTTTGATTGTAGAGCCTAGTATTGGCGACATGATATATGGTGCCCATGCCGTCTATGATTGATACTTATGATTGAAATTGTTTTGACACTATACACTTACAGTAATAATAAAATATGAAATTTCACGTATCAAACATTATTTGGCTATTATAAGGTAAAACCTTATCCTCCGGCTTGCGTTGCATTGTGTGATGGGACCTGGTCTTATAATAGCTTCATTGTTCTTCATTTAGCATTGCGCTATTTGTTCTATGCACTGGTTTTCTTGGGGGTAAACCCATTCCTTGTTATACGACATGGTCCCTTGATTTACCTAACTTTAAAAGCAAATTAATAACTTTTTTTGTTCTCACACCAGTCACATGACTGACCTGGAGTTTATTGTTTTAACCTAAACTCTGGGTGCCCCTATTTTCCGCATGGGCAGCTAGTAGTTTTGGTTTTGCAGATTTATATTCATAGGACCTTGGTTCACAACTGGAATGATATTCGGAAAGCTCTGTATCCGCATATTCTTTTCAGTTATGTTTAGTATTATTTTTCCGCTACATTGTAATTTGTAAGTTTATGTTATTTAGTAAATGTGTAATATTTATTCATACTCTGTATATTATTGTATTCTGATGAAATTGTTGTTATAAGCAATTAAATGTTCTTCTGTTTGTGTTCTGATTCATCTTGTTCTCAACTCAATCCTTGCTTTCCTTCACGGGGAAGTTCAGGTCGTCTCAGTTTGGTATTAGAGCTTTGGTTTACCGAGCTCAGAGAACAAGACATGTTAGAACCAAACGAAAGAATTCATCAGAGATTGGATTAATAATATCCAATGGGAATGACTCGTTAGAGATAGGATCAGTAGTATCCTAGAACGAGTGTGAAGAGTGATATTTTTAAAATAAAATTGAAGACAAATTTTGTTTTGAAAATTTAAACTTTATTATTCGTATTTGAATATTTATTTTAAATTGATTTGGACAATCAAGTATATAGAGATTTTAATATACGTCTGATCCACGTGTATTTGAAGCCTCAAATATATTCGATAGATATAGAATCACACTCTAGTCGCCCAGAGACGATCCTGATGATTACTATAGTATCATAAGTATTTGTGTTCGAGTTTCGAAAGTGGGATATTTATATAATTCCAATTGGTTGGTGTGAGAACCAAAACTAGATAGGGCTTATTGTTGTGAATTTGCATCAAAAACATGATTTTTGAGTATATATAAAAAAATGATTTTTATATTATAGAGAAAATGAAAATATGATTTTTATATTATAGAGATAATAAAAATATGATTTTTTATATTATAGAGATAATAAAAGTATGATTTTTATAGTATAGAGAGAATAAAAATATGATTTTTATGATTTTTATATGATAGAGAAAATAAAAATACGATTTTTATACATGTAGCGAAATAAAAATATGATTTTTATTATATGTAAAGAATAAAAATATGATTTTTATATATGGAAAAGCGATATAAAAATGAGTTAAAAATGGGATTTTTAACATAAGCAGTGTTAAACAGATTTCGTTGAAACCACGGTGAAGGACATAACGAGCGGGAAAGGAGTAGAATCCAAACCGTTCAGAATTAAAGAATGACATAGTGGAACCCCAAGGTGAGAACTTCTCACTTTTATTTTAATTTTCTAGTTAAAATATATACTAGGATGCAGACGGTGCTTAGCAGCACCCGACACCCGTCGTCCACAGACCATGAATGACTTGTTTGTTTATTTGATTTTGTTGTGAAAGTTGATTGTGTGATGTGGAATGGAATGAAATATTTTAGATAGTTAAAAATATTTTATAGTTAAAAATATAATTTTTAATGTGTATATGAATGAAATAAATATTTATAACAAATCGAACGATTTGTTTATGTACACACATTTGACTGATATTGATTGGGACTATAAATTTTACACGTCGCCCAACTGCACAAATAAAATTCATTATTTGTTGATTGAAACCCCACAAGGGTATTGGGATGATACTGGACATACACTAATCCCAATAATTATTATGTCGATCGACCGATTGATAGGCTGTGTAAGCATCGAATATTTATATCTGATGCTTATGCAGTGTAGAATGCACTTTGGATGATGGTTGACTGTGTTTGATTGTTGTTATGTACATGTGTGTATAAAATCCATATAAATCAAATTATATGGTAATTGACCGTGTCTGGTTCCAATTCAGAAAGAATGAATATTTTTAAATAACAAATATTTTTAAATAATGAACAATTTCAAATAATATTCAGAAAAGAATCAAAATATGATTTTGATGTCTGATTTGGGATGGACACGAAAATATTTAAATATATAAAGCCGTGTTGATTAGATTAAAGCCATTTTGACGTGAACGATATTTATATCAATTTTATTCATTTTTATAATGAATTTAGAAAAGGAATTGATTTCAAAATCTAATGTTTTGAAAATATTATCATTTATATATCGATGATATGGAATATTCAATTTTGATTGGAAATTGAGTATAAAGTTGAAATCATTTTGGAAACGAAGTTAAAACGATTTATAAAATACATTTTAAATGGAAATCGATGAAATATATATATATAATATAATGGCCTGAATAGAACGCGCCGCGCTGCGGTAGTTTGCGAATTTCGATCATTGACTTCAAACGGACATTACAGGAGATCCGACCGACGGATTCTCCTAAAACCGGAACCGTTGGGTTCGTATCGAAAAGAGCTTTCTAATGAATACATGAAATTATAAATCTAACAGTTGGATTTGGAATTATGTCCAAATCAAATTTGGAAAGGTCGCTGTAAGTCCAGTTCGATGGCCGTTTATGGAAATCGACTGTACGAGCCTTGATAAAATTATTAAAAATATCGATAATTTGTGTAAAATCATAATAAATGATTTGGAAGGAATTGGGATGAAAAAATCCATATTTGAAAAGATAAAGATAGATTTTTATTGAAATAAACTAGGATTATAATTCAATTATTTTTAAAATATATAAATTGGATTTGAAATGGTTTTAAAAATAACCAGAATTTCCAATATACAAATTGTATGGATTTGAATCGGAATTGTTTTCGGAATATTTCGATGTTGGATTTTGTGATTATACAGATATTGTTATGGAAATTTGAAATATATATATATATATATATATATATATATATATATCGCTACTCCCAATACGATATTTGTTGATTCTAGAATTTGATATTGAATATAAGCCGATATATTATCTATTCAGATCCTTGTATTTAATATCAAATTGGATTTTGGGTTTGTCGTGAATGGTATCTTTAGTAATACTGTTCTTGAACCTAATGTAGTTAAGAAAACTAGAAACTGACTAGAGATTAGTTAAGTTGAACGGTTTCCTGGGTATCGATCTGATGTTGGTTTTGGCCTTCGGGGTTAATACTTAGGGGTACTAATTTAAGGTTAGAGACTAATGGTATGTGAATTGGGTTTTTTGTGAACTGTGTTTTAATGACATTCATTCTTTAACCCGATTTACAGTGAAATGTGATTTATAAATCTTTTTATTTAGATTTAACGGGAATTTTCCAAGGTAACATTTTTCAATTTAATATATTAAATTGGAATTGAATGGAATTCGATTTGATAATAATTGAAATGAACTTCTATGGAGGAAGATTGTTAATACATATGGAATTTAAGAGGCATTACCGTTGTTCCATTTATATTATTGGTCGGATATGGAAATTGATATAGATTATACATTGATTTGTTTTTCCGTGAGGATTCCAAAATTAATGGAATGTGATTTGGGTTGTCGTGAATGGTATCTTTAATAATACTATTCTTAGATCCAATGGAGTTAAGAAAATCAGAAACTAACTGGAGATTAGTTAAGTTGAATGGTTTCCTGGGTATTGATCTGATGTTGGTTTCGGTCTTCGGGGTTAATACTTAGGGAATTGTTCACTTGCTAATTTATGGTTAAAGGCTGATGGAATGGAATGTGATTTTGGGTTTATCGTTAACCGTGTTTTAAATGACATTGGTTCTTTAACCCAGTTAAAGACAGGATATGGTTTACCAAGTTAAACATTAATATTGATTTTTGGGAAGATTAAATTCAAGTGGAGTTTTAATGCATCTTTAATTAGTTTGAAATGATATCCAAAGGAAGATTAAAGAATAAATTTAAAGAATTTTTCTTTGATAAAATTAATGGGAACCTTTCCCAATGTATAAGAATATTTGAACAAAGGAATATTCTGAATTGGAATGAGGTGTATGTTGTGTTTTTATAGCACTTGTTTACTATATACGCGAGTTATTCAGAAAGACCGAGTTTATCCCATTCTAAATAACTGATTCGACGATATGTCGAGGATGAAGACGGTGGTTGAAGACCGTAGGTCTTCACATGGTTTGGATGATTACCGATGTATTGATTGGGCTGTACACCCAAGCAAGGTAATAAGTGGTGATCCTCCAGACGTACTTGGAGATCGACGGGTATGCGAGGGCCTCTCCCCTGTATTGGACATATGGGGGAGGAATAAGGTGCCTCCGGTTTTGTTCATACCCAGAACGAACTTGTAAATGGATGTGTGTCTGACATCGGATTTCGTTCTGTGTGATTGATAGACATTGGTTGTATAACATGAATTACCTGTGTGGCATGCTAAGATGCAAATGATCAAGGTTTCTGCTGAAAAGCAGAGTCTTGTGGTTGATGATCAAAGCACGGCCTTTGTGGCGTAGCTTTGTGTAGCGTTAATTCGCGAGCCTCACACCCCGGTGTGAACCAGAAACGAGAGAGGACTGTAGGGAGGGCATGCGTTTCTTTCTAGTTAGGAGTGGTGTTTTGAGTTTTACACGCCCAGACATTTTACTTATGTGGATGATGGATAGCGAGGCGCCTCGGTTATATATCGGTTATAAATGTGTAATATTTATTCATACTCTGTAAATTCTTTTATTCTGATGAAATTGTTCTAATAAGCAATGAAATATTCTTCTGTTTATGTTCTGATTCGTCTTGTTCTCAACTCAATCTGTGCTTTCCTTCACGGGGAAGTTCGGGTCGTCTCACTAGAGGATAAAACAATTATAGGAACCAAATGGGTCTATAAAAATAAAACGAATGAACATGGTGATGTAGTAAGAAATAAGGCACGACTAGTAGCACAAGGATATACTCAAGAAGAAGGAATAAATTATGATGAAACTTTTGCCCCCGTAGCAAGACTAGAGGCTATTAGAATCTTACTAAATTTTGCAAACTACAATAATTTCAAATTATATCAAATGGATGTTAAAAGTGCATTTCTAAATGGATTTGTCAAAGAAGACGTATATGTAGATAAACCACCACTATTTGAAGATGAAAAATTACATCACGTATACAAACTGAAGAAAGCGTTATATGGATTAAAACATGCTCCTAAAACTTGGTATGATAGATTACAAAATTATTTATTACAATCAAATTTTGAAATAGGAAAATTAGATAATACGTTGTTTACTAAGAAAAGTAACAAATATATACAATTAGTACAAATATATGTTGATGACATAATCTTTGGGCCAACAAATAAAAAAATGAACAAAGAATTTTTAGATATTATGACCAAAGAATTTGAAATGAGCCATATGGGAGAATTATCATTCTTTTCAGGTTAACAAATTCAACAACTAAAGAATGGAATATTTATTAATCAAGAAAAATTTGCAAGAGATTTAATTAATAAGTACAGTCTAACTACAACGAATGGCAGACCAACATCTATGGCAACTAATATTTCTTTAAGTAAAGATGATACATCAAAAGATGTTGATCAAAAACTATACAGAGGAATGATAGGATCATTATTATATATAACAGCTAGTAGACCAGATATAATGTATAGTGTATGTCTCTGTGCAAGATATCAATCACAACCTAAGGAAACTCATTTAACATCCATAAAACGTATTTTGAGATATGTAAACATACATCAGATTTTGGATTATTTTTTCCTAAAATGATTCATTCGAGTTAATTTCATACTGTGTCGCTGACTACGCAGGATGTAAATCTGATCGGAAAAGTACTAGTGGAACATGTCATTTTCTAGAACATTCCGTTGTATCTTGGTTTAGTAAGAAACAAAATACCGTATCTTTGTCAACAACTGAAGCAGAATATATATCTGCTGCTTTAGCATGTTCACAAGTAATTTATGCAACAAAATTTAAACAATTTTGGTTTAAGTATTGGTAAATCACCTATATACTGTGATAATACAAGCACTATAAATATTTCTAAAAATTCTACTCATCATTCGAGAACTAAACATATTGATGTGCGACATCACTTTCTAAGAGATAATGTAAGTAAAGGAAAGATTTCACTTGAATTTATAGAAACAGTTAAACAAATAGCTGATATATTTACCAAACCATTAAATGAATCAACATTCACGAAATTTAGAAGAGAATTAGGTATATGTTCATTAAGTGAATTAGAATAATTAAAGTAATAATATATATATATAATAAGGAATTAAAATAATGAAATTTAAAATAACACCATGTCGACATGAAATTTCTGCTATGTCGACATGAAATTTTTGCTATGTTGACATATAACTGAATTTTTTTTAAATTAGTTCCCACCAAAAGTTTGTTATTTCAACTATATAAATCTTTTAATTCGACTTTTCTTCTTCATTCTCATTATTCTTCTCTGTAAAAACTCTAAATTAAAAATTACAATGGCTTCCACTAATCCAAATACTCAAAGCAACTCTAATTCATACGTTGGATCATCCGATGGTCCATTTCAACGATCTATGCTTTCTAGAGTGATAAAAATCAAAGAGAAAATGGAGTATTTAATGCAAATGGTGGATGAGATGCAAGTACTTCAAATTAGACTAAGTGAAGAGCAAAACAAACAAGGAAAAGTAATGAGAAGTCTCTTAAAGTTTATAATGGATAATGAGACTAATCCAGTTATCATCAATGATGATAATCAACCAACGGAAGCAGAGGAAGAACCAAAAGAAGAACCAGAAGAAGAACTAAAAGAGGAACTGGAAGAGGAAGAAGAAATGATGGAGAAGGAAGAACAACATGAAACTCAACCAACGGTTACGGACAAAGATGTTAACGTTGAGTGCGTATGAGAGGTTCTATTTGAAAAAAAGGGAATGTGATTGAAAAGAATGGAGAATTCTGTTTTTATTATCCAAACTGTCCAATTCACAAATCTCCCATTGTCAAATAATTAAGTGTTTAAAGGCTTTTTTGGATTTCGTTTTATTACGTTCTTACGATGTGTCATATGTGTATAAATCCATGTATATGTACATGTGTTTGTTTAATAAAATTGTCATTTATGATTAGTATAGTTATAACCTTCTAAAACCATACTTATATAAATATCAAATTAAGGGGGAGTATTTTTATTAGGGATAATTACTTATGTTCTATTCAGAGAATTATACAATTTAGGGGGACTAATTTTAGGAATATTACTTAGATCCTAGAGTTGTATAACTTAGGGGGAGTATCTTTACTCTTTCTTTTTGATAATGCCAAAGGGGGAGAAATTATAAAATATAGGCATAGTTTTATAGAATTCTTACAAAAAGGGGGAGTATAAGAGGAACATCATCAAACATGTATATACAGATATGATATTTTATAAACTAAGGTTGTCATCATCAAAAATGGGGAGATTGTTGGAGAATGGAGTTTTGATGACAACAACCTTATTTCAATTATCATTAATTATAAAATATATACTAACACTTTTTGTATAGAATATACATACATATATATATGTGCAGGAATTATTTACAGGAAATATTACTGAAGATTGTACAGTTATAAAGATGATAAAGATTCAGATATCAGAGAAATTTCTAGACTCGTGAGTAATCAAGATTTCAAGAGTTCAAGATTAATATATTTATATAGTCTAAATTTTGTAAGACGCTAAATAGCACTCCAGGTTCAAACTCAAATTCAAATTCTGATTTTCAATTCTATCCTCAATCCTCTCTATTTTGTTTTCTATTTTTCTCAATCTTCTCTCTTTTGTTTTATTATTTGTTCTTCTTTGTTTTTCAAACTTCAATTTTTTTATACTTTATATTTATACTTTATATATAGTTTAAGACCTTATAATTTAATAAATATATTTATATAGTTTAAAAATATGTTTTCATATGCTTTTCTATCATATAGTATTAATTTACGACACTAGAATTTTACTCAAGAATTTCCATAATTAGTTTTATATCAAAAACACTTGAAAATACTTTAAAAATCAAAAATGTACATAGGTATGTCGACATAGCAAAAAGAACATGTCGACATATAACAACTATTTTTTCTAATTTTGAAGGGAAGTGTCTTTTCGCTATTTGAAACACTTCAGAACCGTTGCAACCCTTCATACTCTATAAAGAGAGGTTAAAACGGAATTTTTTAAAATATCTTCTTCTCTAACTTCATCCTCTTTCATCCCACCATTATTCTTAATCATTTTTATGGTTTTTACATTATAATCTGCCGAATTCACTTCTGTTTTGATCAAACTTCTTCTCTCTACACTCTCCACTCTCTGAATCAAGTGCTATTGAAGAGTTATAGGGCTGTTTTGTAATTGCTTGGGTTGAATAAACCCTGTTTCTAAGTCATAGAGGAATCAGTGTAACCGTGTAGCCGTGAAATCAAGGAATATGAGTCGGTATGCCCTTGTTGAGCCGTGAAATCAAGGGATAGGAGTCGTGTCTCCTTGTTGAGCCGTGAGATCAAGGAGGTTGTATTTGACTATTGGAAATAGTAATAAAACTCTGCACAATCCAGCATTGTGCGGGACTGGACGTAGGAGTGATCCGAACAAGTATAAAATCTAGTGTGTTCTTTCCTTTTTTTTGCATTTTTATTTCTGTTTATTTTGCTTCTGTGATTGAATCTGTGTCTGTGATTGTATTTGTGGTGTTTGATTCATTCCATAATTCTCTTTAGTTTTAAGTTTTGTTTAAATTCTTACAAACACTATTCACCCCCTCTAGTGTTTGATTTGCCTGAACGATCGATCCCGCCGTCCCTAACAGTTATTCCACTTTCCCATTGCCTTACAAGTAAAAAAATTATAACTGAGATCGAAATCAGTATTTAGACCTCCCTTTTTTAACATGTCAGCCCAAGAGCTAGCAGATTTTCTATTTTTGGTTATTTCTACAACACTTTTGCTTCCATTTTTATCACCTAAATTAGATCTTGGTTGGTAAAAACTAGATCTTGTATTGGAAACTTGTAGCCTATTTTTGATTCAGCAGGGCATAAACAGATCTTGTGGTCGGATTCTGATTCGTCGAAGCATGATTACATGCAAAAAACGGGTTTTTTTATTGCTAGCTCCAAGTGACCTTATTTGGTTTCTTCTTGCGATTTACTGTTTGAAAGTCATCCTCATAAACAAGATTATGATTAGATTGTTGTGGGCGAGAGTTATAAGTCGGCACTGAAGGATAATTAGATAGAGAAGATGATGAAGATCCCCTTTCCGATTAGGGTTAGCCACAAAGATGGGGTTATCTTGTTGAGATATACTTTATAATTTCCTCTGTGTAGTTAAGCTGAGAAGTGAAGTGCAATAAAACAATTAACAGATAGATGAAAATAACAAGCAGCAACACAAGAGATTTGTTTACGCGGAAAACCCAATGAGGGAAAAACCGCGGGACTAAATATCCAATTCTTCCACTATAAGATGATAGTAGGATTACAAGAACTCACCACAAATATTGGATGGTTTACAGTATTTTTTTCGCACTCATATATATAAGTGTGGAATACAAAAGGTTCTCTCACAATGCTTATTGTGGCTTTCAAACTTCTTCCTTAGGAATAATGGTTCCATTAGGATTTACATAAATATGCATAGAATTTGATGTGTCTTCACACCTTTCATAATATTTGTTGAGCATTCCAATAAATTAGGAGGAAACCCAACAAATCTCCCCCTTCCCGACTTAATCAGGGAGCACCTCCATGTTAACACCATCACAACAATCATCAAATTTCTTAGTTGGTATGGCCTTCGTCAACATGTCTGACCAATTATCATCAGTATGAACTTTGTTGAGTTGCAACAACATTGCTTCCAACATCTCTAATCCAGTGATATGGAACATCAATGTGTTTCGATCGGGAATGATAGGTTGAATTTTTAGCAAGTTAAATTGTACTTTGATTGTCACAATAGAGATCATAACTTTCTTGTTTTTGGCCCAATTCTAACAAGAAGTTTTTCTGCCATATCATCTCTTTGCATGATTCTGTAGCTGCAATGAATTCGGCTTCAGTTGTAGACAATGAAACACATTTTTAGAGTTTAGATTGCCAAGATACAGATCCCCCTGAAAAATTAATCAACTAGCCCGATGTCGATTTTCTAGAGTCAACATCTCCTTCCATATTTGCGTTTGTGTATCCTTTTAACACATGTTTTCCTTTTCCGAAGCACAAACATCTTTTGGTTCTTCGTCGGAGATATCGAAATATCCATTTAACAGCAGCCCAATGCTGCTTTCCAGGATTTGATAAATGCCGACTCACAACTCCAACAACGTATGCAATGTCCGGTCATGTACATATCATGGCATACATTAAACTGCCAACAACGGAAGAATACGGGACATTCTTCATTTCAGCCCTTTCATTTTCAGTTTTTGGACTCTGTTCTTTGCTTAATTTAAAGTGGTTGGCAAGTGGTATACTTACTAGCTCGGCCTTGTGCATGTTAAATCTTTCAAGAATTTTCTCTATATATCTTTCTTGCGATAACCACAATAGTCCCTTAGATCTATCACGAGTAACTTTCATTCCAAAAATCTACGTGTTGATCCCAAATCTTTCATTGCAAATGATTCGTTTAAAGCCTTCTTGAGAGCTATAATTTATTTTTTGTCCGGTCCAACAATCAACATATCGTCAACATATAATAGAAGTATGATGAAATCACCACCAACATACTTCTTTATATATACAAAGTGTTCGCTTAGAGTCTTCTTGAACTCATGTTGAGTTATGAAAGAGATGAACTTCTTATACCATGGCGCGCTGCTTGTTTTAAACCGTATAGATTCTTCTTGAGACGACACACTAGATGTTCTTTTCCCGCAACTTTGAACCCCTTGGGTTGCTCCATATAGATCTCTTCCTATAGATCTCCGTGTAAAAATGTTGTTTTAACATCGATTTGTTCAACTTCTAAGTCTAAACAAGCTGCTAGACCCATTACAACTCTAATAGATGTCATCTTTACCACGGAAGAGGATATTTCATCAAAATCAATACCTTTCTTTTGATTGCATCCCTTTAACGACAATTCGAGCTTTGTATCTAGGTTGACTATTCTTTCTTCTTTTTTTAACTTGTATGCCCATTTGCATTTTAAAGCTCGTTTCCCTTTGGGTAGCGCCATCAGATCATATGTACGGTTATCATGCAAGGACTGCATTTCTTCCTGCATAGCTTTCTCCCATTTTCCTTTGTGTTCACTGGTCATGGCTTGTTTGTAACTTCGAGGCTCTCCCTCATCTGCGATTACCACATACTCATCTCTAGGATATCTAGTAGAGGCATGCTTTCTCTTTTAGAGCATCGTAATAGAAGTTGTGTTGTAGCATTTGTTTCATCTGTCATCTTTTCATTTGACTGAGATTGTTCGTGCAATGATGGCTTTCAATTGATTGTTCAGTAACTTCATGTTGTCTTTGCAATCCATTATGATTAGGCTCTTCCTCTTGTCTTCCACTTGCATCTTGTATCACAGAGGATGGTGCAAGATCTGAATATATTATATGCTTAGGTCTGGACTTCTCTATTTGCTTAGGATCTACTATTGTCTGGTCTTTAAAGAAAATAACATCTCAGCTTCTAATAATCTTTCGTTTAACTGGATCCCATAACCGATATCAAAAATCATTTTTAAGTGAACCAAGGTAAATACACTGTTTGGGTTTTGAGTCAAGTTTAGCCCGCTCGTCTTTAGGAATATGAACAAATGCAAGACAACCAAACACCTTCAAGTGGTCATAAAGATATTTTCTTACATGACCAAACTTCATCTGGAATGCCTGTGTTTAGTGGACCTAATCGTGAAAGATTAATTATATCAACAGCAGTCTTCACGGCTTCTCCCCAGAATGATTTAAAGAGTTTAGCATGAGATATCATACATCGAACTCTTTCTTCGATGGTTCGATTCATTCTCTCAGCAACACCATTTAGTCGAGGTGTCTTTGGATGTGTTTTCTTAAGACGGATGCCAAATGTCTTGCAGTAATCTTCAAATGGACCACAATATTCACCACCATTATCAGCACTGATACACTTCAACTTATTGTTTGTTTGTCGTTCCACCATGGCATAAAACTCCTTCAAAGATGCAAGTACATTGTCTTTTGTTTTCAACAAATACACCCAAACCTTTCTTGAACGATCATCAATGAATGTTACAAAATATAATGCACCTTTAAGAGATTTTTCAGTCATAGAGAAGACATCGGTATGTACTAAATCAAGAATATGCTTTCTTCTTGATGGTCTATTTGATCTATAAAAGGAAACTCTATGTTGTTTCCTAGCCAAACAATCAATACAAGGTTCAAGTGTTTTACCTTTCACTTCAGGGATCAACTCTTTTTGGGCAAGTACTTGAAATCCCTTTTCGCTTATGTGTCCTAATCTTTTATGCCATAGTTCCAATATAGAATTATCACGTACAACATTAGCTTCACTATGTAAGCAACCATGTGTTAAATACAAAGAGCCATCCTTTTTGCCTCGAGCAATGACCATGTTTCCATTTGTGAGTTTCCATTTTTCAGAACCAAATTGATTAACTACACCAGCGTCATGAAGCTTACCTGTAGATATTAGATTGAGGCACATATCTGGAACATGTCTTACATCCTTCAATATAAGCTTGCAACCAGTATTAGTTATCAATTGAACATCTCCTATGCCAATATTTTTGCTAGTAACTTAATTACCCATTTTAACAGTACCAAAATTACCTTTTTGATAAAAAGAAAATAACCATTCATGCGAAGTAATGTGAAAGGAAGCACCTGAGCGACAATCCATATATTGTCATCATGTCAAATTGAGATAATTGTCATCTCCAATAAAGAATGCATCTGATTCATCTATGACTGCAACTGTTGTAGTGTTTTGTTCTTCCTTCTTTCTCATGTCAACTTGATCTGGTTTCACAGTTCCATTTTTTTGATCTCTTTTAAGATTACGACATTCAAAAATTTTATGACTTGATTTGCCACAATAATAACAATTGATTCTGGAGTGAGATTTGGAACGTCCTCTTAACTTATCGCATCCCTTGTTTTTATTTCTTCCATTGAATTCACTTCTGCCTCGATTCTCTACTATATGAGCCTCGTATTATGTTGTTCCGCACTCTTTTCTTCTTGCGTCTTCATTTAGAAGGCTATCAGCAACCGCATCCATGGTGAGTTTTCCTTCTAGGGCTGAGTTACTTAGAGTAACAACTAAAGTATCCCAACTCTCAGGTAAAGAGCTTAAAAGAAGGAAGGCTTGCAGTTCATCATCTATCTTGGTTAACTGGTTTACTAAACCCTTAAAGTTATTCAGGTGCTCTATCATGCCTTGACCATCTTTGTACTCTGATTTAACCAATCGTCTTACTAGATGAGCTTTGTTCCGTGGTGACTTCTTTTGAATCATAGACTCAAGTTTCTTCCATAACTGATAGACATTAGTATAAGTAGATACATGCTTGAAAAAACTTTGATCTATATATTTTCAGATCATGGCAACTGCTTTCCAGTTCAAAAGTTCCCATTTTTTTGGGATTTCCTTCCGCCTTATCTGTGTTTGTGATTGGCTCGTACAAATCTTTGCAGTACAAATGATCTTCCATCATTGGCTTCCAGTAAGAAAAATTCTCTGCAGCGAGTGTTGAAAAAGAAAAATAATAAACTTGATTTGTTTCCCATTTTTCTAGAGTATTCTTGTATTGTTGAGAGAGCTTTTGAAATTGCTATTATTTAGGAAAAGATATTTTTCCATATATGTTTAGATATATTCCTAAGATATTGCAAATCTAGAGCGATCCATTGTATGCTATAAATAGAAGAGCTCTCTCCTCATTTATATAAAGCAAAAATAAAGGGAAATAAAAGCAAAGCAATAAAAGTTTTCTACTCCTAAAAAATTCTTTTTTTCTTATGATTTCTTCCTCTTCCTCCTCCAAAATTCCAACAAAGTGGTATCAGAGCTATAAAAGTTTCAACAAAGTGGTATCAGAGCCATAAGATTCTTTCAATAAGAAGAAGGTTGAAATTATGGCATTTATATTTCTTTCGTCGTTTGTTCTCACTAAAAGAGAATTTTGAGGAATGGCGCAGCAGAAAAAGAGAGGAGCTAATACCAAAAGGTTTATGGAAGATTGTTGAAAATGGCTATGAATGGCATAAAGACATCGAGAGCATGTCGCAAATGGACAAGAAAGCCTTTGCTAAATTGAAACGGAATGATTACCGTGCTCTTTCTGTGATTGCTGAGAACGTCGATGAGAAAGCTTCAGATCTCATTTTTGGAGAAAAGTGTGCAAAAGATTCATGGAATCTCTTGAAAAAGGTATATGAAAAAGATGATGCAAAAATAATGAACGAAGATAAGTTGATTGATGAGAAAGATGAAAAGAAGGATAGCGAGAGGGTGAACGAGGAGCAAGAGAAGAAGAAAGAAGAGACTGTGCCAGAGCCTATGGAAGAAAAGATGATGGATGAGAAAGAGAAGGAGAAGCAGGAGAGGAAAAAGGAGGCGCAAAAGCAAAAAGAAGTTGTAATGGAGAATACTGCTGATCACGTTGATGTGACACTAGCGGAGAACAAAAGAGAAGAAAAGGAAGGCTATCAATTGGGAAGCAAACCACGAAGAAGACTTCAAAGTTGGACAAGTGAGTGTTGAAATCGTGATTAAACACTACAACAAAACAGATCTATTACAACGTCCATATTACAACGGGCGTTTTCTGCCCGTTGTAATAGACTGCTATTACAATGGTAATCTTCTGGGCCGTTGTAATAGATGTCTGTACAACACCCTTTTTACAACGGGCATATAATGCCCGTTGTAATAAGTGCTATTACAACGGTCATTTTTAGGCCCGTTGTAATAGATATCTATTTTACAACGGTCACAATATGTCCGTTGTAATAGATATCTATTTTACAACGGTCACAAAAAATCCGTTGTAATAGATGCCATTTTTTGACAGTCAATAATTAATAATTACAATACTTCCATAAAATTAATTTTGATTATTTAATAATTAATTATTAATCATATATTACTTATTATTAAGTATAATATTATATTATTAATTACTAATCATTAATAATATTATATTATTTATTAATATTTAATAATCAATCATTAATAATATTATATTAATCATTTATAAATTAAAATAATTAATGATTATTAATAAATAATCTCTAATTACTAATTATTATATATAATCAGTATTCCAACAAACTTAATTTAACTTTCCAGTTATTAGTAAGTAATATATATCCAGTAATCAATATCAATAATTTATAATTAACAATAAATTAACAATTTATGATGAATAATATTACTACACACTACATGAAAAATACCATTTTACAATATTGAATCTGCATTAAATCACCGAAGTGTTGTAAAAATTCTTGATCTTTCACGATATTTAAGAAAAAATATCTATATAACAAAAAGCATTGATTGGTCATCCAAAGACAAAGAAGGGCTAGGATTTAACCTCGGCATAGACAAAGAATGGCTTGGATGTGTACACGAAATAACTATCTCATTCCCACGGCATGCCACGGTCCCCTCAATCATATTACATCCCCGCATTACTCTGCCCTCCACCAAACTTCTTTACTCTTCTTCCCCACGTTCATTTTAACTCCCCCACCCCAGAAAGAAAAATATGAGAAGAACCTAATGTCAGATCGATGTTCTCAGCAAAATCATGTTAAAGCCCTAACTTTTCTTCTCCCGTAGTTCCCAGTTACCATCTCCCACTCAAACATCAACATCCTTGCTCACGCAGTCTCTAGATTTGAAACAAAGCGACTCCAGATTCCACCTAATAGCTGGCTTCAGTCGTTCTCCTTTCTATTACATGGCGGCGAGTCTATCTCTGGTCAGCGGCTCAATTTCTTGGTCAGATCCTCAAATTTATTTTGTTGTTCTTAATCCTTTCTATTACAGATTCGAAGTTGCAAAGGTGAATCGTATAGCAGTCCTTGGCATGTCAGTTTATTCCTCTTAAAGGTAATTTTATGCTTTCTAAATCACTGTAATTTGGTTGAATCCTATTATTTTTGTAGAACAACTATATAATTTGGGATATACTACTGATACCGAGTTTCCACTAATTGATGTTGACTTTTTTTTTCAATGTTTTCATCCATATTTTGAAGTTCAATAAGGAATTTTTGCAGATTTTTCTCTATAATACGCTTGGTTTTAATTTCTAGTGATATTCGTATGTAGTGCACATAAGATGTTTCATAAAATGCTCCAAACTAACTTTCTACTTTTTACCATTACTGTACTTCTCTTTACCACCAATCTTAACAACATAGCCTTACAGATTTCTAAGTTGTTTATGATTAAGTTATAACTATTTTTTTATAACCGTATATGCCTTTAAATTAAAATTTGAAACTTTCCTTATCCTGTGTATGCACTAATTTGACATGGATGCAATTTGAGATAAAGATTTTGTGTGCTGGACCTTCTGCATCACCTGCATAACTCAACTTAGATTGATTGTAATAATATAATTCATTTGATGTATTCAGATTTTATACATTGGATTTTTAATGTTGGATAAATTTTCTAATATATTTATGATTTCCTTTTCTTCGTTCGATTTCCTATATGTTCTGCAGACCTTTTTAGAATGGTTTGAATATGTATGAATCAACACAGGTTAAGTTACTTTTTAAAATGGTTCGATTTCCCTTCTCTTTCTTCGTTAATTTTATCACCTAAAATGAACGTGGGGAAGATTTATATATGCATTACAAATCCATTTGTTTTGCAAAATCCATCTCCTAAAAGCTTTTGTTCCCAATACATAGATCATCCTCATAAACTAATTACTTCGTCCTCATCCCACGTCTACCTGTTCACAGTCATAATGGCATCGGATCATCTATCCATCTTTTATTGTATTTGTACTTTTAGTCTCTAACTTGGTTACAGTTGTGAAGCCGACGAAGGCGAGGGATTAAGCATTTGTACTAGGGACACCTAAGTGTGAAACTTTGTCACCACCATTGTATTTCTCACCTTTTATACTATTATCCTTTTAATGGTCAATACCATTAAAAATTGTTAATGGTTTATACCAGATTTTAAATGGACATTGGGTTGGTAGATTAAAGTAATCGCTGACTTCACACCAACATCAATATTTTTTCCTTTAAAATTTCTGTTAGACAAATAAACATTATCAGTACACTTCCTTTGCACGGTTTTGTATTAGTAATTCATTAAGATTTTTTGTTGAAGAAATCCATTTTCTTTATTTTTCAACTTTATCACGTTAATTGTAACTTCTGATTCTTGATGCACTGTCTTAGACATTGTTCTGTTTGAGTTGTTTGAAGCCACCTATGCTTTGAACATAGCCACCAACTTTTGTTTTTAGCCTCCATGTACAACCAGAAAGTAAAAATGGGTTTTGAACTTTGAACATAAAATAAATTAGATGTATTATATACGTTAGTGTGAAAAAAACTTACGACAGTATCGTGTTTGAAAGAGTGCGAGTGTATGCCCTAACCACATTGTATTGGATCAAGTTAGTTCCATTTCTTTATTATTGATCATTAAATTGCATATATTGTTTGGATTAACCATTGTTCTCTATTTTTCTTTTGTTTAATTTTCTATGCTATTCTACTATATTTAATGTGGTCTTTTTGGATTATGACGCAGGAAGGACCCAATAGTTTTCTACTATTTTGATGTTTTATTGTTCTTTATTTCATGTGATTTTTGTTTCTAATTTAGTTTTTTTCATTCAGGTTTGCAACGGAAATAATAAATTTTTTGTTTCCAACTAACTTAATGAAAAAAACGCAAGGGAAAGTAAATGACACAGTGGCATCTTTTGTTATAAGATGGTCATTATTGGGAAAATTGAAAATATTCTGGATAAAGTAGCTGCAACGAAGACCACCTTCCGTAATGTGCAGCATCCATGAATAGATGATATCATGTTAATGTCAATATTATATTTGATACACTGTTTGAATTAGGCAATTTTAGTCTGTATAGCAGTCCTTGGTAGATTGATTTTCTATGTTTTATTTGATTAAGTTGAGATCATATACTACATTGCATTCGCAACTCTAAGTGTATTATTTACCTATTATCATTTGTTACTTCTAATTTCCTTCCCTTTTAAGGTTCATGCATCATATTTTTGTCTTACATCTGTTTACGCCATGTAAATAGTACTTAAAGTTATGAACCACGTACAATTTTAAATAAGACATGTTGGTACAACTAAATTTTATGCATCAACATGATGCTTTGTATTAAATCCATGGTCTATGGCACTATGTTATATGGTTACATCTAACTATAATTGCACTTAGTCAGTCTAGGTCTCTATGGTAACTGTATAAAGCATGGTGAATCTGCGGCTCCACAGTTACAACTAAATATTATTCAAGATGGTTTATATTACAGAACGAAGAGAAAATATCTTCAACCATTTGCGTAAGACATGAAAGAAATGAATAATAAAATGGTACATGGTGTTGGCCTACTATAACATTACTGGGTAGAAATTATAGAGAACAAAGACTGTAATGTAGGGGAAGAAACAGTAGATATTAGAAAGAACAGAAGATATCTATACTCCCGTGCATCGCACGGGTTTCCACTCGTTGTAATAGGATTTCCATGACAATGTTTTTAACTATAATATTACATTAATAATTACTAATCATGTATCGTTGAGGTTGGATTTTGGCTTCAGATCGGGTTTTTTTCCTTGATACGCTTGGTGGTTGGGTACGTTGTTTCTGGTGCTTGTTTTGGTTCTCGGTAAGTTGGTTTATTGCCCTGCAATTAGGCTTCAGATCGTCTTCACCGCGAGACTACGTCGTTGCCGCCACGGCAAGCTGCGCCTAACCTGCAAGCACCGCCTGAGCGCTGCCTGTCTGGTCCTGTTCTGGGTACTGCTGCCATCGGAATCGTTGTTTTGCCGTTGCCGAAGGTGAGCTTCTGCTCATGATTAAACTTTTATTTCAAGTTGTCTTCTTTGTAGCTCATGTAGCATAGTTAGTTGGTCCTTGTGTTGCTGCATTTTGGTAGTCTTGATTTGGTTTGGGCGTTGCTTGCTGGAAGTGTTGGTATGAGTGAAGTTTTAGATGCACGGTTGCATGTTAACAAACAAATAATGACACACTTCTATTCTTTGTTCCATCATTCATATTTAATTGAGGTTACATGACAATATGGCTCGTTTCAACAGTATTTGATATTTGCATTTTACATTGGGAGCCGCTACCCATACCAAATAATTTTCAGCTGTTTTTATATCAAACAAGGAAGGTTTAGATTATTAGAACAGGGGTGAATCATTTCTCATTGTTCTAGCTAAGGTTTTTCACTTTGGATGCAAGATTTCGGAACTCTAATTTCTACAGTTGAAAGTATTTTGAATATTTGACTTCAGTTTTTGTTGTCAGCGTAATTCTAACACAGATATTGTTTTTTTTTTAAAATAAAAACAAATAATAAATAAATAGGAACAGCTGAATCTATAAACATAATATGTATAACGTGAAAAGGAAAGAAGTTGTTTTTGGTTACCTAGCTTCAGAATGGTTATCCTTAGCATAGCCTGTTGGTGTAAATATATTTGAATATCATGCATATATTTTCTACTGTTGATTGGTTGTTTTAGATATGTTTTGTTTTATGTCAAGTTGGTGCTTTCTTTGTTTTGTCACTCTGATTCAGCCATTTTTAAATTCATATCAAGCATTTGCTTTGTTGGTGTATTGTTTTGTGCATATGCATTGTTTTGGTCAAATGTGCTCAAGGTACTTATAGAAACTTATATTGCCAGCAATCATACCCTACTAATTTAGCATTAGAACTGTACAAAAGTGGAGTAGTGCCCAATCTAATTATCTACTCAGACCTTTTTTTTTGCAACTAGTAGCTGTAGTACGACAGTTTTCAAACGTTCTAGAAAAAGAAAAAAGAGAGAAAGATACTTGGATATTTGTTTCCTTTTCGATTCATTTGTGGCTCATTGGGATGGGGATTGGACACAATATGCATTTGTTGATTTTTAATGCGGTTACTGTTTTGTTCAACCCACATGGTTCAAGCAGTTGATTTCAAGATTAACAGTCATTGAATTTGTTATAGTAATGGACATGCTATTGTCTATTATCATTGGTAACTTGCTGTCCTTAGTGTTTGACATTTCACGTTTTGTTCCCTGGTGTTAATACACCAGTCTTGGGAAAGTTGAACTTGTTATTGTTGGGATTGGACTTTAGATGTTAAAATGTTGATTTCAATTTGGTTCCTTTCCTACCAGAATTCTTTGAAATAGGAATATAATTAAAGATGCACATAAGACTTTTGCAACCATTGGCAGTGTAGAATATGTGGTGTTTGACTTAGCAAAAACAAAAATAACAATCTAATGTTGTTGCACAAGCTATAGGGGTATATGTTTTCACAATATTTAAATATTCTAAATTTACAAATTACGTCTCTGCCGTTAGTTTATGAGATAAGAATTTCCTTTTGATTATCTTGACTTGTTAAGATCGATAAATCTATTTGGAAGTTGCTAAGATCAGTTCATCTGTCTGTGAATTTTGAAGTAACTGGTATGTAACTGAAAATGCATCAGTGTACATTGCAGCAAATCTAAAATGCATGTATTAGAGTACTCTGGTATTGTTTTTATCAGTCTATATTTTCTAGTACAAACACCTATGCCTTGCATTTTTCTCTTAATATGCTTTTTTTAATACTTCCCATGCTTATATGTACTCAGGTGTTGAAAGTAATCGGTCTTGCATTTTCCTTTTAATACGATCTCGAATCAATCTTTTGTACATATATTACTTTAGGCGACGCATTCAATTGGAGGATTGGAGTATTTGAGAGAGTTTTTTGGTTGATGTGTGTGCAGTATGCTGATGTGAAAATGCAATATGTTCTTGATGAAGAGACTAAGGCCATTGACAAGTTGGTGGGGCCTGATGATCACGTCATTTGTGCACTACCCGGAGTAGATTCTACTATTGCAGCTACGCTTGTTCACAAGGCAATTAGAGGACAACTTCATTATGTTTTTGTTGATAGTGGCTCACTAAGGTAACCCACCTGACTGAATTTTTGCTCACTCATGCGGAAAATAAAATATATAGCCTTGAAACTGTGTTTCTTTTATAAACCGCCAACTTGGCATGCATCAAAATGTTTATATTGATTATGCTTACATTAACTATGCACTACATTCATTTATAGGTACTTATTTTTTGGCTTGAGTACAAATTTGAAGAGCTTCATAGGCTTAGCAATTGGTTTTGGATCAATCACTGAAGATGAAGACATTGAGAGTGAGAGTGAGTGTAACACAACGTATGTAGTGCGGCAATACTTGTACAAATGAACATTTTGTATAGTTATTGTGTAACAAAGATAAATAGAACTTTGTACTATTCAAAAGTATAATAAAATATTTACTTGATTTGAATAGTTATTGTGTAAGGTCGATGCCCTGTTGTAAAACAGGTTTACCAAGTAGTATATTGCAAGTGGTTTTTTTTCGTCGTAATAGCTAATGAATTACAAGGGGCTTTTGCCCGTTGTAATACAGTATATTACAACGGTCATCGACCGTTGTAATATACTCTATTACAACGGGCAAAAGCCCCTAGTAATTTATTAGTTATTACAACGGGTTTATAACCATTGTCATAGAGTCATTGCACGTGACAGAGCAAGTTATTACAACGGTCCTTTACAACAGTCATTGCCCGTTGTCAAATAGTTAGAAGCTATTACGACGGCCCATATTAAGACGGGCATACGCCCGTTGTAAAATGCATATTACAACGGTTTTTGCCCGTTGTTAAAGGACTGTTTTGTTGTAGTGAAAGAAATTAAAAGTAAGAAGTCACTAGTAATCGAAGATGAAATCAAAGAGAAAGTCGAAGATGAAGAAGTTGAAGAGCATACCAAAACAAATGAAGTGAAGAAAGAGAGCGCCAAAGAGATAAATATAAAAGTGAGTGAAGAAAACGAAGACAAAGAAGATGATGCCAATGATGGAAAGTGTGAACTGAAAGGTAACGAAAATGAAGAACATATGAAGCAAGGAGAAATTGAAGAGCTTGGTGAAAATTTGAAGCACAAGATTTTTTTTTGAAGAAATTTGGAAAACAAATAAAGAAATTGAATTGGTCAAAGATTGTAAAAGTGAATTTTCGAAAGAATTCAAAGATGCCATATATAACTCATTCAAAATTCATGACACGAGAACAAAATGGAAGTTAGAACACATAGTTTTTGGAATATCCCATAACAATGGAAAAAAGCAAGATGAATGGAGCACTGCAACAAAGATTTGTGAAGTCGCATCAAAGATTGTAATAATGGCGAAGAAGAAGAAAAGAAAAAAAGAAAGTTTTGACAATTTCTTTGTTCCTTCCAAAGCACGTGAAATAAAGTCGCTCAAGTATGAAGACTTTATCAGATTGAGTAATTTGCTTGGAGTCACAAATCAAGTTTAAATGGGGGTGTTGAAAAAGAAAAATAATAAACTTGATTTGTTTCCCATCTTTCTGGAGTATTCTTGTATTGTTGAGAGAGCTTTTGAAATTGCTATTATTTAGGAAAAGATATTTTTCCATATATGTTTAGATATATTCCTAAGATATTGCAAATCTTGAATAATCCATTGTATGCTATAAATAGAAGAGTTCTCTCCTCATTTGTATAAAGCAAAAATAAAGGAAAATAAAAGCAAAGCAATAAAAGTTTTCTTCTCCTGAAAAATTCATTTTTTCTTATAATTTTTTCCTCTTTCTCCTCCAAAATTTTCAACAAAGTGGTATCAGAGCTTCACAAATTTTCAACAACGAGCTTAAACATTTCACCATCATGTGTAAAAGTGGTCTTATTGTAGCTTACACAAGAAGAAAATATATTGCTGGACCTTGCTCTGATACCACTGTTGAGATATACTTTATAATTTCCTCTGTGTAGTTAAGCTGAGAAGTGAAGTGCAGTAAAACAATTAACAGATAGATGAAAATAACAAGCAGCAACACAAGAGATTTGTTTACGCGGAAAACCCAATGAGGGAAAAACCGCAGAACTAAAAATCCAATTCTTCCACTATAAGATGATAGTAGGATTACAAGTACTCACCACAAATATTGGATGATTTACGGTATTTCTCTCACACTCATATATATAAGTGTGGAATACAAAAGATTCTCTCACAATACTTGCTGTGGCTTCCAACCTCTTCCTTGAAAATAATGTTTCTATTTGGATTTACACAAATATGCATAGAATTTGATGTGTCTTCGCACCTTTCATAATATTTGTTGAGCATTCCAATAAATTAGGAGGGAAACCCAACATATCGGTAATCTTCATTGTAGCCATGGATGCAAAAGAGAGCTATTCTTGAAAGAGTTGAAAATGTTTGTCTTTAAGCTTGTTGAAGCTATTAAGAAGGAATGAAATGCAGGACTAAACTGTATTTTTACTTTAAACATGTTAAGCCAACTTAACAATAACGAAAACTTCTTCTGCATTTGTAGCCTTGTACATTTATAGCGTTCACATTATCTAGTCACAGTAGGAGAATTGGGAAGAACCGTTCCCACCAAATGCAATTTACCACAAACGGTTCTAGGAGACACGACAGGAGTTTTGCCAACCCTCGTACATAAATAATTGTATATTCCATATATAAACATATCATATGGTCCATATCAATATACTTTTCAGCAACCACTGATTGCCTTGTGTGGATTTTGGATTTTATGCTTTTAAGTGCTTGATAAATAATTATCAGTTTGGTGGCTTGCAACTCAACCTGATTATCATGTTTTGCTTAAGGGGGAGGGACCAAGGAGGGGTTTGGGGGAGGGGGGAGGGTGGTGTTTGGGGGGGGGGGGGAGGGGGGAGGTGTGGAAATGGATTCTCTATATGTTAAATATGTAATAATAAGAATATTAAACAACTGAATAACAAAAATTCAATATGCAATGCAAATGAATATTGAAAGAAAAGGAAAGAATGAAATAAATTATAAATGAACGCAAGTGCCTTTTATTCAACCATACATACGTGTACTGAATGAATTGGTAGATGCGTGGTTAATCTAAGCCTACTTCATTCATTACAAAAAGTGTATATGTTTCTTGGAGTTAAACATTATCAAAGAAAGGAAGAAAATAATAATTTTTTCATACTCTTATGTCAAAAGCAAGGGAGTTAGGAAAATGAAATTCATATATCATATCCCAATGTGGTAGACTTGTTCCGATCGAATACATGATTTGCTTTCATAGTTTATCCCCAGTTTTCCCACTGTCACCTTCTTTAGAGAATTTGAAAATACCTGTGCCAGTTTCATTTGGGCCTTCATTTACTGATACTTAGTTGAAAACATCACCAAGTCCCTTGCTGAATTATTTGCAGGCCTAAGAAGGAAGGGGGAGCTTGGATTAAGATGTGTGCCAAGTTTACTCCCTCAAACTTTAGGCTACAAGTTTGTGTAACAGTTCATTGTCTGGTCCAGTTTTCTTCCTTCCAAATATGGATGTTTTGCTTGCACGGCTAGTCTTCCGTCCTACTCTAGTGAAACCTGAAATGTTACAAAAATCGAAACATGCCTTCGATAATGTTCTGAGTTCTTCCACTACTTAACGATGGGTTAATCGATATTCGAAATTCAAAGCAGCTTGGAACTTAATTTGACACGAAAATGATTCTTTAAATGCATATCTTCCACTTCATAGTTAATCGTCCATGACGGTCGGACCAAACTCTTCATTTCTAGCCCATAAAGTAGAAAATAAACTAAAATACATTTTACTATAACAAAAAAATAGTGAATTTATTCAAATTTCAAACCGTCGTTCCTTCTTAAAGCATGTGAAACAACTCTTAACATAATTATGATTTTAACTTTTTTTTTAATAAAAGATAGATTCCCTGGAGACCAAATCCTCTGTTCCCAAATTTCCCTATACCTCTGTCCCCATCCAATCAAAACATCTGATTTTCACAATTTTGCAATTAAGTCGAAAATAAAAAAGGTCTTAACTGCAAAAAGTGAAAATCAGCGGAGGGTTCATTGGTTGGATACAGTGAGACAGAGGGATTTAGGTACAAGAGATTATTTTCGGATTTCCTGTGGTGCATGACCAAATGGAAAATTGGAGGCTACTAGAATTGAGTTGTTTGGTAAACTAGCTCATTGCATTTAAAAAACCAAAGTTAGACATTTTGTCCTCTCGTGAATACATTTGATCTTGGGTGCTTACAAATAATAATGTTTAAAAAAAAAAGTACTGTTCGATTTGCATATATATACCTACTATCCCTGTACGTAGACTAAACCATTTAAACATCCCATTCAAAACTCTTCCCATCTTTCTTTCTTAGTCTCCCTCACCTCTCATTCATATTCATTTCTCTCACTAAAATCTAGCTAGCTAGATCTGTTTTTGATGCCAACTTCTTCCTCCTACTTCACTAGGAGACAAAAGAGCGCCAAAAACCCACAAAAACCAGCTTCTTCTTCCTCCATCATGAAATCTTCCAACGGATCTCTGACCACCAGAAAAGATAACCAGATCAACAAAGTAGTTCGATATAAAGAGTGTCGCAAGAACCATGCAGCAAAAATAGGTGGCTACGCTGTCGATGGATGCAGAGAATTCATGGCTTCTGGCCTAGAAGGAACCAACGAAGCCTTCATATGCGCTGCCTGTACGTGCCACAGAAGCTTTCATAAGAGGGAGGTCGAAAATGAAGTCCTCATTTTGGATTGCTCTTCAAGATCCAATTCTGATGATTCTTGAATGATTACCAGGTTATATAATCTGAGTGTGTGTGATGACTGTTTGTGTGTATGTATACTGATTATAAAATCATTATTTATCTGTAGTTTTGTTATGTCATAAGAAAACTGATATGGTTTGAATGTGTTAGATCGGTACTGCAAAGGGATTTTTATGTTATTGGTGTAAACTTATTGAATAATGGGATGAGCATTTTTCAAAAAATTTGTGTACCTTATTAATTGTATAATATATTGTTATATATGTTAGACATGACTGTGTATATAAATTAATTTTTAATGTGTACATATGGATTTATATTTTCGAGTATTGTTGTAAATATTTAATCAATCTTTGTCCAAAATTTTGCTTAATTCAGTAGTATTTGGAGTGTTTGTCTGATAATTCTATATTGATCAACACACAATTTCAGTTATTTATAAGTTGTTTTGATAAATTGGGTTAATTAGTTGAAAACATCTGAAGATGGGTGAAAAAGCTTTGCCACTCCTTTAACTCATGCAAATTAAAGGATCGAGTTTTCATAGTCATTAAGTTCTGAAAAATAAACCAATGCTTCAACATAAGTTTCAATAAGTTGAGTCTTTTTGTCAATCAAAAGTATACCTGTTTTTATTTTTTCTATAAAATGTTTTGGCTTAAAAAAGTCAAATTGATATGAAAATTATCCCCAAGTATTTTTTTTCAACAAAAATAAAATTAAGTAAATCAAACCTAACATGAGCCAGTTTTGGACTAGTTAGCATGCTGATGTAGCAGCGAAATTGGAAGAGTCAGCTGAGCTACCCCAGAGAAAATGTGTGCATTCCATTCATCTGATTAACAGGTTTAAAAACAAAGGTTCGCCTTTAAATCAAGTTAGAAATACCTTTTAAGTTTAAACAAAGGTTCATCTGATTAATGGTGCGTTTGGTTTCTAATTTGTAATTTTGTATTTTCATACATACAAAAGTACGACAACACAAACATATAGTGAAAAATAATCGTTTTACAAAACAAAGTTAACACACAAAACAAAAAATATTTTTTTATTATTTTCCGTATTTTGGGAAACAACAGAAGGTTCATCCACCAGCCATCCCTCCGTCCCCTGCATCATCCCTTCGCCTTTAGTCCATCAATTCCGTTATCTTTTAAATTTTTCGAAATTAACGTTGGAAACTCGAAACTGAAAATACAAAATAAACCAAACACTATCTTAATATTTACTTCAAGGTTGACTACATTAGCTTTTACTTTAAAAAAATGGTGGGAGGGAGAAGAACAAAATTTTGTTTTATGCTTTCATAACTACTATAAAAGCTTCATAATCCATAATCTTTGATTTGAAAACTTCTCATTTTTACACCTATATACATGTACTCTTGTGCTTAATTGCCAACCATTGTAAGGGCGTCAGAATGCATCTTATAGACTTATACTATTACATAACGTGTATTTATACCTGTCATATAATGGAAATTATATATAACTTTTCTCATACGCATTAGTCATTTATGTCTGCATGCATAAGAAGCTGATTACCATTTATAATAGACTGGATTCTAGCACTTATGAGGATAGTCTCGATGTATTCAAAATAACATTATTTGTGAATTAAGGGATTATTCCTTTTCTTTTGGATATTTTGTAATAAACTATATTTTTTAATTAATGGTTGATATACATTAAACCTTACTGTATGTAAATTTCTCATGAGTAGCTAGGATCTCATTCCATTCCATTATAATTAGAACAAGTACAAGAACTAGATTCACTCTGTAAATTAGAATTGTTAACTGTAATTCTTAATTGTTCTTCCAGCCATATTTATTGGTATTAGTGTACATAGTGGCTTTAAATGCTATGCTGCAGTTTAACGAGCAATATTCTATATCCCAGTTGCAACGGATCAGCTTGAAAAGAAAGAAGTGAAAGCAACATCCAATATATCATTCGCTAGGCGGCACATTGCAACTTTGTTTAATTCATAATCATCGTATACACATAAGAAATTGGTAGCTACGTCAAATATAATATTCCTACGAATCTTGAGATTTCAACTTCATACAATTATTTTTATTTTTTTATGCAGTTCAGGCAGTCGTATTTCTTGCACTTATCTCTAGTACTCCACAACCTGGGTTGAGCTTTAAATAATGAACTAGTTTTGAATGCTATTTAGTACGAAAGAATAGTTTAAGCCACTTCATTTATTTGCCCACCAATTTATTCATACATTTAAGTTTCTGCAACATTAAAATGCCAAATTTAGTAGATGATCATATTAAATGAATCTTTTGGTCTTGTCGGTATAGAGGTCTTTCTTCAACATTTACATAACCTACAGAGAATAATTTAGTTTTGGTTGAAGCCATGTTTCATTTCTCTAATTGGGCAATATACTGAAGCTGTTTTATGTGACCCACTAAAGCTATTCATTAAGTGCTTCTTAATCACTATTGATTAAAATAGTTAAGCTTGTATATCTTATTTAAATTTAAAGCTATTCAAAATAATATAATGTGTCTATATGTCAAACTATATCTCAAGATTCTCAACAACAAATAGGGTGAAACCTGTGCAAGTTTGTACCTTGTATATATGAATCATTCAATGACATAACAAATCGTATGCACCAATATTGTGCTTACAAATATAGACTTGCATTCATTTGGTATATGGAGCATATCTAACGATTCTCCATTTTAGGGTATGTGTTTTTATTTATTGTTGGCAGTCAAATGATCAAGGAACATAGCACATAACAGGGGCATGATTTCCACCAATTTGATGTCTGTTTCATTCTACCAAGAGCAAGTCCAAAGATTTTTTTTCATAAAGTTTTCCATTCCTCAAACTAAATTAAGTGAATGGAAACCAAACTGCAAAGTCCTTATTCTTGTAAAAATGCAAAAACATATAATTAATGCCCTTAGAATTTTTTGTGAACATGATTCAAATAGATAGTTCAGGTTGGATGATACTCAATTTTATCTTCCTATATACAATATTTTTTTGTGATCTAGTGATATTTTACAGTGTAAGATGGAACAATTTTTACAAGCAATTGACAAAAGGGTCATTCTACCAAATGAAAGTACCAGAGCTGATTAATTAACCTCATATATTAGATTATATGTCTAAATCAAAAAAGGGTTGTTAAGTTAGTTTAAAGTAGGGCAGGGGTCTCTCTTTAAGACACTATCAAGTATTATAATCCTCAATGCACGCAAAAAAACAAACTAAGCAAAAGCCGGATGCAAGAAGGAGAAGAAAGCGACATGAAAGATGTATGCTAACTGTGGTGCCTTCTAGTTTGGATGGATTCAATTAACAATGTGGGCTGCAGAAAGTGGACACGTGTTGAATTACATGTGGCCTTAGAATGCCTAAAATGGACGTTATTACGGCCCCGGATGCCCCAAGGGCCATGGGCCCATGATAGTTCATTCAATGTTCTGTCTGGGAACAATGTTTAATTCTGCCGTCACCGCACTGGCTTTCTAGGATACATGAATAAAGAGTCTTGCTGTAAAGTTACTGGCCCATGAATTTGTAAAGAAGGAAATTCAATGGGCTTAGCTTGCAATTAATGACCTTAAATGATTTAATTCTCTTGTAAAATAATTGGTTTAAGAAAAAGAATGTAACATAAGATATCAACTGAGCATATGTTTATTGAAAGCAGCTATTCGATGCAAATTTTAATACAAATTTAGATATACAAATTGTGAATCATTGGTTTTGTTTGTCTTTATATTGTAGGTGAAATTCAAGAGAGATTTAATAGTCAAAATTGTTTGTGTCTAAATTTATGTATCGCTTTGTGTTTAAATCGACTTTTTCATATATAACACCAGTGCAGTCCTGAAGACGCTTCTTTCTCTTCTTAGCATCTTATTTTAGAATGTTGATGTAAATTTACATTTTGTAGTACCTTGAGCATTCGATGGCATTATGGACCGTATGAATTGAGGTTTTCGAAAAAACTTAAAACCATTTACGCTAATATATTATTTTAGTGTGTTTTGCGGCGGTTAGGCATTAAAGAGACATTGTTATTTGTTAAATAAATGCTTTATTGCACTTGTTCCATTTGAGAATGAATTAATTAAAACATAAATATTGGATGTGTTTTGCAGTACCATGCAATAGACAATCACTTCATGACACTTGTAGTATTATCCCAATTCGAGTGTTAAAAATATGAACAAGAAAATGACAATTATTTCATAACTATGATTTTGTTATTAGCCTGGTTCTGGGTTAAAGAATTAAGTGATAGAAAAGAAGCTCTTTCGAAAAAAGTTATGTTATTATTTTTACAGGAAAATACCTTGATGGATAAAATAAATAAAAAATTGTTCCATAAGGACAAGGGAGCAAAATTTTGTCTATAAGGACAAGTGTTAGTGTAAGAGGAGGAATTATAGTGGGCCCCTGAATTCCTTCCTTTACACTAAATTTTGTCCATAAAGATAAAATTTTGCCTTCTTGTCCTTATGGAATAATTTGTTGTTCTTTTTTTCCTTGAGGGTAAAACCCTTTATTTTTATTCTGAATTTATATTCTAAAGTAAAACGCCAAGAATCATAAAAACTTAGAAACTATGAATTACCGTTTTAGAAATGTTCTACCTTGCTTCACAATGCTTTTTGGGATTTCATTGTTTGACCACTCCTTCTTTACACCTACATCATCTTTCACTTTTCATGAATTCTTTGCAACGGCCACCTTGAGATTCACATTAGTAAAAAGCATTAACAAGTAATACCACCTACTAACGCGAAGAATATGGCTGGTTTGGAGAGACCAACCATAAGTCTTATATTAAATAAACATCGAGAGTGTCGATAAGTGCTCTATATTCTTTTCACATGGATCAAAACTCTTAATGTTTACCCAATACAATATTATGTTGGTTATAAATACAATCCAAAACAAAAGCAATTAGGTAAAACATCACAGATCACAGAGCAAACAACCCAGTTACATATACATATACAAGAGTTAAACGATACATAGTGTCACAAAACTGTGGCATATAGACAACATACACATGTACATCGAGTCAAAATAATAAGATACATGATATAGTACAAAGGACTATCCAGAAATATCTACTATAAACTAGCATCAAATACGAAACTCAACAAGAGGCAGAATATCCACGACAAAATCAAACACAACTAGAAGCAACCAAAACGAGTACTTGAAAAGTTCAGTTTGACCCAAACATTAATGTAACAACCCGTATTTTTCAACTATTTAATTTATTGAATTTAATAAGATTTTTAATATCTTATGGTTATAAATAAAATTTAATGACTTTAATTATGTAAATTTTATCAATGAACTTTATTAAATTGATTAAGTAATGAAATTCAGTTGATAATAACAATAATAACTTGTATTGATTGTAAATGAAAATTTTAATTTGGTTTGTATTGATAGATGTTGAAATTGGAAATTTAATATTGAAATTTAGTTAATTCATTTATAACTGAAATTTAAAATTCATTAGGTAAATAATCAAAATTTGAATTTAAAATGATGGAAAATTTATTTATAAAGTTATTTTAAATCTTATTTTGGATCTAATAAAACTAATAGACCTTTGAATTCAACTGAAAGTGAATAACTGAAATTTGATAACTTCTAATAATTAATTAACCTGAAAATAGCCATTTTGGCTGATATCTTAGAATTTGACGAAACCATCATCCGATCCGTAACAGTAAATTATTGTAGCGTTTCAAATTTCGTAGCGATCAGACTTACCATTTAAACTAATTTTGAATGGTAAATTTTGAATATGATGGGATTAGGACTCGAGACGTTCCAATTAATTCAAAAGTATCAAAAAAATTATTTTTAATATATATAGATTGTCGGGTTTTCGATCAGAATTATGAATGCGCAAAATATGACCGTTTTGACGATAAACGATCTATTTTGGGACAATCGTGTATATGCATCTAAACTCATTCGATGAACACTATAATTTATCATCACGCAGCGACCTCTATTTCATTTTCTCAGCCCTAATCCCGGAATTAACTCTAAGGACTGTTTAGTGGAAATTATATATCTAAAACAACGTCAAAAACACAAATCTTCCAAACACTATGGAATTATATATCGTTGGAAAGGTTTCGACAATACGAATCGACGGAAAGTGTCCGTTTTTCGAAATAGTTCACGGTTCAACAACAAATCACGGTCAAAGTTTACCCTAACATCAAAATTGGATGTCTTTAATTCGTGCTCGATTGGAGACGGTGAAACCTAAATGAAAGTTGTAGTGCTCGAGCATTTGAACCCAACGGTGTGTTCAATTTGAGCAGTCCTTATCTAGTTTTCCCAGAATTTCAATTTTTGCATGCGAAATCTCGTCCATTCAAACAGGCGTCGCGAGCGGACGAGGAGGCTGGACGTCTTGAGCTTCGGGGTGGAGGTGCATCTCACCGAGGCGAAGATTTTTCCTCTTGCTCTTGTGGCATTTCGTGGCTCGTAGGTGGAGAAAATCTTGGTCAAAGTAGCGTATTTTTCACGCGAATATGGGAAGAACGGGATCTGGACAAAGGTAATTGATTTATTAAAATAATAATATAAATGTGCCCCCATTTCTTATTTTATTAATAAATGTTTTAACATTAATAACTTTTTCATGTGAGCTTCGATTGACACGCGGTTTGTTGGGTTAGAATCGTATCGACGAAGTCTTCGCGGTGGCATTAGTTCGGTCAAATTCTGAAACTGATGATTTTTGGGATTATAATTGAATTTCAAACGCGTTCGAAACCAAAGGTGAGTGATTAAATCCACTCACACCTAGCTAAAATATTCAATTGTTAGTTAAATTAAATCATGTTATGATATGATTGTTATTTGATAGTTAAAATTGCATATTTATGTTTATTGACATCGGCAGTGTAATTTAATTTGACTATTAATTTAAATTTTACAATTAAGTTAAAATTCGACATTTAATTGCTAGTTTAAAACCTAACATCTGATAACAACTAAATTTATATGTTATTGAACTATTTGGATGTATTGATTTGATGGATGGCTTCAATTGATTTATTTGACATGTTGATGTTTAATGACGTGAACTTATCCATTATTCACATTTTTATATATGATTAATTATTGTGCTGATTTATCCCAATCATTTATCCTAGATGTTACGGGAATCGAATAAACCCGGGACTAATCATAAAATGAATTAAGAACGTTGGTTGAAATGATAAATACTTATGACCATGATATGGATTGAAATGATATATATCCTTTCCTAAATACTAAAATTAAGTTATAAGCATTACCTAAGCCATAGATAGAGAATTATATATAGACACCGGTTGGTTAAATAAAATTTTGTTTTAACCATGAGTCTTCAAATATTGTTAAAACATTATAGATGATGTTTATAAATCGATTTCCTTTGAACTTAAACGTTGGATTTTGAAATATAAATGCTAAAGTAAATTATTTGATGTTGTATATTGAATATGAGTCGAATCTATTGATATGAATTATTTATCCATCTTTGAAATTTACTTTAATTAACTTGATTTAAAGTAATAGTGAATTGTAAACTCGAGATTTATAAATTGGAATAATTCAAAGTGATAATTATAATTGAAATTTCAAATATTTGAATCGAACTTGTTAAATCGAATTGTTTGAATCAAATTGTTGAATCGAATTAAAATATAAATGGGAAGTTGGATTGAGATATCGAAATTTAGTCGAATAGATTTGAAACTGGAATATGATTTCCAATTTGTTTAATATTTAGAAGAAACAACAAGAATTCAAATTTATCTATTTAAACTTTATATATATATATATACTATTTTTACTTAGCAATTATTTTACTTTATGAACTATGTTATTTTAACTTACACATAGTAAATATTTAAATAAAATACTTTAATAAATAACTATTTTTTTATTTCAAAACTATATATTTTTATGCACTATTTTAAATAAACCATTTTAATAATTAACTATCTATTTTATAAACTACTTTAATATTTTAAACTATAGATTTTACTAAAATTTGATAATTCTATTTTAAATACAGATTATTTATTTCCAAACTATTTCAAAACATTTAAACTGTTTAATATATGTATACAAATTTAACTACTTAATAGTTAAATTATTTTAGGATTTGAATTGTTTCAATATTACGAGATTGATTTAAATCGAGATTTAATATGAAAGTATATTCTATTTAGATATAAAATAATTTGGAAGAAAAAATATGACATTTCGATATGAAGTATGAACCGTTTAAAATGCATAAATCCGACCGGGTGAACAATGTAAACGTTTGGTTGTTAAAGACACCGAGATCAGATATTGTCATACTCTCTGCCAATACTGAAAACCACTTTAATAACTTTGTACGTGGTGGAGAATCCAGAATAAAGTAGGTTGGTTTGACGAATGATACTGAAATGAAGTAAGAGAACGATGATGGATGGCCTTGACTTTCGGGTCATAATTGAAATGACTAAAACATATGCATGGCCGAGTCAAGTAAGGTCGCTCCTCCTATCGAACACGCTTCTTCGATAGCATATCTATTACTTTGTGATTTGATCGGTGGGAACCCGCGATTTTCAGCGTGTTGTTCGAGGTGGGCGGTAGTAGCTGCTATGCGTTACCACCAGCTCGGTCCTATAATCTGGTAGAATCCTACCATTGGGTATTCCTCGGTGCCTTGTTGTAACAACCCGAAAATCTGGGCCAGTTTAAATTTTTTATTTTGGCAACTTTAGCGAACTTTGAACATTTAAAATAGATTATTTTAAATAATATCGACGAGAAATTTATTTTGAATAGAATTCGACATATATATTTATATACGTCGTCGTTAGAATATAAATAATTATTTATAATTATAAATAGAATTGAAAATGACGCGATAGTTCGATAATTCGATTTCAAACTTCAATTGAATGTACCGGGTGCAAAATAAACCAGATTTTTGTGAAACCAAAAATAATAGGATCTAATTGATAATATCTTTCCAACGAATCCGAAAAATTGAGATTTCATAACGGGAATCAAAAGATATGTCCAGTTGAAAATTCTGAATAGTCGCTATGGAATTCAGGCCCTTAAAAATAGCCATTTTGCAAACGACCTCGGATTTCGACGAAACCACTTTTGTTAGATCCGTGATGTCAAGTTATTGCTAGATTCCAATTTTCATAATTTTCGAATCAATATGTGAGTGTGGCAAAGGAAAATGCTTTGACCAGTTTCAGTTGATTTTAATCGACTGGAAAAAGGCCATTTTTCAAACGGTTTCAGAATCTAACAAAATTAGTTTTGTTAGGACCGTATCGTCAATACGAAGCTAGAAAATATTTTTCTGGAATTTTTCGAGTTAGTATGTGACCCCGGTAAATGAAATGCGCGTTCAAATTCAATATATAGAGTTATATGTTGATTTTAACGGAAACTGATCGAAATGGTCGAATCAGCTTACGGTACATATCCCATTATGTTCGGAATGGGGGTAATTAGCTATGGACGACAGGCGGTGGGCCTCGTATAGAGGTCGTATGAAAAAGTCAACTTTTTGAAATTTAAAATAATAAAAAAATAAAAAATAAAACCCTCTCCCTTTTAACTTCTCTGCCCCCCCCCCCCCCCCCCCCCCCCCGTTCAAAAATCGATTCAACAGAAAAAAGGAAAAAAAGGCGACGGAGAAGGAAGGGGGAGGAGCCGCCGCTCCTCCCGCCGCCACCCATCGTCTCTCGCCATCGATCCCCCCCTAGTCGCTCCGCCTCCCTCCGTTAGCACCCCAGTCCCCAAAACCCCCTCCAGTCGCAAGCGCGAGAACCGAGGTTCCCCCACCCTTTCCTCCAGTCAACCGCGACGCAGACCCCACGTGCCACCTCTATCCGACGCCCTGAGCACACCCACCCGCCGCCCTGATGGCCAACCGCCACTTGCAGGTCCAGTGCCACCGTTTCAGCGCCCTCCTCCGGCAATGGCCCGTCCTCCGTCAACAAAATTTGATTTTTACATGAGAAGGTGAGTTTTTATTCATAATTTTTCCTATGCTATTAATTTAAAACAAATTCTGATTTTGTTTACAAAAAGGTGGGACTTTTTATTTATAAAAATATGATTTTTAATTTGAAAAGGATGAGATTTTTATTCATAGAAATGATTTTTAATTTAAATTACAAAGGATGAAAATATGTGTGTTTTAGCGTAAGAAAGATTGGATTGTTATCTATAGGAAGTTGTGATTTTTATCGTATGAAAGGCGAAATATTTATATTTGAAAAGGCGAAATCTTTATATTTGAAAAGACGAAATTTTTATATAGAGAATAGCGTGATAAAAATATAATCTTTATTATATGAACATCGTTGTAAAAATAGAATTTTTATCTATATAGTAGCGAAGTAAAAAATCGATTTTTATATATTAAATAGCGAAGTAAAAATTCGATTTTTATACATTGAATAGCGAAGCAAAAAATTCGATTTTTATATATTGAATAGCGAAGTAAAAATTCGATTTTTATATATTGAATAGCGAAGTAAAAATTCGATTTTTATATATTGAATAGCGAAGTAAAAATTCGATTTTTATATACTGAATAGCGAAGTAACAATTCGATTTTTATATATTGAATAGCGAAGTAAAAATTCGATTTTTATATATTGAATAGCGAAGTAAAAATTTGATTTTTATATATTGAATAGCGAAGTAAAAATTCGATTTTTATATATTGTATGGCAAAGTAAAAATTCAATTTTTATATAGAGAAAGCGTTATAAAAATATAGTCTTTATTATATGAACATCGGTGTAAAAATAGAATTTTTATCTATATAGTAGCGGTGTAAAAATAGAATTTTTATCCATATGGGGTAAATATAAAAATATGATTTTTATATACATAGCAACAATATAAAAATGTGATTTTTATATATGTAGTGACTACGGGCAGCGAAAGTGAAGAAAGGCGAGAACGACAAAGATTTCTATAAATGAAGTGTCGTGGAGTTGGGATAGCTTTGGTGAGAATTTCTCACTCTTCAATCTCCTTTTTTCTAGTTATATATATATACTAGGATGCAGACGGTGCTTAGTAGCACCCGACACTCGTCATCCACAGACCATGGATGGCTTGTTTGTTTGATTGATGTGTTGTGAAAATTGTTTGTGATGTTGATGTGAAATAGATAATAAAATATATTCATAGGTTGAATAAAATAATTTGATCGTTGAAAATATAATTTTTAACGTGAATGTGAATAAATAAATATTCATTTACAAACCGGACGGTTTGTTTATGTACACCTATTTGAAGGACATTGATTGAGACGATAAATTTTACACATCACCCAACTGCACAAATAAAATCTGTGTTTGATTGTTTGAAACCCCACACGGGTATTGGGATGAAATACGACATACACTAATCCCAGTAATTAGTTATATGTCGATCGATTGATTGACAGGCTGTTGTAAGCGTTAGATATCTATATTTGATGCTTATACAGTGTAGTGCACTTTGGATGATGGTTGATTATTTATCGTTGCTATTATATACATGTGTTGTATGGAATCCATATAATTAACTTTATATGGTAATTGATTGGGCCTCATTCCAATTTAGAAAATAAAGAATATTATAAAATAAAGGTTCATGTGTTGACAGTACTCATCCGTTGAGATTAGTCATGTGTTGAACGAAATATCTTAACAATAAAATTTACATCTTTATCATATATGAAATTAGAAACTGACTGGAAAATAAATAAGATGAGTGGTCTCTTGGATATTGATCTGATGTTGGTTTCGGCCTTCGGGGTTAATATTTAGGGAATCGTTCTCTTACTAATTTACGGTTGGAGTCTGATTTGAAATCAAACGATAGATATCATAATTTTATAAAATATATTGAATAACAAAAATAGTCACACGTGGACAGTACTCATCCGTTGAGATTAGTCATGTGTTGACAAAAATATAGATTCACATATTGAATAGAATAAATATTCATTTGTTGAATAGAATAACAGAATTATTGAAATATATAAAGCCGTGTTGATTAGAGATGCGCTATTTTGACGCGAACGATATTTATATCGATTATATTCGTTTTATAATGAATATTGAAAAGAGATTTAAAAATCGAATATATAGAAAACGAATTCGAATTAAATTGAATAGAAAACGAATTCGAATTAAATTGAACAGAAAACGAATTCGAATTAAATTGAATAGAAAACGAATTCGAATTAAATTGAATAGAAAAACGAATTCGAATTAAATTGAATAGAAAACGAATTCGAATTAAATTGAATAGAAAACGAATTCGAATTAAATTGAATAGAAAACGAATTCGAATTAAATTGAATAGAAAACGAATTCGAATTAAATTGAATAGAATACGAATTCGAATTAAATTGAATAGAAAACTAATTCGAATTAAATTGAATAGAAAACGAATTCGAATTAAATTGAATAGAAAACGAATTTGAATTGAATTGAATAGAAAATGAATTCGAATTGAAATGAATTTGAAATTTGAATTGAATTGAAATGAATTTAAAACGAATTTATAAAGGAAAATTCAATTTTGATTTGAATTTGAATTGGAAGTTGAAATTGTTTTTGAAACGAATTTAAAACTATTTATAAAATTCATTTTAAATAGAAATCGACGAAATATATATTATATATATAATATAATGGCCTGAATAGAACGCACCGCGCCGCGGTAGTTCTAGAATTTCGACCATTAACTTCGAACGGACATTACGGGAGATCCGACCGTCGGATTCTCCTAAAACCGGAACCGTTGAGTTCGTATCGAAAAGAGCTTTCTAACGAATATTGGAAATTTGAAATCTAACGGTTGGATTTGGAGATACATCCAAATCAAATTTGGAAAAGGTCGCTGTAAGTGCAGTTCGATGGCCATTGTTGGAAATTGACTGTACGGGCCTTGATAAAATTATTAAAAATAGTAATAATTTGTATAAAATCATAAGAAATGATTTGGGAAAAATTGGGATGAAAAACTCCATATTTGAAAAGATAAAAATAGATTTTTATCGAAATGAACTAGTTTTGAACTAAAATTAAACCCGTTTATTTTTAAATAAATAAATTGGATTTGAAACGGGTTTTAAATAGAATTGATTTGTGGGTTTATCGTGAACGGTGTTTTAAATAACACTAGTTCTTTAACCCGGTAATAAATAGAATGTGATTTGGGTTTGTCGTGAACTATGTTTTAAAAGACATTAGTTCTTTAACCCAGTAAAAGGAATTTTATGAATCTGCAATTAGATTGAAATGTGAATTGATAATTTAAATTATCAAATATAGAAAGTGAGCGAGAATGGAGTTTCACCAGTTTTGCTCCAAAGCGATAGTTAAATCTTTAATTAGATTTGAACGTGAAATGGTAATTAATTTTACCGATAACACCATGGTGTTAGATATGGAGTATTACCAGTTTTGCTTCATGGGATGAATAGGTTGGGATTGGGAAATTAAATAAATAATTACTTCGGTGTGGTTCGCTAATCCCGACTAGTTTGGAAAACCATAATTTGGTTTGAAATGACATCCAAAGGAAGATTAAAGAATAAATTCAAGAATTTATCTTGGATAAAATTAATGGGAACTTTCCCCTAAGAATGTGAAATTTAGAAACTAGCTGTAGGATAGCTGAGATGAGTGGTCTCCTGGATATTGATCTGATGTTGGTTTCGGCCTTCGGGGTTAATATTTGGGAAATTGTTCTCTTGCTGATTTACGGTTAATGACTAATGAATTGGAATGAGGCGTATGTTGTGTTTGTGTAACATTTGTTTTTAATATACGCGGGTTGTTCGGAAAGGCCGGGTTTATACCCATTCTGAATAACCGATTCGACGATATGTCGAAGATGAAGACGGTGGTTGAAGACCGGAAGTCTTCACATCGCTTGGGTGATTACTGATGATCTTGATTGGGTTGTACACCCAAGATGAGGGAATCAGTTGGTGGTCGTCCAGACGTACTTGGAGATCGATGGATATGCAAGGAAAGTGCCTCCGGTTTCGTTCAGCCCCAGAACGAACTTGTAAATGGATTGTGTGTCTGACATTGGACTTTATTCTGTGTTGATTGATCTCTATTAAATATACATCTGTTTGGCGACGGAGAATTTATTCTCTTGCTTAACGCCCTTCTCTGAGACGTACGAGCTTAGAGGTTATATATCGATAGATATCAATCGCATGGCATGAATTGCCTGTGTGGCACGCTGAGTTGCATGGACCAAGGCTTCTGTTGAAAAGCAAAGTCTTGTGGTTGATGATCAAAGCACGGCCTACGTGGCAGCTTTGTGTATAACGTGAATTCGCGAGCCTCACACCTCGGTATGAGTTAAAAACGGGATAAGGATTGCAGGGAGAGCACGACGTTTCTTTCTAGCTTTGGTGGTGTCAGTGACTTACCACCCCTGACATTTATATACTTTTCACCTATGTGGTTGTTGGATGAGGCGCCTCGATTTTAGGTCTGTAAGGACCGGGAAACGTGTGTTCAGGAATAACTAATCCTCAAACGTAAGAGAGGACCGGCCCTGAAGATCCAAGGATTGCCCAGAGTGTGTAGTCCTGGGACATTTGCTAGAGTGTCTCGAAGCGGAGAGGAGCTTGCCCCTTGCCTCGAATCATGACGGAAATCCAATTTCCAATACGTGTATTTCGGTTTTATTTGTAGAGCCTAGTATGGCGACATGATAGATGGTACCCATGCCGCCTAGGATTGATATTTATGATTGAAATTGTTTTGACACTATACACTTATAATAGTATCAAATGATTTGTTTTAAACGTACCAAGCATGTTTGGCTATTATAAGGGAAAACCCTATCCTCCGGCTTGCGTTGCATTGTGTGATGGGACCTGGGTCTTATAATTGCTTCATTTTTCGAAAAAGCATTGCGTTGTCTTCTCTATGCACTGGTATTCTTGGGAGGAAACCCGTTCCGTGTTATACGGCGTGATACCTTGAATTACTCTCTTTTAAAGTAAAGTTTTAAATAACTGTTTTAGTTCTCACACCAGTCACATGACTGACCTGGAGTTTATTGTTTTAACCTAAACTCTGGGTGCCCTTATTTTCGACACGGGCAGCTAGTAGTTTTGGTTTCGCAGATTTATATTCACAGGATCCTGATTTACAGCTGGAACGATGCTCGAAAAGCTCTGTATCCGTGTATTACTTTCAGTTGTGTTTTGTATTATTTTTCCGCTGCAGTAATGTAATTTAAATCTCTGATATTTATCGAATGTAATTTATTCAATTATACTCTGTATGTTCTTGTATTATGATGGAATTGTTGTAATAACAATGAAATGTTCTCCCGTCTGCGTTCATTTGTGTGTTGTTCTCAAAGTATCCGCTCTTTCCTTCACGGGGAAGTTACGGGTCCTCACATTTGGTATCAGAGCTTTGGTTTACAGAGCTCGAGAACAAGGCACATTAGAACCATACGAAAGAATTCATCAGATATTGGATTAGTAATATCCAATTAGAATGACTCGTTAGAGATAGGATCAGTAGTATCCTAGAACGAGTGTGAAGAGTATATTTTTCAAATGAAAACAATTTTGTTTTGAAAATTTAAATCGTTTTATACGTATTTGAATATTATATTTGTATTGATTTGGACAATCTAGCATATAAAGGTTTTTCATATACGCGTCATGAACGTATATTCGAAGTTTTAATATACTAGATAGATATAGAATCACACTCTAGTCGCCCGAAGATGATTCTACTGATGACTATATAGCATCAGTAGTGTGTGTTCGAGTTTCGAAGGTGTGATTTTCTATATATTTCCATTAGGCTGGTGTGAGAACCAAAACAAATATAGCTAAAATACATTGTTGTGAATTGGCATCAAAAATGTGATTTTTGTATATATATCAAAAAATTATGAATTTAAAACGTTAATCCACTAATTGATTGATGTTTGTGTTGTTTGTTTATTTGCTTGATAATTTTGAACCATTATGCCTAATTGCATCAAATATTGGACTGTATTGAAAATTGGTCGCATTTGCTTTTATATACATGTACTTACATTGAACAGGTCATAGCAAGGAGGCTAGAGCAGAGAATAAAATTTGTTTGCCCGACAAATAGGTACATGTTTACTATAATTTACTGTTTTGTTTGGGTGATGATGATTTTATGAGCCTATTGGCTAGCTGCTTGGCTTTTTCTTTTTCTTTTTTAGATCAGAAGGCCTGTATGGCAATTTCAGGATTTTCCCGTGGCTCCCGGTGCAGGGGAGGTTATGGCGAAATTTTTCGAAAATTTAGGGTGTTAGCCAAATTTTTGAAGAATTTGAAAATTCTCAGAAACTGAAAAGTTGGAGAATGGAAGCCAGATCGAACGTAGAGTTGATTAATCAAACCACTTTCGACTTTGTTCCTTTTCAGGGACGAAAAGTTTTAAGTGGGGGAGATTGTAACAACCCGAAAATCTGGGCCAGTTTAAATTTTTTATTTTGGCAACTTTAGCGAACTTTGAACATTTAAAATAGATTATTTTAAATAATATCGACGAGAAATTTATTTTGAATAGAATTCGACGTATATATTTATATACATCGTCGTTAGAATATAAATAATTATTTATAATTATAAATAGAATTGAAAATGACGCGGTAGTTCGATAATTCGATTTCAAACTTCAATTGAATGTACCGGGTGCAAAATAAACCGGATTTTTGTGAAACCAAAAATAATAGGATCTAATTGATAATATCTTTCCAACGAATCCGAAAAATTGAGATTTCATAACGGGAATCAAAAGATATGTCCAGTTGAAAATTCTGAATAGTCGCTATGGAATTCAGGCCCTTAAAAATAGCCATTTTGCAAACGACCTCGGATTTCGACGAAACCACTTTTGTTGGATCCGTGATGTCAAGTTATTGCTAGATTCCAATTTTCATAATTTTTCGAAACAATATGTGATGGTGGCAAAGGAAAACGCTTTGACCAGTTTCAGTTGATTTTAATCGACTGGAAAAAGGCCATTTTTCAAACGGTTTCAGAATCTAACAAAATTAGTTTTGTTAGGACCGTATCGTCAATACGAAGCTAGAAAATATTTTTCTGGAATTTTTCGAGTTAGTATGTGACCCCGGTAAATTGAAATGCGCGTTCAAATTCAATATATAGAGTTATATGTTGATTTTAACGGAAACTGATTGAAATGGTCGAATCAGCTTACGGTACATATCCCATTGTGTTCGGAATGGGGGTAATTAGCTATGGACGACAGGCGGTGGGCCTCGTATAGAGGTCGTATGAAAAAGTCAACTTTTTGAAATTTAAAATAAATAAAAAATAAAAAATAAAACCCTCTCCCTTTTAACTTCTCTGCCCCTCCCCCTCGTTCGAAAATCGATTCAACAGAAAAAAGAAAAAAAAAAGGCGACGGAGAAGGAAGGGGGAGGAGCCGCCGCTCCTCCCGCCGCCACCCATCGTCTCTCGCCATCGATCCCCCCTAGTCGCTCCGCCTCCCTCCGTTAGCACCCCAGTCCCCAAAACCCCCTCCAGTCGCAAGCGCGAGAACCGAGGTTCCCCCACCCTTTCCTCCAGTCAACCGCGACGCAGACCCCACATGCCACCCCTAGCTGACGCCCTGAGCACACCCACCCGCCGCCCTGATGGCCAACCGCCACTTGCAGGTCCGGTGCCACTGTTTCAGCGCCCTCCTCCGGCAATGGCCCGTCCTCCGTCAACAAAATTTGATTTTTACATGAGAAGGTGAGTTTTTATTCATAATTTTTCCTATGCTATTAATTTAAAACAAATTCTGATTTTGTTTACAAAAAGGTGGGACTTTTTATTTATAAAAATATGATTTTTAATTTGAAAAGGATGGGATTTTTAGTCATAGAAATGATTTTTAATTTAAATTACAAAGGATGAAAATATGTGTGTTTTACCGTAAGAAAGATTGGATTGTTATCTATAGGAAGTTGTGATTTTTATCGTATGAAAAGCGAAATATTTATATTTGAAAAGGCGAAATCTTTATATTTGAAAAGGCGAAATTTTTATATAGAGAATAGCGTGATAAAAATATAATCTTTATTATATGAACATCGTTGTAAAAATAGAATTTTTATCTATATAGTAGCGAAGTAAAAATTCGATTTTTATATATTGAATAGCGAAGTAAAAATTCGATTTTTATATATTGAATAGCGAAGTAAAAATTCGATTTTTATATATTGAATAGCGAAGTAAAAGTTCGATTTTTATATATTGAATAGCGAAGTAAAAATTCGATTTTTATATATTGAATAGCGAAGTAAAAATTCTATTTTTATATATTGTATGGCAAAGTAAAAATTCGATTTTTATATAGAGAGAGCGTTATAAAAATATAGTCTTTATTATATGAACATCGATGTAAAAATAGAATTTTTATCTATATAGAAGCGGTGTAAAAATAGAATTTTTATCCATATGTGTTAACCAGCTGAAAAACAGCAAACTCCGGTCGCTCACAACTGATCGGTCACCAGCATCACCATCTGGTCGGTCTGCTCGCTAGCAACCTGGTCGGTCTTGAGAAGAGCACCATCTGGTCGGTCCAAGCTGAAGCTAATCTGGTCGGTCGTTCCATCAAGCACATGCAAGCAGGGGTCGTGCATAGCTTCCCAGAAGCCCAGGTCGTACTCCGCCTCTACAACGCGGTCGTTCATTATAGATTTGGTCGAGCAAGCGAATGGGGTCGAGCATCCTGTTCATTTAAGCCTGATCGGTTCGGAATGGCATCAGCGGATGGTCGATCTCATCAGTTTCGGATCGTTCTTTCTCACATCAGAGCGTCTGGTCGGTTCCGGCACCTCAACATATTTGATCGGTCCCGCTTTCCGGAAGCCCGCTCCGCCTTAATATTGGAAGATTCCTGGTCGATCCTCCCATTGCTGAAGCCTCCTGGTCGTACCTTTAGTCTCTGGTCGGTCCATACTCCATAAAGCTGGATCGATACTACAAGACATAAACATGCAAAGCCAATAGTGGCAAAGTTATAAAAAAGAGTGTATCGACCAGCAGCCTAAAAGGAGTATAAAACCGACCAGCAGCATAAAAAAGGAGTGTAAAACCGATCAGCGGCATAAAAAAGGAGTGTAAAACCGACCAGCAGCCTAAAAGGAGTGTAAAACCGACCAGCGGCATAAAAAGGAGTGTAAAACCGACCAGCAGCCTAAAAGGAGTGTAAAACCGACCAGCGGCATAAAAAAGAAGTGTAAAACCGACCAGCAGCCTAAAAGGAGTGTAAAACCGACCAGCGGCATAAAAAAGGAGTGGCAGTTTTGTAAATATGACAATGCCAACCTAGCGCCAACTTTACACTCTAAATTACAAGTTTGCCACTACCCTTCAACTCCAACTATAAATACCCCTCATAATTCACATGGAGAGGGAGGACTTTTTTGGGAGCTACGAGGAGATGCTATCAAATTGCTTTTTGGATTTCTCCAAACATTTCAACATCTCTTCTCCACAATTCATTGAAGATATAGCAAGCTTTCAATCATGGCTCCCATGGAAGGATTGGCATAATCTCTCTAAGCTCTCTACCATTCTTATGTGGATTCAAAGGCAAATGCATGTAGAAGGAGCTTTTATGAATGTATAAAGGAGCAAATGTTGTAAATCTCATGGTGATTAATGGAATGCTATCTTCAAAGTAGACGTAGACTTGAATAAGAGTCGAACCACTATAAACTCTTGTCTTCTTTTCCTTCTTTTCTTAATTTTGGTATTTTGATGCTTATTGAATGTTGGATACGGCCTCATATAATTCTAAAGGTTTTCTAACACCCCGCCTTTGAAAAGGTGACGTGCTTTTCAAGCATCTCGCCTCTGATTCGGTAACGTGTTCAGAAATACCTCTTTGGTTGTTATACCAATTTTTGGTATAAACAATTAGGCGCCCACCGTGGGGCCGTGATCACATCTTCAATCTCAATCACCCGTCCGGAGTTGGAATCCCTGGAGAAGCTCTCTTCGAAGTTCGGATCTATAACCGAAATGATGGCGAAATCCAAAAAGGCGAATAGCAAATCCGTTGGAGGAGCCGAAGGTATCGCCAACAACGAAGCAACACCTCAAACTAATCTTCTGGAGGTTGGCCAAAATTCCATAAGCGGAGCTGGTGTCACAAAAGGCAAGCTAGATGTTGTGGTTGCCAACATAAATCAACGCATTGATGCCGCTTCCAAAGCTATGATGGAGAAATTGGATGCCGTCCTCGGTGCTCGCCCTAATCCTACTCTTCCAAGGGCTCAAGTCAATCTCGATGAGAGGGAAGGTTCTTCCGCTTCCGACCAAAATCTTAATAATGGCATGGAAGATGCTGAAGGCCGAGAACATGACGATAATGGAGCCAAGGTTTTGGACGCCAATCCATGTGCTAACAATCATTCTGCCCGATATACTCGAAATGTTGTTAGTCCCGCAAGGGCACTTCCTACATCTTTAAACCGTGTTGACTTGCTAAGGCAAAGATCCGGTAAAGGGATCGAAGTTGGTACCGCGGAACAACGCAACACTGAAGAGTATATTGCAGGAATGATTGAGCAGGCTATGAAAAAGAACCAAGCTTGCAAGGATGACGAAATGGACTGGGACTTCTCTCCAAGTCGAACTCCATTCACCGAGAGGGTCCTGCAAGCGGACTGTCCAAAGAAGTTCACTCCTCCCACTTTACCTCCATACAATGGTCTTACTGATCCCAATTATTTCTTGTTCAAGTATGAGTGTGGCATGACCGCAGCTAAAGCTACCGACGGGATGAGATGCACTTACTTTCCCCTTTATTTGGAAGGAGCTGCCTCACTATGGTTCACCAAGCTGCCACCAGAATCCATTGATCAGTTTTCGGATCTGACCAAAAAGTTTAAGGAGCAATTTCGCTTATATGCTGTTAAGTCTAAGGATGCTATAACTCTCTCATCGATGAAACAAAATCCCGGCGAAACAGTCAAAGCATTTCTTAGTCGCTTTAATGTTGCTCTTTCCGAAGTACGAAATGCGGAGCCTCGCATAATCCTCATGTCGCTTCTCAGCGCAATAGATGCAAATAGTGAATTTGGCAAATGGATTAAAATGAAAGAGCCAACCACGCTTGATAAATTTTACAAGAAAGTGGAAGAATACATGAGGATAGACAAAGATCCTTCAGTTGACCCAAGTAATACTACAGAGAATAAAAGGAGTGATAATGCCCACAAACCTCAGTGGCAAAAACGATTCAATGATGGGAATGGGAACAAAGCTAACAA